>JAHLJS010000001.1:87423921-88023921 GCA_038502445.1 Eremochloa ophiuroides | reverse complement strand
AACACAAAAGTCGTATGCAAGTCCAAGTCTCCAAGAGATGTCGTGAGGGGATGCAAAGCGCATCCAAACAAGATAGTATGTCATATCTATTATTATTCATTTAATTATGACTATTTTGTCCCATACTTTATGTTGATCGCATGACTAGTTTTGATTGCTTTGTTGATTTTCATGTCTGATAAGTACATTGCAACGAGCAATCAAATAATAGGAATATATAATTAAAAAAATCAAATAACTACAAATATTTTCGGAAGCAAAAGAAAATAGTGGTTCTTTTTTATTCACAAACAAATCCGTCATCAGCTTTCAAAGATTAAAGCAGTTCTTATTATTTTTAGAAAATAGAAAACTTACCTTTAAAATCAGTTAGCTGACTAAATTGTTAGAAATTTAGACATTTTGACTACTAATTTAATCTAGAAAATGATCACAATAATAATATGAGTGGCATCATGTATGTGCTTGTGTGAAGTAAACATGAACATCATATAAAAGATGCTAACCAACAAGGTTTGTCGGTGCTAACACCGGTTAATAAACTTGTGATTTGCGGTCGAGGCTGCTAATGGTGTGCAAGAGGGAGCACAGGGGGTTATACTGGTTCAGGTTAGAAATGCCTTATGTCCAGTGAGAGACGAGTCGTGTTGCCTTGCACCGGGGTGCTTATAGTAGGGGTTACAAGTCTATGCGAGAGAGGGACAGGCTCCCAAGTCTCTTGTGCGTGTGAGTCGTGTATTTATGTGTTCTATGGCAGTAGGGTGTTGGAGTCGACCTGAAGTCTCCCTAAGGCTGGCCTCTACCTTCCCTTTTATAGTCATAAGTGAGAGGCAGAGTTACACGTTCTTAACTGTAGAAATAGTACTTGACGTGGTAGTAGTCGCCAAGATCAGTACTTGTCGGCAGTCACGTCCCCCACTTTGTACTATGGAAGTATGGCCGTGTAACATCCCAAAATTCATATCTAAAAATCACCCGAATAAAATTATTTTCAAAACTCATTTCGAAAACTAGAAATCATATGAGCTCTAATTTTATCACATCCCAACTTTCTTCCATCTCGTACGTTCCTTCCAGTTCTCTTCCAAATATATATTCTTCTCACCACGCCACCAGCATTTCTCACCCGTCCCCCACCCCTCTCTCTCCAGCTCCGCTCGCCCTCGCCCGACAGCATCTGCGCACAGCGCACGCGCTGACCCCATCACCATCACCGCCTCGGCGCGCCCGCACCCGGACCCCCTCACCGACTGCAGCAGCTTGCACGCCGAGTGGACCCTACCACTTCGCCTAGTCGCTTGTGCCGTAGGACCTACCTTCCACTCTCTCTCCTCTCCCTTTTTTTGAAAGCAGCAGAATATGAAACACATCAGGACACAGGACATCCATATTTATCATATACACAACAAAACATGGCTGTGTTCGGTGAAGCTAAAGTGCTGTAGATAAGCGCTGAAGTGCTGTAGAAGTGCTGAAATCTTGTGAGAAAAAAATACTGCTGAAGTGCTGAAAAATAAACGCTTATAAGCGCTTATACCCTCAACTGAACGCAGCCCATCTCGGTAATTACTAATGCATGCACCACACACGCACTCACAGGTGCATGCAGAGTAGGGCTCGCTGCATGCATGCAGCATGCAAAAACCAGGAGCCACTTGCATGTTGATTAGCCATTGCGTGTTTATTAGCCACCGTCCCCCGCTACACGCCGCACCGCCCGCCTGCATGCTGCAGCGACGTCCCGTCGCTCCACAGAGCCACCATTGATGGCGAGCTAGAGCGCCGGTGGCACAGCTCCGCTCCCGTGCCTATAAAACGCAATGCTCGAGACCTCCTCCATTGCGCCCTCAGTAGCGAGCTCGCAAAGCCAACTAGCTTCGCTGCTCATCTCCCCCTCCTAGACCGAACTCCTGAGCTTCCTCTGTCCTTGAGCACCGAAGGTGCAAGCTCTGCCGTTCTCCACGGACGAACCCCTATAGCTCGAGTCTGTCGATGGTGAGCCTCCCCAGCACCTCCTCCACCCTCCCCAAGCTACCTGCTGTTTTCTCTCTATCTGTGCCGAGCTCTCCCGAGCTCCAGCTGCTCGTCAATGGCGAACAGAGCCGGGAGCACGAACGCCCATAGCCGAGCCTCGGTCTCCCGACCGTGTCTGCCACTCTGCATGTTGCTTCTTTACTTTGCCACTCCTAAACGTGAACTGCACCATACACCAGAGGGACCCACGCACAATCAATGGTGTAATAGCCCAACCAGCACTCGTGAACTACTAATGCATGCCATCATCACTTAGCCCCTAAGCCATCCAATTTGTTTCTATATATAGCTATCCTCTTTCAAAATCAATATCTTTCACATACGAATTTCGATTCCAGTGATTCTTCTTTCTAAATTCAACTCAAATTAAACTCTATCTCTCATATAAATTTCATAATTTTTAGAGCTCATTTAAATATACGTGAATATTCATTTGTGCTTGTTTGCCTGTTCTGTTCGCTACGTATTTTTAGCGGACGGAGTGAAGAAGCCGGAGAACGAGGACGCCGGAGGCCAGTACCGTGAGTTCGAGGCCACACCCGAGGACCCGGACTGTCAGCAGGAGTTTCACGAGGACGCCGACGAAGGCATGTCCAACCTATTCCCCCTTGATGCATGTTGCTCCTATTTTTAAACACAACCCATAGAAGCCGTTTTAAATATTCTATAAGCTATTTTACTGCTTAGTTAAATTTCGCTTGAATAGCCATTCTTGAGTTGATATAACCTGATGATTACCTTGTTCAAACTTAGGAATAAATATTATGACATGACGAAATATCGTTATTTAGTATGCTTAACATTTGCAGTCGCCATGGTTACTCATCACTATATTTTCTCAAATATAATGATTTCAAAGAAAAACTGTGTGAGTTGTAAGAAGGAATTGTGGGTATTATAAAAGGGATTAATGAACAAATAGAGATGGTGATTACCCTTGAGATGGGGTGGATCGTGTCCCTGTGTGGGATGCCTTGGTGTTGTGGCTTGTACCTCTGTGGTCAAGTGTGAAGATATCCGCCTTGTCTATTTAGGACCGAGTTGATTCATCTTGCCTAACATATTTTTCGTACAACCACTCGACCCTGTATGCGGCGGGGCTTAGTCTAAATCCCTCTAGTTGGTATGGCAATCACCTGGAGGCAGGGTGCAACGGGACACTAAGAGGTGTATATGGAAATAGGAAAATTATATTGAATGTTATGAGCTCTGTGAATTATTGTATTATGAGATGGTGGACTTAGTGTTCTCGTGGTGAGCGCCAGTACTCAGCTAGGAGGGTAATGGCTTTGATAGATCTGTGCTTACACTAAGGTGTTAAGTTACAGTACCCTACTTGTGGGTAAAGTGTACAACCTCTGCAGAGTGTTAAATCTATCATGATAGCCGTGTCCACGGTCATGGACGGGTTATGATTTGGTTTCAACAATAGATGGGTTGGGATGAGTGGAAAAATGAGCGAGTATGATTTTTGGAAATGAATGGTCGCCGGCCATGTGTTGTGGGAACAAAGGTGTTTCGCAACACTTAAAAATTGTGACAAACCCCTTTTCAGAAACAATCTGATATATGAAAAGTATATGTCTTTTGCAAAATGGTATTTATAAAAGGAAACCCTGCATGTGTTGAAAAGATAGCTTTCCGCAAATAAAACCAAGTCTTATCCTTAATTTATCCAGATGCATATACTGATATCCCATTCCGTAGGGTAAGGTTGGATCTCCTGAGTACTTTGTGCTCACCCTTGCTTTGTTATACAGAGGAAGATCCAGATTTCAACCCCGAAGCTGCGTTTGAGTAAGGTCGTATCTGCACCCAACTAAGCCTGTGGCATTGGGGTTCGCCAGATGTGTTGCGATCCGTGTTTGTTCTAGGTCTGCTGGACCATTACTGTATTATGGTTATTGTACTTTATAGCGTGGCTTCATCGCCCGCTTCCGTCTGAACTACTGCTATGAGACCTATCTGAATGTAATAAATGTGTGTGCTAGCCTCCTGGGACTAGTACTTGTATCACATTTGAGTTCCAGGATGACCAGGGGCGCTTTAGGCCGTCGTCATTTGGGTGATTCTCCACTGTTCGATTGGCGAATTCCAAGGTGGGGCACAGTGCTGATCGTGGCTGCCGTGCGCTGTACTTGGTCCCTGTTCATCCTGCATGTCATGGCGAGAAAGTGAGTTGCCCCTCGGGCGCCAACCTCCGAGGCTCGGGAGGCCTAGCTCCGTTGGGGATGACATGTAACGGAGTGGTAGCCGTCTCCCTCTTTGGGCGCGTTTTCTCTCACGGGAGATATTTTCCCAAGGGGTCGGTGGGCCCGGATGGAAGATTTGCCCATTCTCCTGGATTGGCCATACAGTGGACGCCTCTCCTGCCCCTGCGCGGTTCGTGCGCCAGGAGCATGGTCCGTCATAGTCGTGGTAGGCGAATCCCGGCGTAAAACGGGGCATTGCACTGTAGGCCGTCATTAGGGCGGTGTGGAGGTAGTGGGGCCGTCAGATCGTTTGTCAGGGGAGTCTTGGTAGTTGGAATGGCAGACGTGCGCGTGCGGGGCACAGCCGTGTTGGGGGGTCCACTCGATGGGACCGTGCGCATCAAGCGGTCAGAGAGGTCCCTTGGAGTGAGTGCAAGATTGCTCCGCTGTCGTCAGCAAGGCTCGGGTGTTGACATCTACTAACGTCGCCAAATATAATTATATAACTTTTAATACAAGAGGCGAGATTAGAAGATGTATGGTAATTAATTAACTTGCCATTAGCAACTAGCCACTTATCAACATTCTTATGTATGAACTAGGTTGTCATCCCTAATTATATATGCTAAGAATAAATAAAGGTTCATATACTATTCAATGTGACTAGGCAGAAATATATAAATATAAACTAAGATCAATTCTGCAAGCGAAAAGATAATTATACTATTGTAGCATTTTACCTAGAGTCTACCAGGTTGTCGATTTATATTTATACCACTAGGAAGGACTAGGATAAACTTTAATCTGTTATATTGATAGTGATTATACACAATGGATAAGTGACACTACCGATGTCATTTACTCTACTCATAACATGTAGAGGTCATAAGATAATAAAGATAAATAAATGTGATAAGTATGATCAAGCATCATAAATAAAGGATAAACATCGGAGCACTCTCTAGTCATAGTAATAGCTAGCCAATGAATAAACTAAGGAATTAATATCTAAGGTAATTCTATAGCTATGCCAATGCATAACTCTAATCAGTGCAATTACATCTAGCAATCATTGTTAGATTAGTCCTATATCATGATCACATGTAAAGGGCATCATCTAGGAAGGATGTGAAACAGAGCCATCACCCAACTTCACGACCGTGCCTGTTTGCCTATATACGGGGGGTGGACTACAGAGGACTCAACGCGGCTGTCACCTACGCGATCTACCACACGACCCGGCACATCAGGGTGCACTCGCAGATAAACAGAATACCTAGACACCACGTCTACATATCGTTCACCATCTACCCATCGATCGTATGGATAAACGCTATATGAGCAATTACATGAATTCAATAAGATCAAACTAACTATACTAGACATATAATGAAAGTAGACAAAGACTATTATAATCAAAAACATATGAACTATTAAGAATAATGGTTCCCTAATCATAATGACGGATACAATAATAGAGAAAGAACTAGAACTATACCGAACTCCATGCTCCAGACAGACGCCGGGGCTCCAGATCCCGCTGAAGAACTAGAACTTCTCTACTTCTAACCTAACTAGGCTATAACTACGAACTTGACCGAAGACTTGATGCCTTGGATGAATGATTGGATGCTCCAGGGGGGTCTGCCCCTTTATTTATAGCCTGGTGGGATGCTCGTACGCCGTATGTAACAACCCTAAAAATCCACACAATCTAAAAATCCCAACCAATTAAAATTTTTCATTTATTTTGAAAACCCATTTTTCTTGTGCAAGCATATAGGTTTCATTATGAAATTGGTAAATAATGGAGTGTAGTTTGCATTTTAATTCCATTCACATAGAATAATAACTTATGCATCACATTTGGGATTTATTGCAACTTATGTTTGTATTTACTCAATAATTAAAATGGGCAATATATGTATATATACACTAAAGTGAAAATAGAAAAGGAGAAAGAGAGTTAGGCCAGCCATTCGTTTCGGCCAGCCGGGTCGCTAAGCCAGCCCAAGCCCGCCCGACCTTCCTCTCCTCATCTCACCGCGCGCGGCCCACGTCGCGGCTCGGCAGCGCACGCGCACGACCGGCACACACGCGCTCGCGCTCGCGCTCGCGCTCGCTGCCAACCCGGCCCCGCCTGTCAGCTGCTCTCGCCCCCCCCACTGTTCTTCTTCCTCACGAAGGCGACGCGCCTGCCGGGGGTGTCGCGCGAATGGCGTGACCCCGGTCCCACAGCCGACAGCATGGCAGAGCCCTGACCCCGCTGTCCCCCTCCTGTCCCCTCCTTTCTTGGCCGCCAAGCGAACCCGCGCCCATCCGGAGCCCTAGATCCACTCGAGCCACGGCCCTTCGATCGGCCGAGCGCAATCAGGACCGTTCGCCATTGGAGCTGGCCAAGCTCGCCTATAAATTGGAGCACCCCGAAGCCTTACCCTCATTTCCCCTCGCCGCCACCGCAGCACAGACCGGCACACCGCACCAAACCGAGAGAGAGAGCGTAGGAGAAGGGCGGAGCAGAGGAGGAGAAGCTGCCGGAGCGCCGCCGCCGCGGAGCACGCCGGAGCCGGACACGGAGGAGAAGCCCGAGCTGCGGACGAGGAGCGGCACGGCACTGCGATCGCTCTGCACGGCTCCGACTCGCCACTGCACCGCCATCCTAGCTTCACCGACACCACGGTGAGCCACCGCACGCCATGTCCGAACCTTGCCCTGCTTTTGCCATGGCGTTCCACCCTCGGGACGCGCAGGCAGGAGCCTTTACCGGCTCGGGAAGATCACCTGCACCATGCACTCATTCGACCGGCCGAAACCCCCGGACTACAAGCTTGCTAGACCGAGAACGCAGCACGACGCGTTCTCGGCGGAGCGCGCTCACCACCGACGCGTTCCGACGTCGAATCACCCGTTCCGAGCAATCCGTCTAGCAACCGTATAGGTTAGAGCGTCGTGGAGCACCGCCACGACCCCCTCGAGCTAGCTACGCGGATCTAAGCGCTAGAGGAAGCCTGAATCGCCTTGGCCGCGTGCGCCGCGACCTTATCGGAGCGCCGCCGCGAGCCGTCGCCAGAAGAAGGTCATGCCATGGCTAAAGCTCGCCACCAGAGTGTTGTATGCCTCTCTGGCCTCACCAATTTGACAAGACCGCATTCGATTGAACCAATACTTGGTCGTAGCCGCGATGCCGCCTTCCGCCGTCGTCGGCGGCACGCCGCCGCCACAACCGAGCACCTTGGAAAGCTCGGTAGCCAAAATTGGTAGTTGGTATACCATCGCCTTAGACCCTGGACGCGTATACATCTCCTAGAAGACCTCCTTAGCCCCGCCGGAACCTCACAGTCACGACGACATCGCCGCCGACACGTTCCGCCTCGCCTAAGATCCGTTCCGAGTACCCCCGGTCGCCTCGCGCTGCGGAGAAAGGCCGCCGAGGTTCGCCAAGTCTGCCTCAGCACCGCCGCTAGATAGCTGAGCCCTGTCTTGCCGAAATATGGTCATCGCCGCCCTGTCATCGTCCGCCGCACCGGAGAGACACCGCCGCCTTGAACAGACGCTCTGGAACCCTGCTAGCACCGAATCTCCGATTCGCCCGAGCCTCCCCAGGAGAGCTCGGGAGAGCAGCCCCTTCGGTGCCCAAATCTCCGATTCGCCCGAGCCTCCCCAGGAGAGCTCGGGAGAGCAGCACCCTTGGCACACCAAATCTCCGATTCGTCCCGAGCCTCCCCAGGAGAAGCTCGGGAGAGCAGCACCTTCGGCGCACCAAATCTCCGATTCGCCCGAGCCTCCCCAGGAGAGCTCGGGAGAGCAGCACCCTCGGCGCACCAAATCTTCGATTCGCCCGAGCCCCGCCGAGGTACGCCGAACTATGCCGAGCCCCGCCGAGCTACCCCCGACCACCGCCGAACTATGCCGAGCTCCGCTGAGATACCCCCAACCACAGCCGAGCTACCACCGACCACCGCCGAGCCACGCCGAGCTACGCCAACTCCGGCAACTCTCTGGGAACCAGCATCGAACACCTGGTGGGCGACCATCGGGTCTGTGTTCTGTTGAGGCGCCACTTGCCGCACTACTGGACCCGCGCGCCACGTGGACCAATCCCGAGCTGCCCCTATTAACCAAACAGTTTTCTCATTTTCAGAAAATAGGATAATCTTCGGAAATTCATAACTTATTCATACGAAGTCCAAAAATTGCGCACCATATATCAAAATTCTCAGAAAAATGAGATCTACAATCTAAGACTGTGTTTGTGTGCATTTGGCTCTTTATTGGATTTTTCTGAAATACTCTATAGGAGTCGCTGACGCGACTATTTCGTGTTCGATTTCAGAGACGGAGGAGGATCTGACTAAGGAAGACGACCACGAGTACTTCCAAGAGCTAGGAGACGACTACGAAGGTGCCACGTCCCACCAAATCCTTAGATCCTATTACGCATTGCAAATGACATTGTTGCTATTGCTTTATGATTATGTATGGATTGGTTGCATGGTAGTATATTTGAATTCCCTGCCTTGATAAGACTTTACCCTGCTATCCGCTGCTAGGTTAGCTGCTGCTTAATTTACTGTTACTCTTCCACTACTTTCTACTTGCTATATGCTATGTGGTGGAATTGGGACGGTGTATAGCTGATTATAACCACTGGGAGAGAGTGCTGCGTGCGTCTTGGGTGCGTGGTAAGGGTTGATGTCGACCAAGTGGGATGTGAGACGAGCCCATGGGGCAAGTCGTGCCGGGGGTGCAACCTGGGCATCCCCAAGCGAGATACCTGTGGCGGGTAAAGTTGTTGAGGAGGTTCCGGGTGGGATAGCCTTGGTGGTTTGAAGCCCGTGGACGGAGGTGCTGTGATAGCACGGGGAGAGTATCCCCTAAGTGGAGATGCCTGCTTGGTCAAACCTAGGATGGACTAGTTTCAGGTTCATGGGAATCCTTTTCTACTCACTCGCTTCTGATGGGCGGGAGACGGCTGGACTACTTGGTAGGACGGTGCCACTACTGCTAGGTTGAAAGGTGATAAGGGTGGGCGGAGACGGTCGATGGGTTCCCGTTCCGTCCTAGATGCACAGTACCACTGGATGGGCCCGGTACTGTGTCTCCCAGTCTCAGCATAACGGTGTAGGATCCGGAATATCCCAGGGCTGAGTGGTAGGGTGGCATCGACCTAGGCAAGCAAGCACCCGGAATTCTGCCTAGGTGTTTGCGCAACACCTATGATGGCTAATCTTGTGGGTAGTGAAACCTCTGCAGAGTGTACGGTTGATCGATCGATACATATACCAACCTGTTGGCTATGGACCTTTCCTGTGAAGCTTCTACTAGTGTAGTGAGTGTTCTCTTCTCCCCCTGGATAACATTTTTCCGGCAGTGTACCCGTTGTGGTAGTGTGCCGCTGAGATAGGCCCGAGAGGGAGTTGGGCCTGTCGAATGAGAGCGAGGTGTGGGTAAGTGAGATGTGTTGATGGGAAAAGGGATGATGGTGTTAACTGGTGATAAAACTTGACTAATTAAAACATTGATTACAGCTGCATAGGAAAACCTCAGCCTAAAGGTCTGCTTGTATAGCCTTGCATCCACTTTCCACAAAGCAAATGCTGCATAGGTGGGCTCCGTGGCCAGTACAAATCGTACTGATAAATTTGCTGTCAGGTGACGAGAATGAGTACGACTTCGAGGGAGATGATGACGAGGAATAGGGTCGCGTGCTACACTCAAGTTGGCCGTGAAGGATGAATCGCTTCCGCATCTTCTAAAGCTTCTCTGATTGTTGATTCCGCCAGTGTGGCGATGTAATAAATATTTATGTAAGACTTATTTACCGTTGTATGGATCCTGGTGGCAACTGAGATATGGGTAATTTCATGGATTGTCCCAAGCAATCTGTTGAATTACAATTCGAGCCTGTGGATTTCCCTTCGTGGAAATCGAGGTCGTTTCACCGTAGGATCAAACCGACTTAACCAAGGGCCGACATGACTCCAAAAAGGCGGTGGAAGAAGACTCCAGAAGGCGGCGGCAAAACCCTAGGGGGGAGGCACCGCCCGGCCCCCCTAGGGGCCAGCCGGCCCCACCACCTGCCAGATGGGGCCCTGGTTGCTTCGGGTGGCTTCTACACTCTTCCCACGTCCCGATGACGATGTTTCCTTCGCGGTTAATTTTCGTAATAGTTAAGCATTTTAATCCCTCTCTTAAGCTTTTCTGGATAATCCCCTGGAAAATACAGAATATGCAAAGCTCGTGGAAATTGTCAGTTAAAACCCTAGACTAGTGTATATTCATATATCCTTTGGTGTCTAAAGTTCTAATAAAAGTTGACGTTATCCACCGTCAACAACACCACCAAGCTTACCTGTTTGCCAGTCCCTTGGCAAATAAACTAAGCCTAATTTACTAAGGTATTTGGATCAGGAGTTGCTACAATGCTTTCATATTTTTCAAGTACACATGCGTTCAAACAGAGATTCTCCTCTAGATTAGATAATAACTGCTCTAACTTTCAGACTTTTCTATTTTACCTTTAACTATGGAGCTTTACAGCTTTCGCGTAAGTCTTGAGCAATTGAAAGATAGAACAATCAAGTCAAGCACTATGTCTCAAACTCTTCACAGTACCAATATTCCGGAGTTTTTATAAGTTTTCGAAATAAAACTCAGAGCTTAATTGTATGACACCCTCAAGTCCCTAAATATATGTGGTATTTATGGATCTCACTTAGGCATTAATAATGTCATTCCTTCCTATAGCTAAGAATATTTAGTGGAGCTCATAGGAGTGGCAATAACAAGGCTGAGCATACTTGCAATGCATATATTGTAAAGTCAAGCAATGGATTCACAGAGAATCGAGGCATACAATCAAACCAAGATGTGCATGTGTATGGAATATGGTGGATAGGTGTTTATGTGGTAGCTAATCCTAATTCTACTTATGCTCTTTTGAAAATAAATCTCTCTTTAAGACTTGCAGGAAACATGGGCTATCTTTATTCTCTCTCTCTCCTTCTTCTCTTCTCTTCTTTTTTTTATTTTTTTCATTAGGGAGGCGGGCATCTAGTACCCATTGTTTTACTTGCTGGGACACTTATCCATCTTTTACTCCCTTTTCTTTTCATACTTTTTTTACATAGTCACATGTATCCAATAAATGATTTTGGAGAGATAACAATGGTAAAAACTTAGAGCATTTATGACATGGCCATCCTATGGGGTATATTTTTGGTGTTTTTCTCCCAGTGTAGGAGAAAACATTTTATGATGAACATAGATGAAAGTGAAAGTGGTTGCGATTACTCGCAGGACAGGAATAATGCATATGTGGCTGGAGTGTGTACGTTATCTTGGTTTTAAAAGCATGACAAGACTCTCATGAAGTATGCAACAAAGGTTGACTGAACTCAATGCAAAGCAAGCAGCATAAATGTGCAAAGGTTTTCTATCTAAATGTATCATATATGGCTTTGATAGGAATTCATACTTTGTCATACAAGAGCATGTAGATTCTAAGTTTTCAAAATAAATCTCCAGAACTTAGTAATGCTAGGAATAAGATAAATAGCAGCTCGACCTTCATGTATCATATAAATCAATCACCTAGATTTAGCTCAGACATATGCCTCCACAAGTTTCAGGTTCAGAGTAAATTCTCGAATTAAAACAGTAGTATCTAAAACTCAGGAGAATTTAAGGTTGAAAACTAGGCACTTAAAAGGAATGACAACGGAGCAACTATTTATCATCTCCAAGATAAAATTTTAGTATTTATCAGTTTTAATTAATTCTAGCCTAGACTGACTCCAAACATATTCTAATATCAAACTAAGTGTTGATTTGGTTTTAATGATTATGCATCTTTCTAATTATTTTTGATTGGACTCAAAAGACTCTATGATTTGTGGACCTTCATGTGCCCACATATTTTTGGTATTTTTTTTAGATTTTCCTTTAATACTATGGTGAACCTTCATATGCTCACATATTTTTGGTATTTTATGACTATATAAAACAGACTCAAATAATCGCATATGTATAATTACCTCATAACTAGGGGATGCTCCTTCCCCAAGCTTGATGTTTGCAATATTTGGCGTTGAGCGATCTTCAGAGTGAGCTAGCCAGCGGTAGTCCTGGTGGGTGCCACTGATAGACTCTCTTCTTAGTCATAATGTTCTGTCCTGCATAATTATACTCCAACAAGAAAACCAAAACTCAAGGCTCGAATTTAACAAGGGGTTAGCGGTCAGCCAATGAGTAATTGATTATTCTGTTTGAGTTGATTTTAATTGACAGATTCTGGCAGGATTCTAACAGGAGTCTCTTTTTAGGTTTTCTAATTTTCTCATGCAGCAATTAAATATGTATGCATGCTATATTTTTTTTATGCCACCACGGAGAATATGTATTCTCATGGGGCTTAAGATTTTCATAATGCAATAAGGTAAATACAAATACTGCTACCATTAATATTATTTTTATTTTTACTTTTATGCCGCCACAGTAAATATTCTTACAGAGTATTCCTTAAGTTTATTCACATGGGGCTTTAGTTCTTTATGATGCAGTAAATAAAGCAGTAAATATTTTTGTTGTTTTATATTTAATGTGCAAAAGTGATTGTACTAATAAATGTGTTAAAATAAAATTACTTAATGGTTGCTAACTTAATTACATAACTACCATTATAACCTTATGGTTAGGGTACGAAATTTAAAGTCTACCGACAGGACTTAGATAGAGGAGAATACTTAATCAGCAGGTTCATCGTCTGAGGTTACCTCAGTCAATTCCCTATTTTGTGGTGGTGTAGTAGGTGCTTCTTCTTTCTCCTTCCATTTCATTTCTGTCTCTTCTTCTTCTCTCTTTTCTAGCTCTAGCACTTCCTTGTTACACTCTCTCAGGTGTGCTTCTCTTGACTCTTTATCTCTCTTCATCCATTCTTCTAATTGTGCATGGATCTCTTCCTTCTCTGCCTTAGCAATCTGATCCATCTTTTCAGCTTCCGCTTCCCACTCACTCCAGCGTGGTGCTTGTACGGCTTCCTCTTGCTCCTTGTAGTAGTCTTCATACTTCACAATCTTGCCGGGGAATTCCTCCTATCCACAGTGAGGCTGGGCAGCCTGACGGCGGGCTTGGCGTCTTCTCCTGTTGCATTGTTTCCTGACCTGCTCATGGTTAACGAGTGTTCTAAATTGACAGTGTACCTTTCCCGTGGATAGGTTGAAGTGGATCTGTTCAGACCCGATGTAGATAATAGCATTAGCAGTGTAGAGGAACGGTCTTCCCAAAAGAATAGGTGATTCATCGTCTCCCTTCATGTCAAGGACTAGAAAATCTGCGAGTATATATTTATCTTAAATTCTTACCATAACGTCCTTAACCACACCTTCAGGGAATCTTAGTGATTGATCTGTGTTGACACTTCTTAGTGTAACCACCAGAGACAGGGTGTTATGCTATCTCTGATAACAGCGCCAGAAGTGCCTGGGGTATTTCTTATGTCTATTGGATAATTCCGCAAGCGCACAGAATATACCGCTGTAGCACTTCACCCGGGAGTATTCCAAGGTATCGTTATATATTTTTATCTCAAGGGAAAGCGGTTGCTAGGAATAATTAATAAAAAGAGAGAGATCCTTAAGTCTATAGCAACTTAGTATCAACTAGTGATAGGGGGGTAAATCGATATGTAGAGGAAAGGGTAATGACACCAAGACGACAAGGTTTTAGGATAACTAAAGATAACTAGTATAATATAGCTAGGTGGGACATGACAAGATTTTAGGATAACTAAAGATAACTAGTAGAATATAGCTAGCTGGGAGGACAACGAGTGACTATAAGACTCCTATGACACTTACTTTACTCTTGTGATCTATCTTATCAAATGGATGAATTATAATAAGACAGCTACCTTACTTCCGGTGTGTAGGGGATAGGCGAGACAGTAGGGGATATAACCTCTACCTGAAGCGGCTATTCTCTTATGGGAGCCTACCTTTTAAGAACTTGCCTAAAACACGTGGAGGGATACTAAGACTAGACAGGGCTGTCACCACCTGCTAGCACCCACAAACAATTCGTGCGACAAGTGGCATTCAAAGGCAAGATCTAGTCTAAGCACTACGCTTACACTAAGCCTCACTACTCTAGTTGTGTACCAACAACTAAAGCACCCTATGACAGGCGATGAACTACACACGTGAGCTGGTTACAGGATCACTATCCAATATAACTCAACTATAAGGTAAGATAAAACACAACAATACTATAATGAATAGTAATGCACTAAGTAGAGACTTAGTAAAGTAAAGTAAGATAATATATTGATAAAGATAAAGTCTTACAGAAGGAAAGATACAAGAGCTATACCAGACTCTCCAGCAGACGACTCCGGAGACTCCGAGTGTAGCTCGACTCGACTCTAACTCCCACACTAGACTACTACTACTACTACTACTACTACTACTACTAAAGAGTAGAACTCTTGTGACTTGTGGCTCTTGTGTATCTTGTGTGTCTTGAAGAGGGTGATGGATGCCTCTATTTATAGAGGAGAGAGGGGAGGTGCCATGTCAGTGATCCGCGTGCTCCTTGCCTCACCACCCTTGGATAAACCGCCCTTGAACCGCCATAAGATGGACGGCCGTGGTGATTTCAGCACATGGGAATCATGCTGGAAGGCGGTCGAGGCCAACCGACCTGGCTGGGCACTAGGGGGGTTTGGCCGACCCCCCTATGGCAGGTAGGCCCAGCTAGGGTCTTCTAGTAGGAGTCCCCACCTGTCATGGAGTGCAGCAGTGGCCTGGTCCCACCTAGGGTGGTTCGGCCGTACTATCTCTGGTGAGTTAGGCCTACCACTGTGGTCCCCATCTGTCATTGATTGTCCCCGTGTGTTGGTTCCACCTTGGTTGCATGTTTGTCACGTTGAATCCCTGTGCTTTGTTTCTCCACCGTTGAATAGAAACACATGTTGATCTGATGGATGAAATGAGCTGGGTAGAGGGTCACATGGATCATGCCACGTCACCAGAGCCAGGTGGGCCCCATGTAGGGTTCGGCTGACCCATACATGGGCCCACCCTAGGCTCTCCTCTCATCTAAGTGATGTTGTGCACCATTTCTTGATGTTTCTTGGCCTGTTTGATCTTTGCTGCATTCACAAGCTTAAGAGTACAAGTGGAACTCGTTATTGATAAAATATGTTCATGATATGTTTATTCTTCCTTAAATCCGAGGCCTGTTGACGGTGTTTGAATGTGGAATTTTAGGGTATATCCACCGTCAACAATCTGACATCTGCAACTGAATATATGTTGGGTATAGAGGTAAATCATTAAATAAATTATTGTATAACTGTTTGGAGATTACGTTAACGCCTGATCCAATGTCGCAGATGGTGTCGGCAAAAGTGGTGTCTCTGATTGTGCATTCAATGATCAGTACACCTGGGTCACCTTTCTTCGTTGGAAATGGTTGAGGAAGCATATGATCATTTTTTGTGTTGAGAGCAGTGATTAGTTGAGCAGTTTCTTCAGGTACATGCTGGGGTTTGTTCTTCCTCCATCTTCTATTGTTCTTCTTCTTGGGTGCTGGTTGTTGTTGCTCTTCTTGTTGATGGAATTGCTTCGGGACTGTAGGAGTCTTTAAGATGCGGTTCTTGAACGAGAATCTTTCTTTCTTGTCCTTGATGGAGAGGACAATCTTGGTATGTTCCACATAGATGATGGTTTTGGTTGTGCACAAGAATGGTCGTCCCAAGATAATGGGTGCCTTCTCATCTCCTTCCGTCTCCATAATCACGAAGTGAACTGGGACATATGATTGTCCCACTCTGATTCCATCCTTGATTTGGCTGGTTCCATCCTTGACCTTGCTGAGGACGATAGTAGGTGTTATTGTTGATGAAGTTCACATCCGCTTGCAGTGTAGGGCAGTTGACAGCTGAATGCCCGTAATCTCCACATTCTTCACAAGTCATGCGAGAATCATTAATATGCATGACTTCCTTCTTCTCTATATCGAGCTTCTTCATGATGAGGTCTAACTTGACAGTGACCATGTCAGTTTCCTTGAGATGATGGATGCCTCCTCCTCTCTTGCGAGGTTGAGTACGTTCTTCATTACAGGTTGGATTTGAGGCCATCTTCTCAACAAGTGCTTTAAGTTCTGGAAGCTTAAGTGACAGGAAAGCTCCTCCTGCTGCAGCATCTATGGACTCACGGGTGCTAGAGATAGGCCCGTGGTAGAAGGTCTGCATTAATAGCCAATCCGCTATCCCATGATGAGGACAGTCTTCAATATAATCTTCAAATCTTTCCCATGCTTCAGTAAATGATTCATCATGTTGCTGTTGAAAGCTTGAAATTTTCTCACGCAGGAGCATTCGTTTTGCCTATAGGAAAGAACTTTGCCAAGAAAGCAGTTGAGCATCGGTCCCATATAGTGTTCTTCTCTTTGTTGGCGTAGAGTCACTGCTTAGCTTTCCCTAAAAGTGAAAAAGGAAAAAGACGGAGTAAAATAGCATCTCTTGGTACTCCTCTGATCGTGAAGGTGCTGCAGATCTCTACAAAGTGTTGTAAGTGTGCACTTGCATCTTCATGAGATTTTCCACAAATTTGACTGGCTTGAACCATGGTGATAAGAACTGGTTTGAGCTCGAATCCATTCTCCCCAGTGTTGACTGCTGGTCCAGTCCGGATGTTTTCTGTTGTTGGGGCAGAGAACTCGCGCAGTGTCTTCTCAGCCATGTCTTCAAACAAAGGAGTTAAATCTTCTCCTAAGTGTTCTTCTTCCAATGTTAGAGCTGGCTCCTCTGATGGACTAGCTTGAGTGGCGATGGGTATTATTGATAGTGACTCGAAATTGATCCTCGCCTCTACAACCTTTTTTCTTATAAGAAGTTTCTCTGGATTGTCAGTGAAGTTGTTTGGAAGAGAAAAACCTTTCATTCATCACCCCGCATAACATAAGCAAATGATAAAAACAAGGGTGTGCCTGTTTGAGTTAGAGATCAATCGGTAATACAATCTTATCTATTATGTATATATGTTATCAATATTTCCTAAGTTTAATGTGCCTTCCCCGCCAACGGCGTAAAAAATGCTTGTTGACATCTACTAACGTCGCCAAATATAACTATATAACTTTTAATACGAGAGGCGAGATTAGAAGATGTATGGTAATTAATTAACTTGCCATTAGCAACTAGCCACTTATCTATTATCAACATTCTTATGCATGAATTAGGTTGTCATCCCTAATTATATGTGCTAAGAATAAATAAAGGTTCATATACTATTTAATGTGACTAGGCAGAAATATATAAATATAAACTAAGATCAATTCTGTAAGCGGACAGATAATTATACCATTGTAGCATTTTACTTAGAGTCTACCTAGGTTGTCGATTTATATTTATACCACTGGGAAGGACTAGGACAAACTTTAATCTATTATATTGATAGTGATTATATACAATGGATAAGTGACATTATCGATGTCATTTACTCTACTCATAACAGGTAGAGGTCACAAGATAATAACGATAAATAAAGGTGATAAGTATGATCAAGCATCATATATATATGATAAACATCAGAGCACTCTCTAGTCATAGTAATAGCTAGCCAACTGACAAACTAAGGAATTAATATCTAAGGTAATTCTATAACTACGCCAATGCATAACTCTAATCAGTGCAATTACATCTAGCAATCATTGTTAGATTAGTCCTATATCATGATCACATTTAAAGGGCATCATCTAGGAAGGATGTGAAACAGAGTCATCACCCAACTTCGCGACCGTGCCTGCTTGCCTACATACGGGGGGTGGACTACAGAGGACTCAACACAGTCCGTCACCTACGCGATCTACCACACAATTGATAGGTCCAAATAGGCTAGAGGGGGGTGAATAGCCTAATTAAAACTTTCTACAACAACAACACTTGATCACAATATTAGTCACAAAGGTGGCGAAGCGAATTCTTGCACTAGCCTAAAAGGGGGTGCCAAGCCTTCGTAACCGTTCTAGCTAGAATCACTGGGAGAACACAAACTAGCCTAAGTTGAGCTACTTACTCCTAAATGGACAGGTGTACTACACTAGCAACTCTACACAAGTAAATACACAAAGTAAAGAATAGATTGTAGAGATGATTATGCCGCCTTGTAGAGGAGGAAGCCAATCACCGAGAGAGAGAATACCAACTCACACGAAGGTGGTGGTTACAATGAAGCCAATGATCAACACAAAGATGAACACCAATTTAACCCGGGGTTCACGTGCTTGCCGGCACGCTACGTCCCCGTTGTGTCGACCACGACTCGGTGATTCGGTGGTTAATCGACGATAATCATCAAGCTCACCAAGAGCACCACAAGAATCTACCACGAGAAGAGTAACTCAACGACACGAGCAATTTACTAGAGCTACCTTGTGGCTTCTCCGCCGGAGAAGGTGCAATACCCCTCACAAGATCACCGGGAGTGGCCGGAGACAATCTCCAAATCCGCCAAGCTCCTCCGCTGCTCCAAGCCGTCTAGGTGATGGCAATCACCAAGAGAAATGAGATAACTACGCAGCAAACACGATCAACAAGTGCCAATGAATGCAAAGATCAAGCAAAGCACTTTGATCAACTCTCTAGCTCACAATGGATGAGATTTATGCAATCTATGTGAGTGAGAGTGTTGTGAAGGGTGCTCAAGAGGTGTATCAACAAGTTAGAGAGCCAAGAGAAAGAGTATGAACCGGCTAAGTGGCTTAAATAGACAGACACACACAAACATAGCCGTTACTCACTTTCTGCGCACCGTCGGACGCTAAGCGTCGGACGGTCCGCGCGGGGCGTCGGACTAATGATCCCGGTCCGACGCTTTCTTCCTTGGCAAATCGGCGCGTGCCACGTCAGCTCGACCGTTCGAAATCGACCGTTGGCGCCACGAACTGCAGACCGTCGGACTGAGCGAAATAGTCCGACGCTCGTCGGCTGAGACCGTCGGACCAAAACACTGAGGAGTCCGACGTTTCCAGAGAGGTCCACGAGCGCCAAAATTCATCGGACATCGGTCCGACGCTCGGCCTCGGACCAACGACGTTTGTCCGACGCCCTCTGCGGATGCCACGTGTCGAACTACCGAACGATCGACCGTCGGATGCTAGAGACAAATAGTCCGACGCTCGGAAAACTCCAGTCCAACGCTCCTGTTCACTCAAGCGTGAAGACACCGTCGGACGAAACAATTAGTCCGACGCAGTGCCTCCGATCGGTCCGACGCCCTCAAAACACAGAGCTGCAGGGCTACCGTCGGACGCTGGGAATTGGTCCGACGCCTGTCGTCCAAAGCGTCCGACGCTCGTTTTCAGCGCGTTTCGAGCTCGTGTCAAGTCCTTTGCTTATGTTGGCTTACACATGTTATATGTAAAACATTTCTTGCAAAGTGTTAGCCATTTTCGAAAGGTTTTGCAAAGGGTTTAGAGTTAGCCACTAGATCTAAATGCAATGCATGATCCAAACATCTAATGGCACTTGATAACCGTGTTAACCATGGAATTACTCCCCTCTTTATAGTACGGCTATCTATCCTAAATGTGGACACACTCTCTATAGTGTCTCGTCCACCAAAATGGAAAGAGCCCTATTGATATACCTTTGCCTTGAGCTCAATCCAAATCACCAAGTGTTGGAGTTCTTGATCTTCACTTTGATGGGCTTACTCCAAGTCTTTGGATGCCTTCATCACCTCCACACTTGATCCTTTAACCATCTTGTAATCAAACACTTAGGCACAATGGTTAGATACTTTGGTGTCATCAATTAGCCAAAACCAAACATAGAGCTTTCAATCTCCCCCTTTTTGGTAATTGATGACAACCTCTACAACGATATTCAATGAATTCAACTTGGTACTAATAGCTCCCCCTACATATGTGCCTAGTGTTTGGATTTGAAAGGCTTTGCGCATATGTATTGGATTTTGAGTTTGGGAGAGATATTACTACCAATTTGATGTTAAGGTTTATAGAATTGGACCTTTGAAGCGCGATACCATCGGAGTGCATCTATACACCATCCTTAGCACCATGGATAGCTAGATTCCATTTGAAAGAATTCTTGCAATCAAAGACACTAGAATACCTCATGAGATCACATTATAAACAAGGTTCTAGTACCAATTGATAAGAGTAAGGAACTAGCTACCACTTCCTATGCATGCTAGTACTTCAATACACCACACAAGTTATGACTAACATACACTAAACAAGCAAGCACATTTTGAATTGTAGTACAAATGCAATGCACCAAACATATGAAAATGCACAATCAAATGCTTGCAACCATGCTTATGAGCTTGCTCCTCCTAAGTGTGAGATCTAAAATTTAAAAGTTTGTGATCCCTCTCACTCGGCCTATTGCTCTTCCATCATTGGCCTAATGACGGTTCATCGCGTAACAACCCTATTTCTCTCCATATCTTTGTTCCATTCTCTCCCCCTTTGTCATCAATGACCACAAAAGGGTAGCATGGGTAGGATATGATTTGAAATCAATGGAGGGAATCACTTGTTAGATTGTTTCCATTATCTTCCTTCTTTTAAGCATTTAGCTAGATTACTTGCACCAATATATAACTCGGTTTGTCATTTGACAAGCTTCTTCACGCCACTAGGGGTTATCTTGACAAAGTTGCCTTATATATTATTGTGCTCATATTCTAGATAAATATTAGGTTCACAAGCCCACAAACTAGTCACATGTCACCACTAGATCAATCAAGTCATAGAAGCAATAGTAGTGGCATATGAGTTCAAAAACATTTAGTTTGACACGAATGAGCCTAATTAAGGAAAATATGTCTATATGTTCTAACAAGTCCTACTAGCACATGAATGACATGCCATACAAAGATACCTTTACTTTGTTGGAGTAGAGGCAAGTCATATAGCGGGGGTGCTAGCTCAACTCATGTTGGAGAAATCAAGGATGTTTAATTCATTCTTCAATTTGTAGAATCTTGCTTCATCAAGTGGCTTGGTGAGAATGTCGGCTAGTTGATCATCGGTGCCCACACTCTCAACTTGAATGTCACCTTTGGCTTGGTGGTCTCTAATGAAGTGATGCCTTACATCAATATGATTAGTTCTTGAGTGTTGTACCGGATTGGTGGCAATCTTCACGGCGCTTTCATTATCACATAGTAACGGCACATTCTTGAATTTAATTCCATAATCACTCAATGTTGCCTTCATCCATAACAATTGTGCACAACAACTCCCCGCACTAACATACTCGACTTCAGCGGTAGAGAGTGCAACCGTGTTTTGCTTCTTGGATGACCATGATACTAGTGATCTTCCCAATAGTTGACAAATACCGGAAGTGCTCTTCCTATTGATCTTACAACCCGCATAATCGGAGTCCGAATAACCAATCAACTCAAAGTTTGACCCCTTAGGGTACCATAATCCAACATCGGGTGTGTGCTTGAGATATCTCAATATTCTCTTGGTTGCCTTCAAATGACTCTCTCTAGGTGAAGCTTGATATCTTGCACACATGCAAACACTAAACATCACATCCAGTCTAGAAGCGGTTACATAGAGTAAGCTTCCAATCATAGACCGATACTTCTTTTGATCCACCATGTTGCCACTCTTGTCTTCATCAAGATTACCATTAGTGCCCATAGGTGTGCTAATTGATTTGGCACTTTCCATTGCAAATTTCTTCAACATGTCCCTTATGTATTTGCCTTGGTTTATGAAAGTTCCATTCTTCAATTGCTTGATTTGAAGACCAAGGAAATAACTCAATTCTCCAATCATGGACATCTCAAACTCATTAGCCATCATCTTTCCAAACTCCTCACAATAGTCTTGATTGGTTGAACCAAAAATAATGTCATCAACATAGATTTGCAACATAAATAAGTCTTTGCCAATTCTTTTAGTGAAGAGTGTGGTGTCAACCTTCCCCATTTTGAATCCCTTGGATAGCAAGAAATCTCTCAATCTTTCATACCATGCCCTAGGTGCTTGCTTCAAGCCATATAGTGCCTTTCTCAACTTGTAGACATGGTCGGGCTTCTTCTCATCTTCAAATCCTGGGGGTTGCTCAACATATACCAACTCATTGATGAATCCATTTAAGAAAGCACTTTTGACATCCATTTGATAAAGCTTGATGTTGTGTGCACATGCATAAGCTAGCAAGATCCTAATTGCTTCCAATCTTGCAACCGGAGCATATGTCTCTCCAAAATCCAATCCTTCCACTTGAGTGTACCCTTGTGCAACTAATCTTGCCTTGTTTCTCACTATAATGCCATCTTGATCTTGCTTATTCTTGAACACCCACTTAATGCCAATGACATTGTAATTCTTGGGCCTCTCAACTAGCTCCCATACTTGATTTCTTTAAAAATTGTTGAGCTCTTCATGCATGGCATTTACCCAATCACTATCATTCAAAGCTTTCTCAATGGTAGTTGGCTCTTCAAATGACACAAAAGAGAAGTGCTCACAAAAGTTTGCTAACTTTGATCTTGTTTGAACACCACTTCTAATATCCTCAACTATTTGATCCAAAGGATGATCTCTTGCAATGTTGACCGGTTGGAGAACTTGATTGCTTGAGCTAGGTTGACTTGCTTGAGATTGGATGACTTGTTGATCTTCATCTTGAGTTTGAGTTTGATCATGAGAATCACTAGAGCTTGCATTATCTTGATTTACTTGCACATTTGATTGAGGTAGCACTTGATCTTTATCATCTTCATCTTCCACATCAACCACTTGCTTTGGCCGGATGTCACCAATGTCCATGTTCTTCATAGCTTCTACCAATTGAGTTCCTCTCACATCATCTAGATTTTCTTGTTCACCTTGAGAACCATTGGTTTCATCGAACTCCACATCATGAACTTCTTCAATTAGCTTGGTGGTGTGATTCCATACTCTATATGCTTTGCTTGTGGTGGAGTAACCAACTAGGAAGCCTTCATCACATTTCTTCTCAAATTTTCCCAATCTTACCCCTTTCTTCAAGATATAGCATTTGCATCCAAATACTCTAAAATATGCAATATTGTGCTTTCTTCCATTCAATAGCTTATATGGTGTCTTCTTCAAGAGGCGGTGACAATAGAGCCGGTTGCTACAATAGCATGCCGTGTTGATTGCTTCGGCCCACATGTCCACACTCACGTTGTATTCACTAAGCATGTACCTTGCCATATCAATGAGTGTTCTATTCTTTCTCTCAACAAGGCCATTTGATTGAGGAGTGTACTTGGCCGAGAATTGATGTTTGATTCCAAACTCATCACAAAGTTTATCTACCCTTGCATTTCTAAACTCACTTCCATTGTCACTTCTCACTTGCTTGATTGTCACTTCAAATTCATTTTGGCTTCTCTTGATGAATGTCTTCAATATGCCAAATACTTCACTCTTGTCAACAAGAAAGAAGACCCATGTGTATCTTGTATAGTCATCCACTATCACAAAGCCATACTTGTTTCCACCCAGACTAGCATAAGTGGTTGGGCCAAAGTAGATCCATGTGTAATAACTCAAATGCTCTAGATGTACTCATCATGCTCTTGTTAGGATATGTGTTTCCAACTTGCTTTCCCATTTGACATGCACTACACAACCTATCCTTCTCAAATTGAACATTCTTCAATCCTCTCACCATGTCATGCTTGACCAATCTATTGAGTTGCTTCATTCCAACATGACCAAGCCTTCTATGCCATAACCAACCCATACTTGATTTGGTGAACAAGCATGTTGACTATTGAGCTTCACTAGCATTAAAGTCCACCAAATAGAGATTGCCATACCGAAAACCCTTGAATATCAAGTTGCTTCCATCAACACTAACAATCTCCACATCATCAATACCAAAGATGCATTTGAATCCCAAGTCACACAATTGAGCCATGGACAACAAGTTGAAGTTCAAGCTCTCTACTAGCAAGACATTGGAGATGGACATATCATTTGAAATTGCAATCTTTCCAAGACCAATAACCTTGCCCTTCTTGTTGTCACCAAATGTGATACTATCAAGATTCCCATCTTCATTTTGCTTGATTGAATTGAACATATTTGATTCTCCGGTCATGTGTTGAGTGCACCCACTATCAAGCACCCAATGCCTCCCTCCGGACTTGTAGTTCACCTACAAAGAAATCAATTAGGTTTTGGTACCCAAGTTTGTTTGGGTCCTTGGAGGTTAGTTACCAAGCTCTTGGGCACCCAAATTGGCTTCTTCTTTGGGTTCTCCTTAGGTGCATCAATGAACTTGACTCGCACTCCCCTAGCACCCTTTGTAAGCATATAGCAAGTATCAAGTCTAATGATGAAACCATAGGCTTGTTTTGCTTCATCATCCTCTTCTTGCAATATTGCTCCTTGTGCTCCACTTGCTTGCAACTAGAGCAAACCACACCATTGCCCTTTACAAAGGTTGTCTTGTGAGGGACAAAGACGGCTTTGCCCTTCTTGGGGGTATAGCCAAGACCCTCCTTTTTAATGGAGAACCTTTGACTACCCAAGCACTTAAGCAAGCGGGCATCTCCACCATAGGCATTGCCTAAGGCTAGAGTGAGCTCATGCACCTCCTTCTTGAGGTTCTTGTTCTCATCCATGATTTTAGCATCACAAGTGACACTAACAATCTTGGGTGAGGTAGAGGTGAATGTGCTACAAGATGTGTTAGTGGAGGCAACAACAATAGGTGTATCAAATAATCACAATGGACACCTACGTCACATGTTGTGGGCACATCCTCCACCTTAGCCAACTCCGAAAGTGATGAGTGAGCCTTCTCAACCTTGGAGTGAGCTTCTTTTAGTGTCTCATGGTCTTCCTTTAGACACTCATGAGATGCACTAAGCTCCTCAAAGGATTGCTCAAGGAGTTTCTTCTCCTTGTCAAAACTTTGCACTCCCTCACTTTCTTCTTAAGGTAGGAGTGTGTGTCACGCAACATGTCAAGGAGCTCCTCCTTGGAGAAGTCCTCCTCCTCACTCTCACTACCGCTCTCATCGGATGAGGATTGTACCTTAGATGGCTTAGTCATGAGACAAGTTGGTGTAGAGTCAAATAGAGAAGACTTGCTTTGAATAGCAAGACTAGCAATAGCCTTCTTCTTGGTGAGCTTGTGATCATCATCACTATCTTCATCATCGGAAGAAGAAGCATCACTATCCCATGTGACACAATATGAATGCCCCTTCTTCTTGAATTGCATCTTCTTGTCTTTCTTTTCCTTCTTGTTCTTCTTCTTCTTGTCATCATTATCGTCATCACTCTCATTCTTGTGAGGGCAATCGGCTATCAAGTGATCCTTGCTCTTTCATTCATAACACCTCATGGTGGTGCTCTTGCCTCTTGTGAAGTCTCTCCTCTTTCTAGCACCATAGCCCTTCTTCTTCATGAACTTGCCAAATCTCCTCACAAGAAGTGCCATCTCCTCATCATCATCACTTGAGCTTTCCTCATCATCACTTGAGATTGGCTTCTTTGCTTTGCCCTTGTGCCTTGATGAAGTAGCCTTGAATGCAATGCTCTTCTTCTCACCCTTGTCCTTCTTCTCATCCTCCTTCTCTTCCTTGACCTTGGCATCAATGTCATCTCGGTAGGTCTCATGTATCATGACCTCACCAAGCACTTGTGTAGGTGTCATCTTGGAGAGATCCTCTCTCATAAGAATGAAGCGCAAGGTCTCATACCGAGACGGTAAACATCTCAAGAAGCGATATGAGAAATCCTTGTCATCAATCTTTTCACCGAGAGCCTTGAGATCACTAACAATTACACTCAACCGGTGGAACATCTCCGGTATGCTCTCATCTTCCTTCATCTTGAAGCTTGCATATCTATCTTTGAGGATGTAGAGCTTGGCACCATTGACGGCGGTGGTGCCCTCATATGTATCTTCCAACTTCTTCCAAACCTCATATGCATACTCCAAGTCATTGATTTGTTCAAAGACTTTCTCATCAAGAGCACTATAGAGAGCATTGAGAGTAATGTCATTGAATTGGAGCTTTTCTTCATCTCTTGGTGTGGGATCATTCATGTCAATCACCACAAAGTCTTTCTCAACAATCTCCCACATCTTCCGATTCATTGATTTCAAGTGAGCCTTCATTTGCTTCTTCCAATAGCCATAGCTAGAACCATCAAACCAAGGTGGCTTGCCCATGTGATTGATCAAGTTGTTGTGAGCCATCTTGAACACCAAAGAATGTTAAGCCTTGCAACAACGGTGACCACGGCTCTGATACCAATTGATAGGTCCAAATAGGCTAGAGGGGGGGTGAATAGCCTAATTAAAACTTTCTACAACAACAACACTTGATCACAATATTAGTCACAAAGGTGGCGAAGCGAATTCTTGCACTAGCCTAAAAGGGGGTGCCAAGCCTTCGTAACCGTTCTAGCTAGAATCACTGGGAGAACACAAACTAGCCTAAGTTGAGCTACTTACTCCTAAATGGACAGGTGTACTACTCTAGCAACTCTACACAAGTAAATACACAAAGTAAAGAATAGATTGTAGAGATGATTATACCGCCTTGTAGAGGAGGAAGCCAATCACCGAGAGAGAGAATACCAACTCACACGAAGGTGGTAGTCACAATGAAGCCAATGATCAACACAAAGATGAACACCAATTTAACCCAGGGTTCACGTGCTTGCCGGCACGCTACGTCCCCGTTGTGTCGACCACGACTCGGTGATTCGGTGGCTAATCGATGACAATCGTCAAGCTCACCAAGAGCACCACAAGAATCTACCAAGAGAAGGGTAACTCAACGACACGAGTAATTTACTAGAGCTACCTTGTGGCTTCTCCGCCGGGGAAGGTGCAATACCCCTCACAAGATCATCGGGAGTGGCCGGAGACAATCTCCAACTCCGCCAAGCTCCTCCGCTGCTCCAAGCCGTCTAGGTGACGGCAATCACCAAGAGAAATGAGAGAACTCCGCAGCAAACACGATCAACAAGTGCCAATGAATGCAAAGATCAAGCAAAGCACTTTGATCAACTCTCTAGCTCACAATGGATGAGAATTATGCAATCTATGTGAGTGAGAGTGTTGTGAGGGTGCTCAAAAGGTGTATCAACAAGTTAGAGAGCCAAGAGAAAGAGTATGAACCGGCTAAGTGGCTTAAATAGACAGACACACACAAACATAGCCGTTACTCACTTTCTGCGCACCGTCGGACGCTAAGCGTCGGACGGTCCGCGCGGGGCGTCGGACTAATGATCCCAGTCTGACGCTTTCTTCCTCGGCAAATCGGCGCGTGCCACGTCAGCTCGACCGTTTGAAATCGACCGTTGACGCCACGAATTGCAGACTGTCGGACTGAGCGAAATAGTCCAACGCTCATCGGCTGAGACCGTCGGACCAAAACACTGAGGAGTCCGACGTTTCTAGAGAGGTCCACAAGCGCCAAAATTCGTCGGACATCGGTCCGACGCTCGGCCTCGGACCAACGACGTTTGTCCGACGCCCTCTGCGGATGCCACGTGTCGAACTACCGAACGATCGACCGTCGGACGCTGGAGACAAATAGTACGACGCTCCTGTTCACTGAAGCGCGAAGACACCGTCGGACGAAACAATTAGTCCGACGCAGTGCCTCCGATCGGTCCGACGCCCTCAAAACACAGAGCTGCAGGGCTACCGTCGGACGCTGGGAATTGGTCCGACGCCTGTCGACCAAAGCGTCCGACGCTCGTTTTCAGCGCGTTTCGAGCTCGTGTCAAGTCCTTTGCTTATGTTGGCTTACACATGTTATATGTAAAACATTTCTTGCAAAGTGTTAGCCATTTTCGAAAGGTTTTGCAAAGGGTTTAGAGTTAGCCACTAGATCTAAATGCAATGCATGATCCAAACATCTAATGGCACTTGATAACCGTGTTAACCATGGAATTACTCCCCTCTTTATAGTACGGCTATCTATCCTAAATGTGGACACGCTCTCTATAGTCTCTCGTCCACCAAAATGGAAAGAGCCCTATTGATATACCTTTGCCTTGAGCTCAATCCAAATCACCAAGTGTTGGAGTTCTTGATCTTCACTTTGATGGGCTTACTCCAAGTCTTTGGATGCCTTCATCACCTCCACACTTGATCCTCTAACCATCTTGTAATCAAACACTTAGGCACAATGGTTAGATACTTTGGTGTCATCAATTAGCCAAAACCAAACATAGAGCTTTCAACGACCCGGTACATCAGTGTGCACTTGCAGATAAACAAATACCTAGACACCACGTCTACATATCGTTCATCATCTACCCATCGATCATATGGATAAACGCTATACGAGCAATTACATGAATTCAACAAGATCAAACCAACTATACTAGACATATAATCAAAGTAGACAAAGACTATTGTAATCAAGAAAATATGAACTATTAAGAACAATGTTTCCCTAATCATAATGAAGAATACAATAATAGAGAAAGAACTAGAACTATACTAAACTCCGCGCTCCAGGCAGATGCCGGGGCTCCAGATCCCGTTGAAGAACTAGAACTCCTCTACTTCTAATCTAACTAGGCTAGAACTATGAACTAGGAGGCTCTTGATGAACTAGGAGGCTCTTGATGGATTGACTGAAGACTTGATGCCGTGGATGAATGATTGGATGCCTCCAGAGGGGGTCTGCCCCTTTATTTATAGCCCGATGGGATGCACGTGCGCCGTAGGATCAAACCGACTTAACCAAGGGCAGAGATGACTCCTAAAAAGCGGTGGAAGAAGACTCCAGAAGGTGGCGGCTGAAACCCTAGAGAGGGGGTGCCGCCCGGCCCCCCTAGGGGCCGGCCGGCCCCACCACCTGCCAGGTAGGGCCTCGGTTGCTTCGGGTGCCTTCTACACTCTTCCCACGTCCTGATGACGATGTTTCCTTCGCGGTTAATTTCGTAATAGTTAAGCACTTTAATCCCTCTCTTAAGCTTTTCTGGATAATCCCCTGGAAAATATAGAATATGCAAAGCTCGTGTATATTCATATATCTTTTGGTGTCTAAAGTTCTAATAAAAGTTGACATTATCCACCGTCAACATCGGGCGAATCGGAGAGTCGCGCCCGAGGGGATTCGCGTATAGTGCGGGGCTCGGGCGAGTCGGGAGATTGCGCCCGAGGGTGCCACTTTCCCGAGCCCTGTCGGCGAGGCTCGGGCGAATCGGAGGACTTCTCCCGAGGGGTCTGCGCGCCTGGGGGAGACAGCGTGTTGGTGTAGTGTTGAAGTAGGCCTTTGCGAGTGCTGCCATCTTGGGCCTCTGTTGGGCTTATTTGGACCAGCCTTATTTTGGTTAGTGTGTTTTTTACGTTGAAGTTGGGTCCTATACTTTAGTACCCGACAGTAGCCCCCGAGCCTATGGTGGAGTGAAGACACTCCTCCAGAGGCTCAAGTTAGTCTCTTCTGTCGGGTTGGCAGAGTTTTGTTATTTTATCCGGTGGGTGGGCGCGAGCGCACCCACCGGGTGTAGCCCCTCGAGGCCTTGAAGGGATGATGTATCCCTTCAAGGGCTTGAAGTCGCGTTGGTTGAGCCTCGGGTGCTCTTTGGCTTGTTTGCCTGGTGATTCGCCCCTTGGCAGGGAATCATAGGGTTGGAGCTCCCGAGCCTTGGGCCGTGTTTCAGAGCTACAAGTGCTTTGTGGCAGTGGTGCGACATAGCCCCCTGAGCCTCTGCCAGGGGCATGAGGTCAGTCGGGGGCATCTTTCACCCTGCCATGGTGCAAGGGGAGTTCCCGAGCCTTCGCTTCGTGCTGGAGGTCGATCGGGTACTTCCATATCTTTTCATTAACTCGCCCTTCACACTCTTTTTCGAAAAGAGGAATGTTTGGTCATGCTCGACTTCCCACGGTAGGCGAGAGTCGGCATTTCTGGTGAGCTACAAACGGGTTGGTCCGAGTGGAGGTCTGTGCCCCGTTCGTTGGGGGTCGTCTAGTGGCCTGAGCACACTCTAAATATTTTCCGAGGGTCGACTTGTGGGTCCCGGGTCCCTTCGACGTGTCCCGAGGGCTTGACACCTCCCCCGGGGGTATCCCACATCGTCAACTCGCTGCTAGGACTCGGATACAGTATGGGACGTCCCTTTTGACGCTCAGGCGTCGGGATACTGACCGTTTAGTAACTGTCCCTAACTCTGTTTCCCTGGGGCGACAGTTCAAGCCACTATGGGGCCAGTCTTCGATCCCCTGTGAACGTAACGAGCGCCCGAGCCCGGGATTCTTTCGTTGGGAAGGAGAGTATTGGCAGAGTCCGAGGCGGCAAGCATAATGATTCAATGCACCTTTTGAGGCGCGGAGCCTGACAGACGCGATGATCCGGCGCTGACGAGACGGTTGCGTGCGTCTTCGGCGGCGATACAGGGGATCGTCGCGGGCCCCGCGCAGTTAATGCGGAGGATTTACCTCGTCGGTTGCGATTCTCCGCCAAGGTATATATGGGAAAACGCACCTTTTTTATTTTTACCTTAGCCATTTGCTGTAGCCGTCTATTACTCGCCGTCCAGCCGTAGCAAGAGTCGGTCCCTCGCCTTCGTCATCGCCGTCCCTTTCTTCTTCTTGCGCTCTCGCTCTCTCGTCATGGCTTCCTCCTCCCCCGCCGATGCCTCCGCCGCCGCCACCGCCGCCCCACTTGAAGTGGCAGCCTTGGCTTCCGTCCTCGGTGACGGAGGAACAGCTCGAGGATCTCATGAGGCTGGGGCTTCTGCGTCCTCGCACCGACCCATAGCTTCCGGAGTGGATCGCACCGCCGCGCGACCAAAATGAGCCGCGCCCCTTTGGGGGATATGTGGTCAGCTTCGTCGCTTTCCACGAGCGTGGACTCGGGTTGCCACCGATCCGGTTCTGTCAGGCGCTCCTCTTCCACAACAAGCTGGAGCTTCACAACCTCACCCCTAACTCCATCTCGCAGGCGCCGGTTTTGGCCGCCCTCTACGAGGGCTATCTCGGGGTGGCGCCGCACTGGGACCTTTGGCGGCACCTCTTCCGCGTCGACATGTATACCAAGTCATTCCGCACGAAGAACCCGCGGAAGCTCGTGAGGGCCGGAGGTTGTAACTTCACGCTGTGCTCCGCTGACTACATTCCCTGCAAGGCCCCTTCCTCCAACAAGGGGTGGCCCGACGGCTGGTTCTACCTGCGCAACGATGGGGGTGCCTTTCCCGAGTACACGAGGAAGGTGATCTTTGTCCCCCTTCTTCAGTGGAATTGGGGAAGTCCGGTGGGGGACGCCAAGCACCTGGAGACCTACCTTGTTGTGCTGCAAACGCTGCACGACCGGGGCCTTATGGCGGCCGTAGTGGCAGCACACTTGCATGCGCGGATAGTGTTGCCCCTGATGGAGCGTCATCTTACTTTGCACGAGATAGAGGAGGGAGCACCTAGGGAGGGCACAGCGATGTTGGCCCAGGGGATCAGCTCCGAAGAGATCATGAGCCGCGTCAGGTACACGGCGTGTGGTCATCCGACCTGGGATGACCTTAGAAGGGTGGCCATGCGCGCGCGTCTAAGCTACATCTCGCTGGTGAGCATCTTTCCCTCTGCTGATTGTCCATCCCTCTGCCCACTTTCGACCCACTTTCGAGGGAGGGGAGGCCTTCCTTACCCCCGTCCTAAAGGGCGCGGTCCAGCGGACCCAAAATTGCCTTTGGGACGAGGAGAGGAAGATGAAGAAGGACAAGAAGACCGCTAAGAGGAGGAAGAAGGCTCGGAAGACGGAGGAGCTCGCCCAGCTTCGCCGTCGCCAGAGGAAGGCGGGGAATGCCGGAGGAGGGGTCCCCTACCAAGGACGACGACGAGGAGGATGACGATGATGATGACACGAGTTGGCCTGTAAAGGCCACAGAGCCCGCGGTGGGCACCGACGAGCCAGGGAAAGCTCCTATGTCGGCGCACACCGGCGGAAGTGCCGGGGGCCGTAACCCGAGCCCCCTGGCAGAGTTTTCGGGGGCCGCGGTCGAAGCCGCAGCTCCACATGGTGAGGACCTCAGGGCCGAGACCCTAGTGGCCAGTGGCCTCGAGGGGCTTTCGGAGGGGCCGAGAACGGGCTCAGGCCCGGCGTCCGAGGTGGCGAAGGACGATCTTTCGGCCGCCGCCGGCTGAGACGTCCAGGAGCCTCCACCGAGGCAAGCCCCTGCCCCTGACGTACCGGTGACTGTGTGGGCGGCTGAGGGCAAGGTGAGCAGGGAGAAGACGCCGCCTGCTTCGGAGCTCGGCGAGGTCAGCACCTCGGACCTCGAGCTGGGGTCCTCCCGGACGAGAGCGTCTGTCGAGGGATGGCGACGCGGAGATGGCTACTGGTGGCCAAACAGGGCCCCTGCCGTCACGGGGATTTTTGGGCGTGACCAGCCATGACATTGAGGTGCTGCCTACCCCACCGCCGGCAACGTGGCCTGCATCGTCCACTGGGCCTATCCTCCGGGCGAGCGTCGGCGCGGTGAAGAAGACGTCACTCCCTAAGACCAGGTGAGATGTTTTTCCGTTTATCCCCTTGTCGATTTTCGCTCTTTGCGTCACGAGCGCCCATTTTCTCCTATTTCATTTTAGGAAGCGCCCAGGGTCGGCGCTCTAGGTCTCGCACAAGAAAATTCTGAAGGTGCAGGCCCGGAGTACCGCTGGAGGGAAAGGTCAGTGCGGCGGCCGAGGGTGTCCCTGCGGTGCAGACCCGTTCGGCCGAGGGCTTGGTGGTGGCTGAGGTGGTCCCCTCCTCCGAGGTCGTTGTGGCCGCAGGCTGCCGCCGAGGAGGCGGCCTCGACACCAGTTTCCTAGGCTCCCGTCATTGTTACCGGGGACGCCTCGGGAGCGCCAGTCGTTGCTCCCTTGCCGGAGCCGGCCGCCGCCTAGCGTCGCAGGCTATGGACGTCGACGTCCCGATGCCGTCTGAAGCAGTGCCTCCACCCCCCACTGAACTCCATGGCGTTGGTCCTTTGGGCGGCGCCTCCCGGATGCTGACGGGTTCCTGCATCGAGTGGACCGACCGGGCCAACCGTGAAGCCCCGCCGGTATTCACGTTGCGGGACGATGTCGAGGCGGCTTCGCTGGGACGGCCTCCAGGACCTCAAGTCGAAGTGGTCAGAGAGTCTGCACCACCTTGCAGACTCCATCGACTTGGAGTTCCAGGAGCGACTCCAGGTGCATATGCATGCTTTGCTCATTTCACACGCTGTTTCGGTGCTTCGGTTCGGCGTCTCCGCTTGAGCCATTTGCCTCTAATTTTTTCCTTGGAGCTCATGACGACCTCCCATGGGAAGTCCTGCTTTCTCCGCCAAGGCCTCAGCCTTTGGGAGCAGCTGGAGCTCAAGGGGGCATGCCCTCGCCCGCTCTCAGGAAGAGCTGGCCAACGCGACCGCCCGGCTGGCCGACCTTCGCCTCGACCGCGACTCTTTGAAGAGCGAGGTCGCGGAGGATCGGGGTCGAGTTGCTCCCCTGGAGGAGCGCATCCAGCAGCTAGAGGCTGCCCTGGACGAGGCCGTGCAAGAGCGGGTGTTGACACCAAAGGTGGCAAACGGATATACCGCAAGCGTACGGTAGGTATTCCGGGTATTGTATTTTCCGCGGGGAATGTGAAGTGAACTAACTAGGTTCAAGATCGTCAGATAGTGATCAAGGATATTGGTAATCAAAGAGGTTTAGAATATAGGTATAGAGAGGTTCTATGTAGCAAAAGATATCTGGTCTTGGTTTTCTAAGTATAAAGAGGTTTACCACCTCCTCCCTTTACAAGAGGCGACAAGGCGAAACAGTAGGAGACATAACTCCTACCCGAGGCGGCTGTACTATTGTATTGATGCCCTGCCGTTTTAATAACTTGTCTTACACACGTGGTGGGATACGAAGACCAGACAAGGCTGTCACCACTTGCTGGCTATCACAAACAATCCGTGCGACAAGCGGCCCACACTGATAAGATATAGCCTAGACACCACGTCTACACTATACTTACTACTCTAATCTTAGCTAGAGGCTAGAGCACTTCACATAGTAAAGTAATGTGCAGGTAAAACAAGTATATACTTAAAATACCAGAACCAGAATATTAAATGCTAGAAGGACTCAGATGGAAAACTTACTAGAAGCTTGCATCCGCTGAGGTACACCTTGGAGAAGACCCCCGACAGGCCCGGGGCTTTCTCCTGAAGACTTCCCTCACTCGCTTCCCTCTTATTCTAACACCAGAACTACTAAAGTAGTCTCTCTCTATGATACACTTGGTATTCTATTCCTTGATGCCTCTAAAGTGAAGGACTAGGGGGGTATTTATAGGGGGAATGAGAGGAGTGCCATGTCATCAATCCATGTGCCTTTCCTCCTTGGCCCTTGGATAGACTGCCCTTGAAACCGCCTCAGATGAATGGTGATCACCAAGCCAGCACGTGAGAAGTGTGCTCAAGTCGGTGGGAAGGTAACCGACCTGGCTGGACACCAGGGGGGTTCGGCCGACCCCCCTCTGACATGTGGGCCTAGCCAGGGGCTTCTAGAAGATGTCCCCACCTGTCCTGGAGTATGAAGGTGGCCTGGGTCCACCATAGCTGGTTCGGCCGACCCACCTAAAGTAAGGTGGGCCCGCCACTGTGGTTCCCACTTGTCATAGAGCGTGGCTATGTACTTGTTTTGCCTTGGTCTTGTCGATTCACGGCTGGATCCATGTGCTTTGCTCTTTAACCATTGATTGAACGCACACTTGTGATCCAAGGGTAGAAATGGATTTCAGGAGGTATGCCACGGATCATGCCACGTCAGCAGGGCCAAGAGGGCACCATGCATGGTTTGGCGAACCATGAGATGGAGTCACGTGGCCTCAGCTCTCTCCTTACATCACTCCATTGCTTGATTCTTGAAGATGGAGTGCTGGGGCCACTATTCATGGTTCGGCCGAACCATGAATAGTGTCCACCCAGTGTCCTCTTGATCCTGGAGTGAAGTCTTTGATGATTGTGACATCACCTTGCCATTTCGTCATTGTTGGATTTGCATTATATTTTCATCTTGGGCTTCTAAACTCTAAAATCACCTGTTTTGGGTACCTGCAAACAAATACTAACATGTACATGTGTAACCAAGTTATTTGTACCTATGTCATTATGTGTTTGCTTGTTTTTTCCCATTTAGAGTGTTTTGTTGACGGTTATGATGGTAGAAAACATGGTATAAATACCGTCAATAAGACCCCCCACACTTAAGTCTTTGCTCGTTCTCGAGTAAAGGTTAGAAAGAGAGGTTGGAAAGACATATCTAAGATAGTGGTGATCAAAGTTTTCATTTAGCACATAGCTTATACTAGTGGGTTATGTGGCATTATCTAGCATATATCCTTGAGATGTTGAAAAATGGAATAACTCTCAAGGCAAAGTCATCTTACTTTTTATCTTCTCAGTACTTAGAATTTTTTATATTGGTTTCAAAAAGAAAGCACATAGTTCATTCTTACTCCTCAAATAGTACTCTCAAGTCACTCAGTTGTGTTTGATTCCTTACCAAGGCATATCTTAAAGATGCCTTCTTTGTTTTATCCTACATCTATCAGGCTTATGTGTAGTTCAGGTAGGGATAAACATGGCAAGCATACTTACATTGCATATATTGTAAAATCAAAACAAGGATCCAAGGAGAAAAATGTCATAGACCTAGATCAAGATGTGCAGGTGTGTGGAAAGTGGTGAACTATAATGCTCCTTTATTTGGGATGATCTCTCTACTTTGTTTTGGGACATGGCTATCATTTTTCTTTTCTTTTATTCATGAGTCTAGATTTGCTCATATATCCTTTTTCTTGGACTTTCACTTGTCCAGCTTTTCTTTCTTTTTTTATTTTGCATAGCCGATGTCCCTTTTTCTATACCAACTAAGAGAGATATTCATTGACATTTAAAACATGGAGCAATTATTCAATGGAAATGGATGGCATGTTGTTGCACACTTCCAGTGTAGAAGCAGCATGTATGTGTGGTGTGTATGTGATCTTGATCTTTGAACTATGACATACTTCTCAACAAGGGTCAACAAGGTTTGATCAAACTCAAAGCAATTGCAAGTAGCATTATTAGAAGGGGTTTCAAACATGGTGATCATTTATGGTTTTGGTAGGAATTTTCTCACTATTGAGGAGTAAGTGACACTATGGTTTTATGACATTTTCAAAAATAATCTTCTAAGTACTTTGAATGGAAAAAGTGTGAATCATGAGCCAAGAGTTATCTCACATTTATCAACATCTTAGTCAATATGATTTCCTATCAAGATATTTACCCACAAGTATAGGCATATGCATAAATTTGAACCTTATGTCACCTCTACTCTTTAAATGTCATAAATTTTATTCATTTTATTTTGGGATCCAAGATTTCAAGCTTTTATTTCCATTTTTATGTAAGAACAAAGAAACGAATTGAATAAATGCGCAATTTGAGAGGGCAGAAGGGTGCAAACCAGTCAGGGAGAATACCTTCGCCGCAGGGAGTCTGGCTAGTGGGACCAAGCCCCATTAGGTGGTTCGGCCGAACCACCAAAATGGCCGTTTTCCCGTTGTTTGAATCTCCTCGTCTCAAAATGCATTCCTGCAATGTTGTTCTCCCAATGGACTTCACTTTGTGGGTCGTTCGACCCAATTTTTGTGAGATTTCAGGTCCTGTTTGATCCAACAGACGTGCTGTGCATCGTGGCATGTTTGAATTCACCAATAGAGCTGCTTAGGGGGTCGTCCGAACCCCCCCCCCCACACACACACACACTTGTTTCTTTTCATCTGGTGGCACAAACAGCGAAAAATATAAAGTGCAGGTGTTCTGCTGGTGGCAACACACCAGCAGAACACAAAGGCATTTTATTCAATTTCTTAAAATTGATGTAGGCATGATTACAATTGTAAAAATCAAAAAAAATTAAAAAAGGAAATCTAGCTAATGCCTACTTTATTCTAAATAAATTCTAATCTAGGGAGAGGGTGGATTTAGGATGTCTTCTTGGCCAATGGCTTTAGCCACACGCTTGAGCTTCACATTAGTGCTAATGTGGAGCGCGCGAAACTTATCCTCAATATCTAAGTTTGCGATTCTTAATTCCGACACCATCTCCTTCTAATTCATTATTTCTTTTCCAAAGAGTGGTTACAATCTTGAGCATCTTCTCCATGTCGCTTTTATCCTTTCGATCGTCTTCAAATTGGTCTGGTGGGCCATTGATCGGTGGTGGATCCATCATCCTCCGAATGGTTGAAGGAGAGTTGGAGTTGGAATCAAGGGATTTCCTCAACTTCTTCTTTTCATCCGAATTGAGAGGAGGGATGAACACTTTCCCTACACCCAGCCCACCACCAACGATATTGCGGCCTTTGAACATGGTAGGTGTGGAAGGGGTGTAGGAGCTAATGCTCTTTGATGAATCCGAGTAGAGAGAGCTAGGGGCGCTGTTCCGGCACCTCCGGAGCCCTCCCCTTCAATGCCAATTGGCCTGTGGTAGGCCTAATCGCCGTGGTGGAACGAACAGCGGGTTTTCGGAGATCCCGTCACGGAGAGAGGGATCTCGGCGATGATGTGGACCGAGGGGATGGCCGGGGGGTGGTCGGCCGAACCCTCCTAGGGTCGGCTGAACCAGGCTTGGCCCCCGGTGACACTCTGGTCGACGGCAGTGAATTTAGTGGCTCCACCTCCAGCACGTCGACGGCCATTGCTCTCTCTAGGCTCTCGGCTAGGGACCTTTGGGGCTTTAAAGTGCCCTCTCCCAATGATGGCGTGATGAAAGAATGCAGGTGGAAGGAGGAAGGAGGAGAGGAAATGGTTAAGAAAACGAGTGCCAACGTTCTCCTTTTCGAAAACGCGAGAAAACGTCGGGGGAAGATTGGCACAACGTTCTGGACCTGGTGGGTCACAACGGGTCACGTGGGGTGGTTCGGCCGAACCCAAATATGGGTCACCTGGCCATGGCAATCTCTTCACATGCTCCCCAATTGCTTCCCGAAACGTGACACAGTTGATTGGTTACAAAATGTGGTTCGGCCGAACCACAAAATTGCCCTAAACTTTTGTCACGTGACCAACAACAGCTCCTGAATATTGCCCCATTGTCCAAATTTTTAAATCTTTCCAAGCGCGGGTCGCCCAACCTGGGTTTAGATTGCCCAGTGCGACCCGATTGTGCATTTTGGAAATTTTATCACTTGGATTAAATTTTGGTCCCAAGTGGTTACCAAGTGTCGGCTGACCACTTCTAATTGGGTGTTTTGGGGACCCAAGGCATTATTTGAAACCTATCTAGTGATCAAGCTATACAAACAGTCGAAAAGGAAAGTATGACATGTAGATTTTAGTTATGTTAATTATCAGGGATAAACTCTAACATGTCAACTTCTTCTTCTATTGGTGCATGTTCATGAAAAACGTTGAGACGATGACCATTTACCTTAAAGATGTTGCCGTCATCGTCCTGAAGCGTGACGGCTCCATGCATTGCTGCATTGATTACCAGGTACGGTCCTTCCCATTTTCTCTTTAGCTTTCCAAGGCCAAATAGCTTGACCCTTGAGTTGAACATTAGGACCTTGTCTCCCGGGTGAAATTCCTTGGGCTTGATCCTCTTGTCATGCCATCTTTTGGTTCTTTCTTTATAGATTCTGGCATTGTGATAGGCTTTCTCCCTCCATTCTTTAAGCTCTGAGATCTGCATCTTTCTATTCCTTCCAGCAGAGGGCAGATCCATATTCCATTGTTTGATTGCCTAATGTGCTCTATGCTCTAGCTCCACCGGCAGATGGCATGTCTTCCCGTATACAAGCTGGTATGGTGACATACCAATTGGGGTCTTGTATGTGGTCCTGTATGCCCAAAGTGCATCCAGTAGTTTGCTCTTCCAAGCTAGTTCTCATTTCATTGACTGTCTTTTGTAGGATGTTCTTGATTTGCTTATTGGACGTCTTCGCTTGGCCACTTGTCTGAGGATGGTATGGAGTTGCAATATTATGCTTTATCCCCATGTCAGCCAGGAAACGTCGGAAGCCTCTGTCTATGAAGTGTGATCCTCCATCGCTTATGACTAGTCTTGGGGTGCCAAATCTTGGAATATGACTTCTTTAAACATCCTTTTTGAGTGTGAAGCATCTGCGGTTGTGCAAGGCATAGCTTCCACCCATTTGGACACATAGTGCACTGCCACCAAGATGTACTCACAACCTTGAGACTTGGGGAACGGACCTATGTAGTCAATTCCCCATGCATCAAACAGTTTCACTTGAAGGTTGTTTGTAAGTGGCATTGCATCTCGGGTGTTGATATTTTCATGTTTTTGACATCTTGCACATCTCTTCACATAGTCTTGTGCATCTTTGTACATGGTAGGCTGAAAGAATCCACTTTGCCATATCTTTGCGTGGGTTCTGAATACCCCATAATGGCCTCCATACTCTGCTCCATGGCATTTCTCAATGATCTTGATTGCTTCATTCATTGGCACGCACCTCCTCAACATTCCATCGTTGCAGACTCTGTACAGATATGGCTCATCCCAGAGGTGCACCTTACTCTCTTGGATGAGTTTCTTCTTGTCTGCTCCTGGTGGCACATATCCTGTGACCATGAAATTGACAATATTTGCATACCAAGGGTGGGAGTCCGTGACCTAGAGGAGCGTGTCGTCTCGTAGGAATTCATCGATGGGCAGATCCTTTTTGTCTTCGAATTGCATTTTAGACAAATGATCGGCTACAGAGTTTTCTACTCCCTCTTTATCTTTAATTTCAAGATCAAATTCTTGGAGCAGTAATATCCATCTTATTAATCTTAGTTTAGCATCTTTCTTAGTGAGCAGGTACTTTAATGCAGCATGATCAGTGTAAATGATGACCTTAGCTCCAACTAAGTAAGATCTAAATTTGTCTATAGCAAAAACCACGGCTAGCAATTCTTTTTCAATTGTTGCATAATTCAATTGTGGCCCAGTTAAGGTTTTGCTAGCATATGAGATTGCATGATGTTTCTTATCTTTGGTTTGTTCTAAGACAGCACCTACAGCATAATCACTAGCATCACACATTATCTCAAAGGAAGCGTCCAATCAGGGGGTTGTATGATTGGCGCAGAGACGAGTGCTTTCTTAAGATAATAAAAGGAGTCTAAGCACTCATCATCAAAGTTAAAGGGTGCCTCTTTAGCAAGCAGGTTTGTTAAAGGTCTAGCAATTTGAGAAAAATCTTTTATAAACCATTTATAAAATCCTGCATGTCCAAGAAAGCTACGGACACCCTTAACATTCGTGGGCGGTGAAAGTTGCCCAATGACTTCTATTTTAGCTCTATCCACCTCTATCCCACGCTTGGACACTCTATGTCCTAGCACTATTCCTTCTCGAACCATGAAGTGGCATTTCTCCCAGTTCAAGACTAAGTGCTTTTCCTCACATCTTTGTAAGACACGGTCCAAATTCTCTAGGCAGTGATCGAAGGTTTTACCATAGACTGAGAAATCATCCATGAACACCTCCATGATTTCTTCGATCATATCGAAGAAGATGGACATCATGCACCTTTGGAAAGAGGCAGGAGCATTGCATAAACCAAAAGATATGCGCCTATATGCATATGTTCCATAGGGGCATGTGAAGGTTGTCTTACTTTGGTCATCGGGATGGATTGGGATTTGGTGATAACCCGAATACCCATCAAGGAAACAGAAGAAAGAGTGTTTAGCAAGCCGTTCCAACATCTCATCGATGAATGGCAACGGGAAGTGATCTTTCTTTGTGGCCTTGTTAAGTTTTCGGTAGTCTATACACATTCTCCATCCCGTGACGGTTCGTTGAGGGATTAGTTCATTTTTCTCATTTTTAACAACCGTCATCCCTCCTTTCTTAGGCACTACTTGGACGGGGCTGACCCATTCGCTGTTAGGAACAGGGTAGATTATGCCTGCGTGCAAGAGTTTCAAGACCTCTTTCTTCACTACTTCTCTCATCACATTATTTAGCCTCCGCTGCGGCTCCCTAGAAGGTGCAGCATTTTGCTCAATTGGGATGCGATGGGTGCAGAGAGTGGGACTAGTTCCCTTAAGATCTTGAAGAGAGTAGCCTAAGACAGAGCGGTGTTTTTCTAGAATGGTGATGAGTTTAGAGGTTTCCTCCTCAGAAAGTTGGTCACTAATGATTACAGGAGTCTCTCTATCACCATTAAGGAAGGCATACTTAAGTCCAGAAGGAAGGGACTTAAGTTCTATAGAGGGTTTAGATAGGGGTTCAGATTTATCCAAATCTAAAGGTTCTTCTAATTCGGCCTCTTCTTGGATGAAATCTTTAGCATCCTCTTCCAGATCAGGATGAGAAGGTTCTAGAAGTGATGCAGCCATCACTTCCTCTATTGGGTCAATCTCGGGGTGCATTTCTGCTTTAGAGTTGGCAGAATTTGCTAACGGAATCGAAAGACAAAGGTTCTTCCCGAGATGACCTTCAAGGTTCCCCCATGGAATCCATCAAGGAATCTCATGTGCGGGTGCCCTAATTAACAAGTCAAACTCCTCTATATCAAATATGAAGAAGTGTAGGAGGATATGGACCTTGTTAATTGTGACAGGAATGGTCTATGCAATCCCGCAGCTCTCGACCAATTTCCCATAGGGTAATTTAAGAAATTTGTTGGTCGGGGCTAGAGGTTTCTCTCTTAGGAGTGCATTTGCTAATGACTTAGACATAATGCTAACTCCTACGGCAGGGGTCATAAAGAGAGTCTATGGTAGTTCTATTTATGACGCAAGGAATGGTTGTGAAGTAAGATTGGGTCCTAATAACTTCAGGTGAGGCTTCGGCCTCCTTCAGCCATTCGTCGTTTATAATGGACGCGAGCTCTTGAACAGTCTCCTTGAGATAGTGAGTCTCAAAGCGATGCGGGATGTGATCATTTGGAGCTCTACGTGTTGTAGACTTCTTTTGCACAGGTTGATTCGAGGCATCTCCGAAATCGGAGAAGAGATCGGCCTCGATATCAAGAGGAAATTCCAGAGGTTTAACTTCCTCTGGAGGAATTGGTGGTTTTGGTTCAGGTTCGACAGCTTGTGATGTAAGTGGTGAGGTTCCAGCTATCGTAGGTTCGTCCTTCGGGGCTTGATCTTCCTCGGGGGCTTCATCATAGATATTAGTGTAGGGGGTGTTCTCGAGAATTTTCACAAGAACTTCCTTACCTTCACTAATAGAGAGATGCAAGAACGCTCCCTTGGAGGCTAAATCAAGAAATTATGCGGAATTTTGGCTAAGACCGAGGTAGAAATGTTGCAAGAGAGCTGGCTTGGTTATAGCTAAATCAGGGCCAGAAGATACTAAGTCTGTGAAATGGGCCCATGCCGTACCTAGAGGTTCCTTTTCCTTGTGTACAAAGTTTAGGATCTCTTTACGAAGACGAGCAACTCGGGGAATGGAGAAGAAGGTGATACAAAACTTCGATTGCAGCCTCTCCCATTCTCCATTTACACTACCTACGTGACGAGTATACCATCATTTGGCTATTCCCGTCAAAGAGAACGGAAATAGCTTCCACTTAAGGGTATCTCGTTTCATCCCGTGGATATGTATGCAAGAGCATAATTGTTCAAAATCTCGTAGGTGTGTATAGGGGTTCTCATCTTCATCCCCAGAAAAAGGTTTCTCCTGAACCATCGCTATGAGACTCGGCCGTAGCTCATAACGAACAGCCAAAATGGCCTGTGATGAACTAGGCGGCTCCATACTAGCGCCCGATGGAGCAGCATACTCGAAAATAGGTGTTTGATCCATGTGTGTGTGAAAGAGATAGTTTTGATCAAACAAAGATAACTAAGATGACTCGACTCTAGTTAAGACAGCTACCGTTCCCTGGCAACGGCGCCAGAAAGCTTGTTGACACCAAAGGTGGCAAACGGATATACCGCAAGCGTACGGTAGTCAATGTAGCTTTCACCGGGAGTATTCCAGGTATCGTATTTTCCACGGGGAAAGTGAAGTGAACTAACTAGGTTCAAGATCGTCAGATAGTGATCAAGGATGTTGGTAATCAAAGAGGTTTAGAATATAGGTATAGAGAGGTTCTATGTAGCAAAAGATATCTGGTCTTGGTTTTTTAAGTATAAAGAGGTTTACCACCTCCTCCCTTTACAAGAGGCGACAGGCGAAACAGTAGGAGACATAACTCCTACCCGAGACGGCTGTACTATTGTATTGATGCCCTGCCGTTTTAATAACTTGTCTTACACACGTGGTGGAATACGAAGACCAGACAAGACTGTCACCACTTGCTGGCTACCACAAATAATTCGTGCGACAAGCGGCCCACACTGATAAGATATAGCCTAGACACCATGTCTACACTATACTTACTACTCTAATCTTAGCTAGAGGCTAGAGCACTTCACAAAGTAAAGTAATGTGCAGGTAAAGCAAGTATATACTTAAAATACCAGAACCAGAATATTAAATGCTAGAAGGACTCAGATGGAAAACTTACTAGAAGCTTGCATCCGCTGAGGTACACCTTGGAGAAGACTCCCGACAGGCCCGGGGCTTTCTCCTGAAGACTTCCCTCACTCTCTTCCCTCTTATTCTAACACCAGAACTACTAAAGTAGTCTTTCTCTCTATGATACACTTGGTATTCTATTCCTTGATGCCTCTAAAGTGAAGGACTAGGGGGGTATTTATAGGGGGAATGAGAGGAGTGCCATGTCATCAATCCATGTGCCTTTCCTCCTTGGCCCTTGGATAAACCGCCCTTGAAACCGCCTTAGATGAACGGTGATCACCAAACCAGCACGTGGGAAGTGTGCTCAAGTCGGTGGGAAGGTAACCGACCTGGCTGGACACCAGGGGGTTCGGCCGACTCCCCCTCTGACATGTGGGCCCAGCCAGGGGCTTCTAGAAGATGTCCCCACCTATCCTGGAGTATGAAGATGGCCTGGGTCCACCACAGCTGGTTCGGCCGACCCACCTAAAGCAAGGTGGGCCCACCACTATGGTTCCCACTTGTCATAGAACGTGGCTATGTACTTGTTTTGCCTTGGTTTTGTCGATTCACGGCTGGATCCATGTGCTTTGCTCTTTAACCATTGATTGAACGCACACTTGTGATCCAAGGGTAGAAATGGATTTCAGGAGGTATGCCACGGATCGTGCCACGTCAGCAGGGCCAAGAGGGCACCATGCATGGTTTGGCCGAACCATGAGATGGAGTCACGTGGCCTCAGCTCTCTCCTTACATCACTCCATTGCTTGATTCTTGAAGATAGAGTGCTGGGGCCACTATTCATGGTTCGGCTGAACCATGAATAGTGTCCACCCAGTGTCCTCTTGATCCTGGAGTGAAGTCTTTGATGATTGTGACATCACCTTGCCATTTCGTCATAGTTGGATTTGCATTATATCTTCATCTTGGGCTTCTAAACTCTAAAATCACCTGTTTTGGGTACCTGCAAACAAATACTAACATGTACAAGTAGAACCAAGTTATTTGTACCTATGTCACTATGTGTTTGCTTGTTTCTTCCTATTTAGAGTGCTTTTTTGACGGTTATGATGGCAGAAAACATGGTATAAATACCGTCAACAGCGGGATGCCGCGCGGGCGCTCGCCGCCGAGAAGGAGTCCATCGTCGATGTCCTGTCGACGGACTTTGACCGCTCCTAAGCAGCTCTGAATCAGGCGGTGGGCGAGGTCGACGCTACCCAGGAGGAAGCAAGGAAGGCGCGAGAGGAAGTCGAAGGCACGTCTTACCTTTTTGCTTTTCACCCGCTCTGGTTGTCCGTCATTCTTCGTCTTCTTCGTTTAATCGGTTTCTCATCGCAGCTCTGAAGGTGGTGGCCGTCAGTGCCCAGGGAACTATCACCGCCCTCAACGCTGCCCACGACGCTGAGGTCACTGACCATCAGGACATGCAAATGGTGGCGCGCAGTGTTGTGCGACGCCCTTGGTACCGACGGAAGCTCTTCAGACGGGCGTAAGCTTAAGAGACGGATTAAAGTGCTTAATTATCACGAAACTTAACCGCGAAGGAAACATCGTCATCAGGACGTGGGAAGAGTGTAGAAGGCACCCGAAGCAACCGGCGCCCCACCTGGCAGGTGGTGGGGCCGGCCGGCCCCTAGGGGTGGCCGGGCGGCGCCCCCTAGGGTTTCGCCGCCGCCTTCTGGAGTCTTCTTCCACCGCCTTTTAGGAGTCATCTCGGCCCTTGGATTAAGTCAGTTTGATCCTACGGCGCACGTGCATCCCACCGGGCTATAAATAAAGGGGCAGACCCCCTCTGGAGGCATCCAATCATTCATCCAAGGCATCAAGTCTTCGGTCAAGCCATCAAGAGCCTCCTAGTTCATCAACAGTCCTCCTAGTTCATAGTTCTAATCCTAGTTAGATTAGAAGTAGAGGAGTTCTAGTTCTTCAACGGGATCTGGAGCCCTGGCATCTGTCTGGAGCGCGGAGTTCGGTATAGTTCTAGTTCTTTCTCTATTATTGTATTCTTCATTATGATTAGGGAAATATTGTTCTTAATTGTTCATATGTTCTTGATTACAATAGTCTTTGTCTACCTTGATTATATGCCTAGTATAGTTGGTTTGATCTTATTGAATTCATGTAATTGCTCGTATAGCGTTTATCCATACGATCGATGGGTAGGTGATGAACGATATGTAGACATGGTGTCTAGGTATTCTGTTTATCTGCGAGTACACCCTGATGTGCCGGGTCGTGTGGTAGATCGCGTAGGTAACAGCTGCGTTGAGTCCTCTGTAGTCCACCCCCCGTATGTAGGCAAGCAGGCACGGTCGCGAAGTTGGGTGATGACTCTGGTTCACATCCTTCCTAGATAATGCCCTTTACATGTGATCATGATATAGGACTAATCTAATAATGATTGCCAGATGTAATTGCACTTGTTAGAGTTATGCATTGGCGTAGTTATAGAATTACCTTAGATATTAATTCCTTAGTTTATCCATTGTCTAGCTATTATTATGACTAGAGAGTGCTCTGATGTTTATCTTTTATTTATGATGCTTGATCATACTTATCACCTTTATTTATCTTTATTATCTTGTGCTCTACCTATTATGAGTAGAGTAAATGACATCGGTAATGTCACTTATCCATTGTATATAATCACTATCAATATAATAGATTAAAGTTTATCCTAGTCCTTCCCAGTGGTATAAATATAAATCAACAACCTGGTAGACTCTAGGTAAAATGCTACAATGGTATAATTATCTGTCCACTTGTAGAATTGATCTTAGTATATATTTATATATTTCTGCCTAGTCACATTGAATAATGTATGAAACCTTTATTTGTTCTTAGCATATATAATTAGGGATGATAACCTAGTTCATGCATAAGAATGTTGGTAATAGATAAGTGGCTAGTTGCTAATGACACGTTAATTAATTACCATACATCTTCTAATCTCGCCTCTCGTATTAAAAGTTATATAGTTATATCTGGCGACGTTAGTAGATGTCAACACTGGGGGTGGTGAAGTCTCACTATGAGACCTTCAACGCCGACGCCGTCAGCGAGGGCTTCCTTGAGGCCTCTGATGACGAGCTCCTCGCGCTGATCGGCTCGATGGAGGTTCCTAGGACGGCGCTGGCGGCCCTCTTAAAGGACGACGTAGAGCTTTCCCCCTGAACCTGGATTGAAGGAAAGCAGGGCCCATGTGCCCATTTTGAGAAGGGAAAATTAGTTCCATAGCACCGAAAGATCATGATATCCGGAAAATACCATCGAAAGTTTACCCATCCGTGAAATAGCACTGAAAGAATGAACTGTTACCTGAAAATGCCATTCCGTCACGTTCGGTGATAACGGTGTGAACTCTCCTATCCACCTACACTGGAATCGGTACCAACATGCCCATCCCTTGTGCGGCGGTACCTCCATCAGCACATCGGACAAGGCGGCCTTGGCGAGCGGCGCTTCCATCCGCATGGGCACGCCCTTGTTGCGGCGGCAGTGGCGCGATGGGGATGGAGAGGGTGGGAGAGTTGGCTGCGGCCTCGTCGTGGAGCGTCAGAGCCTGCGCACACCGCGGCCGAGGTCCAGCGCCTCCCTGACCCGCGCCACGAGCTCACCGAGCTCCCCTGCGGAGCTCTGGGTTTGCGGGGCTGCGGTCTGCAGACCAAGGCCCTTGATGAGTGGCAGCGGCCGCGTACAGTAGCTCCCACAAGCCTCGCTGGCCAGCTCGTCCAACAGGGACGCACGCACGCACGAGAGACAGGCAGCCATCGCTTCTGATTTTCACGTGTTGGGAGCGCCGCCCTTCCATGCCACCTCCGCCTGCCACCATGGTGCACGACTTCCCAGCGCCGTCACCACCGGCCGCCATGGATTGGTCCCGACGCGCACGCCACGCTGCCTCAGCGGGTCACCATGGGCCGCTCCCCTCACGGAAGTCGCGCCGCCTCCACTGTCCGCCGCGGGCCGCACCGTGCGAAGTCCGCACTGTCTAAGTCGTCGGCCGCAAGCTACTGCTTCCCGTGCGCAGCTGCGTTGGCTCCGCAGGCCACGGTGGGCCCTGCGCACGCGCAGGTCACGCCCTCCGTCGGCTACCACTGGCTGCTCCACACGCGCCGTCACTCCTTGACCGCGTGCTGCACTGGCCATTAAAGGTCTAAGGGTATTTTGGTCTTAATTGACGGCTCAGATTGATGGAATGGTAGTTTCAGTTCACGGTGGCAACTTTGAGTGGTAGTTTACGGGTTCGAAATCTTTCGATGGTATTTTGTGGAGATCGCAAGCTTTCAATGCTACACAACCAATTTTCCCTTTTGAGAAAACACCATGTGAGAAACAAACATGTGGCCCTTCGTGGCCTTAATATTTGTGTAAATATTTGCTGCACGTTTGCTTTTTAGTTCGTTTTTACTTGGCTTTTTTCTAAGTGTTCTCTCAGATGGCACTAAGCCCGGGCCATCGAGCCTCGGAGATTCTTTTGGGCGTCGTAGCTTTGGCGGCGTAGACGTGACCATAATCCGGGGTGCCTCGATGGGGCGGGGACTTAGAAAAAAGGTTCGGTCAATTTTGCCTGAGTCTCCTGCCTTCACCAACATCGATCTTATTAGTTCTCTTCTGAGCAGCGAGTCACCTTTCGGGCGTAGAGTGGTAAGTGGAGATGCCGTATCTCAGGGGCGTAGGCTGTCTCGTAGCTTGGCCGACTTTGCCCTCTGTGGCTTCTTTTGCTCTTCAAAGTCTTATAAGTTTGTGTTTGGTTTGGGCAAGGAGTTTGCTCGGGAGACAAGAATTTTGAAATTTTTGAAAATTTCGTTCTTATTTTCGCCGAGACTCAGAGGAGTCCAGGGATTCCCCCCGTCCTAGCCCCCAAGGGAGGGTCGGTCCTACCCGAGTTAGGGCCGAGCCTCACTTATGCTTGCGTGATAGTTCGTAAGCTCGCAAAATCTTAGAATCATATGCGAAAGAGAGGACGAGTCTTTTATTGATCTCAAGATTTTACAGAATGTACAATGCTTGGAATCTTTAAGAATAGAAGCGACGTAGCTGTTCGATGTTCCAAACATTGTTGTACACCTCGCCCTTCTCGTTTGCTAGCTTGTATGTTCCAGGCCATAGCACCTCAGCGATGATGAACGGTCCTTCCCATGGCGGTGTTAGGTTGTGGCGTCCCTTGTCGCTTTGCCTGAGCCGCAAGAGATACTTAAGTCGAAGGGCCAGGTGATGGGGACCATCTGGAGGGCTTGGGCTGGGAGGTGGGTTTGCCGAGCGTAGTATTGGCACCCTTCGCAGGAGCGCACTACCTCGGTGGCGTCGACCACGGCGGTTGGCCTGTAAAAACCTTGACGGAAGGCGTTGCCGATGAGCGTCCTCGGTGCGGCGTGGTGGCCGCAGGCTCCAATGTGTATTTCCTTGAGCAGGAGCTTGCCCTGACTGAAAGGGATACAGCGCTGTAAAACGCCTGAGGGACCACGCCGGTAAAGTTCGCTGCCGATCATTGTGAAGGACTTGGCCATACGTGCCAACCGCCGAGCCTTGGTCTTGTTCGAGGGTAGGACCCCTCGGACAAGCCAACTGACTAGCGGCTCGTGCCAATCCGGCTCGTCGTCGTCCATCTCAGCCTCAATCTCCATAGCCTCGGCCTCGTTATCGGCTCCATTCTTGGGCTCGGATAGCTCCTCTTCGCTACCCTCTGAGGGGCCCTCAGCCCCCTCAGGATTTCCGGGGCTCGGGGACACTTTGAACCCTCCCGGGGGCTCGGGGATTTCGTCCCCCTTGTCCCTCGAGGGTTCGGCGTTGACCGAGGGCTTATACAGATCGTTGGCAAACACGCCTGTCGGGACCGAGGCCCTTTCAGACGCGATTTTTGCCAGTTCGTCGGCCTCTTCGTTGTATCTGCGTGCAAGATGGTTGAACTCGAGGCCATCGAATTTTTCCTCAAGTAGCCGCACCAGCTTGCAGTAGGCGGCCATCTTAGGGTTGTGGCATGTCGACTCTTTCATCACTTGGTCCACGATGAGTTGGGAGTCCCCCCGAACCTCGAGGCCCTTGATTCCTAACTCAACAGGAATGTGGAGTCCATTGACGAGAGCCTCGTACTCAGCCACGTTGTTGAAAGCGGTAAAGTGCAGCACCCGTCTTCATCATCGACCCGTCGAAGTACATGATCCAGTATTCTTCTTGGGTGGAGACCGATGGCAGATGTGTCTCGGTCCACTCTGCCACGAAATCTGCCAATACCTAGGATTTGATTGCTTGGTGCGGCGCATAGGTGATGCCGTCACCCATGAGCTTGATTGCCCACTTGGCGATTCTTCCCGTCGTTTTTCAGTTCTAGATCACCTCCCCGAGGGGAAAGGATGATACCACGGTTACAGGATGGGACCCGAAGTAGTGTCGCAGCTTGCGCCAAAACTAACAAATCATAAAAGCAACAATGTATTTGTACTAGTTGGTGATATAGAGTGTTGCCTGAAATTATCTAAAATTTCAGGCACCTGAAATATAGGAAAGGTGGCAAAATAGCCGTTCGCTCGCCCTCCTACCACGCACGTTGTTATTCTTTTCTCAACTTCTCATAATAATCAATTAACATCCAACCATATAAGTCGAGTCAACGCCCCGTCAAATTCTCATATGGTATTAATCTATATATGTGTATTAATACGAGCCAGAGTTTATTAGATATTATGCGGGTCATGCCCATTATATCCAACATAAATTTATTTAGTTTCAACAATTCGGGAGCATCCAACAGTTTTTCATGTTTGGTTACAACGTCCAACAGTTTTTCTTATTTGGCAGTTTAGGTTAAAATTCGACTAACAGTAGGCCATGTTTGGTTATCTTATTTTAGCTTCTTTTTACATATAGAATAATATTTTTCTTACGATAAATTAACATCAATCGAAATCAGCGTTTCGGAAAATGAGGAGGGCCGGTGTAATTTGGACGTTGTAAAATGGACTTTACCCGAAAAGAAATGTTCCGTCTGTAACTCCGGATCTGCTTTTTAATATTCTTTTATTTTGTTCACAAGCATTGCTACTATCTCATTTGTTTAGTTTCTCCATCATTTCCAACTGATCTCTTCTCAGGCATCCACGCTAGTCAATTAGTCATCTGATCTCCACTTGCAAACCATTGCTAAACCTTTTAGAGTTCACACTTGTTGAAAGCGTCCTCACGGAACTCTCTGAGTTAGTAGTCTCCGAAGTCAGAACGGACCAGTACTTCTCTCAGGCTATGTAAAAAATATAGAGGACAACGTAGCGAACGAAAGTTGCTGCACCGGGTACCCTAAAGTATAGGCTAAACGTCAGCACCAGCGAGCCCTTTGCTATATTTAGGGCGGTACCGGATAAGGACAGAGTACATGCGCGTGAGAGACCCTAAAAAAACATGCGCGTGAGAGAGTGAAGAGTAGTGGGAGCAGCAGCAGCAGGCCCCACTTTTTTAACTAAAAAAACTATAACTCACGAACCGAAAATTCAAATTAAATTCCAATTGCACTATTAAATTCGTTACAATAAATCATTTAAAACTAGATCTCACATGGATATATTTAGATAAAATTTATTTACAGACATGTGGACCCCACTGTAGATAGAGAATGGATAGGTGCGAGAGAAAGTGATATAATCTCGATAAGCAGGACGGAATATTTCTTTTACATGATGGATTTAAAGGAATAGCAATGTCGACAGGCTCAGCTAACCGTTGTCGGCTCGACGCCTCCACCAGGAGATCTCGGAAAAGAACTCAAGTTAAACCACAGCTAGACCCCACTGGAAACACAAGATTATCTTCGTCCGGCATCCGCGCAAAAACTGAGTCTCGCTTCGTGCGATACTTCTTGGACCATTCCACGAAAGGAACCCACCCCTCTGCGGTTGGCAACAGAACAGAAGCTGTCCTCGCGAGAGCACCATCCAACCCCAACTGGCGGCGGACCGAGAGCAGTGAGCACGACATGATCCCGATTATTACGATCCGGCCCCGCCCCCACCCCCGCCCCAGCAGAGACGCTGCTGGACTCGTCGCCTTCCGCTCGCAGACGCAGAGCCGTCCCCATCCGGGCGTGCCGCGTGACCCCACCCCCACCCCACCCCGTCCACACCGCGTTACAGACGAGCCAGCAGAAAAACCCCCACCCCACCCCACGCAGCCACGCACGGCCGCGGTACAGAAGCTCGCGCCCTCCTCTCCTCCCTCCCAGTCCCAGTTCCAGCTGCGCTCCTGCGCGCAACGCAACGAGCGAGCCGCGGGCGGCGGGCCGTGCCTGCCCACCTTTCTGTTCTGTTCCGTCTTTGCTGTCGCGCGCCCCACTGCTCCCCGCTTCCTTACGACGTTCACACACACAGCCTTGCCAGCCAGCCCCCACGTCGCGTGTTACAAGAGGCGTCGTCGCAGCCCGCCTCCGATTATTCCCCGAGAGGCGGGCAGGCGGCACTGCACGCTCTTCTCTTCCCCTGGCAACCGCGGGTGTAGGTAACCGCGGCGGCGGCGCGAGCGAGAACGAAGCTGCTTGTCTTGCGGTGCGGAGCTGCTGCCTGTGGTAGCTTGTGTGCCGGGTCGTGCGTTGGACATGAGCTGCCTGGCCTGGCTCAAGAGGAGGTCCAGGAGCAGGGGGCCGTCGTCGTCGTCGACGTCGGGGAAGCGAGGGGCGTCGGCGTCGGTGTCGGGCCCCGCGACCACGACGATGACCGCCACCACGGCGTCGGGGGCGAGCACGAGCCGGTCGGACGACTCGGGCTCCGGAGGGACCGCCGGCGCGGTGCGGCCGGCGAGCAAGTCGGCGGGGTCGGCGGGGTCGTCGTCGCAGTCGCAGCGGAGCATCTCGTCGCTCTACGAGGAGCGGGGCCACGGACAGCTCCGGGTCTTCGACTACGACGAGCTCCAGGGCGCCACCGCCGACTTCGGCCGCGCGCAGAAGCTCGGCGAGGGCGGCTTCGGCAGCGTCTACAAGGGCTTCATCCGCGCCGCCGACGGCAAGGGGGACCGCGTCCCCGTTGCCGTCAAGAAGCTCAACCAGCGCAGCATGCAGGTCCGTCTCCGTCCGTACCTCTGCTCTGCTTCTCCTTGTTCATACATGATTCATCACTCCCGGACTCCCCTTCTCTCGTTGCCGTCTCTCTCTCTCTCTCTCTCTCTCTCTCTCTCTCTCTCTCTCTCTGGCCCGCCTATCTCCGAGGGTGTTCACATGCCGTCGGTGACTCGGTTCTCCACAACCACAGCAGTCTGCCCAACAAAAAAAATTCTGCTATGTTTCCCGTGATAATCTGTGTACCTAGATAACAGAATTCAGCAGCGGATGCTACATTTACGGCGTTGATGTCGGTAGGCTTTTAGTCTGTGTACCGTTTTCTGGAGGAGGGCTGAGAAGGATCAGAGAAATAGGTTTGAGGGGAATTAGAATGGGACAGATCTCTGCCTCTGCCATGTTTCCCGAAAACGAATGTGGGGTGGATCCATTTATGTTTTCTTTTATGCTGTTCAAGTGGAACAGTAGCATAGCATTGAGAAAATGACACAACACGTGGAATCTGCTAATAACATGTTTAGCTTAGCGCACCCCCCCCCCCCCCCCCCCCCCCCCCCGAATCACTGAATGAAACAGATGAAGTAATTTTCCTAGAGAAAGATTTACGGATTTTATAATCTGGTGCTCGTTGATACTGGTATGCATTGTTAGGATGCTTGGACTTCTTTAGATATAGACGATTTTGGAAGGAAAGGAAATAGAAGGGGTAATGAAGATTTTTTTAAGGGTCCGCTATAGTCATTGACTAGTACACTCTGTTGCTTTTGCAGTTGGACCATGGGTACACGTTAAGACCAACTAGCAATTTTTAGTACAGATGGATTCCTAGTGAAAGCACATGTAGAGGTTATGAGCTCTTTAATGGGGATTAGTAAATTTCATAACAATGCCAGTCCATTTCAGCTGACATTTGTAATTGTTCATTTGCAAATAATCAATTGCTGATTAGCTAGCAGCCTGCTGTATGTGATATTTACAGGCATAAAAAACATGTTATAGCCTTATAGGAGTTATATGTCTTTGTTCATAAAAGAAGCTAATAGCAGGGGAAGTACAGAAATAACTAGTTTGATTAAGTGTAACCTTCCAACCATAGTGAATAAAGTTTACTTTGTGAAATCTGAATGTTGAATATTTGAGATCATACAGAAAAGAGCTGGCAGTAAGCATAAAAACCATGGATGACCGTTTACATGTTCAAGAGGAAAAATATGATGTCCAGAAAACGATGCCAACCAACCTTCTAGCTGCGTTCAAAAAATCACTATTGAATTTGCTTGATCAAAGGAGACCAATGGATAGAATGGAGCTCTTTGGTGGGCAACCTATACGTTTCTGATTAATCTTTGTTGACTACTATTTACTAGGAGACCAAATCTTGGTATGGCGACTAGTAGCAAAGAATCAATTGCTGATTAGCTAGCAGCCTGCTGTATGTGATATTTACAGACATGTTACAGCCTTATATGAGTTATATGCCTTTGTTCATAAAACAAGCTAATCGGAGGGGAAGTACAGAAATAACTTTTTGATTAACTGTAACCTTCCAACCATAGAGAATAATACGTTGACAAATCTGAATGTTGAATATTTGGGATCATACAGAAAAGAGTTGGCAGTAAGCATAATAACCATGAATGACCGTTTACATGTTCGAGAGGAGAAATATGATGTCCAGAAAACGATGTCAACCAACCTTCTTGCTGTATTCAAAAAATCACTATTGAATTTGCTTGATCAAAGGAGACCATTGGATAGAATGGAGCTTTTTGGTTGGCATCCTGTACGTTCATGATACTAATCTTTGTTGACTACTATTTACTAGGAGACCAAATCTTGGTATGCCAACTAGTAGCAAAGAAAAGTCAGCTATCATTCTGTACAATACATTGTATACACCTTTTATAATTGTGAATGATGAGCTCCTGATTTTGTGAATGTTGACTGATAAATAGTAGGTATACTACGTATGTTTGTATGGTATTGATTTGGGACAGTAGCGAATTTGTTGTGTTGCTTTCTTCCTCGCTGTATTCATCAGTAAGCTGATTCCACCTGTGTTAGTTCCAATTGACGCTGCTATCTGGACTGAATCAATCAAAGGATTGTCTTAGGAATACGATGCCTCGTGCTATATAGAATATTACATCCCTGTACTAATTGAGGTATCAGAATGTAAATTAGCTCTAGTTGTCTAGGAGTAAATATGCTTAAATACAATATTAGAAGTGGTTAACGCCGTAGTCTACTTAGTGTTCTTAGATTATCAGGAAATCTTTGTATCCTACCTGTTTCCTTATTTCTTCATTAAATCCGTATATGGTTATACCATCCTTTTTATACATAATTCTTAAGTTTTCTAATAGATTGCAGTTCCTTTTTTATTTCATTGTGACAGGGACATAAGCAATGGTTGGCAGAAGTACAGTTCCTGGGTGTTCTGGAGCACCCAAATCTTGTAAAGCTACTTGGATATTGTGCTGTTGATAGCGAAAGAGGGGCACAAAGATTGTTGGTCTACGAGTTTATGCCCAATAAGAGCTTAGAAGACCACTTGTTCAGGCGAGTTAATCCTCCTCTAGCGTGGAACAGAAGGCTTCAGGTTATCTTGGGAGCTGCAGAAGGATTGGCCTACTTGCATGAAGGGGTAGAAGTTCAGGTAATCAGGTGTTCTTCAAACCCGCAATATTGATTGTGCGCTTTCAATTTATCTCCAACGGATAGCCTATCTTCCATGTTTTTTTTTCAATGGAAAAGCGTCCTAACTACCAAAAGTCATCTTGACTACTTGCCCCAAAGATTCCACGAAACCAACTTCTTTGACATCTCCGGAAAGCACAGTTCAATGTTCAAGGCTACGACAGGCAGCCACCGTAGCCAATTTCTCTTCTAGCTGTGATGTTTGTGCCAAACTTTTTCAGCCTGCCTAGCACCAGTTCTCTAGCTGACCCTTGTGCAGCATATGAGCCATCAAGCAAGACCAAAATATCACATATTACTTGTGTTATAAGACTATGTCATGCCATTGTTTCATAACGTGCGCTACAATACTGTCATTTGTTTTCAAGTTTTCCAATCAGAAAACTAATCCTTAATAATACCTTAATTGTGCATTTTGGTTAGGTGATCTACCGGGACTTCAAAACTTCCAACATTTTACTGGACAAGGACTTCAATGCAAAGCTATCAGACTTCGGCCTAGCCAGGGAAGGCCCAACTGGAGCTGACACTCACGTCTCTACCGCGGTACGTTGCACCCGTCAATTCGTTCAGGCTCGGGCACTCAAGACAACGTACCAGTAGTAGTCGTTGTTGGCATCCGGGCATTTGCTGTTGCTGACCGGATACGTAGGCAATGCAGTGTACCTGCTCGATCTACGCATACGTAGCTGACGGACGCGCCTGGGCTTCCATTATTGTCAATGGTGCCTTCACTTTTTTTCTATGCGTAACGCGTCACATGCACGGAACTGTCATGGGACTGAACAATTGCACTATCATGCTCAACTAAGCATGATTCATGATTGCTGCACGCCCCCTGAAATGGAATTTTGACAGCTCCGTCGCGTGATGCGGTGTTTGCAGGTCGTCGGGACGCAAGGGTACGCCGCGCCGGAGTACATGGAATCGGGGCACCTGACGGCGAAGAGCGACGTGTGGAGCTTCGGCGTGGTGCTGTACGAGATCCTGACGGGGCGGAGGTCGCTGGACCGGAACAAGCCGGCGGCGGAGCAGAAGCTGCTGGAGTGGGTGCCCCAGTTCCCGCCGGACAGCCGCAACTTCCGGATGATCATGGACCCCAGGCTCCGCGGCGAGTACTCGGTGAAGGCCGCCCGGGAGATCGCCAAGCTGGCCGACAGCTGCCTGCTCAAGAACGCCAAGGAGCGGCCCACCATGGGCGAGGTGGTCGAGGTCCTCAGGCGGGCCGTGCAGGCGCATGCCGCCGAGCCGGACGGCCGGACCCGGACTCCCGGCTCCGGCGGCAAGGGGAAGAAAGCCGACGCTGCCACGCCGTCCAGGCGCCGGTGATGGGCTGCATGTCGTCACCGGTAAAGGCGCGCTGTTGCCTTATTTCTGAGTCCATTGGTTAGTCTTTAGTTCGTGAGTTGTGACAGCACAAAAGCAGTGTTATGCTCGGGGCCTTACATATAAAATTTTTGGACAGATTGCTTAGATGACTCGTGTACATAGAGACAGAGTTGCCGGATTGGCTATAGGGATCCAGATTCTCGATTCTCGTAGACCGTTTGGCTATAGGATCAGAATCAATATACGACCGTTTGGCTAGGGTTAGAATCACTATAAAACCACGTTTTGGCCAATTCACATTCCTAAGCATAAAATTAAGAATCACTTGGAACTATTTCTCGTAAAAACGTTTCAGGGGAGCACCATTTATCTTGAATTCTCTGGACACATTGGAGAAACAGAACCGTTCAAGTATCCAAATGCACCTTTCGTTTCACTTTTCAAGGTGAGCTGGCTTCCAAGGCTTTCGAAAGTGTGCATGTAAATTTTTTTTTTTTCGCTGGCTCTACAAAATGATCTGTTTTAGCATAATGAGTGAAATAGACACAAGCGCACTAAATTTTCACGAAGCAACTGGCAAGAATTTCGTCAAGCGATAATTTATAAAAAAAAAAAAACATCTTTGACGTTATTGAATTTCAATGGGTTCTTGTTCATTTTGAACTTGCATAAATTGTTTGATCTTTTGTGACACTCCATCTTGTGTTTGTAATCAGTTGTACTGTGTCCACCTGGTCGTTCTTTTATTTCACCGGCAAGAAGTCAAAGATTCAGATTACGGCAGGATTTAATTGTGGTTGTGACTGATTTGTAGGATTGTTTTGTTATGAGAGAAAAATATTATTCAATGGCTGAAAAATAGAGGTAAAGATACATGAACAACTCAAGCCAAAAGGGAAAATTGGCAGTGTTGAACTTGAACCTATCACTCCCTCCGCTCCTAGACCTCTTTCCCAATGCAAAGGAGGCACTTAGGCCCCGTTTAGTTGAGAAATTTTTCTTCTCTCTCCCCATCACATCGATTGTACTTTCCGTCTGTATGAAGCATCAAATGAAGTAGCAGCTGTTGCATGTTTGTACTTTTTGCCTGCCTAGGTCGAGATGAATCTTTTGAGTCTACTTAGGTCATGATTGGACAAAAGTTGTCAAATACAAACAAAAGTACTACAGTGTACTTTTTCCCCAACTTTTTCTCAACTAAACATAGCCTTAAGAAAGCAAAACAAGACAGGTTATAGCATCGAGCCCTGAGCTATTAGGGCATAGTTACTCCATAGCCAGAGAAACTGCATGGAACAATGTAATGATCCTTGGGTTTTGATGTACTACTACCTTGAGGAAGGAATTTGTAACTAACCCGACAAACATTGAGATAATTGTGGTTGGGCATGCAATCGGGTATTTCGGTCTATTAAGTTTTTGGAAATTTGATTTCCAAAAATGTTGACCATAATTATCAGAAAAATAGTAGGGACCAGATTCTGGTACTAGACTGAAAAAATTGGCTTAGGTCCTGCTTAAATCCATTACCTGCGCTAACTATATTAGTTGATTTTCCCAACTAATAAGATAATTGTTAGCCGACATTTAACTAAACTATTAGCTGCAGTGCTGCACCTATTTAGATTAAAAAACTAATTGTTAGTAGATAATTCATAGCTCCATGATTAGGGCTTCATCTAGCCATGGCCCGCCGAGACTACAAGAGCGCATGAGAGGATTGACGCAAATAGTCGCCTTGTGGATGCATGATTCGAGGTCTCGGCCTCCTGGTTGCGTTGCGTTGGCTGTGTTGCGGGAGCCACGGAGCATATTGGCACGTGCGACTCGCACGCTATCGTGGTCATGGTGGTCGTTGGTGGTGGGCACCGGGGAGCACTTGAGCAGCCAAGCAGGGACGGAGCAACAGGCAGAGGTGGCGCATGCTCAACCCAGGTGGCAAAAGATGTGCGGTGGCCGGTGGCGGGGGAAAAAATCAACAAAAAGAAAATGTATTTGTCGTGGGCCTTTTTTGTAGTGCTTAGGCGAAGACGTTGGGCCATTTTGAAAAATTATTATTAGTTTTATTTCGGAACCTCGATACCCAAATAGGCCGTCAACGGGTTCAGCTAGGAAAGGCTTTCGGGCCCAATTCACCCGCGCCCCTACGGGCTATAGAAGACGCAAGAGCCCAGGGTTGTCTCACCGGCTGTGCCACACAGATACCCTCCATGGCTTCATTCTTAACTGTTTTTCCTGTCTTGAGGCCATCGAGTAAATCTTCAAGGAGTTAGTCAGTTAGGCATCAGGCACACTGAATTGTATCTGTTTTTAGGTGAAAAGGGTAGCGTTTGGGTACCATGGTGTTAATCACTCGATAATCGATCACGCGGTATCACAGACTAGAGTTGTCAAATAACTAGTCCTTGGTTGAGAATTTGAAGAATGAACTAATTTATCAGTAAAGTTTTTGTCACCGTAGAGAAGCAAAATGCTGAAGGCTCAATAGTTGTATATTATTGAGTTATTGAGTGACTGAAGCTCAAGACTGCCAACAAAGAAGATAAAGCCACAGTGACAATGCATCTACCAAGAAGCATGGCAGTAAAATATCAGCCCAATCATGAGCCACTGCGGCTAAGTATCCGCTAACAAGAAATACGGTGGCAAAGTATCCGCTCGAACAAGAACCGCACAACAAATTGTACTCAACAGCAGGTGCATGAGAGGGAGGGAGAGCCCGAACCGATATTGCCAGCAAAGTATCCGCTCGAACATCAACGATGGCAAAACATCCGTTAAGGAACGATAACGGCAAAGAATCCGCTGTAACGAACCAAGCGACGGTGGCAACATCTAGTAGACTGGACGGGCCATTGCAAATATAATCTTAATTCTTGAGGCGCACAGGCACATCATAGGAAGGATCGACTCTGGCGTTGTCGCAATGAGACTGGTCATAGAAGTACTCCAACGATGCTTTCAGGCAAGGGCCTTGACATCCTTAGACGCCAACAAAGTTGGAACAAGCACTTATGAGAGTATTTCAACCCCGGCCTACCCTGACAAACAGGAGCTTTGACGACGCCTCTAAGAAAGGTAAATGACGCGGCTACGTCACTGCCGCCGACCTGGAAAAACCAAGCAGGGTTTTTTCACTCAGATCATGTACATTGATGTAAGCAGACTGAAACATCCTCGATTAACCACGAAGGGAAAATCCACAGAATGAGTAATAATGCGATCAAATCAAAGTTTGAATTCATCACATCATCATATATCAGTTGAAACCACAGTCATACAGCGTATGATTACAAGCTTTACAAGTTTTACCTCATTTAAGGATACACCTATTACAAGGTTAATCTAGCAGAAGCGTATCTAGTCGTCATCAGAGTTGGCGGAATATGTTGTCGAGTGGAGGCTCCTCCTTCACGGGTATCATCAGAGTCAATCTTGGCGCAGCATAGTCTTCATCTCCTGAACCAAACTTGAGCGTAGGCACGAGACCTTCTAATACTTCTTATCTCAATATCTCTGTTAGTCAGGTAATCTGCACACCGCCAGATATGTGCAGGCCATGGTCAGCACAGATGAGCTTTAGTGGAAAAGAGAAAACAAAGGATCTGGCGATCCTAACATTTGGCTGTGGTTTGCATCCTAAGCGCATGCAAAGTAGTATCAAGTAATAATATCATAATAGTTTATCAAGTTTTAACCCATATCATCAATTCCCATAAGTCTATCCCAAATCCATCATCCCACCCATACACCACCTCACACACAACCTCACGCTCAGTCGACAGGCCCAACTCCCTCTCGGGTCCTGTCTCAACGGCACACTGCCACACCGGGCACACTGCCGAACAATCATCAACTAGGGGAGAAAAGAATATCGCTCTCTACACTAGTCAGAGCTTCACAGGAAAGGTCCATAGCCGACGAATCGGCATATGTATCGATCGATCAACCATACACTCTGCAGAGGTGTCGGTGCTAATTTTGGCGAGGCTAACACCGGCTAGTAAATATGTGTTTTGCGGTTGAGGCTACGGATGGTGTGCAAGGGGGAACACAGGGATTATACTGGTTCAGGCCGAGCAAGCCCTACGTCCAGTGGAGAGGAGGGTCGTGTTGCCTTGCACCGGGGTGCTTGTAGTAGGGGGTTACAAGCTAGGCGAGAGAGGGAAGAGCTCCCAGGTCTCTTGTGAGCGTAAGTGTTTACAAGTCGTTTGCTGCGGGTGAGAACTTGGAACTTCTCCGTCCGTTCGTTCGTCCTCCTGTCGTCCTTTTTCTCTAAAGCTGGTCTCTGCTCTCCCTTTTATAGCCGCAAGGGAGAGGCAAAGGCGGCTACGACGCTACCTATTAAAATAGTGAGGAGTTGCCGTTCCCGTTTGACTAGCTTTTGCCTTTTCTCCGTGTCTCCGGGGTATGGGTATGGCTATCTTGGTTCGCGAGTTCCAAGGTAGAAACAGTCGTCTGACTATGTCATGTCGTCATCTCTCTGGGTCTTCTGGATATGGCCGTCGTGGTCCGCATGACTTTGGTGAGTTCACACCTGCCGGCTATCCTTCCGTACGATGTGACAAGAGGGAGAGTCACCTTGGGGCGTTGTTTCCCGAGGCTCGGGATCCTGAAGGCGTGCCCGTCCTTTCGTGTGGACGGCGCAGTGGGCGTCTTTCCCAAAACGGGGCGGCGCACCGTGGACCATACCGTGGAGGACAGGTGGTATGGCCGTCAGGGGCGTGCGAAGCACGGTCGCGTCGAGAGTCTCGCCCGACGGGACGGTGCTTGTAAAGTGGTCAGAGAGATCTCTTGTGGTCCAAGATTGCTCCGCTGACATTACCTGTGCCTTGGATGTCTTCGCGAGATTGCGCTCGAGGGGGATAGGGAAGCTCGGGCGAATCGGAGACTTGGGGCGCCGAGGATGCCGCTCTCCCGAGCTGGTGCCGCTCTCCCGTGCTCTCCCGAGCTCCCCCGAGGAGGCTCGGGCGAATCGGAGACTTGGGCGCCGAGGACGCCGCTCTCCCGAGCTCTCCCGAGGAGGCTCGGGCGAATCGGAGACTTGGGCGCCCAGGATGCCGCTCTCCCGAGCTCTCCCGAGGAGGCTCGGGCGAATCGGAGACTTGGGCGCCGAGGACGCCGCTCTCCCGAGCTCTCCCGAGGAGGCTCGGGCGAATCGGAGACTTGGGCGCCCAGGATGCCGCTCTCCCGAGCTCTCCCGAGGAGGCTCGGGCGAATCGGAGACTTGGGCGCCGAGGAGTGCTGCCCGAGGAGGCTCGGGCGAATCAGAGACTTGGGCGCCGAGGACGCCGCTCTCCCGAGCTCTCCCGAGCTGGTGCCGCTCTCCCGTGCTCTCCCGAGCTCTCCCGAGGAGGCTCGGGCGAATCGGAGACTTGGGCGCTGAAGAGGCCGCTCTCCCGAGGAGGCTCGGGCGAATCGGAGACTTGGGCGCCGAGGAGGCCGCTCTCCCGAGGTCTCCAGAGGAGGCTCGGGCGAATCGGAGACTTGGGCGCTGAAGAGGCCGCTCTCCCGAGCTCTCCCGAGGAGGCTCGGGCGAAGCGGAGCCTTGGGCGCCGAGGACGCCGCCTCCCGAGCTCTCCCGAGGAGGCTCGGGCGAATCGGAGACTTGGGCGCCGAGGAGGCCGCTCTCCCGAGCTCTCCCGAGGAGGCTCGGGCGAATCGGAGACTAGGGCGCCGAGGAGGCCGCTCTCCCGAGGTCTCCAGAGGAGGCTCGGGCGAATCGGAGACTTAGGCGCCGAGGAGTGCTGTCCCGAGGAGGCTCGGGCGAATCGGAGACTTGTGCGCCGAGGGCGCCTGCTCTCCCGAGCTCTCCCGAGCTGGTGCCGCTCTCCCGTGCTCTCCCGAGCTCTCCCGAGGAGGCTCGGGCGAATCGGAGACTTGGGCGCCGAAGAGGCCGCTCTCCCGAGCTCTCCCGAGGAGGCTCGGGCGAATCGGAGCCTTGGGCGCCGAGGACGCCGCCTCCCGAGCTCTCCCGAGGAGGCTCGGGCGAATCGGAGACTTGGGCGCCGAGGAGGCCGCTCTCCCGAGCTCTCCCGAGGAGGCTCGGGCGAATCGGAGACTTGGGCGCCCAGGGTGCCGCTCTCCCGAGCTCTCCAGAGGAGGCTCGGGCGAATCGGAGACTTGGGCGCCGAGGAGGCCGCTCTCCCGAGCTCTCCCGAGGAGGCTCGGGCGAATCGGAGCCTTGGGCGCCGAGGACGCCGCCTCCCGAGAGGAGGCCGCTCTCCCGAGCTTTCCCGAGGAGGCTCGGGCGAATCGGAGACTTGGGCGCCGAGGAGGCCGCTCTCCCGAGCTCTCCAGAGGAGGCTCGGGCGAATCGGAGACTTGGGCGCTGAGGACGCCGCTCTCCCGAGCTCTCCCGAGCAGGCTCGGGCGAATCGGAGCGAGCTCTCCAGAGGAGGCTGTCATTAGTGGAATGATTCGTGGGCCTCTGTAGACGCGGCCTTCGTGGGCTTCCACTGGCCTTACTTGGGCCAGGCCAAGTTGGGAATGAGCGTTTTTGCATGGAAGTTGGGTACCCCTAACTTTGGTAACCGACAGTAGCCCCCGAGCCTGTGGCGGAGTGAAGGCACTCCTCCACAGGTTCACGCTCGTTCTTCCTGTCAAAAAAGATAAAGTGTGGGTTGTTTTTTCCGGGGGGTGCGCGCGAGCGCACCCGCCGGGTGTAGCCCCCGAGGCTTTGGAGGGATGATATATCCCTTCAAAGGCTTAGAATCGTGCTTGTTAGTCCTCGGGTGTTTTTCGATTTATTTAGGTGGGTTGTTTCCTTGGAAGCGGAGCCCCCGAGCCTCCCACCGTGTTGGGAGATCGTTCGGTGGTCTTTCCAAGGTGCAGGGCAAGCTTCCGAGCCTCCGTTTTCGTATCGGAGATCGATCGGGTTCCTCCCTGTCTTTTTTAATTCGACCTTCACGCTCTTTTTTCGGGAAGAGGAAGGTTTGGTCCTGCTCGACTTCCCCGCTGGGGCATGAGTCGGCATTTCCGGTGAGCTACAAACGGGTTGGTCCAAGTGGAGGTCCGTGCCCTATTCGTTAAGGGTCGGCTAGTGGCCTGAGCACACTCCAATTATTTTCCGAGGGTCAGTTAGTGGATGTCGGGTCCCTTCGATGGGTCCCGAGGGCATGATGCCTCCCACGGAGGGATTCCACGTAACCGACTTGCTACTGGGACTTGGACACAGCATGGGATGTCCCTTGTGACGTTCCGGGCGTCGGGATACTGGCCGTTTTTGTGACCCATCCACTAGCTGTCCCTAACTCGATTTCCCTGGGGCGACTGTTCGAGCCTCGGAGGGCCAGTCTTCGATCCCCTGGGAACGTAACGGGCGCCCGAGCCCGGGGTTTCTTCGTTGAGAAAATGAAGGTGGAATCGAGGCGCGCGGTTGTAATGATTCAGCTCACCTTTAGAGGCGCGAAGCCTGACAGACGCGACAGTTTGGCTGAGTCGAGGCGGTTTGCGTGCGCGGTGATGGCGGGTCTCTTCCAAGCCGAGGTCGAGCTCCCTCCTCTGAACCTTTTGAGGCACGAAGCCTGACGGACGCGACGGTTCGGCTCAGTCGAGGCGGTTTGCGTGCGCGGTGATGGCGGGTCTCTTCCAAGCCGAGGTCGAGCTCCCTCCTCTGAACCTGCCGTGAAGAAGAAGCGGGCCATAGTGCCCTTGTAAAAAGTAACCTTTCGGGAGTGGTTTGAAAGGAAACAAACAATATGGCCCTTCGTGGCCTTAACATTTATGTAAATATTTGCTGAATGTTTGTTTCGCTTTGTTTCGTGCTTTTTTCCTTAGGCATTTTTTCTTGCCGATCCTGTGCCCGGGCCATCGAGCCTCGGGGGACGCTTTTCGGGTGTCGCAGCTTTAGTGGCATAGACGCAGCCGATGTCCTAGGAGCTTTGGCAGAAAGAATCCTTTAGAAAAGAAGCTTAGGTGTTTCCTCCCGAGCTTCCTCCCTTGGCTGAGCGTAGATCTTATAGGTTTTCTTCCGAGTGCGGGTTAGCTTTCGAACACGGAGTGGCGAGGGAAGATGCTGTGGCCCTGGGGCATAAGCGGTCTCCGACTCGACCGGCTCTGTCTTCTGGGGCTTCCCTCATTCTTCGAATTCTATAAGTTCATGCTTGATTTCCGGAAGGAAGCGTGCTTTAGGGAGAAACGAATTCGGCAAGTTTTGAAATTTTTGCGTTTCCAAAATTGTTCAATCTCGGGATAGTTCGGGGGTTTCCCCCGTCCTAGCCTCCGAGGGAGGGTCGGCCCTTCCGTAGTTTAGGCCGAGCCTCGCATTTACTGTGCGGTGAAATAAAGGGTCGCTTCACCCCCGAGTGTAGGCTCGGATTGAAAATCTAAAATCATGTTAAAAAGAGTAGAAGTCGGGTCTTTTCATCGATTTCAAGATTTTCAAAATAGTATAATGCTTGGAATCTTAAGGATAGAAGCGACGTAGCTGTTCGATGTTCCAAGCGTTGCTGTAGACCTCGCCGTTCTCGTTCGCGAGATTTGCCGGGGCGTTGCACCTCGGCGACGATGAACGGTCCTTCCCACGGCGGAGTGAGCTTGTGGCGCGAAGTCCTCTGTCGTCCTGTGAACAATAAGTCTTGGCCGAGTGCCCATGTAAATATCAGACTTTGTGATGACAGTTGAGGACTTAGCATTTTTAGGGATGCCGTAGCCTCGGTGGTGTAGACAGAGGCAGAGCTGTGCCAGTCCGACTCGAGGGGTTCCCACTTTGCCGCGCACACAGCTAGGTATCTCAGAGAAGTCTCGAGTGAGATCGTTTTTTACTAAATTTCCCAAACGCCCGTCTCTCTTCTCGCACTCAGGCAAAATTCGCGAAATCTTACTGGAGCGCAAGTTGACCCTCGGGCGGAGGGTGGTGAGTGGAGGTGCCGTAGCCCGGAGGTGTAGGCGATCTCACGGCTCGGCCTGCCCTGCCCTAAGAGTGTCCTTTTACTTCTTTGGATCTCGCAAGTTTTGCTAGAGTGCAGAAAGGAGTTCGGCGCGGAATTTTCGAAAAAGCGATCGAAAAAGGCGCAGAGAAAATTAGATCGTCGGTCCCCAAGCGTCCACCCCTCGTCCCGTACTTGAAAAACTCCATGAAATTGCCTCGAAGCGTAAGTTACCCGTCGGACGGTGGGTGGTGAGTGGAGGTGCCGTAGCCCGGAGGCGTAGGCGGTCTCGCGGCTCGGCCGGCCATGCCCTAAGGGTGTTCTCTCGCCTGTTCGGGTTTCACGGATTTTTTCAAGAGTGCTGGAGAGGTTCGGACGTAAGGGAGGTTTCAGTTTAAATCTCAAAATTCGTGATAATTAAAGAACGCTTATTTATCGATTCCGAGACGACAAATATGAACAAAGCTTGGAAGCTTAAGGGTAACTGTGACTTAGCTGCTCGAGCTACCAGCGTTGCGCTGGTGATGATCGTAGAGGCGGTGTCCCGCGCGGGGGGCGCCGGATTGGTCGGGTTGACGCGGATGCGCTTTCCCCGCCTAGTTCGGCGATAGCGGCGCGTGGCGTTCCCTCTGTTTCCCTGAAACGGGTGGAGGTGTCGCCGGGGTCCCTTTCCCAGCCACCTGCTGGGCCGGGGTCAGGATGATGATGGCTCGGGGCTCAGGTTGGGCGGAGGTTCATCTCAAGGCCGAGGACAGTGGCCGCGAAACTCGAGGCTCCCGAACCGGAGCACCGCGCCAGCAGGAAGCGCAGGGACGTTGGCTGCCATCCGCAACCGGGATCAACACGCAAAAGGCCCCTACCTGGCGCGCCAACTGTCGGTGCTAATTTTGGCGAGGCTAACACCGGCTAGTAAATATGTGTTTTGCGGTTGAGGCTACGGATGGTGTGCAAGGGGGAACACAGGGATTATACTGGTTCAGGCCGAGCAAGCCCTACGTCCAGTGGAGAGGAGGGTCGTGTTGCCTTGCACCGGGGTGCTTGTAGTAGGGGGTTACAAGCTAGGCGAGAGAGGGAAGAGCTCCCAGGTCTCTTGTGAGCGTAAGTGTTTACAAGTCGTTTGCTGCGGGTGAGAACTTGGAACTTCTCCGTCCGTTCGTTCGTCCTCCTGTCGTCCTTTTTCTCTAAAGCTGGTCTCTGCTCTCCCTTTTATAGCCGCAAGGGAGAGGCAAAGGCGGCTACGACGCTACCTATTAAAATAGTGAGGAGTTGCCGTTCCCGTTTGACTAGCTTCTGCCTTTTCTCCGTGTCTCCGGGGTATGGGTATGGCTATCTTGGTTCGCGAGTTCCAAGGTAGAAACAGTCGTCTGACTATGTCATGTCGTCATCTCTCTGGGTCTTCTGGATATGGCCGTCGTGGTCCGCATGACTTTGGTGAGTTCACACCTGCCGGCTATCCTTCCGTACGATGTGACAAGAGGGAGAGTCACCTTGGGGCGTTGTTTTCCGAGGCTCGGGATCCTGAAGGCGTGCCCGTCCTTTCGTGTGGACGGCGCAGTGGGCGTCTTTCCCAAAACGGGGCGGCGCACCGTGGACCATACCGTGGAGGACAGGTGGTATGGCCGTTAGGGGCGTGCGAAGCACGGTCGCGTCGAGAGTCTCGCCCGACGGGACGGTGCTTGTAAAGTGGTCAGAGAGATCTCTTGTGGTCCAAGATTGCTCCGCTGACATTACCTGTGCCTTGGATGTCTTCGCGAGATATCGCTCGAGGGGGATAGGGAAGCTCGGGTGAATCGGAGACTTGGGGCACCGAGGATGCCGCTCTCCCGAGCTCTCCCGAGCTGGTGCCGCTCTCCCGTGCTCTCCCGAGCTCCCCCGAGGAGGCTCGGGCGAATCGGAGACTTGGGCGCCGAGGACGCCGCTCTCCCGAGCTCTCCCGAGGAGGCTCGGGCGAATCAGAGACTTGGGCGCCCAGGATGCCGCTCTCCCGAGCTCTCCCGAGGAGGCTCGGGCGAATCGGAGACTTGGGCGCCGAGGACGCCGCTCTCCCGAGCTCTCCCGAGGAGGCTCGGGCGAATCGGAGACTTGGGCGCCCAGGATGCCGCTCTCCCGAGCTCTCCCGAGGAGGCTCGGGCGAATCGGAGACTTGGGCGCCGAGGAGTGCTGCCCGAGGAGGCTCGGGCGAATCGGAGACTTGGGCGCCGAGGACGCCGCTCTCCCGAGCTCTCCCGAGCTGGTGCCGCTCTCCCGTGCTCTCCCGAGCTCTCCCGAGGAGGCTCGGGCGAATCGGAGACTTGGGCGCTGAAGAGGCCGCTCTCCCGAGGAGGCTCGGGCGAATCGGAGACTTGGGCGCCGAGGAGGCCGCTCTCCCGAGGTCTCCAGAGGAGGCTCGGGCGAATCGGAGACTTGGGCGCTGAAGAGGCCGCTCTCCCGAGCTCTCCCGAGGAGGCTCGGGCGAATCGGAGCCTTGGGCGCCGAGGACGCCGCCTCCCGAGCTCTCCCGAGGAGGCTCGGGCGAATCGGAGACTTGGGCGCCGAGGAGGCCGCTCTCCCGAGCTCTCCCGAGGAGGCTCGGGCGAATCGGAGACTAGGGCGCCGAGGAGGCCGCTCTCCCGAGGTCTCCAGAGGAGGCTCGGGCGAATCGGAGACTTGGGCGCCGAGGAGTGCTGTCCCGAGGAGGCTCGGGCGAATCGGAGACTTGGGCGCCGAGGGCGCCCGCTCTCCCGAGCTGGTGCCACTCTCCCGTGCTCTCCCGAGCTCTCCCGAGGAGGCTCGGGCGAATCGGAGACTTGGGCGCCGAAGAGGCCGCTCTCCCGAGCTCTCCCGAGGAGGCTCGGGCGAATCGGAGCCTTGGGCGCCGAGGACGCCACCTCCCGAGCTCTCCCGAGGAGGCTCGGGCGAATCGTAGACTCTGGGCGCCGAGGAGGCCGCTCTCCCGAGCTCTCCCGAGGAGGCTCGGGCGAATCGGAGACTTGGGCGCCCAGGGTGCCGCTCTCCCGAGCTCTCCAGAGGAGGCTCGGGCGAATCAGAGACTTGGGCGCCGAGGAGGCCGCTCTCCCGAGCTCTCCCGAGGAGGCTCGGGCGAATCGGAGCCTTGGGCGCCGAGGACGTCGCCTCCCGAGAGGAGGCCGCTCTCCCGAGCTTTCCCGAGGAGGCTCGGGCGAATCGGAGACTTGGGCGCCGAGGAGGCCGCTCTCCCGAGCTCTCCAGAGGAGGCTCGGGCGAATCGGAGACTTGGGCGCTGAGGACGCCGCTCTCCCGAGCTCTCCCTAGCAGGCTCGGGCGAATCGGAGCGAGCTCTCCAGAGGAGGCTGCCATTAGTGGAATGATTAGTGGGCCTCTGTAGACGCGGCCTTCGTGGGCTTCCACTGGCCTTACTTGGGCCAGGCCAAGTTGGGAATGAGCGTTTTTGCATGGAAGTTGGGTACCCCTAACTTTGGTAACCGACAAGAGGTTTTACCACTCACAAGATTAGCCATCATCGATGCTGTACAATCATCTAGGCAGAATTCCGGGTGCTTGCTTGCCTAGGTCGATGCCACCCTACCACTCAGTCCTGAGTAACTTCGGGCACGAACCGAAACGCTGAGACTGGGAGACGCAGTACCGGGCCCAATCAGTGGTACTGTGCATCTAGAACGGTGTGGGAACTTCCTGCATCCGCCAACGCTAACCTATCACCTTACAACCTAGCAGTAGTGGCACCGCCCTACCAAGTAGTCCAGCCGTTCCCCGCCCATCGAAGACGAGTGAGCAGTAAAGGATTCCCATGAACCTGGTGCTAGTCCTTCCTAGGTTTGACCAAGCAGGCATCTTCTCTTAGGGGATACTCTCCCCGTGCCATCACGGCACCTCCATTCATGGGATTTCAAACCACGCAGGCTTTTCTTCCCGGAACCTCCTCATAAAAACTATTACCCGCCACAGGTATCTCTCGTGGGAATGCCCAGATGCAACTCCCGACAAGTCTTGCCTACACAGCTCGTCGTGTATCCCACTTGGTCATCTCGACCCTCACTACACACCCAAGACACACGCAGCACACTCATAGTCCACCGATCTGGCATCCCAAGCCAAACCATTCCCATATGTTCACCACCAGCATCACATCACAGATATAATGCGAGTGGAGTTAATAAATATGGTGATGTAACATGATAGCAAGCAGGTAGATAGAAATATATAAAAGAGCGTGAGCACGAAGCTGAGTAGCATAGTAGAGTGGTTGCAAGCAGTGTAATAATGGCTTAGGTAGTTGCATGCATCATATACTAGTAAAAGGAGTAAATATAAAGCGCTAGCAATTCTAAAATATGCAATGTCTAATAGGATTCTCTAAAAGAAGGTGCTGCCATGACACCTGCGTTGTCGAGGAAGTAGTGGTATGAGCGTTCTTCAGTTAGTGTAGTTAATCAGCTGGGTCACCTCCTCCTAGGGTGACTCCACTCCACGGGTCCTGTCATCATCCACGTTCTCTTCCTCCAGCGGGTCTCGATCCGTCCGTCGCTAATCCGGAAACGGCTACTCCGCAAAGCGACACAAGGCAAGAAAACACCCAATACACCAAAAGACGATGAGACGCTAGAAGATCCTTTAACACCCGAGAAATAAATAAATAAAGGTACACGACTTAGCCCTCTCGGCGTATGTCCGATTTCATCGGGCCAAAGAAACAGGGGTGGTGGTTTGCTATGCACAAGCTTATGTCACAGCCTAGCCAGTATGACTTCATGATAAATGATTTAGGCCAGAGTTTATCCATAGCAAACACCACGGCTCATGATCTTCCGATCCGGACGCCATGGTGGAGACGAGAATCGGAGGACAGGCCAAGTAAAGAGAAGAACGGGTGATTATCGACAAGAAGAGTTGCACAAGATAGTGCGAGCGTTTAACCCACTTGCAGGGTACCAAGGCTGTGATTCAAACGGGTACGATCATACAAGTGCTTAAAACACCAAGAATTTCAAGAGAGAGCGAGGGAAGAGAGGGGAGCTAGCTAGGCACGTCCATATCATATTCTCGGTCACATCTTTGGTGAAGATGGTTTTTAGGTAGTCGATCGGGTCGACTCTCATAGGTCCGAGATCTTGATATAAATCATAGCTTCGCTAACTAAAAAGGGTTAGTCCGATCTTTGATCCAATCGCCATGGATAAGACGGGATCGAACAGAGCGGGCTATACGGGAACGACTAGCGAGAAACAACATAAAGCGGTGGTCCACTTCTTCCATCGCACACGCCACGGAATAGACGGGGCGTCAGAAGAGAGCGACATGTAAAAGACGCAAGTGCGCAAACCACTCATAGGGTACCACGACCTGGGTGCACTGGCACTAAGTCATCTCTCAGATTTGTAGCGGTGCGGTTGTCACCGCAAGAATCAGAGGGATGCGACGGTCGCGCAGGGTACAAGCATACGAGAGTCAGGCACAAAAAGTCAGAGTGGCAACGCGAGGTCGAGTTACACTCAGTATTACGGCCATGGCGAGACGAATCCCGCGATCGCAATGTCCGAATGAAGTACGGTCCCACAGCCGGCTCGAAGGCACGGCACACAGTCAAACAATAAGAACAACCAACAATAAGATCCAATGACACGACCATAAGACAAAATGACTCGATGAACTAGTGGAGTAGCACATTTCCATAGCATTATGATGGATGGATCCTGTATTACAAATACTGATACAGATAGATCGTGAGAATAGGGTGCAACAGATACATGTACAGACAGATCATAAATATAGGGTACAACAGAGATATGAGCAGACGGATTATAAGGATAGGTATACAATATGGAGGGTGGGAGTATAGGAAATAAGAGAAAAGGTTCTTCAATAGTCCAGCATCGTATATCACTTGGCTTTCCAACAGTCCAACATCATCTACGGGGCCTCAAGGTCTAGCAACGGAGCTATGACACGAAGGCCAGACAGGGTCAGCGTCAAAGGAAAGTGGCGAGGCTTGCTGCTACATATCCCGGCTCCTCTTGGCCAGCTGTTGGTACCTCCTGGCCAGCTATGGCTTGCTGCGGCTAGTCGTGGCCGGCTTCTGGCTGGTCGTGGCCTACTGCTGGCTGGTCATGGCTGGCTGTGGCCTGCTGTAAGCTGGTCGCGGCTGGCTGTGGCCTGCTGTAGGCTGGTCGCGGCTGGCCACGGCTGGCCGGGCGGGGCTGGTGACTGGCCGAGGCTGGCTAGAGTGGCTAGATGCTGGCCGAAGGTGGCTGCAAGTTTCTAGAAGGTGTTGGGATATGTCTGGGTTCCAACGGTGTGCGCGGGCAGGGCGAATTACGGTATGACGGTAGCTAAGGTGAAGCTCGGACGGGGCGTCGGTGCACGTCGGGGCGACCAGGCATGACTTCCAGAGATCTTCTCCCTTCTCGATCGGTGCCCGTCGTATCCTTCGGCGACATGAGTAGAGTGGCGGTGGTCTTGGAGTCCAAGGGCACAAGGTAAAACCGGAACGCGATCATGGTGGTGGTTTGGGTAGTCCTCGACCACGCCGACGTTCTTGGAACGCCAGTGGTTCGATTTGGCTGAAAGGTCTCGTGTCGTGTGTGCGAGTGTCCTGAGCCGGGAGGGGCTCGGCCTACGCGTCCCTTAGTGCGGGACGCCATGACCCAAATGGCGGGTCCAGCAAGGTGACGGTGCTCACCATGGCGGAGAAGGTCGTGGCTCACCGTGGGGTCGTAGGTGTAGGATGTTGCTGCCGTGCAGGGAGATCGCCGTGCTGCGCCAATCCACAACGGTGGCACCGGCTCCATCACCGGCTTGGTGACAGTTCTGCTCGTCACGGCAAGGAGCAGGGCGCCGGGCGACATCGGGTTCGATGCGGCTTGGCGAGGAGGTGGCCGGGTCACCGTCGTCGTCAAGGTGGTGGTGCGGGCCGTGCGGCTGTTCAGTGGAGCGGCTCCGGCAAGGGTTCGGCAACTCCGGCGGCTCCCCTGCAGCAGTGCAACAGCGGCACGATGGCCGGTTTGAGGTTTGGGCACCGATCTGAAGGAAACAGAGGGAGATCGACGCTTTGATGCTCACAGTTCCGTGGGAGACGAGGCAAAGCAGAGGTGAAGAATGAGCAGGATGCAGCCCTGGTGCGGTGGTGGCGCGAACGTCACAGTCAGGCCGCGGCTTGACGAGGAGAATGTCGGGGTGGCGAGGCACCATGCTCCAGGTTGCTCCTCGGTGTCCGGGTCCATGGAGTGGTCAGGACCGGAACGGCGGCGTGGCTTGACGTGGTGCGGAGGAGGGCGCAGCTTGTTGTGGCAGAGGTGCTGCAGGTGCTCGACGTGGTGCGCGTTCTCGGCTCGGCACGGTGGTGCCTCAGTCACGGTCGCGGCCGGGGTGGCTTGGCGGTGTCACGGCTGCGGGAACGGCGAGGTGAAGCTCGATGGCGCCGGTCACGTGGTGATGGCTCGAGGACGATGGTGGCCGAGGCATGACGGCGGGAAGGCGGGGCCGGCACGGTGCTGTTGCTGCTCGTGGTGGCGCCGGCGACGTCGCGCCGCGCCGTGGACACGGCGAGGTGATGCCGGCGGTGTGGTCCAGCGGCGAGGCGTGGCACAGAGGCCGCGGCAGAGACGTTCGGCCTCCCAACGGCGGCGAGCTGGAAGCGGCGGAGGGTGGCGGCGGCTGTGAAGACGAGTGGAGCGGCGGCTCGGGGAAGACGATGAACAGGGCATCCGCTTCGGTCTCTTATAGCACGGTGCTAGGGCTCGGGGCTCCTCTGGACGGCGTCGATCTTTGGCTTTTGTGCCCGAGGACACGTGGCGGTCATCGCGTGGTGAGGCGCGGAGGTCTAGGTCACGTGCGCGGCCGCGAGCCTGGCGGCGGCGTGCAGGGAGCGGGTGTGCTCGCCCTAGGGTTCAGGGGGGTGCTGCTGCGCGGTTGGGCCCTAGCTAGGCCGCGACGCTGCTGGGCCGCGGGGTGACAGCAGGGGGCGAGCTGGGTCGCGTGCAAGGGGGTGCTGCTGCTGGGCTGCACGATGGGAGTGGGCCGGTTTGGCAGGAAGGAGGGAGAGGAAGGAAGGGAAGGAGAAAAGAAATTTTCTCCTTTTATTTCAGGGGAAGTTGTCAAGATTATTTTGTACGGATTCGAGATGAATTTGAACAGAGTTGGGGGAAAGAACTTTCGAAGGGACTTTAGAAGGTTCCGAGAAAAATTGAGGGTAGGTATTATATACAAAAGAAAAACTCGTGGAGAGAATTTCGGGAGATCTCTGAGAGGGTTAATACGAGAGGGTTGAGAGGTAAGTTGCTATGGACTTGTGCTTCTCCGACACAAAAACCCTAGGCCCGCAAAAGAACTCCGACACACTCTAACAAACAATTTTTATATGAATGCAACGATTGTTAGTGGGTTAGTCATTGCTTGGCCTAGAGGCTACATGCTTCACACACATTCCCAGAAAAGTTTTAAAAAGTTCGGATTTTTGGTTATCGGAAAAACCCGGGTTGTTACACAGGCCACCCGCAGCACAGTGGCACGAAGAGAGGACCTGCCTTCAACCACTCCGAGTGTCACAGCCGGAAAGGTCTAGACCCCGCTAGACAGTTACCGACCGATGCTCCAACCGCTGCTGGCCCACCACCAGCTCTGGTCAACCAGAGCTAGCCGTCGGCTCTGGACAAGTCAGACCCGGACACTGAAAGGATCTACAATGGCTTAGAGGGGGGTGAATACGCCTAATTAAAAATCTGCACACACTCTAGTTCAATTTGATCAGAGACTACCGGAAGTTCCGGCAGTTTGTGTCAGAAATTTCGGCCTAAACTGTCGGAGTTTCCGACTCCTACGTTGAAACTAGCCCTAGTGGCCAAATGAACTTTTACGTGTTCGATAACTTACAACCCTTTTACCCAGTGATGAAGTGAGGTAGCAGTCGAGGTTGTTCAGCTCCGGAGATGCTCCAAGCCACGTGTGGAGTTCAAACCCTAGAAAGTAGAAGGAGGTAGGGAGAGACAAGCAAAGAGTAATACAAAACAAGTATTGCAACAAAAACAACGAGCACAAGAGACACAAGGATTTATTCCGAGGTTCGGCCACCCCACAAAGGAGCACCTACGTCCTCGTTGTTGAGGTGACCACAAAGGTCGGAGTCTATTTCACCTCCTTAGCCTCTCTCAAAGAAACCACAAAGGTAACTCGAGGTTTCCACTAGGAATCACGGGTAATACAAACTTCCCAAGGCGAATCCACAAATTTGGATGCTCTTGGGCAACACCTAGCCGGCCAGGAGCAAAGCTCCAAGAGTAACAAACGCAAAACCAACCGGCAAGACGAGGAGAATCAAGTGCTCAAGCTCAAGAGATAATTTCCTCACTCGATCCACTCACTCTTCACTCAAATCCTTGGGGGAATCAAAGTTGGGAGCAAAGGGGAGAGGAGAGGGGAGCCTTCAATGCTTGGGAGCTGTTTTTGGACGGAGTTAGGTCGCTGAGAGTCAATGGTAACGGTTAGAAGTGAGAGAGGAGCTTCTATAGACGAGTCCAAATCCAACCGTTCAGATCTGTGTCGGAACTTCCGACAGCGGTGTCGGAACTTCCGACCCTGCTATTCAAAATAGATCTCAGTGCGGGACAGTCGGAACTTCTGGCTCCAGCCGGAACTTCCGACGAGTCGGAACTTCCGGCCAGGGCCGAAACTTCTGACCTCCCAGCACTTAGCCACGCCACCAGAAGGCTGAACGTCAAAACTTCCGGCCTGGGCCGGAACTTCCGACTGGTCAAGTTCCAGCAGCTCTCGATCGTGTTCGTGCGGTGCTTTGAGTGTCTCTCTTTTGATTTTAAATTAAAGCTTGAGCACTCTATCTTCATCAGACCACTTAGTTTTGCATCCCTCTTAATAGTACGGCATTCCTAACTCAAGAAAATAATAAAAGTAATTCTAACCATCGCTTGAGTCGAAGCGCCGAAGTTCAAGTCGAATTGAGGGGCACCGTTTAATCCCAATTAGATTTTCAATATGCTCTCACGGGATTAAACCTGCACATAGTCTTAGTAGAGTTCATTAGTCCCTAATTTAGGTGTCATCAACTAACCAAAACCCTCGATGGGGCAAATGCACTTTCAATCTCTCCCTTTTTGGTAATTGATGACAACCAACTTAGGCTTACATAGGATAGAAAGAATTGAAACTTTGAGTTGCAAGTTTTGTGAAGAACTCCCCCTTAGTGTATGCTATGGACTTGAATTCCAAATAGATTCTTAACTCATTCATACATTAAGAATGGGAGACTTCCCCTAAAACTTGCAATCCGTGGGGTGCAAAACAAGGTGAGAATTAATATATAAAAAACCGTGATGCAACATGACAAGTCATTATTCATAAAAAAAACTTGATGGCTAGTAAAGATAGAGTGAAGTTCATCAATGCATAGCCATCAAAAAATAAATCAACACAAATGAAGAACAAGTTACCAAATAGATAGAAGATAAGCATTAAACTTGTTCCACAACCATTTAGTACAACACTAGTTGTCCATCACATAGTGCCACCACACATAGTTTTTAATACAAGCCACAAAGATTTCAAACTAGATATTACAATAGGATAATTAGCCTAACACTCCCCCTTTGGCATCAAGTGCCAAAAAGGGTAGGCCACGATGAAAACCCATGGTCACTCATCGTCTTCATCGTAGTTGTCATCGCCATCATCCTCATCATCATCGTCGTTGTCGTTGTCAGAGCGGATCTCGGCGCCACCAATGTCCTCCTCCACATCCTCCTCATCGGAGGAGTCCTCGTCCTCATCATCATCATCACGAGCTGGACCCTTGCCATGGGGGCGCGAAGAGGAGCCATACTCCTCATCATAAAGAGTAAAGGGGTCACGGAACTCACGAAGAGGAGAGGCAGGAGGAAGATTAAGCTTGTCCTCCATGCGGCGAAGACGGCGATCATCCGTATCCATCTTGTAGCACATGGTCTCAAAGATCTTCTTGAGCACAAACTTGACCTTGGAAGGCTTCTTTGGAGGGGGAGAAGGAGGAGCATGGCACCGCCGAGCGGGAGCGGAGGGGCGCGAGCCAGACTTGGTGCGAGATATGTGAGCTTGGCCTTTCTCCTTCAAGAGATTCGCTGCATGCTTGGAGATCTTGTTGGTGATCTTGAGGAGGCCATGAGATGCATCATTGAGAAATACAATGCCGGTGACTTGCTCAATGATATGCATGATGTAGGGAGCATATGGAAGAAGTTTCACGGTATTCTCACTAGCATCATGAATCTTGTTCCAAATGTAGAGACTAATAGAGAAAGTCTTACCCTGGGCAAACCGGTCAAGGATTTTGTAGGAGTCCTCCCTAAGATATGTCGCATCCCCAACCTTCGGATAAAGAATCTGGCGAAGGATGGTATTGAGGACATAGAAGTAGGGCAGCAGGTAGGACGTCTGACCATCCGGGTATTGGCCGGCAATATACATGTACCGTAGCATGACCTGAACGGGATCCTCAAAATCAATCAGCTGGGTATCGTCATGATCATCCTCACAAAAACCGAGCAGGCGAGCAAAGGTGGTAAAGTCAACACGATAGTGCTTGCCCTCAGTGGTCCAATGAATCTCATCCACATCGTCAACATAGTTGTATGCATGATAATAGGAAGCATAGAACTGGCAGATGATCTCATTGTTCCAATCATTCCGAAAACTCATGAGGTGACTAAGGCGATGAGTGTCAAGGTCACGAACCAGCTTCTTCATTTCAGGCTCTTGAAAGCAACCCAAGTGATATGCATCAATTGCCTTCATAGGAATAACAAGAGGCTCCCGCTTGCGAAGGAACTTGGTGTAGTAGAGTGAGTTGTACACATGACAGTGAAACGCCGCCCAAAAACGATACTCCAATGTCAAGTCCTTCTCATCCTCCTGGAAGACGTTCCTCTGCCGATTTTGACGGAGAAGAGTGGTCTGGTGACGATCCAGAGGAGGTGCCCTGCCGCCATAGTTGGGCGCAAGCTCCGGCTCCCGCATCACAGGCGTGGGGAGGTTGGGATTGAAGCGGGTGAGCTGCACCGGAAATATGGGACCAGCGGTAGGAGAGCGCGTGACTGGATTGGAGATGGTTCGCCCGGCATGGTCAAGAGCCTCCTCTTCAAGGTCCACCACAGAATACATGCCCAAAAAACGAGCAACAGGTGGCGGGGCAGCACCAGAGGAGCTGACAGCACCGCCACTACGGCGAAGACGACTGCTACGATCCTGATTCGACTTGGAGCGGTGCTCGCGAGTCGGCGCAGGCTGCGAAGACGGCGGAGGCTGCCTCGAACGCTGCGGACGGCGAGAGCCACCAGCATCGGCCATGCTGCAGAGAGACAAGGAGAAGAGTAAGAGAGGGAAAAGCACCAGGGTCAAATAGACGACGTAGAGCAGGAACAGGGCTGATCACAGTTACTGGGAGGGTCGGAAGTTTCGGCTTCAGGTGTCGGAAGTTCCGGCACGAGTCGGAAGTTCCGACCGGCCCAGTAACGGTGTGAGCAAACGTGTTCCAAATTGACGCAATCCATCACATACCATGCACAACAGAGAGAGGAGAGGTAGAGGAAGAAGAACCACAAGGTACATTGCACGGGAAAAAGAAAGAACCATGGTATACCTTGAGATAGGGGGAAGAGAAGAAGAGGAGAGAAATCTGCAGCAATGCCGAGTTCTCCGATCGAGTCCACGTCCTTCAAGCCACCAAGAACCAAAAAGGATGAGCCCTAGAGTTCACCACGAACCGAGCACCAAAAGGCACCAAGAACAATGGAGAGAAGGGCTCACCTCGGAAGTTCCGGGAGGGAGGGAGGGTGGGGAATGCCGGAGAAGACGCCGGAGGGCCTCCGGAACTTCCGAAGAGGCCACACCACCACCAACCGAGCCTTGGAAGGCAAGGGCGACGGCAATGGTGACTTGGGTCACGAGCAGAGCTAGGGCACGGTAACGGGCGAAAGTGAAGGGGTAAGTTTAGAAATCGAACCGGTATTGGGATTTAACCCCGCGGTCAGATCTGCGTCGGAAGTTCCAACGGCACAAGCCTCGGAACTTCCGGCTCGGGCCGGAACTTCCGACATTACCACATACAGCCGCTACGGCTAAAAAGTAGTGGGGCACATTTATGATGAACAATAGCACTTTCAGGTGTGATTAGAAGTCAAATCATCATTACAGGGCTATAATCACACTTGAAAGACTTAGAAGGTAGTTTTGAAGACAAATAGACAATTTTCAAAATCGTTTTCACATTCAACAATGTGCAAGATATCAATCAAAGTTCCGAGAATCAATGATATTTAGCTCACTCCTCAAAGCACAAAATCTTGACTCATCTAGGGGCTTTGTGAAGATATCGGCTAGTTGAAATTCGGTGCTCACATGACGTAGAGCGATATCTCCTTTGGCTTCGTGGTCTCTCAAAAAGTGATGCCGGATGTCTATGTGCTTTGTACGAGAATGGTTTACAGGGTTGGTTGCCAACTTAATGACACTCTCGTTGTCACACAAAAGGGGAATCTTGGTTACCTCACAACCAAAGTCTTTTAGAGTTTGCTTCATCCAAAGTAGTTGGGCACAGCAGGTGCCGATCGTAACATACTCGGCTTCAGCGGTAGACAAGGCAACGGTGCTTTGCTTCTTAGAACTTCAAGACACCAAGGATCTACCAATGAATTGGCAAGTCCCGGTAGTACTCTTTCGATCTATTCGGCAGCCTCCATAATCCGAATCAGAGTAGCCAACTAAATCAAAAGTGGAGCCCTTAGGATACCACAGGCCAAGATTAGGGGTGAAAGCCAAATATCGAAAGATTCTCTTGATTGCCATTAAATGACATTCTTTTGGATTTGCTTGATATCTAGCACACATGCACACACTAAGCATTATATCGGGCCTAGATGCACAAAGGTAGAGTAGGGATCCAATCATGGAGCGATATACCTTTTGATCGATGGCCTTACCATCCTCATCAAGGTCCAAGTGCCCGGTGGCCGCCATGGGTGTCTTCATTGGCTTGGCTTTGTCCATGTCAAACTTCTTCAACATGTCAATTGTGTACTTAGTTTGACCTATAAAAGTCCCTTCCTTGAGTTGCTTGATTTGAAATCCTAAAAAGAATTTCAGCTCTCCCATCATGGACATTTCAAATCTCTTGGTCATGATCCTACTAAACTCCTCACAAAAAGCCATATTAGTACTACCAAATATTATGTCATCGACATATATTTGGCAAACAAAAATATCTTTATGAACTTTGCGAGTAAAGAGAGTAGGATCGGCCTTGCCTATCTCAAACCCTTGTTTGAGTAGGAAGTCCTTAAGACAATCATACCAAGCTCTAGGGGCTTGTTTGAGCCCATAGAGCACCTTGGACAGCTCGTAGACATGGCTGGGGTACTTCGGATCCTCAAAACCCGGTGGTTGTTCCACATACACCACCTCGGAGATGGGGCCGTTGAGAAATGCACTTTTCACGTCCATTTGATATAGCTTGAAATCATGGTGAGTAGCAAAGGCAAGTAATATACGAATTGACTCAAGCCTAGCTACCGGTGCATAAGTTTCACCGAAATCCAAACCTTCTATTTGGGTGAATCCTTTGGACACCAACCTTGCCTTGTTTCTTGTGACTATACCATGTTCATCTTGTTTGTTGCGGAAGACCCATTTGGTTCCAATCACGTTTTGATGGGGTCTTTCCACTAAGGACCAGACTTCATTCCGGGTGAAGTTGTTCAACTCTTCTTGCATTGCCATCATCCAATCCGCACTCTTGAGTGCGTCTTCAATCGTCGTGGGTTCCTTGGGAGAAACAAACGAGTAATGTTGGCAAAAGGTAGCTAAACGTGAATGAGTAGTTACCCCTCGTTGTATGCTTCCCAAGATGTTATCAACGGGGTGGTCCCGTTGAACACTCTGATGCACTCTTGGATGTGGCACAAGTGATCTTCTTTGCATGGGACCATCATCATCATCATCATCATCATCATCATCATGTTGTTCTTGATCATTGATTGGATTGGCTTCATTTGATTCTTGATCATTTCGATGAGTTTCTACTTGATCATTTTGATGTCGATCTTGTGGTTGACTTGTGTTCTCATCATTCGGAGTAATTGATGCGGAAGCTTGATCATGTACATTGTCGTGCACATGATTAGATATTGTATCTTGTGGAGAGAACATAATTTGTTCTTCATCATCATCTTGAGTCTCCTTGGGCTTCACATCACCAATCGCAAGCTTTTTGATTGCTTCACTAGGAGACATATCATTACTTACAAAGTCATTGTCGACTTGCTCCTTTTGAGAGCCGTCGGTTTCATCAAAGGATACGTCTACCGTTAGTTCAATATTGCTGGTGACATTATTGAACACACGATAGCCATGTTCATTAGTAGCATAACCAAGTAGAAAACCTTCATGTACCTTAGGTGCAAACTTTGAGCTTTTGGTTTTCTTATTAAGTATGAAATACTTACAACCAAAGACTCTAAAGTAGTGCACCTTTGATTTGTTACCGGTTAGAAGCTCATATAGGGTCTTGTTTCTAATCTTGTGAAGATATAGGCGGTTGATAGCATGACATGCGGTGTTGACCGCCTCCGCCCAAAAATGATGTGGAGTCTTGTATTCATCCAACATTGATCTTGCGGCTTCAATGAGAGTTCGATTCTTCCTCTCTACAACACCATTTTGTTGTGGAGTATAAGGAACCGAAAACTCATGCTTGATGCCTTCTTCATCAAGGTATGCTTCAAAGTTGGTGTTCCTAAACTCCGTCCCATTGTCACTTCTAACTCTCTTGATCTTCAATTCAAACTCATTTTGAAACGACCTCGATTTCCGTGAAGGGAAATCCACAGGCTCGATTTGTAATTCAACAGATTGCTTGGGACAATCCAAGAAATTACCCATATCTCAGTTGACACCAGGATCCATACAACGGTAATTAAGTCTTACATAAACATTTATTACATCGCCACACTAGCGGAATCAACATTCAGAGAAGCTTAGAAGATGCGGAAACATTTCATCCTTCACGGCCAACTTGAGTGTAGCACGTGACCCTATTCCTCACCATCATCTTCCTCGAAGTCGTACTCATTCTCGTCACCTGACAGCAAATTTATCAGTACGATATGTACTGGCCACGGAGCCCACCTATGCAGCATTTGCTTTGTGGAAAGTGGATGCAAGGCTATACAAGCAGACCTATAGGCTGAGGTTTTCCTATGCAGCTGTAATCAATGTTTAATTAGTCAAGTTTTATCTCCAATTACACCATCATCCCTTTTCCCATCACCACATCTCACATACCCACACCTCACTCTCATTCGACAGGCCCAACTCCCTCTCGGGCCTATCTCAGCGGCACACTGTAACACCTCTGGTGTTACGGTTAATTAAAACCTACCATGTCATCACCATTGCATGTAAAACATCCTGCATAAACTCATTTTTACTATAATAAAACTGATTTTATTTCAACATGTGATTATGCATAAGTGCTTGAGAGTGATTTATTATGTAAATGTTTGGGTTGTATGCAATTATCTAGATTAAATTGGGTAACAGAAAGAAAATCAATTATAAACCTTAAAGCAGACCTAAAATCCTAAATCAAAAACTAAGCATAATTAGGTGTTGGGCCTTAAACAAAAGTTATAAATCTTTAAAAGTTGAGCAACTTCTATTTTGGGTGATTTTGAAGTTATTGAGAATAAATTCAAAATAAAACCTTAGTTTATAATTTAAAGTTAAATTTAAAATGTAAATTTAAAAACTAGCAATAATCTGGTAATACTTCCTTAATAGAAGTTGTAGCCCTTTTAAAATGGAACAACTTTTATTTTTGGAGATTTTGAAGTTCTATTGTGGAAATTTTAATAAAACCCAAAACAATGCCTTAAAATTTGAATTTGAAATATCAATTCAAAAATTATTAATAATTTGACAAAACTTCCTTAATAAGAGTTGTATAAATCACTTATTAGAACAACTCCTATTTTGACCAATTTTCAACTTGTTGATAAAAATTAAAAGTAACTTTGAAAATACAGTTTAAATTTAACATTTGGATTTACCCCCTTTTTCATATTTTCAAATTGGTGCAGAATTTGAGTATGGTCCAAAAAGCAAAAATGATCTTCATAAAATTTGGCACATCTTTTATTTTTGTAGAATCTCCTGTAGCTGTGTAGATTATGGAGTAATGGGCAACAATAGGTTTTGACCTTGGACACTGCTACAGTGCAGCTATAGGGGGGCCGGTTCTACCCTGCTCGAGTGCAGGCCGCGTGCGCGCGCTGGCCGCCGGCGATGCCTGGGGCCGGCCGGCCGCGTGTCGCCGGTGACGCCGGGTCCGTGGGGGTCCGGCCACGTCGCAAACACCTCCGTTGCCCTATATAAGCCCCTGTCACCGCCATGTTCCTCCTCCTGCCATCCATGGTTGCCGCGGTCGCCGGTCAAATTCGCGTGGCTCACGTCCTTTCCCTCCAATTACCTTGAACCATAGCTCCAGCGCATATTAAGTGTAATACCCCGGGTATTACGGATTAATTAAACCTGCCATGTCATCATATTTAAATTAATTAATTTGCATATGATTGTGCTTAGGGCCATAGAGTGGTTTGATGTAATGTGGTTTTGATTTGGGAATTTGAATTTCAAATTAAAGGTTTGAATTAAACCCTAATTCCACCCCAAAACCCTAATTCAAAATCTAGAAGGAATCTTGAGATGACCCCTAAATGAAAGTTGTAGATCTTTTTAGATGTGACAAATTTTATTTTTGGAGATTTTGAAGTTCTATTATAAAAATTTGAATTAAACTCAAAACAATGAATTGAAAAGTGAAATTGAAATACCATTTCAAAAATTAAGTGGAATATGACAAAACTTCCTTAATAAAAGTTGTAGAGCTCATTGAGTAGAACAACTTCTATTTTGACCATTTTTCAAGTTGTTGTGTAAAATCAAAAGTAATTTTGAAAATATAGTTTGAAATTCAAAAACCTAGTTTACCCCTTTTGCTGTAGTTTCAAAAATATTGCGAATTTGAACTTGGTTCCAAAAGCAAAGTTGTTCAGAATTTCAAAACCTACAACTTTTGTTTTTGCAGTTTTTCAAGTTTGTATTCAAAAATGGGTGAATTTGAATGAAAACCGACAGCCCTAGGAACCTACTGCTACAGTGCCGCGCCACCCTACTCTGTGCGCGAACAGAGCCGGCAGCCGCCGTGCCGGGCGCGCGCGCGTGGCCGCCCGTGCCGGCCGGGATTTGGTCCCCGCGACCGTTGCTCGCGTGCGCCGCGTCGTGCTGCTCGTGTTCCCTCTCCCTGGGTCCTTTAAAGACGACGAGTTTCCCCTCCCCGCGCCATTCCTTCCTCCCCGGCCGCCATTGCCGTCTCTCGGTCGCCGGCCAAATTCGCCGTCGTCGCGCCACCACCACCCTCTCCATCTCCCCGCTGGCTCGCTAACTCCATTGCGCGTCGTTTGCAACCGTTGGCGGGGGCTGTAGTTGCCCGTAGGTGCCGGAGTGCTCATCGCCGTGGTCGCGGGTGACCGGAGCGCCGCCGCTGTCGTCCCCGACGCGACGAGCGTGTTACGGTGAGCCTCTCTTCCTCCGGTCTTGCGTCTTGGACTCCCTGATCCATGCCTAACCTGGTGCGCTCGGTGGTTTTCCGTTTCGTGCCCTGGAGCTCTCGGAACGGGAGGGAGATCGCCGGAGCACGCCGCCGCCGTTGCTGTCACCGTCAAGCTCATCGTTCCGCGCCGCCTCTGCCTTCACCGACTCGACCGTTGGCTTCGTGGTGAGCCACTGAGTCTTTTCCGCCCCATTCCCCTTCCTCTTTCACCTTGTGTGGACCGGCGTAGGGTCGTCGTGCCGTCGGCTTCCGCCATGGGCGAGGAACTCCTCGTCGGAGGCGGCTAGGGTAGAAGCTAAGTGCTCAGGGGTGTCCGCTAGAGTGGATAGTAGCCGTAGGTACGCTCGGGTCCGCCGGTAGGGTCACCGGCGGCGAGAGCCATGCTGGCCGCGCGCGCGCGTGCGCGTGCACGGGCGCCGGCGGGAGGTAGGAGAAGGACCTGACAGGCGGGGTCCGCCTGTCAGCGTCCCGCCTCCCGTGGCCGTGGGCCGCGGCCGCGCTAAAGCGCGCGCGTGCGCGCTGGGCCAGGTGGGCCGGCTCGGGCGCGAACGCGGCCGGCTGGGCCGCCTCGGCCGTGGGCCGTTTTCGTTTTTCCAAAGGGATTTTCAAATATCTTTTCTATTTTGATTTGTTTGAATAGTGCTGATACTTGTTAATTTCATATGAATTAATCTGATGGTTGGAAAATTATGAAAATATTTGTGTATGCTCTCTGTGATATGTAGTATTTGTTAAAAATATAATATAGTGTGTTCCAGTACTTTTTGCCTAATGAATAAATCAGTAGTTTAATTAATAATTGCAAGTTTGAGCAATTTTAATTAATTTCCTGTAAATCCAAAAATCATGAAATTAATTGTGGTACTGTTTCTTGATGAAATCTATCTGTTGGTAAAGTTTGGTCACATTTGGAGATAGTTTGGTTAGTTAATAAATATATGTGAAATTAGGGAAAGTAAATAAAATGAATAGAAGAAATGGATTTAGGGTTTGGTGTGATTTTTGGATTGATTGAAGCCCAAGGGTCTACCCTATATGATCCTTGGCAACAAAAGATGTTAGTATGAGGTAGTAGTCATAAAGCTGTGCAGCGGCTTTCCATGACTGTTAAAATGGGTTTTAACATAAAACATGAGATGCCTATTTACTTTTTGAGATCTCGTTTACGACTTCTCCGTGAAGGAAAGTTGTACTCAAGATGTTGATATTTGATTATTGCATTTCTATCTATGTTATTGCATCATGTTAAGCATGCATCATTGCACACGTGTAGTGACCGGGAGCGAAGGAGTGAAAGTCGAGGCCATTGCAAGAGGAAACAACTCCGGAGGTGATCCAGGGTTTCGACATCTGCGGGACCGACCCCGATCCCACCCTCTTCTCAATCCAAGGCAAGCCCCGGTGCATTAACCCTCTATTGTGAAATTCCTTATAATTCGAGTTAACTTATTGCATTAGGTTGATAGGAGTTGATTGAAACCTATCCAGATGCATTGTCCCAAATAATTATCCTGAAAACTGATTTAAATAAATAAATGATTTGAAAAGTGCTTAGACATGCTTAATGAAAATTAGAATTTCATAAAAGAAAAACTATTTTCTGTGCTATGGATGTACATATACTCTATGACTAAGTGAAGAGCTTGTTATCCGTTGGTTGATGTGTATTCGGGTTAGAGTCCCGGTGCATGATCGCCTTCGGAATAGTTTGGAACTGGTCGGTATCACCGGAAATGTGTTTCGCCGGGTGTTGTGCTCTTGGGACGGCGTTTCCCATGACTTGGTACCCGGCAGGCACGAACCAAAAATAAAAGTAGGGACCGCTCGTTGTCGGAGTGCTGGATCGAGATGAACAGCCTAGCCACATACCAATGTGGAAAGCCTAGAGTCAGGTGGCTCTATTGCTGGAACCGACAACCACGCACTGGGAGTGGAGAGATGGCGGGAGTAGCATGTACCCACGTGGCCGGCGTGCCTGGAGACGAGTGGAGTACTGTGCTCCCGGGTGGCGCAGGACCGGTTCCGGGATAGAAAGACCTAGATGAAGGGTTGGTATATGTATGCCGGCGTGCTGCATATGCAGTGTGGTTAGAATCCCCAGCTGGGTTTATTTCTGGATTCGAATCGACGTGCTCCTCGGTTAATGGAGACTCAATCCACTTTCCTACCCCGAGAAGTGGTTCTCAACTAGGTCAACTGATTGAATGAAGGAAATGGATGAATGATGATGGTTGAGGTTGATTATTAGAACTATGGATACAATTATAATATCAATAAAATAAAATATTGCTTAGTAATGCTTTTCCGCAAATTCTTATCCTCTGCTAGCCCTACCTATGACCTGCATTCCTGAGTCTCATTTTACACCCTTAGTCGGGTAAGTCTTGCGGAGTACCCCAAGTACTCAGGGTTTGTAACCCATGCTGCAGGTGAACCGCCATCGGAGGTCTGCCTTGCTCCGTGCTGCATGACCATCATCCAGGAGGGCAGTGAGGAAGAGTAAAGTGGGACCCGTGGGCAGGGTCCAAGTTATCATATTCATAATGTTGTATAATTATTCAACTGCTACCGCCACTATCTATGGTTTGTAATAATAGTACTTAAATTCTATTTGGAACAACTGGTTTGTAAACTTAAGTTATGTAATATTCCGCTTCTGTACTCTGATGTAATTTATTATGAAATGTTGTAATCCTGTGATGATTCTGCAATGGTGATCCTGCGGAGTTTAGGGCGCTGATGTAGCCCGACAGATCTGCCTAGATCATTTGGGACACGGGCCCGGCTGTCAGAAGTCATTAGTGACAATGACAGGCGCCTGTGGGCCAGGTGATTTAGCCGGTTCTGTTACAGTTGGTATCAGAGCATTACCTTGCTAATCATTACGGATTACTTTTCGAAAACTTCAAAAGGTTTTGGATCATAAAACTTAATATGTTATTTTGGGTCCAAATTGCTTCTATTCTTGACTTATTCCGTAGAATTAATTTAACCTATATTTAATATTATGTGGCTATAGTAGCATGAGGAATAATGCTATTATTATTAGCCCTATGTTAAAAGTTTATTTATTTATGTATGTGTTTACTTGCATAATTTAAAATTCGTAAGTACGTGCATGCATCATGTTAATCACACATTAAATAACTTCCTCCTTAAAAGTGGGTTTTTGGGATAAGTTACCAAACCTATTCTTGCTAACCCGTATTACTTATAAATCCACTTACCTTCTCCAGATGGCCCGTTGCAAGCTCACCGCCAGGAAGATGACAGGACCGCGTGGTGTTCCGCACCACCAGTTGGCGCCACGTACCGGGGAGGGCGAGGCTTCTGGGAGTCGCTCACCCCGTCGCAGCAGTGAGGAGTTGGAGGCTGAGGTCGGGAGACTTCGGGAGTTGGTCGGGCAGTGAGAGGAGGAGTACGAGGTTGCTCGCCGCAACCACTACCAGGACGTGGAGACCAACCGTGACCTGCGTCGGGAGGTCGACCGCCTGACGCAGCAGCGGGATGAGGCTTGGGAGCGCGAGGATGCGATCGTCAACAGGATGCTGAGGGCGGAGCAGCGTACCGCGCAGCTTGAGGCGGACAACATCGCCTTGCAGGAGGAGGTGCACCAGCTCAACGATCAGCTCTACCCTATTCCTGCACCTGAGGAGGAGGAGCCGGAGCTTGGAGTTGTCCTCGGTGAGGATGAGGACATGGAGGAGACTGACGAGGAGGCAGTGCCTCTCGAGGTTGAGGAGCCAGACTCTGAGGAGGACTCCGAGGGCAGCGACGAGGACTCCGAGGAGAGTGACGAGGACATCGAGGAGGACCTCGAGGACAGTGACGCTTCTGGCGCGTCGGAGATCGACGAGGACTAGGCCAGTGTGGCCTAGAGTTGTCAGCTAGTCTCTCTTTTGTCTATCTTAGGTGCTTGTCTAGAAAACCTTAGTTATGGGTTGTGGCTTTGCCTGGGTGCAAGCCTTATTGTATGAACTTGGTATTGTATTATTTCTGTGTGTGCTACTATGTTCCACCTATGTAATATAAGTCCTAAGTGGTTTGCTTGCCAACAGATGGGAGACAACTCTGCTCATGGGACCGGTGCTCCCCAAGCACCACCACTTCCGAACACTCTGGCAGAGGCTATCACCGCGCTTACCAACGTCGCAACCATGCTAGCTCAGAGTCAGCAAGACCGTGGTGGACGTCGTGGTCGCCGCGACAATGAAGAGACCACCTATGTTGACTTCACTGACACTCGCCCACCTGTGTTCACCAAGGCAGACGAACCTCTGGAAGCAGATGATTGGCTCCGCACTATGGAGCAGAAGTTCAGTTTGATCCGCTGTACTGAGATACAGAAGCCCCTGTTTGCAGCTCAGCAGCTCCGTGGTCCTGCGACCACTTGGTATGCCAACCTGTTGGCTGCACAGGATGATGGACATCAACTCACCTGGCAAGAGTTTCGCGAGGCGTTCCGTGCTCATTACATCCCTGCGGGTGTGATGAGGCTGAAACTAGACCAGTTCCTAGCACTAAAGCAGAATGAATCCACTGTCACTCAGTACCTGGGGCAGTTCAATCACCTGGCACAATATGCACCCGAGCACACCAATACTGATGAAAAGAAGAAGGCCTGTTTCATCAGGGGCCTGAACTACAAGATTCAGCGCAGCTTGTCCAATAATCTCAAATGCACCTTTCATGAAGCAGTTGATAGTGCACTGGCTTTCGAGGAAAGCAACCGTCAGCTCCAGGAGGAGAAGAAGAAGAACAAGAGGCCTGCGTTCGCTGGCAGCCAGAAGCGCCCAAGAATCATCTATCACCCCACTCACCAAAGCCGCCCATCTTATCCTCATCAGCAGGTGGTTGTGCGCACCGCCGCCACCTCCCACACTTCAAACCAGCAAAATGCCACTCAGCCGAATGCCCCTGGCGTTCGCGTTACTACTCCCCAAACCACCTACAATCATCCTTGCTACAACTGTGGCAAGATGGGACATTGGGCACGTGACTGTCCTTTTCCCAAGAGGTACAACCAGAATGCATCAGGTGGTCAACAACAGCAACATCAGCAGCAGCAGCAGGGTCAGCATCGTGGTCATCAGCAGCATGCTCAGAAGGGCAAGATCGTCAAGAAAGCAGGTCAGGTCTATTATACACAAGTGGATGATATCCCTGCGGGAGAGCCCGTCATGATGGGTAGGTTCCCTGTTGCCAGTCACCCTGCACTTACGCTTTTCGATTCTGGTGCATCACATTCATTCATCAACCGTACATTTGTGGTTAAGCATGAAATACCTATTGGGGAGATAAAGGAAAATTTCCTTATACACTCGCCCGGGGGGCGTATGTCTACTAAAGAGGTAGTTCAGGGAGTGCCAATAGAGTTGGGAGGGCATAAGTTCCCTACTACTATGATAGTGCTAAAAGATCAGGATATAGATGTGATATTAGGTATGAATTGGATGTCTCAGCACAAGGTCTTGATTGATGTGTTGAATAGAACCGTAAGGGTGAACATACCTAATAGTCAAACTCAGCTTCTCATCCAACTTCCCCTACCAGTAAGAAAGGTGGAGAAATCCGTGCAAAGGCTGTGTGCTACCTCAGTAGAAGAAGTGATGAAGATTCCTGTGGTCTGTGAATTCCCAGACGTGTTTCCTGATGAATTGCCTGGTTTGCCACCTGATCGGGATGTTGAATTTGCCATTGAGCTTAAGCCTGGAACAGCTCCTATCTCTCGTAGAGCTTATAGGATGCCTCCCAAGGAATTGGCGGAGCTTAAAGTGCAGCTACAAGATTTGCTTGATAAGGGTTTCATCAGACCTAGCTCATCTCCTTGGGGTTGCCCTGCCATCTTTGTCAAGAAGAAGGACAAATCCCTTCGACTCTGTATCGACTATCGTCCGCTCAACGAGGTTACTGTCAAAAACAAATATCCGTTGCCTCGTATTGACCTACTCTTTGACCAACTGGCTGGGGCTAAGGTGTTTTCTAAAATTGACCTTAGATCCGGCTACCACCAAATCAAAATTCGTCCCGAAGACATTCCAAAGACAGCTTTCACCACTAGATATGGCCTATATGAATACCTAGTCATGTCTTTCGGTTTAACCAACGCACCTGCCTACTTCATGTATCTCATGAATTCCGTTTTCATGCCCGAGCTCGACAAATTCGTTGTCGTGTTCATCGATGATATCCTTGTCTATTCCAAAACACCTGAAGAACATGCCAACCACCTTCGTATTGTCCTAACTCGCTTGAGAGAGCACCAGCTTTATGCAAAGTTCAGCAAGTGTGAGTTCTGGTTAAATAAAGTTCCTTTTCTCGGACATATTCTCTCCGCTGAGGGAGTATCTGTTGATCCAAGTAAGGTAGAGGAAATCCTAAATTGGAAGCCACCAACCACTGTTCACCAAGTCCGCAGTTTCATGGGCATGGCGGGATATTACCGCCGTTTCATCCCTGACTTCTCAAGAATAGCCAAACCAATCACCAACTTACTGAAGAATCAAGTCAAGTTTGTGTGGTCGTCAGAGTGTGAGACAGCATTCCAAACCTTGAAGAAGTGTTTGACCACTGCACCAGTCCTAGCTCAGCCGGATATCGAGAAGCCATTCGATGTGTATTGTGATGCGTCGGGTACTGGCCTTGGTTGTGTTTTGATGCAAGAAGGCAGAGTTATTGCATATGCTTCACGACAACTCCGACCCCATGAAGAAAACTATCCCACTCATGATCTTGAATTGGCAGCTGTGGTTCATGCATTGAAGATCTGGCGTCACTATTTGCTAGGCAGCACATGCAATGTGTACACTGACCATAAAAGCTTGAAGTACATCTTCACCCAAGAAGAGCTGAATATGAGGCAGCGAAGATGGCTAGAGTTGATTAAAGACTATGATATTGAAGTACACTACCATCCGGGCAAAGCTAATGTGGTTGCTGATGCGCTTAGTCGGAAGGCTCATTGCAACTGTTTGACTGTGAGGCCTTACAATCTGTCGTTGTGCTGTGAGTTGGAAAAATGGGGCATAGAAATAGTTCCACAGGGCAGTCTGGCAAATATCAGTATTAAAACTTCCATCCGTGATGAGATCGTGGCCGCTCAAAGGGGAAGCAAGGGCATCAGGCATATCAAAGAAAAGGTCCAGGCGGGGAAAGCAGATTGTTTCAGAATTGATAATGAAGGCATCGTATGGTTCAAGAATCGTTTGGTAGTTCCAAAAGTTCCGGAGCTACGTCGCAAAATTCTTGATGAAGCGCATCTGACCAGATACTCTATCCACCCAGGAAGCAACAAGATGTACCAGGATTTGAAACAGAAATTCTGGTGGACCAAGATGAAGATAGAGATTGCACAGTATGTGTCGAGATGTGACACCTGCCAAAAGGTTAAAGCTGTACACACGAAGCCTGGTGGAGAGCTACAACCGTTACCGGTTCCCGCGTGGAAATGGGAAGACATTAGTATGGATTTCATCGTGGGATTGCCCAGGACATCTAGGGGATTTAACTCGATCTGGGTCATTGTGGATCGTCTCACGAAGCAAGCCCATTTCATGCCAGTTAAAGATACCTACACCGCGGTCACTTATGCCAAGATGTATATAGAACACATGATGAGACTCCATGGGGTGCCGAAGACCATTGTCTCTGATCGAGGTACTCAGTTCATATCCAAGTTTTGGAGATCCTTCCATGAATCATTGGGTACTAAACTTCTGCATAGCACAGCTTATCATCCCCAGACCGATGGTCAGACTGAAAGGGTTAATCAAGTGCTGGAGGACATGTTGAGGGCCTGTGCATTGAATTACCCTGACAAGTGGGACGAGTGCTTGGCATTGGCCGAATTCTCGTACAACAACAGTTACCAAGAAAGCATCAAGATGGCTCCGTTCGAGGCAGTGTACGGCCGCAGATGTCGTACTCCATTGAATTGGTCCGAGCCCGGTGAAAGATGGTTTTATGGAGTTGACCTGGTCAATGAAGCCGAAGAGAAAGTTCGAGTAATACAAGAGAATCTAAAGGTGGCTCAGTCTCGGCAGAAAAGCTATGCCGATCAGCGGCGTAGACCCCTAGCATTCAAGGTTGGAGACTATGTGTACTTGAAGGTTTCACCTATGAAAGGAGTCAATCGCTTTGGAGTCAAAGGTAAGTTAGCCCCGCGCTACATTGGACCATTCTTAATCACCGAGCGTGTGGGAAAAGTTGCCTATCGGTTGCAGTTGCCAGATCACCTGTCAGAGGTACACAATGTGTTTCACGTATCCCAGCTAAAGAAGTGTTTGCGAGTTCCCGACCAAGTGACCGATGTAGAAGGTGTGGTACTGGAGCCCGAACTGACATATTCAGAATATCCAGTACGGGTCTTGGATATCAAGGACCGTGTTACCAGGAGAAGAACCACCAGGTGGTACAAGATCCAATGGGACCAACATTCCGAAGATGAAGCCACCTGGGAATCCGAGGACTATCTCGCAGAAAACTTTCCGAAATTCTTTGCCACCTTATGAATGTAATGGTCTGACTAGTATCTTCTGTATTAAAAACCCTTCTACTTATTTTGTGAGCTCGTGTAAAAATATTTTGACTTGTGTATTTTCTTTTCCATTACTTTGTTTCAGTTTCTAGAATAGCTAATCTCGGGACGAGATTTCTTTTAGGGGGGAAGGCTGTAATACCCCGGGTATTACGGATTAATTAAACCTGCCATGTCATCATATTTAAATTAATTAATTTGCATATGATTGTGCTTAGGGCCATAGAGTGGTTTGATGTAATGTGGTTTTGATTTGGGAATTTGAATTTCAAATTAAAGGTTTGAATTAAACCCTAATTCCACCCCAAAACCCTAATTCAAAATCTAGAAGGAATCTTGAGATGACCCCTAAATGAAAGTTGTAGATCTTTTTAGATGTGACAAATTTTATTTTTGGAGATTTTGAAGTTCTATTATAAAAATTTGAATTAAACTCAAAACAATGAATTGAAAAGTGAAATTGAAATACCATTTCAAAAATTAAGTGGAATATGACAAAACTTCCTTAATAAAAGTTGTAGAGCTCATTGAGTAGAACAACTTCTATTTTGACCATTTTTCAAGTTGTTGTGTAAAATCAAAAGTAATTTTGAAAATATAGTTTGAAATTCAAAAACCTAGTTTACCCCTTTTGCTGTAGTTTCAAAAATATTGCGAATTTGAACTTGGTTCCAAAAGCAAAGTTGTTCAGAATTTCAAAACCTACAACTTTTGTTTTTGCAGTTTTTCAAGTTTGTATTCAAAAATGGGTGAATTTGAATGAAAACCGACAGCCCTAGGAACCTACTGCTACAGTGCCGCGCCACCCTACTCTGTGCGCGAACAGAGCCGGCAGCCGCCGTGCCGGGCGCGCGCGCGTGGCCGCCCGTGCCGGCCGGGATTTGGTCCCCGCGACCGTTGCTCGCGTGCGCCGCGTCGTGCTGCTCGTGTTCCCTCTCCCTGGGTCCTTTAAAGACGACGAGTTTCCCCTCCCCGCGCCATTCCTTCCTCCCCGGCCGCCATTGCCGTCTCTCGGTCGCCGGCCAAATTCGCCGTCGTCGCGCCACCACCACCCTCTCCATCTCCCCGCTGGCTCGCTAACTCCATTGCGCGTCGTTTGCAACCGTTGGCGGGGGCTGTAGTTGCCCGTAGGTGCCGGAGTGCTCATCGCCGTGGTCGCGGGTGACCGGAGCGCCGCCGCTGTCGTCCCCGACGCGACGAGCGTGTTACGGTGAGCCTCTCTTCCTCCGGTCTTGCGTCTTGGACTCCCTGATCCATGCCTAACCTGGTGCGCTCGGTGGTTTTCCGTTTCGTGCCCTGGAGCTCTCGGAACGGGAGGGAGATCGCCGGAGCACGCCGCCGCCGTTGCTGTCACCGTCAAGCTCATCGTTCCGCGCCGCCTCTGCCTTCACCGACTCGACCGTTGGCTTCGTGGTGAGCCACTGAGTCTTTTCCGCCCCATTCCCCTTCCTCTTTCACCTTGTGTGGACCGGCGTAGGGTCGTCGTGCCGTCGGCTTCCGCCATGGGCGAGGAACTCCTCGTCGGAGGCGGCTAGGGTAGAAGCTAAGTGCTCAGGGGTGTCCGCTAGAGTGGATAGTAGCCGTAGGTACGCTCGGGTCCGCCGGTAGGGTCACCGGCGGCGAGAGCCATGCTGGCCGCGCGCGCGCGTGCGCGTGCACGGGCGCCGGCGGGAGGTAGGAGAAGGACCTGACAGGCGGGGTCCGCCTGTCAGCGTCCCGCCTCCCGTGGCCGTGGGCCGCGGCCGCGCTAAAGCGCGCGCGTGCGCGCTGGGCCAGGTGGGCCGGCTCGGGCGCGAACGCGGCCGGCTGGGCCGCCTCGGCCGTGGGCCGTTTTCGTTTTTCCAAAGGGATTTTCAAATATCTTTTCTATTTTGATTTGTTTGAATAGTGCTGATACTTGTTAATTTCATATGAATTAATCTGATGGTTGGAAAATTATGAAAATATTTGTGTATGCTCTCTGTGATATGTAGTATTTGTTAAAAATATAATATAGTGTGTTCCAGTACTTTTTGCCTAATGAATAAATCAGTAGTTTAATTAATAATTGCAAGTTTGAGCAATTTTAATTAATTTCCTGTAAATCCAAAAATCATGAAATTAATTGTGGTACTGTTTCTTGATGAAATCTATCTGTTGGTAAAGTTTGGTCACATTTGGAGATAGTTTGGTTAGTTAATAAATATATGTGAAATTAGGGAAAGTAAATAAAATGAATAGAAGAAATGGATTTAGGGTTTGGTGTGATTTTTGGATTGATTGAAGCCCAAGGGTCTACCCTATATGATCCTTGGCAACAAAAGATGTTAGTATGAGGTAGTAGTCATAAAGCTGTGCAGCGGCTTTCCATGACTGTTAAAATGGGTTTTAACATAAAACATGAGATGCCTATTTACTTTTTGAGATCTCGTTTACGACTTCTCCGTGAAGGAAAGTTGTACTCAAGATGTTGATATTTGATTATTGCATTTCTATCTATGTTATTGCATCATGTTAAGCATGCATCATTGCACACGTGTAGTGACCGGGAGCGAAGGAGTGAAAGTCGAGGCCATTGCAGAGGAAACAACTCCGGAGGTGATCCAGGGTTTCGACATCTGCGGGACCGACCCCGATCCCACCCTCTTCTCAATCCAAGGCAAGCCCCGGTGCATTAACCCTCTATTGTGAAATTCCTTATAATTCGAGTTAACTTATTGCATTAGGTTGATAGGAGTTGATTGAAACCTATCCAGATGCATTGTCCCAAATAATTATCCTGAAAACTGATTTAAATAAATAAATGATTTGAAAAGTGCTTAGACATGCTTAATGAAAATTAGAATTTCATAAAAGAAAAACTATTTTCTGTGCTATGGATGTACATATACTCTATGACTAAGTGAAGAGCTTGTTATCCGTTGGTTGATGTGTATTCGGGTTAGAGTCCCGGTGCATGATCGCCTTCGGAATAGTTTGGAACTGGTCGGTATCACCGGAAATGTGTTTCGCCGGGTGTTGTGCTCTTGGGACGGCGTTTCCCATGACTTGGTACCCGGCAGGCACGAACCAAAAATAAAAGTAGGGACCGCTCGTTGTCGGAGTGCTGGATCGAGATGAACAGCCTAGCCACATACCAATGTGGAAAGCCTAGAGTCAGGTGGCTCTATTGCTGGAACCGACAACCACGCACTGGGAGTGGAGAGATGGCGGGAGTAGCATGTACCCACGTGGCCGGCGTGCCTGGAGACGAGTGGAGTACTGTGCTCCCGGGTGGCGCAGGACCGGTTCCGGGATAGAAAGACCTAGATGAAGGGTTGGTATATGTATGCCGGCGTGCTGCATATGCAGTGTGGTTAGAATCCCCAGCTGGGTTTATTTCTGGATTCGAATCGACGTGCTCCTCGGTTAATGGAGACTCAATCCACTTTCCTACCCCGAGAAGTGGTTCTCAACTAGGTCAACTGATTGAATGAAGGAAATGGATGAATGATGATGGTTGAGGTTGATTATTAGAACTATGGATACAATTATAATATCAATAAAATAAAATATTGCTTAGTAATGCTTTTCCGCAAATTCTTATCCTCTGCTAGCCCTACCTATGACCTGCATTCCTGAGTCTCATTTTACACCCTTAGTCGGGTAAGTCTTGCGGAGTACCCCAAGTACTCAGGGTTTGTAACCCATGCTGCAGGTGAACCGCCATCGGAGGTCTGCCTTGCTCCGTGCTGCATGACCATCATCCAGGAGGGCAGTGAGGAAGAGTAAAGTGGGACCCGTGGGCAGGGTCCAAGTTATCATATTCATAATGTTGTATAATTATTCAACTGCTACCGCCACTATCTATGGTTTGTAATAATAGTACTTAAATTCTATTTGGAACAACTGGTTTGTAAACTTAAGTTATGTAATATTCCGCTTCTGTACTCTGATGTAATTTATTATGAAATGTTGTAATCCTGTGATGATTCTGCAATGGTGATCCTGCGGAGTTTAGGGCGCTGATGTAGCCCGACAGATCTGCCTAGATCATTTGGGACACGGGCCCGGCTGTCAGAAGTCATTAGTGACAATGACAGGCGCCTGTGGGCCAGGTGATTTAGCCGGTTCTGTTACATTAAGTATTCCAGTCGACTCGCTATCAACGCACGTTGTTCGCCGGAGCACTCCTCGCTGCCGGTTTTCCTCCTCGGCTCCGCCAGAGTGCCACCGCAAGCATTCTCGACGTGGCGAGTTTCCCTTGGTGAGCTACGTCTTTCTCCTATGCATGTTCTAGCCACTAGCTAGTCTCAATGTGCTCACGCGCTCGTTGGTGTATCGTTTGAGGCTTTAAACTCGTCGGAACGGAAGCTCGTCGTTGTTGTTCAAGCCGCCGAGCCGCCACCGTCATCAAGCCCATGTTCCCAGCCGGTTTTGACTCGAGCAGGTGTGGTTTCGAAGTCTAGGTGAGCTCTTGGGTCTCGGTAGTATAGTTGGTTAGGTGTATTGGCCCTCGTAGTGGCCAGAACCCGTCTGTGCCGCCATGTCTCCTCCGTCGGGTCGCCATGGTTGGATGGGCCGTGTTCGGATGTCCGGGGTGCAGGGTAGGACTCTTGGTTAGTTGCGCGTGCGAGCAGGGAGGGGGAGAGGTCTCTGGGTTGGGTCTTCGCCGCCGGTGAGCCGCCGGTAGCAGGCCGCTGCGTCGCGTGTGCGCGCGGGGCGCGTCTGGGTCAGCGAGAGGACGAAGACGAGAGGGTGAGAGAGGGCTGACACCTGGGACCCGCCCGTCAGCGACTGTAAGAGAGAGGTGGCCGGTTGGGCCGCGCAGAAGGCTATCTGGGCCGGTCCAGTTGCGTAGTGGCGCGGCCGAGGGAGAGAATGTGTACTGGGCCGGTCGGCTGATGCTAGGTCAGCATGGGCCGAATGGCCGTTTCTATTTTGTTTGCAATTAAATTGAATTTTCTAATTTCTAGTAAAATGAATAGTAGTGTGACTTGTTATTTTTGTGGGAATTAATTTATTGATGGAAAAATTATGGAAATAATTGTGGGTGTTCTCTGATGTATGAAGGATTTAATAAAAATATTAAATACATGTTTTGAACAATTTCTGCAGGAATTAAAAATCAGCACATTAATGGATAAATGCAAGTTTGGGTAATTTTAATTAGTTCTCTGTAACTCCAAAAATCACGAAATTTAATTTGGTACTGTTTTAGGATAAGTACAATCTCTGGTAAAATTTTGAGCTCAAATAGAAATAATTTAATTATTTCATATTTATTACTTGTTTAATGAGTAATTAGAAAAAGTTATTAGGATTTAAAATTTTAATAATTTGTTAAATATTTTAGGGTTTCGTTAAACCTCTCGTAGCACCTGAACCCTGCTGCTCCAAGTTTTGATGATCATTTACTTTGTAAGTATAAAATGAATTACACTATGTAGTAATTAAATGCCAAAACAAAAATTCTAATTGATGAATGGGCGAATAAAAAGGAGTAGAAACCCTAATTCACCTTTGTGTGGTGTGACATTTGGATTGAGTGATATCCCTGGGTCATTAACTTGAGATGATCCTCGGCACCTTAAGTAGTGTTTGGATTCTTAATTAAGTTGTTAGATTGGAACACAAATAAATTATGTTAGTCACATATGATGATCGGGTTTAAATAATTTGCTTAGGCAAAGGGTTGATAGTGTTTTAGGGGAAGAACCAATCCGACTTTCAACGACTATTAAAACGGTCAATAAACCAAAGTAGTTAATACTCGATGGTAATTAGTTTTGTAGACTTACAACTTTATCGTGAAGGAAAGTTGTACTCAACTTTCAAATTGAGTTTACTTACTATTGATCAGTGATTTTGTGCATCTCCTGCATCATGGCATACATGTCATCATATAAGTGTTGTATTATTATTTCGTGTAGTGTCGCGTGGCGATTATGATCTGAAGCGTGTCCCGAGTAAGGTCTTCACTGGGTGGACGTGGATCCTTCTCGGTGATTGACTTCAGGGTTCGATCGACTTCAAGCAACAGGCAAGCCCCGGTGCATTTGCCCCTCCTTGTTATTTAAAAATATTTATCACTTGAGTTAATCTACTGCATTAGGTTAATAGGAATTGAGTGATAACCTATTGATGCATTACCTTTCCTTGACCACATATTATACCTGAGACCCTGATTTATTTAAAGTATTGAAAAATGCTTAGTCATGCTTAATGATAGAGTTGCAAAAATGCTATTTTGAAAACTGTGATGATATGAAACAAATAAATCATTTTTATGGGAATGGTATTGTCCTCGATTGGTGATGGTGTACTTGGCCAGTCCATTATCATCAACGTGGATGGGTTTTCCGTTTGGTTGACCATCTGTTTGGGTTAGAGTCCCAACGATCCTCGCCATCGGAAAAGGCATGCGAAAACCGGGTGGTCACCAGTGTACTTGGGTTAGAGTCCCAATGCATGGTGTCCAACGGAAAAATATTTAGGGACCATTCACTGTCGGTCTGCTGTGATCATGACTTTGCAACTAGCCACATACTACGGAAAGCCTCTGACTCCGGTGGCTCTACTGCTGGAACCGACAACCACGCACTGGGAGTGGAGAGATGGCGAGAATAGCGTGTACCCTCGTGGCCGTCGTGCCTGGAGACTAGAGGGGTACTGTGCTCTCGGGTGGCGCAGGACCGGTTCCGGGGTATGAAAAGCCGTGGTAGGCGGGGTTGGCATATGCAAGCTTAAGTGCTACATATGCAGTGTGGATAGGGATCCCAGCTGGGTATTTCTGGATTCGAATCGACGTTGCTCCTCGGTTAATGGAGACATGATCCTCACCCCTACTGCGAAGAGTGGTTCGGAACTAGGATGTTTTTGAATGGACGAAGTAAATGAAAGAATGTTGATATATGAGAAGGAACTTGGAGATATGGTTAATGATTAATGATATTATCGAGATAAAATACTGAAAATAGGATTAGTATTGCTTTTCTGCAAAATCCTTTGACTCTTGCTAAGCCTTACCTTGACTCCCCTCAGCCTGCATTCCTGAGTCTAATTTTACACCTTTAGTCGGGTAAGTCTTGCGGAGTACCCCATGTACTCAGGGTTTGTTAACCCCTGTTGCAGGTAAACTGAGTGTGCAGTTCTGCGTGGGACCGTGCCGGTCAGCGGATCGGTCAGGGATGAAGATGTGTATATAATGAGACCCTTGGGCAGGGTGTTTAGTTGTATACAGCTACTCCACTGCGAAACTCTGGTTTGGGATAATGTAATTGTAATCTATGTTTAAGTAATACTTCCGCTCCCTTTACTCTGATTCAAATCATTTGTGTAAACTGTTGTAATACTTGCAAGGTCTTTACAATGAGATCCTCAGGGAAATTAGGGTTTCCTATGAGACCCGACGGGCCACCTAAGTCAAAGGGAACTCGTGCAGACTAGTCAACGGTCCTTAGGGACGCTGACGGGGCACGTGGGCCCTATGATTGAGGCGGTTCCGTCACACACACTACCACAACGGGTACACTGCCGAAAAATGTCATCCAGGGAAAGAAGAGAACACTCACTACACTAGTAGAAGCTTCACAGGAAAGGTCCATAGCCAACAGGTTGGCATATGTATCGATCGATCAACCGTACACTCTGCAGAGGTTTCACTACCCACAAGATTAGCCATCATAGGTGTTGCGCAAACACCTAGGCAGAATTCCGGGTGCTTACTTGCCTAGGTCGATGCCACCCTACCACTCAGCCCTGGGATATTCCGGATCCTACACCGTTATGCTGAGACTGGGAGACACAGTACCGGGCCCATCCAGTGGTACTGCACGTCTAGAACGGAACGGGAACCCATCGACCGTCTCCACCCACCCTTATCACCTCTCAACCTAGCAGTAGTGGCACCGTCCTACCAAGTAGTCCAGCCGTCTCCCGCCCATCAGAAGCGAGTGAGTAGAAAAGGATTCCCATGAACCTGAAACTAGTCCATCCTAGGTTTGACCAAGCAGGCATCTTCACTTAGGGGATACTCTCCCCGTGCCATCACAGCACCTCCGTCCACGGGCTTCAAACCACCAAGGCTATTCCACCCGGAACCTCCTCAACAACTTTACCCGCCACAGGTATCTCGCTTGGGGATGCCCAGGTTGCACCCCCGGCACGACTTGCCCCACGGGCTTGTCTCACATCCCACTTGGTCGACATCAACCCTTACCACGCACCCAAGACGCACGCAGCACTCTCTCCCAGTGGTTATAATCAGTTATGCACCATCCCAATTCCACCACATAGCATATAGCAAGTAGAAAGTAGTGGAAGAGTAACAGTAAATTAAGTAGCAGCTAACCTAGCAGCGGACAGCAGGGTAAATTCTTATCAATGCAGGGAATTCAAATACACTATCATGCAACCAATCCATACATAATCATAAAGCAATAGCAACAATGTCATTTGCAATGCGTAAATAGGATCTAAGGATTTGGTGGGACGTGGCACCTTCATAGTCGTCTCCTAGCTCCTGAAAGTACTCGTGGTCGTCTTCCTTAGTCAGATCCTCCTCCGGCTCTGAAATCGAACACGAAATAGTCGTGTCAGCGACTCCTATAGAGTATATCAGAAAAATCCAATAAAATAAAGAGCTAAATGCACACAAACATAGTCTTAGATTGTAGATCTCATTTTTCTGAGAATTTTGATATATGGTGCGTAATTTTTGGACATCGTATGAATAAGTTATGAATTTCCGAAGATTATCCTATTTTCTGAAAATAGAAAATGGCCGATTAATCAGGGGATGACAGCTCGGGATTGGTCCACGTGGCGCGCGGGTCCAGTAGTGCGGCATGTGGCACCTCAACAGAACACAGACCCGATGGTCGCCCACCAGGTGTTCGATGCTGGTTCCCAGAGAGTCGCCGGCGTCGGCGTAACTCAGCGGTTGGTCGGGTGAGCTCGACGTTGGTCGGGGGGCGTCGGCGTAGCTCGGCGGTGGTCGGGAGAGCTAGACGGTGGTCGGGGGTGGTTCTCAGTGGTCGGGGGTGGTTCTCAGAGGTCGGGGGTGGTTCTCAGTGGTCGGGGGGCGTCGGCGTAGCTCGGCGGTGGTCGGGCGAGCTCGGCGTAGCTCGGCGGTGGTCGGGGGTGGTTTGTGACTTTGGACGACCATTCGGCGTGTCATGGCGGCCGGCGGCGAGCTGCCGCAGGGCTAAAGCTCCGGTAGGCTACGTTGCAGCCCACAGCGAGGCAATTTCTCCCCTCCGGGCCCCAATATTCGTTTCTAAGGGACCCAATTTGGCTAACAGGGTCCCTTTTGGTGCTCGGCCACGGCACAGGCGCTTCTCCGGCGAGGCGGGCGGCGGTGTGGTGGCCGGGGTTCGGTTTTCGCACGAACGGGGGTGTGGTTCCCTTCTATTGACATAGTCAGTAAGGCCCTCGGGTCGTGGCTGGCAACTTGGTGTCACAGCAGGGTCTCCTCCTGGCTTCGGCACGCGGCGGAGCTCCGGCGAGGTCGCGGCGCACTCGAGCAGGGCGGACGAGGCTTCCCCTAGCGCTTAGATCCGCGTAGCTAGCTCAAGGGGTCGTGGCGGTGCTCCACGACGCTCTAACCTATACGGGTGCTAGTCGGATTGCTCGGAACGGGTGATTCGGCATCGGAACGCGTCGGTGGCGAGCGCGCTCCGCCGAGAACGCGTCGTGCTGCGTTCTCGGTCTAGCAAAGCTTGTAGTCTGGGGGTTTCGGCCGGTCGCATGAGTGCATGGTGCAGGTGATCTTCCTGAGCCGGTAAAGGCTCGTGCCTGCGCGTCCCGTGGGCGGAACGCCATGGCAAAAGCAGGGCGAGGTTCGGACATGGCGTGCGGTGGCTCACCGTGGTGTCGGTGAAGCTAGGATGGCGGTGCAGTGGCGAGTCGGAGCCGTGCAGAACGATCGCAGTGCCGTGCCGCTCCTCGTCCGCAGCTCGGGGTTCTCCTCCATGTCCGGCTCCGGCGTGCTCCGCGGCGGCGGCGCTCCGGCGGCTTCTCCTTCTCCGCTCCGCCTTCCTCCTTCGCTCTCTCTCTCGGTGTGGTGCGGTGTCGTAGGGCGGTGCCACCAGTGGCGGTGGTGAGTGGAACGAGGCTAGGGCGCCGTGAGGTGCTCCAATTTATAGCGGAGCTCGGGTGGCTACCTATGGCGGGCGGCTCTGATCTGTTCGGGCCGATCGGAGGGCTGTGGCTTGCACGAGCTAGGGTTCCGGTGGTGCGCGTGGGCTTCTTGGCGAGCAAGGCAGGGGACAGGCGAGGGACAGCGGGGTCAGGGCCTCTGCCATGCGTGGCGCTGTCGGTCACGCCATTTGCATGACTCTGTCGGCCACCGTCTTTCGCGAGGTGAGAAGAAGAACAGTAGCGAGAGGAAAAACGCTGACGGGTGGGGTCGTTGCGGCAGTGACTCAACGCGCGCGCGGGTGTGATAAAGAGGAGACAGGCCGGCTGGCTGGGCCGAATCTGCTCTTCCTCTTTCTCTCTTCTTCTTTTTCTTTTTCTTTTTCTATTTTCACTTAAGTGTATAAATACATATATTACCCATTTTAAATATTGAGTAAATACAAACATAAATTGCAATAAATCCCAAATGTGATGCATAAGTTATTATTCTATGTGAATGAAATTAAAATGCAAGCTATACTCCTTTATTTACCAAATTTATAATGAAACCTATATGCTTGCACAAGAAAAATGGGTTTTCTTAATAAATAAATGAAAAATTTTAATTGGTTGGGATTTTTAGGGTTGTTACACATTTTGAGCTCTTCTTGCAAACTTCTTGAAGATGCTTTGCGTTTCACTTTTATCTACCAAAAAGAACACCCAAGTGAAACGAGAATAGTCATCAACAATTACAAATCCGTATTTGTTACCGCCAATACTTTGATAGGCGACGGGTCCAAATAAATCCATGTGAATAAGCTCCAATGGTCTTGATGTTGACACAACATTTTTGATAGGATGCTTTGCTCCCACTTGCTTTCCGGCTTGGCATGCACTAAAAATTCTATCTTTCTCAAAAGAAACATTCGTTAGTCCAAGGATGTGCTCGCCTCTTTGAAGTTGGGCCAAGTTCCTCATCCCAACATGTGCTAGTCGGCGATGCCATAGCCAACCCATGTTGGATTTTGCCATTAAACAAGTCTCGGGCTTCACTTTATTAGTTGTGAAATCAACTAGATAAAGCTTACCCTTCAAACGACCCGTAAATGCAAAAGAGGAATCCCTTCTTCTATAGACGGTCACACCCTTATCCGTAAAGAGACAATCGTAGCCCATCTCACAAAGTTGAGAAACGGACAACAAATTGTAACTCAACGAATGCACAAGTAAAACATTAGAAATTGAGTTATCGGTTGAGATAGCAATTTTACCCAAAACAAGTACTTCTCCTTTGCCATTGTCACCAAACACAATGTTTTCATATGAATCATTATTTGGTTGAAATGAAGTGAACATGTCCTTTGCCCCGGTCATATGATTGGTGCATCCGCTATCCAACACCCAACTTGTTCCACCGGAGGCATATTCCTACAAAACAAGTTAAGTTATTGTTTTAGGTACCCAAGTAGATTTGGGTCCTAGGGGGTTAGTCACATAAGCTTTGGGCACCCAAACACTTCTCATGATCTCTTTCTTCTTGAGTGCACCAATATACTTCACCACAATCTTTCCATCTTTACCCCAACAACACATGTAATCACTAGCATAGCTACGTGATATGGGCATTTGTTGCTTGTGTTGTTCCACTTGCTTCTTCTTGTTGGTCTTGTCATTTGCAAGTGTTGATGTAAGTGTCGCAACCTTGTTAGCCTTGTTGATGAGATCAAAGAGAGGAACTCCCTTGTTGAACTTCACACAAGGTACCCCATTGATCATGTTTCTTCCATTGGCTTTACCATCATACTTACTATAGCCAACTCCTTTCTTGATGAATGGTTGCCTTGCGGACTTGAGTGTGAGTCTAGGTTGTTGGTCTTTGCACTTACAACCATTTCTTAAGATCATGTTCAATCTTTGAATCTCCTTATCCTTCTTTTCTAGCTCAACAAGGTTAGTTGCACAAGCATTTATATCAATATTATGACATCTTTTGCAACTTTTACATGTGGAGGTGGTAGGTTCATCGGATGCCTTAGAAGAGGTTGAAGCGCTAGTCTTAAGAGCATGGTAACTTAGCTCAAGCTTTTGATATTCTTCTTGTAAGCTTGTGAGGCTTTCTTGAGCTATGCTATACTTGTTCTTAACACTAGCAATTGAATCATTGGCCGTGGAGCACTCCTTAGTCAATCTCTTGATAGAGTCATTGGTTAAAGATAGATCCACGGTCAACTTCTCAACTTTCAACTTTTCTTCGGCTAGAGAGGCTTCAAGTGCAAGATTTCTTTCGCTCTCTTGTGAAATTAAGTCACCTTGCATTTCAAGACTCTCATTCCGACTTTCTAGTTTCATTAGCAATTTAATTATTTTGTTCCCACATTTCTTTCTAAATTTTATAATCAAGTTTCTCTTATATTCATCCATTTCATCATTTTCATTGTCACTATATTCATCACTAGAGCATATAGGAGAGTATGGTGGTACCTTCTCCCCTTTTGCCATAAGGCAAGTTGGAGTGACGCCTTCATCATCGGAGAGGTCCTCAAATAGGCGCGGTGTAGAGGAGAGGTTAGTGAAGAGCTTGGATGACGATGAGTTGTTGGCGAAGAGGCTTGGAGAGGATGTCTTGTGGATAGCAATGTTGGCGACACCCTTCTCCTTGTCCTTCCCTTTGGTCTTCTCATCATCACTTGAATCATCACTTGAGTACCATTCTTGCCCAATGTGTGCTTCACCTCTTCTCTTCTTTCTACCTTTCTTGTCATCATTTTTGTTGTATTTGTTCTTGTCTTTGTTCTGAGGACATTCGGCAATGAAGTGATCATTGGCACCACACTTGTAGCACACTCTTTTCTTGTTTCTCTTACTTCCATCACCATAACTCTTCTTGAACATTTTCCTTCTCATGATTTTTTTGAAGTTCTTAACAAGAAGTGCGGTTTCTTCATCGGTGTCTTCATCTTCTTCACTTGAGCTATCATGAACGTACTTCTTTCTTCTATCTTGACTTGATGCATGTTCTTGACTTGCTTTGAGAGCAATGCATTTCTTGTTGTTTATATCTTGAGATTGATTTTCGATGGCTTAATCATCTAGGACTTCATGATGCTTTATTTTTGCAAGCATCTCATGGGGTGTCATCTTCTCGTAGTTTGGTCTTTCCATGATAATTGATGCAAGTGTCTTGTTCTTAACTCTATATGCTCTAAGCAACTTCCTTGCCGCCAAATTGTCATCCCACCTTTCATCATCTAGAGCTCTTATCTTGTTAATCAAAGTCATGTACCTATCAAACATTTGTTGGGTAGTTTCTCCACTCTTGATAGAGAAATTTTCAATCCTTCCTTGGAGTAACTCTATGTTGCTTTTTCTCACACTTTCATCACCTTCATATGATATCCTAAGAGTGTCCCAAATTAACTTGCCATTTTCAATTCCATGCACCTTGTTACTTTCTTCGGGCTTGAGGCATGATAGGATCAAAGATGCATCTTGTGCATTGAGATGGAAATCATGGACATCTTGAGGAGTGATTTCACCATCTACATCCGGAGGATGAATGCCAACACTTACAATCTCCCAACATCTTGCCGCAATGACATGCATCTTCATCTTGTGTGCCCAATCATTGTAGTTGACTCCATCAAATGGGGGTGGCTTGCCAAGGTTGATATGTGGCATTTGGATGAGGTTATTTTTGTTCAATAGGTTGTAGTCAAAGGGTGTATTGCTGAATTCTCTTAGTGTTTTGTTCCCATCTTGTTCTTTCTCTTTTTCAATGCCACCATTCTTTGAGCTTGATGCACTAGGTTGGTTTTCATTCTTGTTGCTCAAAGCATCTTTCAAGCTATCAATATCTTCCTTCATCTTGCTCATTTGCTCTTCAAACTGCTTGGCTTGTCTTTCTAGCAATTGATTTGCAATTCTCTCAGCTAGAGCTTTTACATCATCTTCACTAAATATTGCCATTGCAATCCCTCACGCGGTGAAGCGCTAATAAGAGGGTTAGGCTCCGATACCAATTGAAAGGATCTACAATGGCCTAGAGGGGGGTGAATATGCCTAATTAAAAATCTGCACACACTCTAGTTCAATTTGATCAGAGACTACCGGAAGTTCCGGCAGTTTGTGTCGGAACTTCCGGCCCAAACTGTCGGAGGTTCCGACCCCTACGTTGAAACTAGCCCTAGTGGCCAAATGAACTTTTACGTGTTCGATGACTTACAACCCTTTTACCCAGTGATGAAGTGAGGTAGCAGTCGAGGTTGTTCAGCTCCGGAGATGCTCCAAGCCACGTGTGGAGTTCAAACCCTAGAAAGTAGAAGGAGGTAGGGAGAGACAAGTAAAGAGTAATACAAAACAAGTATTGCAACAAAAACAACGAGCACAAGAGACATAAGAATTTATCCCGAGGTTCGGCCACCCCACAAAGGAGCACCTACGTCCTCGTTGTTGAGGTGACCACAAAAGTCGGAGTCTATTTCACCTCCTTAGCCTCTCTCAAAGAAACCACAAAGGTAACTCGAGGTTTCCACTAGGAATCACAGGTAATACAAACTTTCCAAGGCGAATCCACAAATTTGGATGCTCTTGGGCAACACCTAGCCGGCTAGGAGCAAAGCTCCAAGAGTAACAAACGCAAAACCAACCGGCAAGACGAGGAGAATCAAGTGCTCAAGCTCAAGAAATGATTTCCTCACTCGATCCACTCACTCTTCACTCAAATCCTTGGGGGAATCGAAGTTGGGAGCAAAGGGGAGAGGAGAGGGGAGCCTTCAATGCTTGGGAGCTGTTTTTGGACGGAGTTAGGTCGCTGAGAGTCAATGGTAACAGTTAGAAGTGAGAGAGGAGCTTTTATAGACGAGTCCAAATCTAACCGTTCAGATCTGCGTCGGAACTTCCGACCCTGCTATTCAAAATAGATCTCAGTGCAGGACAGTCGGAACTTCTGGCTACAGCCGGAACTTCCGACGAGTCGGAACTTCCGGCCAGGGCCGGAACTTCCGACCTCCCAGCACTTAGCCACGCCATCAGAAGGCTGACTAGTCAAGTTCCAGCAGCTCTCGATCGTGTTCGTGCGGTGCTTTGAGTGTCTCTCTTTTGATTTTAAATTAAAGCTTGAGCACTCTATCTTCATCAGACCACTTAGTTTTGCATCCCTCTTAATAGTACGGCATTCCTAACTCAAGAAAATAATAAAAGTAATTCTAACCATCGCTTGAGTCGAAGCGCCGAAATTCAAGTCGAATTGAGGGGCACCGTTTAATCCCAATTAGATTTTCAATATGCTCTCACGGGATTAAACCTGCATATAATCTTAGTAGAGTTCATTAGTTCCTAATTTAGGTGTCATCAACTAACCAAAACCCACGATGGGGCAAATGCACTTTCAGACACCATTAGTGGTCGTAGACCAGTCAGTCGCCAACCCTAGCCACCAACCCGTAGATCTAGCCATCCAGCTACCACCGGCAGTTGCAGACCAGCCCAAGCTAGCCGGTGAAAGCCCTAGTTTGGTTTTGATAATTGATGACACCCTAAGGACTAACCTACTTGCTAAGTGATGGCTAAGTGTAGGTGGTCCTATCCATGGAATGTGGAGCGAAGTGATGGTGATGATCAAGATGGCTTAACCATGGACCAAGTGTGGATCCTCGAATGGAGATGATCAAAGTGAAAGAAGAGAACTTGAAGAGGTGATCAAGGCAAAGGTATGACCCCTAGTAGGCTTTTCTTTTGGTGATCGAGACACCAAGTGGGTGTGACCACATTTACGATAAATAGCCGACTATTAAGGGGAGAACTAAGTGATTGGATTACCCTCAAGTGCTCTACGTTGCATTTCATTGCATTGATCTAACCAACCTAGTGTGAGACCTTGAAAACCTTTCTAAATTGTTTTGAAAAAGCTAACACACTGTGCACAAGTGTTGAAAACCTTGAGTGTTAGCACATAGAAGTAAGGGATGTGAAAACTAACTTGTAAGAGCTATTTTCAGAGCGTCGGACCATTGGTTGTGGCCGTTCGACGGTCCCCAGGCTCTATTTCTAACTGTGTAGGCGTCGGACGTTAGTGCTTAGTCTGACGATAGGCGTCTGATGGCGTCCGAGCATTTCGGGAGCTCTCTGCGTAAAATTGCACAGCGTCGGACGGTGAAAATGTTTAGTCCGACGCACTGATGAGTGAGCGTCCGACGGTGTTCTGACCTGTTGTTGACTGTGAGAGTCAGATAGTCCGACGGCCAGAGGAGCGAGCGCGTCGGACTATTGGATGTCAGTCTGATGACACGTCGTGGCGAGTTCACGCTCTGGGCACGTGCGCGGTGAGTAGTGTACAAGGCGTCGGACGCAGCGGCTTGGTCCGACGCAGGGCGTCGGACAGCGTCTGACGTCTAAAATCCTCTCTGCATAAGTTCTATAAGCGTCGGACGTTGAGGACGTTTAGTCAAACAGTCGTAGAGTCCGACGATTCGAAAAGTGGCGCGAGCAGTAGCCGTTGAGATCCAGTGGCTGTGGTTGAACTGGTTAGACACGTGGCGCAAATCCGAGCGTCGGACGCTAACGTTTGGTCCGATGGTTTTTCGTCCGACGGGTAAAAATTGTGTCTAACGGTTGTTTTTCAGTGGGCAACGGCTAAGAGTGTACTTAGGGGTATTTATACTCCTTCCTTGGTCACTTGGTGACTCTCTTGCACATTTGATTCATTGCTATACACTTGTGAGCAGTCTCTAGCCTCCCACTCACTCACTTGTTCATCTTTGATCATCTTTGTGAGTTAAGTGATTCTCAAGTGCATCATTGCTAGTGACTTGCATTTTAGAGCACTTGAGAGTAAGCCATTGCTGAGTTCTTGTTCTCTTGGGGCATTGTGTGTCCCTAGTGGCTTGGAGGCGATTCCGGTGTTGAGGTTGATTGGTGATTGTTCAAGCCCACACCAAAGTGTTGATTGTGAGGGGTTCTTGCGGTTATTCTCCTGCGGAGTGCCAAAACCGACTCTACTGGATTGCTCGTGGTTGATAGCCACTTCTCTTGTGTTGGTGAGCGGCTCCTGGTGAGGGATTGGCGTGTGAAGCTTAGCTCGCAATCCACCAAGAAAGACTGGTGCCACAACGAGGAGTAGCGTGACGGCGATCACGTGAACCTCGGTAAAAAAAATCGAGTGTTCTCTCTTCTCCACATTCGAGTGGATGTTTGGCTTTCCAGTGTTCACTTGGTGATTGGTCTTCTTGTGATCATATTGGTTATTTCTTGGTGATTGGGTCTTCACGGGAATTGATCCTCTTCATCAAGCCCTCGGTATAATCTTTCTCGTGCTCACATCCTTGCGCTTATTACTTATTTAGGTGCTCTATCCTTAGCCTTCGAAGGAGTGAGTTTCTTGCGTTTGTATGCATATTCTTGTGAGTAGCATATTGTTCTAGGTGGCTTGCATAGAGTAGCTTAGAGCTAGCGCTTAGCAATCGCTTTGTTATTTGCTAACTTGTGGTCTAGTTCTTTGTAGAAATTTTTATAGGCTATTCACCCTCCCTCTAGCCTATCCGGTCCTTTCAGCCGGCGCGAGCCCAAGCGGTCAAATCCAGCCGCTGTTAGCCCGCCTCCCTACCAGGCCCAACTGGCACCGCCAGCCACTTGTGGTCCGGGTATGGTCGGCAGGCTGCCCCCAGGACGCGGGAGAAGGAGAGGGGATAGGGGGAGGTGGAGGAGCGAGAGGGGATGAAAGGTGGTGCGGACCCGAGCCCCTTTGTCGGGGCCATCACCGCTGCACGCTAGAGGACGGTGGCGGTGATCGGAGGGGACAAGGAGGAGGCTCTCCATTGAGGGAGCTCGAGGGGTAGGGAAGCTGTTTCTTTGATGGGAACACAACGAGGATAATCTGGCCAATAACTATGGTCAATGGTGTTAGCCTAGGCTTGGTCTTGTACGGGTACTTGTAGCATAGGGTTATCTCACCAAGCCGCTGAGCTGTTTCTAGCTTCATAATATTGATTGATGCCACATGCCAAATCGCCCTAAAAAAGAAGGAATTATAAAAATGGACCAAACAATAACCTTGTTTGTCATCTTTATCTCTCTTCGGGGTCGCTTTCTGCAGCATAGTCTCGAATATGTCCAACGAAAAAAGCCTAGCAACCTTACAATATCGCATGCCCTCGTTTTCCCCTCTCAGGATTTCATTTGGCTATTTCTCACATTCTGAGCTGATCCCTTAAGCTAAAAGGTTTACTACTTCCGTCCCATAAAGATTATCGTTTTAGACTTTTTAGAAACTGTGTTTGACTGTCCGTCTTATTTAAAAATTTTGTATAAAATACAAAATCAATAAATAATTATTAAAGTACTTTATTGATAAAATAAATTATAATAAGATAAATGATATTTATATAAAATTTTCAAATACGAATGGTCAAACATGATATTAAAAAAATCTAAAACGATAGTCTTTATGGGACGGAGATAGTACGTGCTTTCAACCATTGCCAGCTGGAGACAGGAGCAGTTCTAGCGTGCTTCCTAAAAATTTTTCTCTTTCTCTATCACATCGATTGTATTTTACGCTTGCATGGAACATTAAATGAAGTAGCAACGGTTGTATGTTTGTATTTTTTGTCTGGCTAGCTCGAGATGAATTTTTTGAATCTAGTTAAATCATGATTAGACAAAAGTTATCAAATACAAATAAAAATAAAATAGTATAGGGCACGAGACTCCACTCCACGTGCCGTGACCCGTGAAGGTGTGGAGGGTCTTCACTCTTCAGCTCCAGGACAGGACAGATAACGAACCAGCACCAAAACAGAATGAATGAACCCAGACCAGGCCGTACTACGTGAGAAGGGGCCGGAGCTTTAAACATTAAGGCCCTATTTAGATCCACTACAAATTACAATTACAACTAGTGACATTAACATTGTGGCACATACATAGAGTATTAAATATAGACAAAATGTTTACATATTTATACTTTTTGTATGTACATCACGAGACGAATCTTTTAAGCCTACTTGGACCATGATTGGACAAAAGTTGTCAAATACAAACGAACGTGTTACAGTGTAAAATTGCAATTGCAACTGAGATCTAAACACACCCTAAGAATGTTGTGGTCTTGCAAATGCATCCAACCATGCTTTAAACATGACGCGTTTTGCTGCCGTTTTTATCAAATAATCGTGGTTGTCGCATCACTTTATTTATCATGCGGTTCATGGATAGCTTTCTGGCGTATCAAGTGGCATGAGCTTTGCACCCGGCAAGTTGCTTGCTTCATGTATCATCTCCACGCCATATCGGATCCATCTCACATGTGTGTCAATGTGTCTCGTTCTTGTTGTGGCTACGCACTTGATCAAAAACGGTGCCCAACTATCGCTACGTTCTCTACTGGTCCTGAATTCCAATGGGGCTTGCCTGTGCGGAGGCGACGACGACGGTGGCCGTCTCAAGTCTTTGATTCTGCCAGCAGTGCCACACTGCCACCCGCTGTATCATTTGGGGATTTGAGTTGCCGTATCCTACCTGCAGGCTGCAGCTTGGAGAATTTCCCCCGGGCGGGTCCCGTGGATAATCATCAGGAACAAATGATTGTGCCACTCCATCATCCGTGGACTTGCTCGGTCGTCGCCATGCGCCCATGCCCCATGGAGCTCGTGCTGTAATATTTTAGGAGCGGCCGGTCAGCTAAAGTCTGCGTCGACATGCACATGCACATGCCACATGCCAAGCTGGTGCTTTATACTAGTATCTTATTGCTGCCGTCTGAGCAATGCCAAAACTTTCTTGCCAGTTCGTTGCTGCTACTTGATTAGAATTTAGACGTGTGATCTGGTGCAGGCTGGTGTTCTAAGATTCCAATCACATCACGTCAGAACGAGTTTTTTTACATGTTTACATAGTTTACATATAAATCGTGAGACGAATTTTTTTGAACCTACTTAAATCATAATTGAACACTTATTATAAAAGTTAACATGCGTGCTATAATATATTTTTTTCTAAACTTGAGTTGTAGTGTTTAAATTCCAGCTCTAAAGTTATAGAGTGTCACATCGAGTATTAAGGTACTAATAAAAAACAATTTATAAATTTTGTCAAAAAAATCGCAATATAAATTTATTAGCTAAATTAATCCCTCATTAACACATGTACTTGTAACACCATATTGTCAAAATATAGATTAGTTATGTTTAAAAAATTTGTTTCACTCTCGAGTTCTACGATAAGTTATTTTTAGTCTATATTTAGTACTCTATTTATGTATCAAACATTTGGTGTGATAGTGTATATACTTTTAGGATGAAACTAAACAATGTTTTTTTTTTCCGATCCTGTCATGTGCCAGGTAGGAGTATATACTATCCACTTCTGCGTACGGTTGTGCCCTCGCGGGTGTGAATACTGGATGCTTAGGGCCTAAGGGTTCAACGACTGTGGTTGGGTTTAGATTCATCCCTATTTACTTTTCTTTCAAAATTCCAACCTTTCTGTCACATTAAATATTTGGACGCATACATAAAATACTAAATATAGACAAAAAAAACTAATTACATTGTTTATATGTAAATCGTGAGATAAATTTTTTTAACCTACCTAGATCATGATTGGATACTTATTGTCAAAATTAGCACATATACTATAGTACCAAAATTCCAAATATCCAGCGTAACATAGCCTCAGTCTGCAAAGTGCCCTACATGTTGAGGTGTTTTAGGCCACCCGCACCGGATCCTCTACCATCGTCCTGAAGGAGCCGATACCAGATGAGACCGCCGCAGCAGGTCCTATATCGCGTCCTGGACGAGCGATGCGTCCGACAAGTTTGCCGGGTTCCAGGACGTTCGGTAGAGGGCGTTGGGGCCCATGGGTAGCCGCTGCCGCGTGCGTGGAGAGAGGGACCGGGGAGAGAGAGAGGGAGCTGCCGGCGGAGTAGGAGAGAGGAGGAGGAGCGCCGGAGCCGCCATCGCGCCGCCGCCGCGTGCTCGTCCGTCAGCCGCCCACCGCCGCGCGCTCGTTCGCCGGCCGCCACCGCGCCCGCCCGCCGAGCCGAGCTTGCCCGCCGCCACCGGGGAAGCCGGATCCGCCACCAGAGCTCGCTGGGGGGCCGCGCGCCTGCTCGCCCTGAGTGGCGGCCGGCGGCCGGCCTTGGCCTCGCGCCCGCTCGCGGTAGGCCGGGGCTGGAGTTGCGGCGGCCAGGGCTGGCACGCCCGCGGCCTAGCTCGCCCGCAGCCGGGGGTGGCCGGCAGCTGGGGCCGCGTGGTGTCGGGGAGGGAGAGATAGGGTGGGGGAGAGAGAGGGGAGGGAGAGGGGTAAAAAAAATGAGGAGGTGGGTCCCGCTAGAGAAATAGAGGATGGTATAGAGGGTAGATGAGTACGGGAGAAAGAGGTGACTAGGATAGAATACTTACTTTAGAGGATGGATATACATGATACTTGAGTGCGGATAGTCTTAATTTGCTTTTAGCGAGATGGTTGCCACGAGCTACAGAGATATTAGGCTGTCTCCACCCCATCCTCTACGTCCGTCCTGGAGGAGCAAAATAGCAAACGCAGAGCTGCAGCGCGGTCCTCCAGGACAATTGCATGGCGCGTCCATCCTCCAGCGGTAGCGGCATAGCGGAGGGAGAAAGCTGCCACGGGCGCGGGGCCCGCGCTGGTCACATGCGCACGCGTGACAGAGAGGAGGGGAAAAAGGTGAAGAGAGAGTGCATGTAAGGTGGGCCCCACTATTTCAACGAATAAAAAAATATTATAGCTCACAAATCGAAAACCCAAATTAGATTCCGATAGCACCATTAAATTCGTTGCAATAAATCCTTCAAAATAAGATCTCACGAGGATATATTTAGATAAAATTTATTTATAGACATATGGGCTCCACTGTGGATAGAGTATGATATAGAGGATAGATGAGTGCGAGAGAAAGTGATATAGAGAAAAGAATCTCGATAACCAGAACAGAATATTCCTTTTAGAGAATGGATTTAAAGGAATAGCAGTGTAGACAGCCTTATACATCAACTGTAGGGCCTATTCGCTGTAGTAGATTTAAGCCGCTGAGGACAGGATTAGTAGTTCGAATTCTGGATTTTACACGGGATATAATCCATCAATGGACATGCCATTTTAAGCTACGCCCTCTGTCCATACGTGAAAGGATGCACCTATCATTTTGTGCCCATTAAAGTTATTCGAATTAACTAAATTTTACGGTAAATAGTATTTACATTTATGTCTTCAAATCAGTACGTAATGAAAATATACTTTATAATGATTCTAATAATATTATTTTTGCTTCAAAATAATTTGTATTTTCAAAAGATACATTTAGTTGAATATAAAAGCGTCTAGAATTCTCAAGATACGAGAATTAAATTCCTTTGTGGACGGAGAACGCCCATAATTGGTTTTCTATAGGAGCTTTTTATCTGTGGGTTTGCCTCCTCCTTAGTTCCAAATTGGTGTCCTGTTTAGCTCTTATACGTGCTACTATGCAGGTTGAGTTTCCACCATGACATTTCTCTCAGAACTAAAGGCCTACAATCTCATGCAAGATTTCAGTTCCAGTGAAATTCTTGCTTTGGATTACATGATCGTGGATGGCTCCTACAGTTGTTTAAATAATTGAAGGTTGATTAATTCTCGTGCTTCCGTAGCTGTAGCTGTAGCTGTAGCGCACTCTAAACACGAACTAAAGAGAAACAATTTGGCCAGAGAACACTACAGAATACGACTGCTCGTCGTCAATGCTAAAATCAACCTCCGTGTAAAAGTTGAACCACACATCATCGGTACCTAATAGTTAGGGGTCACTTTGGTCAGTTGGTTGTAATATACTGTACAAACTACTCCCTTCCGTCCCAATAAATATGCAATTCTCACATCCCGAGAAGTCAATCAGCACAAACTTTGACTAAAATTATATAAAAAAAATACTAACTCTTATTAGACAAAATAAGTACCGTTGGGTTAGTTATGAAATATATTTTTATAATAAATTTATTTCGAGACATAAATGCTAATACTTTTTGATATAAATTTGGTCAAAGTTGATACAGTTTGACCGGCACGTTTCCCATAATTGCATATTTAACAGGACGGAGGGAGTACACTATAAAATAGTGCCCTGAAGATAGACCAGTCTTATTTTCACTATTCCATTACATCTTGTTACCTTCGTTCCCGATTTCACTTCTCTGAATCTGGCAATCCTCCGAGACTTCAGTCTAACTATGTAAGACAATAAAACTTCTCCATCTTTCATATTTTGTATGTGATTCGAACTCATGATCTATGTTCATATAAGTTAGAGCGCCATATGTCTAATAGTCATACAAAATTCGATTTAAGATGGATTGTTTATTACAGTGTACAGGCATGTTTGTTAGTCTATTTTGATTAAAAAAACTCATTTGACAGGGCAAAGCATTTACGTGGTGACGTGTGAAGCTTCTCATTGGTTTAGAGCAATAACCGATTCCACTTATATATCTCTTAGACGAACCGTACTGTGTCCAGGATCCGATCCTGAAGGAGCCATACACAGGAGAACCAAGCTGCAGCAGCGTCCTCTATCTGCTTCGGATGGGGCGATCGTCCGCCAAATATAGCGCAATGGCGGACGTCCACTATGCGCCGTGGGGCCCGCGTGGGACCAGGAGAGAGAGAACGGGGAGGTGGAGGTCGCCGGCGGACGGACCGAGCCGCGCGTCGAGCACGAGGAGGCCGAGCCGCCGTCAAGCTTGCCGGATCTCAGCCCCCTCTCCGCGCCGAGCTCGCCATGGCCGTCGGGAGAGAGAGAGAGTGGAGAGGGAGGGAGCGCACTCACCGACCTCGCGTCCGCTCGCCATGGCCGGATGGCCGATCTCGCCTCGCGCCATGGCTAGGGCACTACTACATTTTTCTTTACCGTGACGGTCGTTTTTTATTAACCGAGACGGTTTTAGCAACCGTCTCGGATAAAAGGTCACGGTTAATCGTGACCTTAACTGAGGCGGTTGCCCGACCGCCACGGTTAATCAATTAAAAAACAAAAAAAAAGAAAAACCCGTAGACGAGCCCACCGAGCCCATCCACGGGCCGCCGCCGCCGCCGTTGCCCTCCGGCTGCCAGATCCGGCCTCCCCGCCAGCTTGCTGTTGCCCGCCACCGGAGAAGGCACCTACTCACAGGGAGGGAGGAGCACTGCCGGCCCGCAGCCACCGGAGGAGGAGGAGGCCACCCCGCCGGGCCACCCGTGCGTCGCTGCCGGGCCGGCCGCCGAGCCGCCCGCGCGCGCTGCTGCCGGGCAGGCCACCGCGCCGCCCGCGCGCAACCTCGCCGGGCTGGCCACCGGGAGGTGGAGGGAGAAAGAGGAAGAGAGGGAGGGAGGGAGAGAGAGAGGAGAGGGGAGGGGCCAGCGCTACCGCCCCTGCTGAGTGAGCGAGAGAGAGAGAGAGAGGGAGGGTGTGTTAGGGTTAGGGTCATGTCTGTCCTCTCATTTATATATTGAACACGATACTGGACTCATGTGGGCTATTGGGTTGAGCCTCATTTACCGAGCTGGTTCACTTAAAACGGACCACCTCGGTTAATATATTTTGCGAGACGGTTTTTTCTAACCGCCTCGGTTAATTAAAAAAATAAGAGCAAAATACACAACAGGTCCCTGATAAGTCTTAAATGAAAATTGTAGATCTCATTATTTTGAGAAACTTTTATATTTGGTGATTTTTAAGTTGTTAAATAAAAATTTGAATTGCAAACCTTAATTCAAAAGACCAATTTAGCCCCGATTCAAAATTTTAAAAACTAGATAGAATCTGAAAATAGTTTAAAAAGCAAAGTTGTAGAGCATAAAATTTGGAACAACTTTTATTTTGGAACTTTTTCAAGTTATTACACAAATTTAGGAGAAATTTAGAGAAAACAAAAAGGTGACGTCACTGCTACAGTAGAAATGGACTGCCGGTGAACTGCATGCAAAGGTTAGATACTTAAAACTGCACTTTGAAAGGTGATAGACATAAATGACACACAGAGCAAAGCTTAGTGACCTAAAACCGTATTTTCAAAGGTGATGGACCTAAATGACACATCGGCCAAAGGTGAGGGGCCTGTGGTGCATTTTGCTCAAAAAATAACCGCCTCGGTTAATCGAGGTATTAACCGAGGCGGTTTTCAGTGCTACCCACCTCCAAAAATAAATTGCAAACGCCTCCTAAAAGATTTTTTTTAGTAGTAGGGCTGGAGCTCGCCTCGCGTAATGGCCGGGGCCAAGCTCGCCGACGCCGATGCCACCGCCGAGGAGGGAGAAGAAGGAGAAGGGACGCTAGGGCCGCGGATCTGCTCGCTGCCGCGCGCTCCTTCCCCGTCACCGCGCAAGCTCGCCGGCCCCCGCGAGCTCCGACTGATTCCACGCCGCGCGCGCCTTCGCTGCCGCCACCCCTGTGTCGTCCACCGACACGTTGTCCTCCGGCGCCGCGCGCACGGGAACGAGCACGGCGCGCCGGCCCGTCGCGGCAAGCACCAAGACCAGCGGCCGTGGACCAGCACTCGCGAGGGGCAAGGTTGGGCGGGGCCTCCGGACGCGGCACCGAGAGGGAATGGGACGGCCACCAGCCTCGCGTGGGGCGTACTTGTGGCCTCAGTGCAGTGGAGGAAGGCTGAGCTCACGCGCTCCATGGCTCGATAGGAGACCGAGAGGAGAGAGAGAGAGCGCGGGTGGGAGGAGAAGGAAGGAGAAAGGAGGAGAGAGAGACTGGGTGACAAAAGTAGATTATGACGTGTGGGTCCCACAGGTAGTAGTTGATATAGAGGATGAGATATAGAGAATGGAGGGGTGTGAAAGAAAATAATTAGAGGAGAAAATATAACAGAATATTCTTTTTAGAGGATGATAAGTTCAGACAGTCTTACTTCGTATTACTCCTACCAACCAAACTCTGTTTTGAAATGCCATAAAACAAAGAGGGAAGAATCCTACAGTGAGTCTATCACTCGTCTACTCCCTCTGTCTAGAAATAAATCATTTTCTTTAACTTTGGATTTCACGTTTGACTATTCGTCTTATTCAGAAAATCTATACAAATATTATTTATTTTATTATAACTTAGTCTATTACTAGAGATATTTTACTAATGATTTATTTATTTTATTATTTATATAAAATTTTTGAATAAGACGAATAGTCCAACGTGAAGTCTAAAAGTCAAAGAAAATGATTTATTTGTAGACCGATGGAGCAGAAGACTTTTACAAAAATGACACGACGTCACTGTCCCCTCGACGACTTTCAGCTGAGAGCTAGTCGGTGATCTCAAATTAGCACGCCAAGATCCATCCGTACGTTTCAGATCATCATGGCAGCAAGAAATCCCCACGTGCACGCTTCGCGGACTTGCGCCGTCCGTCACCCTGGACCCACAAAACGGACGGCCCCGATCTACCGAGCGGCCCGTGCCTTCCTCTTCGTCACCGTAACACACACGGCGGTCTGAGCCATTCGCCGCCCCGTAGCTACCCTTATCCCCGCGCGCCACGTCCACACCCTTCACTGCCACCTGGGCCCCGCCACCACAAACAAAACAACCCTCACCCGGAGAGTTCCTTACCCGCGCCGGCCGGCCCCACCACCCGCACTCGCAAAGCAGAAGCGGCCCTCCTCTCGAACTCGACTCCCGGCTGTATTGGGCGGGGTCGCCATAAATATCCTTACCGTCTTCCTCGTCTCGCCTTCTTTACTCTCCAATTTCTCTTCCTATTTGTTTTTTTCTGCTCTGCCGTACGCTGGTGCGCCTCCCCCCCTACCCACCTCGACCTCGGCATCGACGCGATTTGCGTGCCCGACGAACATGGCGGACTCGCCGGTGGAGCTGCCGAGCCGGCTCGCCATACTGCCCTTCCGCAACAAGGTGCTGCTCCCCGGCGCCATCGTGCGGATCCGCTGCACCAACCCCAGTAGGTGAGCGCACGAGCCTGCAGGCTGCACCAACCGTCGAGGCCGAGAGCTTGTAGCGCCGCCCGATCATCGGCTGGGGGTTCGGTTTCGGTTTCGGTTTTGGGGATTAATTTGGTGCGCTGTCGGCGTATCGGGCTCAGGGTTTTCAGTTCAGGGAGCTTCTCTTCTCTATATATAGGTTTTCTCCTCATTGGAGATGTTCAGTAGGCACCTGGCTTGTGCTACATCTAATTAGCCCCCACTAGCTACGAAATTGCGACTCCTTGCGCTTCAATTTTGGAGCAATATGCGAATTAAGTAAATTTAGCTGTCTCGCTTCAGAAAGGAATTTTTGAAATTTCTTGTCTCAATTTGATGCGTTCGTTGAATTTGGGGGTTTCAGTGAGCTATTTGCTTTTGAGGGCCGACAGATTCCGCATCCGTTTCCCACCTTTCGTTAGTGCTGGACTTTTCTACGTTCAGTGGTTGAGCTTTCCTTCGGAGGCGGCTTGCTGTGATGTATATTGACCATGTGGATTTGACTTTGTCGTCGTGATTGTTTGCTTCTTCAGTGTGAAGCTAGTGGAGCAAGAACTCTGGCAGAAGGAAGAGAGAGGCCTGATCGGGGTACTTCCTGTGCGGGACTCCGAGGCAACAGCCGTTGGCTCGTTGCTGTCTCCTGGTGAGTTAAAGACTGTGGCTTCAAATTTGCTGTATGAGCAAAAGTATTGGGCGATGTGGACATACATTTACTTCCTGCAGTTGTCACCGTTCCTGTAGGTGTGGGCAGTGATTCAGGTGAAGGAGGCAGTAAGGCTGGCGGTTCTGCAGGAGAGTCATCAAAGCAGGAAACAAAAAATGGGAAGGAGCCCATTGACTGGCACACCAAGTGTGTGACTTCACTATCCGTGCTCATCTAATGCTTATTTTTATTCATGAACAAGGTTATAGAGATAAACACATTCAGGTGTTGGAGTTGACTGTTGGTGGATATAACAATGGGGGTCTATACTGCATTCTATTCTCTATATAAACATGAATAATAGATGGAAGCAAATGTTTGCCTTTTATGTATTTTACCCTGTGTATGCCATGTGTGCACACAAGTGCAACGTTCATTACCCTACAGTTGTATGAGATAAAATATGGCTGATATAGATTGACAATGAGCAGATCTTTTGCACAGAGTAATCTGTCCAAGGGACTTTTCACACAGTTTGGATTAATAAGCTTAGCTAGAGGACGGTGCATTTTAAGCATGCACAGTTGTGTGCTTAACCTACTTCCTCGAAAGATTTGCTGAACTATGAATATTTATTATTTCCAGTTCTCACTTAAGCTATATTGAAGCTATGGGCATACACTGACGAAATATGGATTATAGATCATTTACGTTACACATTTGTTATGCAATTATATGATATTGCTGGCAATCTTTCACTACCTTATGCATCTTTTTGAACTTCGTTTTTGCTCCATGTGCAGGGGAGTTGCTGCCAGAGCTTTACACCTTTCCAGAGGTGTGGAGAAGCCAAGTGGAAGGGTTACATACATTGTTGTTCTTGAAGGTCTATGTAGGTTCAGCGTTCAGGACCTAAGTGTAAGAGGACCATACCATGTTGCTCGTGTTTCACGCCTTGACATGACAAAGACTGGTAAAGTTTTGAATAAACAAAACTTGTTTTGTTCTGTCTGTTTACTTGATCATTGTAGTCTTAAGTTTATGGTTTTTATCTCATAGTACATAAGTACAGTTTCTTCTCATGCAATACCTACCTTAAAGGTTAATGTATCTTAAAGATTTCCTTTCCTAAAGGATGATGCAATTATCCATATTTTCTTCTTCTTCTTTGAATTCACTTGTTATAAAACTCAGCCTTTTATATGTCTACTAATATATCTGTAATTTTTAGAATTGGAGCAGGCAGAGCAAGACCCAGATCTTGTCGCTCTTTCTAGGCAGTTTAAAGCTACTGCCATGGAACTAATTTCTGTTCTAGAACAGGTAAATATTTCGTGCAGAACTTTATCTCTTTTATTTACTAGTATAAGATTTCAAGTTTTGGTTGGCCCCCTGATCTTACTGAACAGTTCACAAATTACATTCACTCCTGCTTTAATAGAGGTCACGACCTGGAGCATTCTATTCACTAGGGGCAATGGCTGATAAGAAGGGCAGCCTTTTAGCACTGGCCACTGTCCATAGCCCAGAGCATGGCCTCCCCCTCGGAAAGCAATAAGGCACAACCCATGCTTACCAGAAAGCAATAAGGCACAACCCATGCTTACCAGAGAGTTATCAAAATACAATGGTTCCTATTCTTCCAGAGTTCATGCCCTTAGAATGATTAGGGAATTGGTCCCTTGCTGCAACTGTCCATTAAACCCCATCATTGGTCTTGTTCCACCAGTCATCAAAGGATAAATCAAGCAAGGGTGCTAAGGATTGTAAGCCAAACCATCGTAGAAGTGAGAACCAGAATTGCCTTGCAAACACACAACTAGTAAGCAAATGATCCGCTGTCAGGATGTGGCAGTCCCCATTTTTCAAGTTGATCCGCTGTCCAACAACATTCATGAAGCCACAATCTACATAAAGAAATGACATCAGCTGGAACACGGTCACTGGCCGAAATTGAATAGATCCTTGAAAGAACCCCTCATATGCTGGCTGATTAAATTCCAGGACATGAAAGACACCAACGGTGCACACCTCCACATCAGGTTGTAGTACAATCTCGAAGAGGAGGCCCCAGAGATTCAGAAATTCAACTAGGGACCCTACTGAAAATGCTCCTTGTATGTCATTGATCCGAGAGTGATTTGTGAGGGCCTGAAGCACAGTGAGCTTGTTAGCCATTTTTGTCATCACAGTAGCAAATTGGAGGGGTGCAATATCCTCAATTCGTTGATTTATGGTGCCTGACTCCTATGCGAGTGAAATTCTTGAAATTGTCAATTAGCCTAACTTACAGTAACGCTGTTTTTTCTAACTGCAGAAGCAGAAGACAGTTGGTAGGACAAAGGTGCTTCTTGATACGGTTCCTGTTTACAGGCTAGCTGATATTTTTGTTGCTAGCTTTGAGATGAGTTTTGAGGAGCAGCTTTCGATGCTGGATTCAGTTGACTTGAAAGTTAGACTTTCAAAGGCAACTGAACTTGTAGACAGACACCTGCAGGTGAAGATACTTTATAGTTTGTTATTTAATAATAATGTGGTAATTTTATCTTTTGTCTTATTAAGGTCAGTGCCAATTTAATTTGTTTTTTTTTTCTTGTGATGGCAGTCCATTCTTGTAGCTGAGAAAATAACGCAAAAGGTTGAGGGGCAGCTATCAAAGTCGCAAAAAGAATTTCTACTGCGCCAGCAGGTTTGTCTGCTAATCTCCACGTTTGGGGTCTAGAACTTTTGCACTGTTTGTGTGTCTCAGCAGCCTCTCCATGTTTGGTGTCTAGAACATCTGCACCATTTGTGTGTTTCAGCAACCTCTTGTCTTCTGAGAAACGAACAGTTCTTTTCGTGTAAGGGGTGTTGAGTAACTTTAGTTGGCCTTCTGTTTTCAAAATAGACATTTTTATCATGGTCATGCTAATTTGCAGATGAGGGCCATAAAAGAAGAACTTGGTGATAACGATGATGATGAGGATGATGTGGTTGCACTGGAAAGAAAGATGCAGAATGCAGGAATGCCTGCTAACATTTGGAAGCATGCTCAAAGGGAAATGAGGTAAGCTATCATGCCATATCCTTCTACCTTTGTGCACATGTGGTACTGGAGTTTTTGTATCTAGTTAGCCTTCTTGTACTTGTACAGGCGCCTACGAAAGATGCAACCTCAGCAACCTGGTTATAGTAGCTCTCGAGCCTACTTGGAACTTCTTGCTGACCTTCCTTGGCAAAAGGTCAGTGAAGAAATGGAGCTTGACCTTAGAGCTGCAAAAGAGAGCCTTGACCAGGATCATTATGGACTAACAAAGGTTAAGCAAAGGATTATTGAGTATTTGGCTGTTCGTAAGGTTTGTAATTTGATCTATGCATCCTTTTCTTATGTGCAACGTTCCTATCCTGGTTAATGTAGATTATATCTATCTTATGGAGTTCTATTAATTTGCTCACAGCTTAAACCAGATGCCAGTGGTCCAGTGCTGTGTTTTGTTGGACCACCTGGTGTTGGGAAGACTTCTTTGGCCTCCTCCATAGCGAAGGCCCTCAACAGAAAATTCATAAGAATCTCTCTTGGTGGTGTAAAGGATGAAGCTGATATTAGGGGCCACCGAAGGACATACATTGGAAGCATGCCAGGGAGACTTATCGATGGACTGAAGGTTCAATCCTGTTCTTCCCATTCTGAAGTAGCTATTTTATCTTTTCTTCTAAGTTCTAACCTACTCTTTTCAAGAGATGCTTTTCTAACCTACTTGTCTAGTTGTCCGTTAGTTCCCCCCTTCTATTAGATGATGTTTGTTTAGTAAAGTATATGAACTAAAAGCTCTTAATATGACCCTAAATGTCTCAAGGAACTATTTGAATAGAACATTTTCTAAATATTAGTTCTTACTAAAAAAATGCAGAGGGTATCTGTGAGCAATCCAGTGATGCTTCTAGATGAAATTGACAAGACTGGTTCTGATGTACGTGGTGATCCAGCATCAGCACTACTCGAAGTTCTTGACCCTGAGCAGAACAAAGCATTCAACGATCAGTATCCTTTCATTTGTCCTTAAAGTGGAGCTATGATTTATTTGTTTTTTTAATGAAGGAGGGAAGTTTTTACTGGCAATGTTATAATTAGGCATATGTGAGTTGTACGAGGTCATCTTACTCTGCCACGTAGTGTGTGGGTTGCTGATTTAGTTGAATAATTGCAGTTGGTAGAGACTAAAAGGCTAAGCTCTTAGTTTATTTATGAATTTGATACTCACCATTGAATTCTTTGGGCTTGTGCTGCTTGATCTGTGGTTTATATATATTAAGAATTCCTTAATATGATCACCAGCTATTTGAATGTGCCGTTCGACCTGTCGAAAGTCATATTTGTTGCAACTGCCAATAGGATGCAACCTATACCCCCACCTCTGTTAGATAGGATGGAAGTCATTGAGCTGCCAGGCTACACACCTGAAGAGAAGTTAAAAATAGCCATGAAACATCTCATACCAAGGGTATTGGAGCAGCATGGCTTGAATACGACAAATCTTCAGATTCCTGAGGTATGACACTGCCCGAGTTTCTGCTGCACCTTTCGTCCTTTCCTAGTCTTCACTTCCTACAATGTGTTAAATTTCATTAATGCATGTCCACAAAAATACTGAATGCTAAAATGCTTTCGTTGCCAACATAATTTATCAATTCTTCTCCTTTTTAAATATAAGTTATAGCACGTTGATGGCAAAAGGTATTTACACTTTAAAATGGCAACTGCAAATGCTATACTTCTTACTATGTATATGAAGTGTTTTATTCTATTTGTGAATATAAATATACCAACAGTATTACAATGTTTGTTTGGGCTGCTGTCATTCATTTGTTAGATTTTTTTTTTGTGTCTTGAGATGCCTTCTTCACTAATTTAGCAAGAAACAACTTTTAGCTCATTTGTTCACAATTTGGAAATTTTGCTTTTGATTATGGGAACATCACGACAGTTGTGTGTTTGATGGCGCTTCCCGGATGCCCGACATTGTGGAGTCAAAGCTCTGGTGCTTAACTTGTGAAAGGATTGAATACCTTATGGCCTTGATCCTGCACCTATAGTCGTCCAGTTGTTTGTTAGTGGCGAGCTTTTTATCGTTTTTTTCCCTGCCTCTTTTCCTTTTATTTTCTGTTGGTGTCTGTGTCTGTCTTAGTCTAGCTAGTTGCTAGTCTTGCTGAGTTGTCTTACAGCTTCATTCTATTTTTCTTCCTTGTGATCAATGATGTATACTTGCTGGTCATTCGTGCAGGCTATGGTCAAACTGACCATCGAGAGGTACACGAGAGAAGCTGGTGTGCGCAATCTTGAGCGGAACCTAGCTGCATTGGCCCGTGCAGCTGCTGTTAAGGTTGCGGAGCAAGTTAAAACTCTTAGACTTGGCAAGGAAATACAACCAATTACTACAACTCTTCTTGATTCAAGGCTTGCTGATGGTGGTGAAGTTGAAATGGAAGTTATTCCTATGGAGCATGATATATCAAACACTTACGAAAATCCATCTCCTATGATTGTTGATGAGGCTATGCTAGAAAAAGTACTTGGGGTATGATATCATGTTTAAACACAATTTGATGGACAACTGCAGTGTTCTATCATTCTCTTCATTGTGTCTAAACTGGAACTTGATGTTTGTGGTACAGCCTCCTAGATTTGATGATAGAGAAGCTGCAGATCGTGTAGCAAGCCCAGGAGTTTCAGTTGGTCTTGTCTGGACTTCGGTTGGTGGGGAAGTTCAGTTTGTGGAGGCTACAGCCATGGTGGGCAAGGGTGACTTGCATTTGACTGGGCAGCTTGGTGATGTTATCAAGGAGTCAGCGCAGCTAGCTTTGACATGGGTATGGATCTTCTTGTCCTGTCATTTATCCGCATTTGAAATTGATCAAGGTACAGGGGTACATGTATATATAGTCCGGAGGAGATCTTGGGTTTATAGAAACATAACCAAACAAGATCTCCTCCCAATTCCTATCCATAAACTCCTATACCTGTCCATGATGAATACAGGATAGAGCCATCTGGCTATAGGAAGCACATGAGCCAGGCCCAGTCCGGCTATATACACGCATACACAAATACATACATGTAACAGCATTGAAATCATTTGACAAACCTTATTTGTGTTGACGAATTCATGCTTCTATTTTTATTTGAACTCTGGTGGATAGAGGCTGCAAGTTCCCATTGTTTTGGGTTATTTTGGGGTCTACCCAAAACTTGCTAAAATAACTAGAATAGCATTGCCACCTGTTAACACCTCTGTGTTATTGTTACCATTGTGTACTATTGTGTACCCACTTGCATCCATGTTGAAGCTTTGGAATTTTAACTGTCTTTTCTTTGCAAAATACTATTTAGCTTAAATATCACAAGCTTAATTGATTAGTTTTGCATGTTGGAACATCTCAAATCTGTTTTGTAACTACAATACGACCTTGATTTTTTTTAGGTGAGAGCAAGAGCTGTTGACCTCAATTTGTCACCTACTTCTGATATCAACTTATTGGAGAGCCGTGATATTCACATACATTTTCCTGCTGGTGCTGTGCCAAAGGATGGCCCTTCCGCAGGTGTGACATTGGTAACGGCACTGGTGTCACTTTTTAGTAACAGGAAAGTCAGAGCAGATACTGCTATGACTGGAGAGATGACTCTAAGGGGCCTTGTATTGCCAGTTGGTGGTGTTAAGGACAAGGTACATAACCATTGCCTAACCACTTTATTTTTTATCTTTACACTTGGAAGATGTGGAAGGTTTAATCATTTTTGTGTTGGTACCCTTCTGCTTTATTTAACTCCACAATTCTGTGGAATTTAGGTACTTGCGGCACATCGTTATGGAATCAAGAGAGTAATTTTACCTGAAAGGAATTTGAAGGACTTATCAGAGGTTCCATCACCAATTCTCTCTGGCATGGAGGTATGTTGTTATGTTGTTTGCATGTTGCTTGGGCAGCTATTTGGTACTTTGGTGTAGTTTGATCTTTGACAATATTCTGAGCCTTGAAGCTACCAAAACTAAAGCTAGATTGCGCACTTTAGGGGCATTCGCAAACTAGATTCAAATATAAAACCTCTTTATATGTAGTTGTGGAAGAAGTTATGGGTGAAATTGGCCTTTTGGTGCTTATTACATACATTTTGCTGCTCTCAGATTCTGCTTGTGAAGCGCATCGAGGAAGTACTCGATCATGCTTTCGAAGGCGGGTGCCCACTTAGATCACGCTCCAAGTTATAGCATCCAACTTGCCTTTGATATTGGATTTTTGCTTCGAAGGATCATCGTCACAGTACCACGAAGGATCAACAGTCAGAGTAAGAGCCTAGCTCTCTTGCCAGCACTGGTCCTGGCACGCCCTTTTTGGTTATGCTTCTCATCTGGAATGTGTATACTGGTCAGAATTAGGAGAGCAGTCAGAAGATCTGCTCGTTCCTCTGCTGGTATTCCCTGCATATTTTTGAGACATCAGCTGATCTCTATGCACAGATGCAACACAAATATAGGAGGAACACTGGTTGGTTTCTCTCTCGACAATATGAGTGTGTATGTAATCTATTCCAGAAAAAAAAATATAGCTAAAACGAGGTTGTCAAAACTAAAGAGACTGGGAAGTATTATACGTCCTTTTGGGTTTGGGTGACTAATACTTTCTCCGTCAGTACCCCCCACAGCACCAAACTAACTAAATACCATAGACTTATTCAGAGCTATAGATACCATTTTCTAGAAATTTAGTCATATGCAACCGGTAACATTTTTTTTTCTAGACAGGGACTCAGGGATTATGGCCATGTTTAGATATCACATCAATGTTTGGATATATGCATGGAGCATTAAATGTTGATAAAAACTGAAATTAATTTGACAGTTTCGCAAAAAAATTACGAGACGAATCTTTTGAGTCTAGTTAGGTTATGATTAGATATTTATTATAAAAATTAGCATGTTGCTACAGTAAAAAAATTGTAAAATGTTGAAAAAACTCCCTATATATAGGCCGAAACCACTTGAGTACGAAATATGTGTATCTTATTTACATTTATTTAATATCCACCCGGAGTCAAATAGGGAGTCATGGACGCAAAGATGAGATAAACAGCGGTACTCAAACCTGTGATTATTATTAGAGGCTCTTTGTAGGGTTTCTTCCCGGCTCCGACTCTGACTCTTTCTAGTAGAGTGCTACCAATTTTTTCTAGTTCCTCCGAAGGATGCCCGCACCCCCCCCCCCCCCCCCCAAAAAAAAAAAAACCCCTCCAGAGAAGCCCTATCAAGCCCCCCCCCCCCCCCCCTACTAATTATATATCATGTCATAACTGCACGACTAACAGAAGGATGAAATGGATGTCAATCTCGATGTGCTTCGTACGATAAAAATGTACGGGATCTACTATCATGCAAATGATATTAGATATTAACATTGCCATAATAGACAATAGTCTTGCTAGCAATCGATACGTGATGATCTTGATGAAGCTAACAACACTTGGTGACTAGCAATCTAGATGTGGATATCTTGACGAAGCTAATGACAGTCAGCGATGGTGCCTATGCCCTGGGACGAGACATTGTGGTTTGTTGCTTGGGTGAAAACTATGACACAAGGTTGTCATCGATTAGCCGCAAATAGAGCATGGGGAGTTTGGGTAGACCAGGACACAAGATTGTCATCGAGTAAGATACATTGTCGTTACCCTAGTTTGCATTGAAGTATGTGGCGAGGGGGACCAGTCCTTTGTCGATTTAGAGGCTGGCGAGCGAGGTACTTTCACGTAGTGTGGATGCATTTGATTAGTTTGACACAAGTTTGGGTGGTGGAAAGGTTCATGCGATCAATCGACTTAGAGCAAGTACTCATTTGACATAGAATGGATGTGGCGACTCGCTTGCATTGGTCGTTGAGGTGGGGTTGGAGGCAGTTGTATGAGTGTTGAGGGGGCGACAGGAACATGCTGAAGTGGTCTTAGAACATTTTTGTAGTTTCCATATCTGATAACCCACAGGTGAAAAAATGCCTAAAGGTTCAAATACATATTCCACCTATCTTGGCCTAAAATTAAACTAGCCTAACCAATTGTCAATGTTATACTTGATGCTGCAACTGCTGATTTTCGTTTTCTTTATCACGCAAAAAGTTTTCACATTTTGTATTAAGATGGTGAAAAATTCGATACAACATGCCATAACTGCGTTCTAAGAGTTAAAGGTTTACATAGAAGTTTAGACTCTCAATAATGTATATTAAGTTAGACTATTATATTGAAAAAAAAAAGATCAACCCAATTCTGCATTGGCAAAGATGCCTAAGTCCGGGCTTGGTGGTGTTTTTTTTTTCATTGTTTCAAATGTGTTTTTGGGGCTTGTTTGGAAGTGGGGATTTTTCCATGTTTCTGCGTATTCATGTGAAAATAAACCGATTCCCGTAAAATTTCTGTACGATTCGTGTAAAATTCTTGCGTTCCAAACAAACCCTTAAAATGGTTTCAAAACATTGGATCTTAAATAAGTTCAGTGTTTGGGTTGGTCATTGAATTTAGCATAATTACTGCAATAAGGCTAATCCGGCGGTGCCTTACTTTATCCAATGGCTTTACCGCAACAAAAGAATAACATGGACTTTTGTATATTGTACTATTCAAACTTTTAACTAGTGATTACCTTTAGATTTGTTTAATTAAGTATAGTACAATGGTTTGGCTCCATCAATACTACTTCCTCTATTGGCAAATTGATATAGTAAAAACATGTGGGGTCCAAATGTATAATTTTTATCACAAATATACGGTAGAATAATAAAGGTTCTCGCAGAAAAATGATAGCATTATTAGATTTTTACATGAGAAATAATTTTGTTGAGAAGCAGTACCACATTATTGCTGCAGAAACTCAGAAAGGCTTCTGTTTCGCTCTGCTTTTTTGCTTGCACCTGATTGGCTGAACCATCCCTCCCGCGGATCGCCTTGCTGTAACCCATCCCAGCCGTCGAAAAATCCTTCCGGATCTGATCGCTTTCCTCGAACGCGGATCGACGGGCCCACCACATCGCCCCCGCCATTTATAAAATGGCACCACGTTTCGCAGTTGAGCGGGATCACAATTCACACCAGCGCTCGAGTTCTCGCGCCCAGAGCCTCAAAATTTTTCACCACTCAATCGCAGCAGCAGCCATGGACGCCAGCGGAGCCGGGAAGGCGAAGAAGGGAGCTGCCGGGCGCAAGGCGGGCGGCCCCAGGAAGAAGTCGGTGTCGCGGTCCGTGAAGGCCGGGCTGCAGTTTCCCGTCGGCCGCATCGGGCGCTACCTCAAGAAGGGCCGGTACGCGCAGCGCGTGGGCACCGGCGCCCCCGTCTACCTCGCCGCCGTCCTGGAGTACCTCGCCGCCGAGGTGCTGGAGCTGGCCGGGAACGCGGCGAGGGACAACAAGAAGACGCGCATCATCCCGCGCCACGTGCTCCTGGCCATCCGCAACGACGAGGAGCTCGGCAAGCTGCTGGCCGGCGTCACCATCGCGCACGGCGGCGTCCTCCCCAACATCAACCCGGTGCTCCTGCCCAAGAAGGTGGCGGAGAAGGCGGCCAGCGGCGGCAGCAAGGAGGCCAAGTCCCCAAAGAAGGGCGCCAAGTCCCCCAAGAAGGCTTAGAAAGTAGGGAGTTCACTAGCACTGTGTTGTGTAACATGTTCGTGTTTAGATCTGTGCGTGGGATGTGTTCTGATCTACTAGCAGTTTCGTCCTTGTGGCTTGTTGTATGCTCATTTCTATTGAGAAGATCTTCAGAAATCAGGGCTCGTTGCATACTAATGTTTATTGTGTTCTGTTTCCCGTTCTGTTTTTGCAATTCGTCAGTTTGTTGAGTTTGATTATCTGGAATCACTAAAGGGCATCTAAAAACAAGAAAGCTGCAGGAGCCGACCCGGCCTCACACTGGCCACGTCGACGAATTGAATGCTGGCCGTTGGATTTCTAATCTTTGGTGGTGTTTTCGTTGACCACGGTGAAGGCAGGCCCGTTCTACTGTTAGCTCGGATGTGAAGCTTCTGGATTGTGCGCTGCCCCCCCCCCCCCCCCCCCCCCCCCCCCCCCCCCCCCTCGCTGGATTCGGTGCCTCCATGGTCAGATCTGGTGCCTTCATGTCGGATTTGTGCCAAGCACCGGGCCACCCCTTTCCTCACTGAGGCCGCGCCGCCTCCACCTTCACTGAGGACGAACGTTTGCTGCGACGTAATGCCCCAGAAGCTGGACAATGGAGTAGATGAACGCTGCAGCCCTGCGTATCTGAGCTGAAGTAAGGTATTTTGGTTTTCCCTTCTTTTCTTTGATCCCGTTGCTTGATTATTTCAATATCTATTTTCATCCATTTTTATTTGCTTTGGACGGATTTACTGGTTCATGATCATATCTGGATTTGACTAAAATACTATATCGCAGTTTCCTAGGCAAAGGTTAGAAAACTCCAAATTGACATTAGCAGCTCATATTTCCAATTTTCCTGTTGCAGATTGTTACCATCTTGCTTTGCTCCATAACGGAAAAAGGTAATTTGTTAGGCAAATATTTCATGATTTATGGAGTTAGAACTTGCTATTTTATTGATGGAGTTGTCTTGATACATAATACTATATCCTATTACCAGATAAAGTTAATTGGACACAGGGAGGCCAAAAGGTAGCACACTGTGCCTATGATCTGTTCATGATTTGTTCAGCTCCAGATTTGCATCATTTTCCATTTCCCAATATGCAAGGTGCAAGAGCAGGGTGGCAACCACAAAAGCAACCTCCCAATATGCCTCTGCACTACAAATGGCCACATAATATTTCTCGATCTCTATAAAACCTTATAGACTGACATGAGATAAAGTTGATTTATTTACATGTTTCCATCTGCCTTCATGTTCTTTTTACAGTGATGTCTTTACCTCACTCTTGAATGATGTAGCCGCCACTGATAATTTGTAATTTCGTTTTTGAATTCATGTCAATAAGAAGAAAAGGAGTTCGATCTGGCCCAGCACTTGATTGATGTAGCAGGCCACCGAGTTTCATGTTCTTGTTAAAAAATTTACCTCATTCCCATAGGGAAGATGAGTTTCTTTTGACATGGCACTCATAGATTAGATAAATTAACCATCTCAGATCAGGCCATGATAACCTTACATCTTTTGTTCTATTTTTTACTTCTACCGGCCAATTCCTAGACTACAAGCAAGCTACAGCATGATACTCTCCAGCTAGCAGCGACTAATTTGATAATGGACATTGTTTTTTTAGGTTCTTCATTGAAGTAATGTGTTGTCTGATCAATCTATAATTTGTAGATTTCAAGGATTGCTACCTGCAGCATAACGTCCAATGTGCACGACAAGTAACAGATGGATAAAGAGGGAAGCATGGAAGAAAAGGTAGTCCAGTCACAGTTGCCATTAATTGATCTTGCCAATTTCCAATTTTCTGCAGTAGCTATCTTAGCTTACCTTCTGAATTATACTTTTGGGAACTGCATCTTAATTTTTTATCACAATCTTTAGTTGTAATAATGCAGGATCTTAGCTATGGAATGTAATTTCCATGTAGGCAATTTCCTAGGGAAGATACCTACAATACTATTGAATAAAGGGCTGCAGGTATCTGTGTTATGGTGATAACAGGGGACAGCAAAGAAACTGCTGAGGCAATATTCCGCGAGATTGGTGTAGGTTAGTAAGATTGTAGTGTTTCATAGTTGATTATTGCAGGTTATAGTTCAGTACACCTATAGATTCTTGACTGATGATTGATGAACGCAGTGAGCTATATGAGCTATAACCTCTTAAGGTAAATCTTTCTATAGTTCAGGTATGCAAAGCAAAACGCACCATGCTTATTGACTGATTCATCACTGTTTTGAGCTGAAAATCTTGAACTTGACCTGGCACTTTTTCAAGAGAAATATTAAAATTGTTGATTTTTACTGAATTATTTCGCCAAGAGATCTATTAGGCAACCGCATATGTCATCCCTTAATAGCCTTCTCAAGTTTTTATACTGAGATACATCCTATTTTACATTCAGTTAGACCAGCCTAAGTATTCTCATGCATATATCAATGGTTGGAGTGATAAAAGAATTATAGGGTTCCCTCCTTAGGATTGTTCAGCAACGACCCCAAATGCAATATCAGTTGATAAAAGAATTATAGTGTGCTATATTTTCAAATTACAAATTCCTAAACATAGATTGATTTTCAGTTTCATTTGACATGCATGTCAGCGCGTATTTATTTGTTCCATGGTCTACTCTTGCCATTTTAGTAGCCCTACTGTCATTTTTGTACCAATGTAGTTTAGTTTCCATCAAATATATGTACTTTTCTATAGCTAATGTGCAGTTTAGTCATCTGTCTAGAAAACACATTGAATAGGATTGACCTATTCACGGTTTGAAGTTTTAGTCACCTTGGCTCAGATACTATTTGAATCCTATCCTTTCTTCTCTATGTGCTCGGAATGAGTAGCTACCTTACAATGTTCATCATATTTTTCCATGTCACAATCAACTAATATTGTGTTATGTATAAGCATATAAAGATATGTATTCTTTAAAACAATTGTTGCTCTTGCTTATCACACACCAGGTGTAGTTATGTGCCTCCGACCACATTTTCATTCGTATTGTGTCATATATAAAAAATAACATATGTTGTGTTGATTTAATCAGCATATTCACCGACCCAGAGCTGTGAGTCTAGCGGTGCTACCGGAACCGTGAAAATTTAAATACCAGCCATGAAGCACCGCTCCTCAACGCCTCGCCCCAGTAACTGTGCATGTGTTATACGTTATATATATCGTATGGGTCTACAGACTCCTTGATGTATGAATATTTTGTAGATCATTTTTTATACTTAATGTATGAGGAAAATTCATCCTATATTCCACCACCTCCTTGGCACCTGATAGTTTGGGCAACGTATCTGTACTATTACAGAACTCCGGTTGCATGTAATGTTGTACCCTCAGTATTTGTGGTGATTTTTTTCCTTGGCTTTTATTGCCTTATGTGGTTTATTTTGGTGGCGAGCTTTGTTTACATCCTCTTATTACCAGATAAAATTATTCACTATCATTGTCAATTTATTTCATTTGTCAAACAAAATCGCATAGATATCATCACGCGCGCATGGGCGCGCGCAAATTACTAGTGGTAACTCATCTGGAATGAAGCATAACGTAGCAAAATGATTGTTCTGAAGTCAAATTGTCAAAATGTTTCTAACCAAGACAAACCACCAAGAGTTTATGGTAAATGGTAATATTGCCGAATGTTACATCTAGTCAGAATAACTGTGACCAGACAAACCACCAAGAGTTTATGGATTTTACCAGAGAGAGTATTATCATCATGCTATCCATCAAAAACGTTCTTATGAAAAAGGTAACATAATGCAAGTATGACAGAAGACATCCCTCAAAACAGTGTTGATCAGAACAATGGGCCAGTACACCATTAGCCCCTCTGGCCTAGGTGAGTAGGTGACTGAAACAAATTGATGAACAAGCCCTGCTGGCTCCTGTATCTCTTCCAAATCCATGCAAGTGTTGAACGCTCCCACTACCTGATTTCAGCACCATCTGAACAAACCAGAGCTATGAAATCTGTAGTCTGAGTTAATGGATATACTGATGGCGTTTCTTACCTGTCAGCTTCTTATTGACTGCATAAGAACATTCAGAAGTTATATGAAAAATGGATGTTGTGTTAACCATAACTCTGAAGTTTCAAATGCAGTAGAAAGACAGTGCCAGTAACAATACATGAGAGATGGGACTGCAATGACATTTGCATTCTCGTTTTCCTCTGACCAGTGCACTATATATGAGAACACTTGCAATAATTGACAGCTGCACTGAATTGCGATTACTTAATTTTTTAATAAACATGGAAAAATACAACAGCAGAAATCTGCATGTATGTGTCCGTATATGATCTTCTCCCCCATGTACACACTTCTGCATTTTCTGATTCTATAGTAAATTGGCCATCCAACAATACACATTGATGTAGGCATCCCTTACGGAGCACTGTCATGTCTGCATCAAAAGTTTAACTACCACCAGGATTTTTCCTGCGCCTCCCTGTCAGGCAATACATAGGTTAGTTGTTGCATACAAAAAATAACTTCATGTCATTGGGAAATAAAAATACATCAAACATCATATCACTTGTCCTAGATACTTTTTTTTCCTTTTACGAGAATCATTCACCGAAGGCACGCATAGGCTCCGTTTAAATTTTTTCCAACTTCCAATCAAACTGGTCACATCAATTTTTAGACACATGTGTGGAGCATTAAATGTAGATAAAAACTAAAACTAATTTGACAGCTTGACAAAATGTTGTCTCACAAATCTTTTGAGCATACTTGCGTCGTGGTTGGACACTTATTGCAAAAAAAAAAAAAAAAAAAAAAAAAAAAAAAAAAAAAAAAACTCTACTACAGTACTTCCAACTGAGTGCATCTAAACACCCCTTTCTACTCTACAGTTACTAGGGCAGGCTTGAGTTAAGTATCATATCTAGGCATAGGAGAGTGCTTTACCATTAGAGCCTCTGTTCCAGAGAACCTCAGAATCAGTTGTACTAAGATGTTTATCATCAAGCCTCTTCCATGTCTTAATGGACTTGACTCCTCGCCATTCACCGTCGTCTGTTTTCTCGAGTTGCACAGACACCACCCTTGCTCTCCTTGACCACCCAGCCTTCCCATAGGCATGGTAACCAAATCCACCAGCATAGCAGAGTTGAATACCACTAAGCTTCCCACAGAAGTCATTGATGTGATCATGTCCCACAAAGGCAGCCCTTACATCTCCAGCCTCCACCATGGAGGCAAAGAACCCAGAGTTAATTGATGCTGAGCTGATACCCTCCTGCTTTACTCCTGTGAAATTGGCAGCCGTAAAACTGCTGAACTCTGGTAGTGGAATGTGGAAGAACACAAGGCCAGGTGCTGGTTCCTTCTGTTTCGGGTTCTCATTCATATACTTTGCCTGCATTTTCAAGAAAATTTGTGATTTATAACATAGTACAATGATGACCTTCTGTACATAAATGAGTGCAAATGCATTCTTGGTAGTTAAATCTGCTCACATCAATCTGGACCATCCCGCATTTTAGATATGATCAGTTTTGTGAACTAACAATAGATACATTTTGAACAAACCATGTCCTTCTTGACTTAAGACTTCAGAAGGATAAGATACAGCATTTTGCAGAGTTAGGCTTGGTACAACAGATGACTTAGTGTACCATCAACCATAGTTTTAGGAACCTTCTAAATACGCTTCCTCAACCTCAGTGCACCATTTCATTTAACTTATCACTATGATATCATTTCTATAATGATATAGATGGTTCACATGTGAAGAAAAAAATAATCTGCAAACAATAACCCTAATTTGTTTGAGCTTGTTGTACCAGGCAAAAAGGAAAAGCATAGTGCAATGGGCTAAGATGAACTGTTTTCCCAAAAGAATGCCAGTAACTTGTTAACCTGTAGACTTGAAGATGTTTGTTGGAACCAGACTTGCTGTGAAGCCTTGATCCAACCATAACCACTGATTGATGGCACAGTAGAATAGTCACCGCTGTCTAGGAAATACAGGTTGAGCACTGATTTTTCATCCATGGAGGTTCCTTCAACCCCGGAAACTTCTAAGTTGTAATTTCCGTAACCATCAATTTCAATTCCTTTGGGATTGAGGCTTGAAAGGCTGTTTTTCATGCCCACAAGGTGACGCATTACACCCTCACGCGATAGCGTACCCTCTTGGTCATGGTTCCCAATCACAGCAGCCCAAGGAAGTTTCATGTCAATGGCTGGGGCAATTGCTGCATCCATAGACTTGGCCGCATCAGTCGAATCCGCACCGTAGATGTTATCACCTGACCAACAAAACTGTCAAAAAATTAACACCCTAAACATGTTATACACATGCCCATCAACTATTGTGCATGATTTAGGAACAACTTTACTACAACCGCTTGGCTAAATTTCTGTTCCTCCCACACCCAGGTTTCCAAAAGTTGTAGCTTTGGAAAGATCAACCATAATTGCCCGTGATACAATACGACGAAACATGACAGTAACCTAGACATAATCACAAAGGAAGCTACATTCGTACTGTTGTCTGATGCACTAGCTCCATTCATCAGTGCTCAACTGCTCATCGTGCGAGTTCCCCAACGTCGTCATCCAAGGCCAATCAACAACTGGGACCTTACTGACTCGTCATGGCATGCGACCCGTCGCCGGGCCCCTCGATTCGGAATCCCTGAATCCAGTCCGAAGAACACGAGCTCCGGTAGGCCACGTGCTGTCGCTTGTGCAACCCGTGACATCTTTCTTGAACTAATTAATCAAAAGCGGCTGAAGCTACACTTCTTTACAAATTTTTTTTTTCAGAACGGGATCTCAACCAAGGTCCTTAGGAACTAAACATCTCTCTCATCACCATCGCGCACACGCTGAAAACTAATCTTTCCAGATATTCTATCTATCCAACTGAACGACAACGTACGGCAACCAAACTACCAGCACTATCGAAATGGATTCGGATGAGAAGTGAGATGGACAAAGTCAAATCGATTTTTTGATTACTTAATTGGCTACCATATAAACAGTAGCTGTGGACGGAGTCGGAATGGATAGGTACGACCGACCTGTGAAGACGACGAGGTCGGGGTCCTCGGCGCGGAAGACGCGGTAGAGGAAGGCGGTGGTGTTGAGGTCGGTGCAGCCGGCCTCCTGGGACGGGAGCACGTCCTCGCAGGCCGTGGTCCGGCCGTCCGCGTAGTGCATGTCCGCCACCTGCACCAGCTTGAACGTCCCGCTCTCCCGCCGGAACCGCAGCTCACCGAACGCCCCTTTCTCCTTCCCCGCCGCCGCGGCGGCGGCACCGGCCACGGCGAGCAGGAGAAGAAGCGGCGGCAGCAGCAGGTGGTTCAGGTAGGCGCTGCGCCGGCCGCATCCGCTGCCGCCGCCGCTCATGCTGATGCGGCGTGCAGTGAGATCGCGAGAAGGAATATGCCTACCCGGCTGAGAGAGAGAGGCCTGACCGGGAGGAAGGTTAGTCGTTGGTTAGTTTATAGGAGGCGGGTTTGGACGGTTCCGATTTTGTTATTGGGAGGGGCCGGGGAGTGTCAGCGACGCCGCGTGCGCGTCGGTTTGTTCTTGGAGAGCGACCGGGAGCGGATGGAGATCACTCAGCCCCCGTTTAAATACTGTGAATTAGTCAAATCAATATTACGGTATATGCATCAAGTATTAAATATAGATGAAATATTTATATATTTATACAATTTGGATGTACATCACGAGACGAATTTTTTAAACCTACTTAGATCATAATTAGATACGTATTGGAAAAGATTCTCCGCTAGTATAGTATTAAAATTTCAAATTCTAGATACCTAACACAGCCTCAATCCACGGAGACGGAGAGACGGAGACGGAGACGGAGCGGCGTCGGCACGGCCCGGTGGGCGTGTATGTGTATATGTGATTTGGGTTTTACAATGGATGGAATGGAATGGAAACCTGACCCAAACCCAACAGTGACGGGAAGACGAAGGAAGGTCCATCTCTCTCTATCCCTATCAGGCTCGTCGTGGAGGACAGCCGAGGGGCCGCCGCCGAGACGGACCCTATAGGTGAGACACTGTGACTGGCCCAACCAGTCTGCGGTACTATATACAGCACAATATACGTCGTCGGAAATACCCAAGTTACCTTTGACCGGGTATATAGGATGGGGATAGTGTTTGCTTAGAGTCTTGAGGGTGAGGTGGGATAATGCCTTCTGTAGTGTTGAGTGGTGCCAAAAAATAAAGTTAAATCTCACAACAGATTGTAGGCATCACTCTGGTGAAACCGCGGTGGTGCCCCACTCACTCCTGTAAGTGGCAACAACAGCAGCAGCTTTTTCTGCTCTACTTTAGTGAGGCCTTCTCCTCTTACTGGCAGTAGCAGTGGCTTTTCAGGCGCAAGCACCGATGAATCGACAAGCATCGATGCCAGAAATTTTATATTGGGCACCACTAGCTGCAATGTTGAAGCATCACTCCAAGTGATGTCCAAAAACCAAAAAGTGATTTCAAGCACCACTCAAATACTACGCTGCAGAAGGCCTAAGCGTCTTACTCGCTTGACCAATCAGCAGTCACGAAACAGTAATTTTTTCTCATAATAAATCAACACCAATTAAAATCAACTTTATTTTCATCATTTGTTTTAATATACCATCAGTCTACCATACGTTTCAAGTGAGTTGGCTCTATTCTAGAGATTTTCTAGGATAAATTTCATCTAGTGTCTAATAAAAAAAACGTCTAGTATCTAAGTGCTTCCTCATGAGCACGAGCAACACATAATTAATATACATGATCATTGACCCGAAGTCCACAGATGACCACATTAACATTTTGACTACACTCTGGTACATCTGGAAAGCCAGAAATGATAAACGATTCAACAACAAGAGGGCAAGTACAGCATTCAGGTGCAGCAGACCTGGCTCTAGCTTCGGATGCACAAGACCATGATGAACAGTAGCTGCTCCAGGGAGACCAAACCTCAGGTATACCAGCTTCTATTGCAGGTGATCGGCCTTCACACCCCACTGGAAGTGCACAAGACCAATCTTTGCAACAGATGGTTCAACAAGGCGGCTACCAGCCTCAACACTAGGACGCACAGGTGCCCACTCATCATCTTGGATTTCCAATTTCCATGCCGGTGCTGCTGGAAGAAACCTTCTCTGCTCCGGACACAAGCAAATATCCAGTCAAAAGAGCAGGGTTGGGTGTCTTCATCATCTCCCACACCTTCTCTGCTTGCATCAAAGCAACGATGCAAAACAACTCTTCAGTTCTCATAGCAGACTCGGCCTTCCATGCATTGTCGCAGCGGAAGCGGCGTGCAACCAGCCATATGCCGTCCATACTCCATGCATCCATATGGTGCGAGCATCCTGATCAATGCATTTGCATCCTGAAGGGCAGGCACCAGTTCACCAGTCACACCAACGGCTTGATGCCCAATGCAGACGTTCTTTCAGGCCATTTCAAAATTCAGCCCCGCCTGCCAGTGGTCGTGCATGTCGGATACTCAGGCAGTCAGGCTCGAAGGCGAAGGTAAAATTCGGCCGTTCCTTGCTTCAGCTTCCAAACAAAATGTACATGTACACAAAAGCATAATTTGAAAAACCAACGGCTATGTGTGTCAACGGCCACTCTACCAATCGAATCGAATCGAACAACCATAAAGCATCAGAACCAAGCAGTGGCCCACGCTTTTTATTCCATCTCCAACTTTTAACGTCCTCGATCCGCCACAACTACAAGCAACCAGAACCCTACTATTCTTGGCAAACAAAATCTATTTAACGACCGCAACACAGCCAAAGCGTGGCATCCCCTTCCTTCATAGTCCCTTCCTTCCCTCCCTCACCAATGGCCACGAGAACAGCGTTGTGTCTTCTGGGCTACGTCCTCCTCGCCGTCGCATCAGCGGCGGCGGCTGCGGCGGCCGGTGACGCGGGCAAGATCGGCATCTGCCACGGCCGCGTCGGCAGTAACCTCCCACCGCCGTCGGCGGCCGCGGCGCTGCTCAAGCAGAACGGGGTCACCAGGGCGCGGCTCTTCCTGCCGGACCCGGCCGTGCTCCGGGCCTTCGCGGCGGCGGGCATCGACCTCATGGTGGGCGTGCCCAACGAGAACCTCACCTTCCTCGCGGCGGCGGGGCCCGAGGGAGCGGCGCGGTGGCTGCGGTCCGAGGTCCTGGCGCACGCGCCCGCTGAGAGCGTCCGGTACCTCGCCGTCGGCAACGAGGTGCTGTACAGCAACCGGTTCTACGCGCCGCACCTGGTGCCCGCCATGCGGAACCTGCACGCCGCGCTCGCGGGCCTGGGGCTCGGCGGCGGCAGGGTCATGGTCTCCTCCGCGCACGCCTCCTCGGTGCTCGCCGCCTCGTACCCGCCCTCCGCCGGCGCGTTCGACGCCGCCTCCCTCCCCGTCCTCCGCCCCATGCTGCAGTTCCTGGCCGACACCGGCGCGCCCTTCATGGTGAACGCCTACCCGTTCATCAGCCACGTGAACGACCCGGCCAACGTGCCGCTCGCGTACGCGCTCTCCGCCGCGGGCGCGGTGCCCGTGCGGGACGGCGCGCTGGTGTACACCGACCTGTTCGACGCCACCGTCGACGCGCTGGTGGCCGCGCTGGAGAAGGAGGGGTTCGGCAGCGTGCCGGTCGCGGTGACCGAGACCGGGTGGCCCACCGCGGGGCACCCGGCCGCCACCCCGCAGAACGCCGCCGCGTACAACGCCAAGATTGTGGAGAAGGCGGTGCGCGGCGTCCGCACGCCGAGGCGCCCCGGCGTGCCCGTTGAGGTGTTCCTGTTCGACCTGTACGATGAGGACGGCAAGCCCGGCCCCGAGTTCGAGCGCCACTTTGGCATCTTCAGGACGGACGGCGGCAAGGCGTACGACATCAACTTCACCTAGAGCTAGAGCTGATAGTTTCTCGAGTGCTGAAGAATTTTCTCATCTCTTATGTTTTCCCTGCCTCGTGGGTCGTGGCTCCTGTGCAACCTCTCGTGTAGTGATTTGAGTTATCATGTTCTGCTATTTAACTACCATTATATGGTGCCAATTTTTTTTTCCTCAGAATTGAAAACAAATTATACGTGCAAAGACTAATAACTGATTTTTAGCGTTTGAGTGACAGCATTGTCCCGGCAGTGTCTGAACAATTTATGGATTGATTGATTCGAACATGGCATAAGAATGACAAGATCTTTCCAGGATTTGAGTATATTTACTTCGGCCATGCTAGGCTTTGTAACTAGTTATCGCTTTTCGAGTGCATATTTGCACTTCCTTAAACACGAACTACATACGCTTTTCGAGTCTGGAAATGGCCTTTACATCCCTTATTATATCGTTTCATACAACACTGTTATCACTGTTATTTTCTTATTGAAAGGGCGTTTCTTGTACCCCTTATTGAAAGGGCGTTTCTAGTACCCCGTACATTGGAAGGATCCTTATGCCGTATGCAGTATGATTGTTTCTGTCTTGCCGGCTGCACCAATCAAGTTGATCCTGCTAGTTGCTACAAGATGATAAAACTGAAAACTGGTGATTAAACTGAAGAACAGATACCCAATTTGTTAATGCTTCCAGATTTAAGAAATGCCGTGGAAAAATAAGGAGTGAGCATTACCAATCCTCCGCCAGTCACTAACATATTGTTAAGAAACTGGTTCAAATTTACAGATGCAGTCGTATATATTTCCATTGAAGAGCTTTTCTGCCAATCGCTGATTCTTGACCATAGCAAGCTGCGCATAAAAGCTTAACTTGTAAACTTTTAAAAATGGGATACATGATTAGGTGGGACATATCACTTATCAAAAGATGATGCTCTTTAGCTCCAACAAGTTGACAGAAAGGTAAGGAAAATTCCAGATTCAGCTGAAGCTACATTGGCAATTAAAATAATTGCAATTCGGAGTTGACTGTGCAGACTGTCTAGACAAAAAATACTGCTATTTGTGCGGTGTGACTTGTCATGAGTCATGACTACAATTATATTTGAAGTCCAATGCCTATGACTGAAAATATTGTTCTAGTCATGATCTGAAACTGATCTAACTGATAGAAGCCAAAGGCTGAGATTGATTAGCTTAATGAATGATTACAGCAGAGGTGTTACATATATATATAGAGAGTACAAGAGAGCCCAAAGGGCCTGGCCAGCCTGGAGGCAGCGCCCCAAGAGGCCAGTCTAGCCTAGGGAATTGGCAACAATAAATAGGGACTAATAACTCTAACACCCCCCCCCCCCCCCCCCCCCCCCGCGCAGTCGGAACGTTGTTGGGACGAACGTTCAGGCTGGAGTGAAAATCCATGAAGACCGAGGAGGGAAGACCCTTGGTGAAGACATCAGCGAACTGCGACGTGGTGGGAACATGAAGCACACGGACAGCCCCAAGGGCAACCCGTTCCCGAACGAAGTGGAGGTCGATCTCCACGTGCTTGGTGCACTGATGTTGAACGGGGTTGATGGAGAGGTAGACGGCGCTGACGTTGTCGCAGTAGACGAGGGAGGTAGAGGCCAGCAGGTGATGCGGCTCCTGGAGAAGTTGCCGCAGCCAGGAGGCTTCAGCCACGCCGTTAGAAACAGCGCGGTATTCGGCCTCGGCACTTGAGCGTGAAACCGTGGGTTGGCGCTTGGAGGACCAGGAGATGAGGCTGCCACCGAGGAAGACAGCATAGCCAGAGGTGGAGCGGCGGGTGTCGGGGCAGCCGGCCCAGTCAGCGTCGGTGTAGACCACGAGCTGAGTCGGAGCAGAGCGGGGAATGACAAGGCCAAAGTCAAGAGTGCCCTGAAGGTAGCGAGGGATCCGCTTGGCAAACACAAGATGAGCTTCCCTGGGATCATGCATGTATAGGCAGACTTGTTGAACAGCGTAGGCGATGTCAGGCCGGGTGAAAGTCAGGTACTGAAGGGCACCAGCAAGGCTGCGGTATGCTGTAGGATCAGCAACAGCAGGGCCGGCAGCAGCAGAGACCTTAGCACAAGTGTCAACCGGGGTAGAGCATGGCTTGCAGTCACTCATGCCGTGGCGAGCAAGAATGTCCAGGGTGTACTAACGTTGTGAGAGAAATAGAGTATCCCGGTTGCGCTGAACAGCTATGCCAAGGAAATGGTGCAGAAGACCAAGATCTTTCATGGCGAATTCTTGTTTGAGTGCAGCGATAACCCGGTGTAAGATTTGCTGAGAAGATGCAGTGAGCACAATATCATCCACATAGAGGAGCAGATAGACTGACTCAGTACCGCGCCGGTAGATAAACAGAGAGGTGTCAGACTTGGCTTCGGTGAATCCCAGAGTCAGCAGAAAGGAGGCGAACCGGCTGTACCATGCGCGCGGTGCTTGCTTCAAACCATAGAGTGACTTGTTGAGTTTGCAAACATGTTCAAGGAGAGTAGGATCAACAAAACCAGCGGGCCATGAGCAGTATGCTGTTTCGGACAGAGTGCCATGAAGAAAGGCATTCTTCACATCAAGTTGATGGATCGGCCAATCCCTGTAATGAGCCAAAGTGATGACTGTGCGAACTGTAGCAGGCTTGACAACAGGGCTGAATGTTTCATCATAATCAACACCGGGCTGTTGAGTAACCCGCGAAGGACCCAGCGAGCCTTGTATCTGTCCAGAGAGCCATCAGCATGAAATTTGTGCTTGAAAATCCATTTACCGGTGACAACATTTGCCTTGGGAGGACAAGGAACGAGGTCCCAAGTGTTGTTGTCGGAGAGAGCAGCAAATTCCTCTTCCATGGCCTGGCGCCAGTGAGGATTGGCAAGAGCGTCGCGACACATGCGCGGGAGCGGGGAGAGGACCTCGGCGTGCAGACCGAAGCGAGGCTGCCGGAATCCGATCTTCCCACGGGTAGCCATGCCATGGGAATTGGCGACGGGTGGGATGGGAACAGCCCCAGTTGGAAGCTGGGGGCCGTGCTTGACATAGCGCGGTGGAGATGGGACGATGCTGGAGCGTCGAAGAGTGGGAGCCTCAACAGAAGGCTCGGTCGTTGGGCTTGGTGCAGGAGGACGCCGGTGGTAGACGTGGATGATGGGCGGCCTGTGGACCGGCACCTGTACAGGGGGTGTGGAGGGTGCCGAAACATCCTGCACAGGGGGTACAGGTGGCACTGTGGGCGCGAAACAGCCTGCACAGGGGGCGCTGCAGGCACCTGTACAGCGGGCGCCGTGGGCACCTGTACAGCGGGCGCTGCAGGCACCTGTACAGCGGCGCTGCAGGTACAGATGGCGCCGCAGGTGCCTGTACAGCGGGCACCGTAGGTGCCGGGACAACGGGTGCCGCAGGCGCCTGTACAGCGGGTGCTGCAGGTTCCTGAACAGGGGGCGGCCTGGGCAGGGAGAAGCCTGGCGGAGGCCCAGCAGCCCTGGGAGTACCTGCAGATAGAGGAGTGACTGACAGGGAATCATCATTAGTTAGAAAATCAAGTTCAGTGGGTGGACGGGAGGGCCGACGGAGGGAAAAGGGAAACGTTGTTTCGTAGAAGACAACGTGGCGACAGATGATGACCCGATTGGTGGTAAGGTCAAGGCACCGATAACCCTTGTGATCCGGAGAGTAGCCGAGGAAGGCGCACAAAGTGGACCGAGGGGCCAACTTGTGAGGGGCAGTGGCGGTGAGATTTGGATAGCAGGAGCATCCAAAGGTCCGGAGATCATGATAGGAGGGAAGGGTGCCGTAGAGAGCGAAGAAGGGGGTGCTCATGTGCAAGGTTTTGGTGGGGAGGCGATTGATGAGGTGGGTGGCTGTGGCGAGAGCATCGGCCCAATATGAGGAGGGCATGGAAGCTTGGAACAGCAAGGTGCGGGTGGTGTTGTTGATGGTGCGAATCATGCGTTCGGCTTTGCCATTCTGCTGTGAGGTGTAGGGGCAGGACATGCGGAGAGAGACACCTTTAGCAAGGAAGAAAGCACGAGACGCAGAGTTATCAAACTCGCGGCCATTATCACATTGCACAGCCTTGATAACGCACCCGAACTGAGTGAGCACGAAAGCAAAGAAATTGGAAAGAACAGGGAAAGTGTCAGATTTCAGGCGAAGAGGAAATGTCCAAACAAAGTGTGAGCAATCATCAATGATGACTAAATAATATTTAAATCCGGATACACTGATGACAGGTGGTGTCCACAGATCACAATGAATTAAGTCAAAAAATTTTATTGCTCTGGACAGGGAACTAGTGAAGGGCAAGCGAACATGGCGCCCAAGCTGACATGCATGGCAGATAGAATCATCATCAGGTTTGCTGCACACGATAGAAGAGGTCTGAGCAAGACGCTGAAGGGCAGCTATGCCGAGGTGTCCGAGGCGGCGATGTCAAGTGGTCGGAGATGGAGTGGCTACGAGAGCGCAGGAGCCGGAGGATGATGATGGAAGCTGCAGGGTGTACAAAGGCCCCGAGCTGTTACATCGAAGGAGGACGTTCTTGGAACGGAGATCCTTCACAGAAATACCAAGAGGGTCAAATTCAATAGAAACAAGATTATCAGTGGTAAACTGTCTAACAGAGAGAAGGTTTTTGATAATATCAGGGGCAACAGGAACATTATTAAGGTGAAAGGGGCCAGGGAGAGTGGAGTAGCCAGTACCCATGACCGGTAAAGTGGCTCCATTGCCGACAACAATGGAGGAGGGGAAGGAGGAGGATGGCGACAAAGTGACCATACCGGAGTTAGAAGTGATGTGGGAAGAAGCTCCCGAATCGACAACCTAGTCCGAGGCGCTCGGCGGCGGAGTGAGGGAGACGGTGCTGAACGCGTTGGCGAGCGCCTGAGGATCCCATGGAGACCACGCAGACGGGGGCGCCAGGGCGGGCGGCTGGTAGAAGGCAGCCGGCGCCGGAGGATAACATGCACCGGGGGCAGCAGGGCCAGCCATCATGGCCTGCTGTGGTGGCTGGCCAGGGCGCGGTGTTGGGTCGCGAGAGCCGCCAGAGGAGGACCCAGGCCACATATGAATGGACCCAGTTCACGGGTTGAGGAAGGAGGGCCACTGTGGGCCACCAGGAAGACCGCCACCAGGAAGACCGCCGGTGGGCTGTGGGCCGCCAGCCGAGTTGCCTTGGCCGCGACCGACCACCGCGGCGACGCCGGCCACGACCGTTGTTGCCACCAGCCAGAGGCCCCCCCCCCCCGCAGCTGGTCTGGTGGAGGTCACGGGGACGCAGCAGCAGGGGTGGGCGTCCTGGGGGGCGTAGAGGCGACGAGAGCTGAAGGAGGCGCCGAAGGCGGTGCCATGTTGAGCTCGGCCAGGCGCAGGTCGGCACGAACATCGATGAAGGAAGGGAATGGTCACTGGCGGGTGACAAGTTGAGACATGAACTGGAAACGTTCATTAAGGCTGCGCAAGACGTTCAGCACGAGGGTGCGGTCCTGGACGGGCTCGCCAAGATCAGCAAGTGCATCGGCCATGGTCTTCATCTTGCGGCAGAAGTCGTCGACGGAGAGGGCACCCTGGTAGAGAGTGCGGAATTCGGCGTCGAGGAGCATGGTGCGGAACTCGCGATTGTTCAGAAACTGCTGCTCCAGCCCAAGCCATGCCCCCCGAGCGGTGATGCCTTCCCGCTCGTGGACGACGTCCAGAAGGTCGGGGGAGATGGTGTTGAAGATCCAGGAGACAACGACGCAGTCCATACGGGACCACGCCGGATCGTAGAGGCGGGAGTCATCGCAGAGGACGTGATCCTTCAGGGCAAAGCGGCCGAGGATGAGGAGGACGTAGCCGCGCCACTTGGAGTAGTTGGAAGCCTGAAGATCGAGGACGATCGAGATCAGGTTCTTGATATTCTGGACTGCGGCAGCTTGGCTGTGTAGATGGGCGATGGCGGCTGCTTCAGAGGAGAAGGAGCGGGCGTCGTCATCGTCCTGCGGGTCCTCGTCGCGATGGGAGTCGCCGCGAATGCGCTCCCGGAGGGCCGCGGCCTGCTGCTCCAGGGCATCTGCCTGTGCGCGCTCTTTGGCGAGAGCGGCGGCGGCGAGGCGAACGCACTCCTAGGCCGCGGCGGCGTTCTTGAGGAGGTCAGCCTCCGCCTGAAGGGCCAGGCTGCGCTCGGTGTTGGTGGAGCGCAGGGCAGTAGCCTCATCTTCCAGCTTCTGGGCGGCGGCGAGTGCCTCGTCGCGGAGCTTGGCTGCGGCGGAGGCATCCAGGGCACCGGAGGCGGAGGTGGCGGCCATGGGTGCGCGCGGGCGACGGCCAACCGAGGGGCGCGCACGCGGGAGCCGGGCGGAGCGGCGCGTGCAGCGACCGAGAGTCGCGCGCAGCGGCCGAGAGGGCGCGTGCGCCTGGGAAACGCGCGCGCGCCTGGGAGAGCGGAAACGGAGGGTGGGCGGTACGGCTCAGGAGAGAGCGTCTGATACCATGATAGAAGCCAAAGGCTGAGATTGATTAGCTTAATGAATGATTACAACAGAGGTGTTACATATATAGAGAGAGTACAAGAGAGCCCAAAGGGCCTGGCCAGCCTGGAGGCGGCGCCCCAAGGGGCCAGTCTAGCCTAGGGAATTGGCAACAATAAATAGGGACTAATAACTCTAACACTGACCATCAAATTTCTTAAATATAAAATCTATGATTACTTGTTTTAAGATGAGGAAATTTCTTGCAATCAGAACTATCAAGGTTGCCTGTGTAGCAACAAATGAGTAAGGTTTCCAGAAACAAGTACCTTTAGAGCATCACACTTAAAACGGGCATTGAGGTTGGTATGCAGTGACCGCCCCATGCCCTCTAAAATTAACTGCATTATATTGGAAAGCAAACCAATATTATAGATAATAACAGAACATTGCAAATGATTCTTGGCTGAGAAAATGCATACAGTTAAAAAGGCTGCAGCCTTCTTACCAAATCTGCATCCTTTGCTAGCAGCAGCAAGCTCTGAGCTAACCTGTCGGAAATCAATACATGGACTGCCACATCCATTCTCAACAACCATTAGTGGCACTGACACTGGCTCATCCTTGAGATCATCTTGGATGCCGGCCATTGCATCAACTATCAACCCACCAGCTTCTGCAGCTTTCCGAAGGATACCACAGTGCTGTGATACATTATCATTTGAGTTATATGAACTTAGAGCTAACAACAATACTGTAGATAATAAAGCTAAATGGCAAGGGATTGTATTTACTTTGTACCTTTGAGGCTTCAGCTATAATTTCTGGAAGTTCATTAGCGGTAACATCATTCAAAGCCGGCAACGAATTTGCAACAAGAACTACCTGATCACATGAAACATCTATCTATCAACAGAAAATTTATGATAATTGGATATTCCATAAGTAATCGCCAAATGGGATAATCTTGAAGGTCTGCTTCAGTTCTATAGTTATTTCACAAGGTCAGCCAGACAGCTAAAATCATCTCCATTTTTTATCAGTTCTGAGTTGTCACAAATAAGATCTTTGAGAAATTATCACAACATTCACCAAGAATGTTTTCTATTTTCCATGCAGTCTATATCTTCAACTAAAGAAATAGGAAAAAACAAATGTGATCTATATATACATTAACATGATATATCATGTGTTCTCTTGATTGAATCTCTGCAGCCAGCATTCTGTCTGCTCTTCTTTTTTTTTCTTTTTTTTAACGCAAGTCTGCTCTTTTAATTAAATTCAGTGTGGAGCAAACCTAACAGGTTTTCAGCATTTCAGTTCATACCTCAGTTCCATGGCGTAAAAGCTCCCGAGCTAAAGGAAGCATTCCAAGGACCACATCAGCACCTGAGTTATCAACAAAAAGCAGTGCTCTTTTGTATGGTCGGTCCTTTCTATCAGTAAGCATTCTCTTTTTGAACATATCAAAGTCATCAATCTGCAAGAAAAAGTACACAAAGTTAATGATAGACAGCATAACTTCTTTTATTTTTATTTTTATAACTCTCAAAGGTCGCACTGCAACTGTAATATTTATTTAAAAAGTTAAGACTTGGAATACTTGCCCGCCAAGGACGTTGCATCTTCTTGCGACTCATGCGATAGATTTCTATTATAGTTCCCTTGTGATAAAGTTCTACACAAGCTCGAGATCCCCAATCAAATATATTTGCAGCAAGGACACCTTCAATTAGAGCAAGCAGCCTAGCTTCCTGGATATCCATGAAATGTACACTCAGATGAATATCTAGAGTTGAAGCTTCGCTACAGAGGGAAAAGAAAAATAACAATGACAAAATACCCCTAACAGTGACATTGGCATGTTTTGCTTTTGCCAGAAACACATTTAGTGGTATTTTGTTAAACGTGGACTTATGATCGTGGCATGAACCAAAATTTCTCATGCTTTTTTCTCACCCACAAGCTGACAATAGAAAATTGGCATAATCGCAAGTAGATAACTTGAGCTATCACAGAAGCAAATACTAAGATGACTTCAGTTAAATGCAGAATTAAGCAGAAAGAAGCCCCTCTGACATATACCTCATTCATACTATCAAGTTCCATCAGAAGATCTGGTAAAACAGCCAGTGAAGCCTCATTTTCCCTTCAAGCAGAAGATACCAGAATGTTAGACAAATGAGATCATGTGTATGCAAGCACACATATAATAGGAAGCCAACCTTTGCTTGATGCTAACATATGCATCAACAAACTGAAATTCTCTCAGACATTCTTCTCTCAACTCCAACAGGTTGGCCAAACCAAACTTTCCATAAGCAGCTGGCTCCTCCATCAATCTAACCTTATACACAAGTTAGGTAGCAAAGAGAGAGAGAGCAATATTGACATGCAATAACAATTTTTTACCTTGCCAGATGAGCAGAAAAGGCATGCGCAAATGCATCTCCCCGCCTTTTAGCATCATCAGTCCCACCTTCACTAGCAACTGCCTACATGATAGAACACACAAGTTAGCCAAGAAGATACTGTTTCAGGATTCCATTTACTCCCAAACAGACAAGAAATGGATGTTCAGGTAAATATCCTCGATTCATAAATTGTTACTACAAAATGAAAAACCATATGTGTACTATCTCAGTACCAAAATATGCAATCTCAATGTAAACTTGATTGTGATGATAGTGAAGTGGAAATATTGCCTTCATTACAATAAAGGAGCTAAGCTCGCTAAGCTACGGAAACAGCAACTAGTCCCTTAACAAGGGGATCTCTCAGTTCCTTTTGGCAAACATTTGTGGCAGTGCATACCTGCTTGAAACCGATAAAGGTGGTGTGTGTCAAATGTTCCGAACTACCAGCAGGCAGTTCACAGCCTGATATACTTACTTGTAAGGACCCAGCAATAAAGGAGTTTTTTAAGAAAATGTATTTGAATAATATAAGATCAAGGGTGATACAATTTCTGCTCCATATGAGTGTGGTTCTAGTCTTCTGGGGTTACAAACTGCCTCATGCTGACTGTAGCAGAGATGCCATTCAATAGACGGATTTGGAAACTGAGGGAGATACGTCTGATTAAGTTCGTGAATACTGGAAACACAGAGTCTTGGATGGCTCGATGATTGTAGTTTCATAGTTTGTGAACAAGAACGACATTTGGAAACCTTTTTTTAATATCATGTCATGAAGAGGAACTCTGATGTCTTTGCAAGAGCAACATCATACCTTGTCCACGAGGTCCGGCACATGATCTGACAAAATCTTGAACCAGTACCTAGCACCATGATCTCAGATATCATCAAAGGACTCAATTTTTATTATATATCTATATTATATAAGTAGGGGAAATAGAAATACTTGAACTCATCCTGGTCAAGATCAATTGTGTTTGGTTCATACCTACAAAACAGATCAATTATCACGATTTAGAAGGTTGGATATATGCTGAAACTCTGCATTCGAGAAAAAAGATTCAGAAACTTGTTTATTACTTTTGGTACCATAACTACAGGTGAAAAAACTGTTTACCACTAATTTCTAGAGCCTTTTAGGAAATGGAAGTTGAGCTCCATTTCTGTATTGATTTTACTGCAACAGTTAGTATTTAGTTGGTCCTTTCTGGGTTGACAAAATAGAACTAAACTATCTAGGAAGAGTTCATTTTCAATAATATTGAAATTTCACCAATTTCCACACACATAATAGAGAGTAGACACAGGAGTTAAACATTTGTCTTACGTCTTTGGATCCTCTAACAATGGAAACACATCCAATGTGGGTACAAGATGGAGAACGCCGACATTTAGTGCTGCACTTGCATCTGACCGCAAAATGTCACCCTTAGAAGTTGGCCTTTCAAAGCCTCCCATACCTGTTGTAGCTGGAACTCCCATAGGTACAGGGGCAGTAATCTGAGTACCCTTCTGTACAAACTTCTCCATCCATGATATCTGTACAGTTCAAAATGAAAACATTTTAAAATAATATTGGCGATCAAAAGTGAACTAGATTTAACAAATATAAGAAGAAATTTTGTCAATAATAAAATAGTAGCAAAAAGATATCGACTAATTCCAGCAGCCTTTCCAATAGAGAGATTTTGGTTGACCCTTTTGGTTCTTGTGCATGCCTGTAATGTAGTTTGACTGAGTGACATCCATTTCGAGTTTTCGAAGGTGTAATTTTATTGAGCATCAGATTTGTGTTAAGAGAGTATGCCATACTCAGAAAAATAACCAAACCATCATAGGCATAAACTTAACCATGATCAGGAGAAGATGCCCTTGCCTTCTCATTGAGATCTCCAAGAGGTGGCCCGTGAATCTTTCCACCAACATATGGAGCACCCATTGGGAAGCGTTCAACCAAATGATGTACGCTTAAGTCATCAAGACCATGCTTCTCATAACTCATAAATGCACCAAGAGCTCCTAGAAAGCCCTCATGGCGCAGAAACATAGCTTGCGCCTCTCCTTTTGACCTTTACCAACAAAGAGAATATTGGGAGAACGTTATATTTAAAAATTAATACAAATAACGTAATAAACCGGGAGGGGCAGGGCTAATTTTGAATTTTTTTTTTTTTTTTGCTTTACCAGAAATGCACTGCAAAAGAGATTGTATCCATGGTGTAGGCATGGCCACGGATGAAAAATCCACCAAAAAATATCCTCTTGAGTCCATAACGAAGTGCGTTTAGATAGGAAATCTACAACAAAAAAAAACCGAAGAAACAGGACCCACAGCTTCAATTGAGTTGAAAAATAGACCACAATAAATTAGAGAACCTTTTTCTAATTTAGACCACAATAAATTAGAAAACCTCTTCTTAGTGCAAAGAAACGCAGCTCTCCTGTGTTTTTTCTAGAAAAAAAATTAGAGAGCTTAGGTATATTTCAGAAAAGGTGAAACATGCCTGTATCAGAATGAATTGATACAGAGTGTTCAGTGATAAAACAACAACAATGGCACTTCGGAGCTTTAAAATCAAATGTACTTCTTCCAATAAGGAATTACGCGCCAATCCAAAATTCAAATTTCAGGGCATGGTAAATGAGTGAAATGACCAAACACTACAATTTGTATTTTTAGCAACTTAGCATACAGCATCAAGCATAAAAAATGTGAGTTTACTTATTGCTATGAGCAACATTAAAAGTTATATTAGATCTTCACCCACCAAAAAACCAATTTCAATACGCTGTTTACCACTGTCATCTAGTATCATCTTTGGCATCGCTCGCTCTTGGTTTCATTAATTTTTCAACTCTATCACTTCCATATTATGAGAAAAGTCACTATATAGCATAAAAATATTGAAATGTCACTTAATAAATTGTCTTTTTCAGAAAAGAACACAACCACTCAAAGCTAAGGCGAGATTCCTGGATAAATCTAGCACATAAAAAGCTCCGAGTTTAGATAAGCTTCATTCGTTGTTTCATATACTTGTTCACATTTTTCAAAAAAAAAAACTTTTTAAAAAAATTGTCAAGTGTGTGTACCTATAGAAAAGGTCTGCTGAAAGTACTAAACCATTTATCTTGAACACTTATCTCACTAGTCATTCACCATTTATTTTTCATATCATGTCCTGACAAGGTTGACATACCTGGCCAATGTTGTATGAAATCATCCGTAACAGAGAGAGCGATATATCCTCAGGTCTATAATCTGATAGCTCCTTGTTTTCTGAAATTATCTTTCCAAAACTAGAGGCGATTGTAGATGCTGAAAGGCCAATCTGCCATATAGCAGAAGCATGCATAATTAATACCCACATAAGACAAGAAGTTTAATAACATTTTTTTCTAACATACAGTGCACACAGAATGTTATCCTGATAACGGGTCAGACTAGCAGCTTTAAGCAGTGCATAAAATAACTTATGGGAAATATCAAACATTCTTTTACAATTATTCACACATTTTATGCTAATAGTAACCTTGGAGTAGTCCAGACCACCATATATGTCTCCTACAAGCATGTCTATGATGCTATTGTCTCCACGCTGACTCAACTCTAGCAACTCATCAAAACTGAAACAAAATTACAGAGTTTAGGAGAAATCAAACTTGTATCCAGAAATATCTGATGTCGATGGGCAGAAAAATAGCACCTCTTGCACTTTGTCATTAGCCTCCCCAATCCCCAGTACGTACCACCACCAACATTTGTCCCACTTACTCGCTGAAATTCCCCATGCCCGTCAACCTTTGAAAAAGAATGGTCAACAAGATCCGGTGAAACTCAAAGGAAGAACAAACTAGAAAGCTAACCTCAAAGTTACCTTGATTATACTAACACCAGATCCGACATTAACAAGAAGGAAGGGAAACAAGTCATTCTGATCAATCTGAACATATTGCTTCTGGCCATCCATGTGTGTAAAAGCTTCATGACGTATAGCCTGTCAAGTGTAGGAAAAAAGTGTTATTTACTTGCCGGTTATCTGTAATTTAGATACATGAATGTTAACACACTTTTTAGTAACATGTATTAGCTTAATACATCACCAACAATCCACTATAAACATCACATGAAAGATAGATGAACAGTAGAATATGGACTAAATAAATTGGAACCTTGAGCAAAAAGTTTGCTCCAGCCACAAGACAGTCCATTTCATCTTCCTTTTCAAGGCTGATTCCCAATCTTTCCTTGAAGACATCTGCGTACTTGTATGCTCCACCACCTGTTGCCTTTCCACGAAATATTACACTCAGCAACAAAATAATCCTAAGGCCATAAATCCAAATAAGGAGAACCAATATCTGCTTGCAAAAATAAAGTATGTAATGGAAGAATTATTAATGCAGCAATAAATAGATACTCATCACAAAAAAAAACCTCTGTAAAGACTATTAATTCAGCATCTTTCTGTTTTCCTTTCAATGGATGGGAGGATCTCTAGGCCTTTTCCCTTTTTTTCTATTTGTTGTTCTTTTTCTTATTCAAGGACTATTGAGGTTGCCCTAAATCCAAACATTTACTTATATAGAGTCTTCAGATATATCAATCATGCTGTCTCTTTAGTTTTTACCTTAATTACAATGTCATCAGGCTGAGCTCCCGAGCGCCACGAAGGTGAATCAATTCCTGCAGCGTAAATATAACTGCTATTTCAATGCTAAGAAAATACAGGTGAACCATGATTCATAGGTACACAGAAGCAATATCAAAGAAACACCGAAACTATGTCAACAAGGTGATGGAAATAACTAGGAAGATGACACAACATTCCAATTGTTTACAAAAAACAGTGTTTGCATACCACCACGATGTAGTTGTTTGGAAGAAATGAAGTCCAAACATTCATTTAGCTTCCCGGTCTCGAACTTGACAAAGTGGAGCCTCCCTCCAAGAATCGGGTAGCTTCTCCTGCCACCATTAAACATCCCAAGTCTTCTCTTTGTGGATATCTTGCGCTTATCTTCAGTGGAGAGCTCAGCATGTCGCGAGAAGTATACCAGTTTTATAAGAGATCCTAGAGGGAAAACATACATTTGAAACTTCAGACTACAAAATGTCAGACCCTTTGACAGTGAAGAAATTATAGTTGGCTATTGCAGGTTGAATAAATTACAGAAAAGTTGCACATTTTAATCTATCAAGCACATATCCTAACAGCTCAGGAGGAACAACAAGAGTTGGAAGCCATATGCCTGTTGCAACTTGCAAATAGAACCACTACCAATTCGCAGATACACTCTCACAATGGTTCACATTTTGATTGATAAGCACTAAGTGACAAAGTCGTCCTGAGATGCAGTAGCAATCTGGCAACGTTCAGTGTGGACAGCTAGCACTAGCAGGCGGAAGTGCCAACTTCTGAAAATTGCTAAGTAAGCCGCATCTCATCTACCTTGATTAGCCAACTCGACACAGAAACTTTCCACGGCTACCAAACGATAGACACTGTTGAAGTGTTAGGTGAGTCCAACAGTGAAACGGAGAAGGGGAGACGCGCACGGGGCACGCACGTACCACCGATGTCAAGGGCAAGGTGGGAGATGTCGTCGGATTGGTTGGGCAACAGGATGGTAGGGTTGCGATCCTCCAGCGTCCCGTGGATCGCCGCGCCGCTGAGGTCCAGCTGCGGCCGCGAGCTCGACCGGGGCAGCATCGTCTTCGCGGTCGCCTGCGCCGCGGCAGAAGATGTCTCCTCCCCCTCCTCAGCTTCGTGCTTCACGCCCGCCCCTCCTTCCCCCAGCTGATCCTGGATCGGGTCGCTATTATTGGCCGCCATTTGGATTGGACCAGTGCCGTGGGACGGAGTGGAGCCGCCACCAACAATCCACCAACCAAAATCTTCCCGCAGCGCGTACGGCGCTGCCGCCTGCCGCCTTGGGGAGATCGAAAGCACCAAACGCGCGAGACGGAAACGGAGGACGGGGAATCGACGATGGGCGCCAGTCGTCGTCGCCCACTGGACACTGGAGAGGAAGGCGGCTGAGCGACCGCGGATTTGTTGCTTCGGTGCGGCCTCGCGGCCTTGTGGCTCTCGGTGAAACGCTGCGGAAAAGTCAAAAAACGGAATGAGATCCTCGGCAGTTCAGTTCACAGCTGCAGAGAGCAGTCCGACGAATCATCTCCGTCCCCTTCAATCGAACGATCGTCCACGCGCGGCCGGCTATTTCCTTCTCGCTGCCTCTCCGGCTCCGGCCCAAAATGTGCCCACACGGCCCAATCCAACGCAGCTACGAGCAGCCAACGAGCCAAGCAGTAAAACGGCGCCAAAACGAAGACTTTTGGAGGGAAAAAAGACCTCCACGAAGTCGTCACCGTCTGGAACTGAGGTCAGTCGATCTCCCCCCTTTCCCATTAGATTACTTCTTCCCTGTTTCCATAGTCACCTTGCCTTGAAACTGAGAAATCTTATGTTGTCCGCGTCATTAGTTATTTGGAACGGAGAAGCAGGTCATGCAAATAACCGTCATGCAAGCAGGTCTTCACTTTTAGACTCTCCAAACTAAAAAATACAATAAAGGAAGAAGAGAACAACACAGCATCATCATGGATCCAATAATAAGTAAGTAGTGCATAATCATAAATTAATTTCTGGTTAAACAATCTAGCATGGTTATCTAGTACAGTATATAAATTGACAACTATAAGTGGCACTTCTCTAGTCTGTGCATTATTTAGGTCCAAGATTCTTCTATTATAGATGGATGGCATCTTCTGTATTTTTTAGTACCTGAAAACTACAAGTAGTCGCATACCTGTGCTATTTATCCTTTTCAACAGAGAGAATACAGTACCTATTATGTTTCCCCATGTTGGTATGGAATTCAGAAGAGGCTTGGATGTTTTTGGCTTACATATGTCCCACAAATTTAGTGCTTTGGCACACCGGGCAGTTTACTTTCCAGATTGCACCATGCTAGTAGACATTATATTGACAGTAATCCTCTTTTACTTATTCAATTTACAAATCTAGACATTATATTATCTTCAAATTGTCTTACTTGCTTATTTATTTAATTTTCATAGACCTATCACAGATGATGTTTTAGATCTCTTTACTTGAAGATGTTTTAGAGATTGATGGTCTTTTGGAATGCTTTTGTCATTTTGCAAGCAAAGGAGCATCGTGGGAGAATGGAGGGCTCAGTATGCATATGCAATTATATATGAAGCAAACATTCCCTCATGTGCTACTTGACTGCCTTTTGCCTTTTGACAGTCTTTTATCATTTGAATGTTTAGTTGTGTATATCAAACAAATGACTAAAATTGAGGGCACTTATTGATGTTCAGTCTGCTGAATATTTAATTGTATATGTATGAATGCCTTTTGCCACCTAAAAATGGTTCTCAGTGTGTTGAATCTTGGACTAACTTTATAGATACAACAAGATACATGGGAATGTCTCCCCATCTGCATATATCAAACTGACATTGTTGGTATATATTTGAATTATCTCTTTTGCCATTCAGAGCTTATAAATTGATACAATAATCATAAACACTGAAGTTTAGAATTGATGCAACAATCAAACTCAGAAATTTATAGATACTCAATCATTATAGTACTCAATATGGAGCCACAATCTCAATTTACACATCAATTTACAATAGCTGAACACTGAACCTAGGCTTCACACACAGCTTCCCTTCCCTTCTCCACAAGGATGTGTGCAATGGCCGTCGTCCTGTGGTGTTGTGGGCAGCAGGAAGGGTTTCTCTCCTATTCTTGCCTCCAAATGCCATGAAACTGTTGTCGATGCGAGCAACAGCAATACCGCGCCGGCCAAAACGCTGGATGAAGGATGAGGACAGAAACAGAGATCGCCTGCTATGGGCTTTCCTCGCTCGTTCCAGTGCCGAGGAAGATGGCGAGGGACCAGCGACTGATGGAGATTGGGCGAGCAGCCTGCGGCGGCAGACGGAGGTTTGGCGAGTAGCCTACGGCGGCGGACGGATTGGGCGAGCCACCGCGGCACCGGACGGGGACCGGGCGAGAAAGCCTGCAGCAATGGACGGAGATTTGGCGAGTAGACGGCGGCAGCGGACGGATTGGACGAGCGGCCACGGCAGCGGCGGAGATTTGGCGAGAGGCGGCGGCAGCGGAGATAGGGCGTGCAGTTGATAGGAACGGAGCGGTCGTTTGCTTTTCTTTTTTCCGCGTCGTTGCGCTTGATTGGGCCGCATGGACCTTTTGGGCCGGAGCGGGAGAGGCAGCAAGCAAGCTGAAGTACGTGGACGCTGGATCTTAGCGGACGGTGCTCCTTCTTCGGACTGCTTTCTGCAGCTGTGAAGCCAACTGCCGAGGATCTCGTTCCTAAAAAACTGACTGATCTTTGGACTTGGGATTCCTTGGGCCCACACTGCAGGAACCCAAAGTCGAAAGTGCATGCTCGGGTACTTTCAGCACATATGGCAGCTTTAGGCTCTGTTCGTTTGAGCTTAAAACCATTTATTTTTCAGCCCTTCTACAGTATTTTCTTCTCATAAGAAATCAGCATCAGCGCTTATTTTCAGCGGTTTTCAGCTTCAGCGAACAGAGCCTTAGATTCAAGCTTAGTGTGCCCTGTTTACTTGTCAAAATTTTTCTTCTTTCCCCATCACATAAATTATACTTTACGCCTGTATCGAGCATTAAATAAAGTAGCAGCGGTGGCATATTTGTACTTTTTGTATGGCTAACTCGAGATGAATCTTTTGAGTCTACTTCGGTCATGATTGGACAAAAATTGTCAAATACAAATAAAAGTGCTACAGTGCACTTTTCACCCCCTTTTCACCCAACTAAACAGCCTTGTTTACCTATTTTTCTTTCACAACAATTTAATTATATAATTATATAATTCAGTCAACAGAACAGAGTGATAGTTGTATTAACAATATATAGGGATATAGAGATAAAGCTATGACAATATTTAAAAGATTGGACTAAACATAGAGTTAAACTATTTTAATTTAATTTGAGTCTAAGTTATGCATAAGCTATGACTATTGTCTTTTTCAACCTCTATATCATGTTTTCAACTTCTCTTATCTTTAAAAAATACTGCAAACTTTATAAAAACTTCAAAAAAAAGTTTTATATGTACACTAACAGTAGGAGGGCTAGAGCCTCTCTAGCACTGCCGTTGGCTTTGTCCATGTAGGTCGTAGCTTGTGAGATGCTATCTACCTGAAAACTGAAAATTATGACTTCTGTATGCTACCAGCATGAAATAATGAAGTTAGAGCAATGGTATTTTTCTTCCAACATTTTTAAACAACATTAGATTGAGTTTGTGGATTAATTATTGGCTTATTCCTGTTGGTTCTAGCTTCATATATAAATTATAATTCTCAAACATATGGAAGACATAAGAAGCCTGAGAAAACACTAGTTATCTCTTGCTAAACAAATGGTACAGCACATGACAAAAAAAAAAGAGGAAGTCATCCAAATACTCCATTCTCAATAGCAACGAATATTTATATTTTTTCCTTGAAAGTAGGCTTTTGAATAATCCAAAAATTCTCAATTAGGTAATTGAAAAATTAGGTATTAGAAATTGCTACCTTATGCTTATCTCGAAAAAATGTTACCCAAAATTTCGTGATAATTCGAGATTGAGTTCGGTTTTTACTAGAAACACCCAAAACTGACAAAAGCCTATACTTTTGATAGAGTTCTACTAGCATTTTAAAGCAATCAACAACAATACTTCAACATAATTATTGTCTTCATATCAACTAACAACAAATTAGTTATCATAGATCTACAATGAGCAATAACAGATAAATATATTTACATTGCACTGGGGCTGGTGAGCCCAAGTGGTTCCTTGAGCCAGCCCCCAAAGTCGGCGACCTGGGTTTGATCCCTAGCGCTGGCACCAGAAGGCCCCTCAGTTGGTCGACCTAATGAAAAGAAATATATCTTCATACTATGAGCAAGAAGAGCAATGGATTGAGATATTTTTGGTAGCTTGGGTACCGAAAAAATATCCAAACTACATTTGTAAAGTTATTATTCAAAATTACGATTGAGGATTGCGGGTTTGGTTTCAAGTCCGGGTATTGTTGACAGATACTAACGCTATCAAAAGAATTTAGCCGTCTAGCAATGGTAACGATACTTCTCAACGCAATCCCGGGGGTTGTCAATCCCTATGCTCAAAGTATATGATTGTTAGCCAAAAATGCTATGGGTAGCTCTATAAGATAGGTGATGGGATTCCGCAAGCGCACAGAACTATCGTGTAGCACTTTACCTGGGAGTACCAGGTGTCGAATTTATATTTTCCCAAAGGAAGACGGAGTTTGTGATTCCAAAGATCTGATAGTCAAGGATCTAGATATGGATAAATGGGGTAATAACCTTAGTAAGGATAAATCAATGAAGTATAATTAAGGTGGAAACACACTAGGTAGCTATGGAGTTTTAGGGGAGAACTCTATCTCATTAAAAGATCAAAAGATTATTATACCAAAGAGACTGCTATACCCGGGACGCGCAAAGTCCTAAACTCGCCGGGGTTCGACTGATTAGGCACCGTACCTAACAAAAGCCTACGCTGATAAAACCAGGCCGAACGTGGTGGAATCCAGAGGATTCTAGGGCTGTCACCACATAGAACCTACCACTACTATCCGTGGGCCTAGCCGCACTTAAGGGTAAACTATAGCCTAACCACCGCGCTTAATCTATAAAACTTACTACTCTAACTCGAACTCAAGAATTAGAGCACTCTAACCAAGTAATGAGCAAGTATACAGCTACTTAAAGTATAACAATAAATAAATAAAGAATGCGATCTTTATTACCGATAAGAGTGAAGAACACCGCGAAGGAGGTCGCCGACAAGTCCGGCTCCTCCACAGACTTCCTCCTTCTCCCGACTTCTCTCACTACTCTACTCTTCTTTAGCTAGCACTATTCCTAAGAGCAGAGCTTCGCTAGAGAGATAGAGGAGCTACTACTGACTATTAGTTGAATCTCTAGTGATCTTCTAGTGGTATTTCTAGTGGTTTCTCACTTACAAGTGAGGATTCAAGTCCTATTTATAGTGTAGGAGTGCTTCAGGGATACTTGTAGGGGTCCTGAAGGTCGGTGGCGCGAAGTGGCAGGGCGGGCGCCCCCTTGGATGCACCGCCTTGCATTCAGCGGCCCTCCTTCCTCCTCATAGGTGGTTGCAAGGTCGGTTTGTGTGCTAAAATGACGGTTTGCAACCCTCGGGAGGATGACATGTGGGTCCTTCAATCCATGGCACATCACTTGATCACCGTTGGATGAAAACCGACCTCATTTGATGGCTTGGATGACTCTTGGATACCTTTCCTCGGTTTGTGGACGTAGGCACTCACTTTGGACAGGGCGGACGCCCTGTTGATAGGGCCACCAGATCCTCGTGCCTTGTATCTGAGCCGTTGATATTGTTTCAACATGCCACAGGCCATTTGGGAGGATGGCACATGGATCCGTGAGGTGACATGCCAATTTGGCGCCACACATAGGGCGCCGCCCTATGTAGGGGGCGGGCGCCCCCCCTCTGGCTCCCATGTGGCAGCTGAGGTGTTGAGGTGTCTTGGTATGCTTCATTTTTGCCTGATTTCACTATTTTTCCTGCATACACAAGATTTCTCCAAGGACATGTGGAATTAGGTAAGTTTCAAGGTGAGTCCTTTGCATTTAATGTGGTTTTACCTTGATTATGGGTGAAATGTTGACGGTAAAATATGGTGTTAGCGACCGTCAACAAACTCCCACAAGCTAACCTTTTGCTTGTCCTCAAGTAAAGATGTGGTTTTAATATGGTAATGTTGGATCAAGAATGTAACAATTCACAAAGATCTTGCATACAAACCAACACTATTCTAGTATTGAGCATGATTCAGAAATTCATCTTATGTCTTAACTATATAGGGCTTTTAGCTTTTCCACCTTGGATTATGCAAAAACAAGATAGCATAGATAAATAGATACTTCATCCCTTACTTTGGTAGAGTGAAACCATTTACTAGAGAGTTTTTATTCTTTTGAAAAAGAAAATCTTGCTTTGCTTCTTTTAGTGGTACTCTCAACCACTCTTTAGTGTGATGGACCTCACAAGAGTTCAAAGGAGCTTTTCATGTCTATCCTAACCTTATGTGGGGTTTATAAGATTGGAGCAAAAGCATACTTGAACTGAATGTATTGCAAGATTAGACTCTTAGATCACAGGGAGCAACAAGTCATATAAAATGATCAAGAAGTGCAAATGTAAATTATTTGGTGGGCTCCTTTGAGACTTATTCCTTTGCCTTAGACAGGGGAGAGTATGGTTACTGAATACATAGTTTTTTTTATGAAGAAGCATAGATATATGGGCACCTGCCCATGGGACATTTGTCCTCTTTTATTTTCCTCGAGCACTTGCTCTCTCTCTCTTTTTTTCAGTAACCTATACTCCCCATCTATCAAAAGGACAAAAATTGATTGTGGTTGGTTGTCTCAATTGGTGTGTGGAGCATCGATGTATAGTTCTAGTGTAGAAGTAATACATAGGCAGAATGTGTACGTAATCTTGATCAAAGAATATGACTAGTTTCTCAACCTAGATCAAATAAGGTCTAAGCAAGCTCAAAACAGACAAGAGCTCTTTCTTTTGGTAGTTTTAGTTGTTTGTGGATGTATGGCTTGATGGTAGGTATTTAACTCCATAAAAGAACCATGAGTAAGAATTTGAATTTTATAAATCAAAAACTCTAGTTGGTTCTCACTCATTCCTTAGGTCAGGTAAAAGTTCTACTTATACCAATTTCAATCTTGCAAGAGCATAACTTAGGTTATTAGCATGTGCAACCCACAATAGTGTTTGACTTAAGACAAATTTCAGATATCAAACTCAAAACTTTCATAGTAAGGATTGTATAACAAGATTTTGCAAATCATCATAGAGCAATTGTTCATCATTTCCAACAAAGACATATCATATTTTTTTCATCATATCATTATTTTCATTTATTTATTGTTATGTAAGAATTTAGAATTGCTTTTCATATTATAACTCACAGTAATTAAGAAAAAAGAGCTGGGGTTAGAAACAATACCTTGGCGAGGATGACGGCTCCCCCAAGCTAGCTTCTTCTCCATGATCGGATTCTTCTCTTGGTCGGGTTATTTCCTCTTTTGCATCTTATTATGATCACTAGGCTTTGCTTTTTATTGCTACTATGATGAACTAAATTTATATTTTATTTTATTTTATTATTATTTTTTAATCTCTCTTTTATTATGGTCTTTATTAAACGCAAGACATAAATTTAAACATGCTTCTAACAATTAATTGATTTAATGCATGAAGAAGGGAAATATGCCAATGCAGTAATTAAGGAGAGAGATAGAATACTTACTCCCATAGCTGTCCTTCTTCGGAAGGAGATTCTTCCTTGACCGATGTCTTCTTCTCATCTTGTCTTTATTTGATGGTAGCGGGGTCTGGTGTAGAGGCTGTAGATGATGGTGAAAGGTCCTTATTTGGTTTTAGTAATTGAGTGACAATTTAGGTGGACTAATATGTGTTTAAGTATTGATTACACAGGTGATTAGTCCACAGGTACATTTGTGTGAGCATTTATGCCATGGAGGTGGAAATGGCTTGGAGATGATGCTCAACTCACACATATGGTATGAAGGAGCTAAACGCATGAGACATGACATGGAGTCATGTGGCTAGGTGGAGAAGATCAAGACATGACTTGGCGTCGACGGACCGGTTGCAAGTGTGAAGGGCAAGCTAGTGGGCTTTGCGCCGATGGACCAACACAACGGTGAAGAGCAAGTGAAGTCGAGGATCGATGAACCAAAAGCCACGTGATGATATGAAGTGGATCATATCATTGTTGAGGTGTCAGTGCATGTGTTGCACCGGCATCGATAGTGTTGGAGACGGTAATTGGAATGAAAAGTGCAAAACAAAGGTATAACCTAGGGCATTTCTATTTCACCGGTTTAAGGTTGAGTAGAGAAGTGCTTGACTGGGTTTTAGGATAGATGGCCGTACTATCAAGAGGGGCAAACTTGTTTGCATATCGGTCATCTAGTGCCACTTGAACGATTTAACTTGCATGCATTGATAGGACCGAGTGGCATGGTGAAAAGAGTGAAAAACCCTTTGAAAAATGATTGTGAAAATGCTAACTCACATGCACAAGGTAGTGGAACACTTTGGAGTTGGCACATTTGCAAAAGGGTGGAAGTTTCGAGCTCGCAGGAAGCTTGGTTAGATTTTGGATGGATAAACTATTTTTATCCTTTGAGTTTTGGATTAAGCAATCATATGGGTTGTGTAGCCCTCTGAATAAGCTTTCTAAAATGTCCAAGATCATCGAAATCAGAGTTCGGAGCTAAGAGATATCGCCGTTTTTCCGAACGGGGGCAGGCGTCGGACCCTAGGAAACATTAGTCCGACGCTAAGCGTCGGACCAGTCCGACGGTTCAGTCCGACGCCCTGAAAATAGCCGTTCGAAGGGGCTAAAGCGTCGGACCTTGAAGGTATAGTCCGACGCCCACCCTGGGACAGTCCGACGCTCCAGTTCGACGCTATTTTGCTCTTGGGAAAACTCTCTGTAGACCGTCGGACCCTAAACAATGGTCCGACGCTCCGGTCCGACGCACGGTCCGACGCTCCCAGAGAGCCGTTAGAGCGCAGTAACGGTTGGATTCAAACGGCTAGTGACACGTGGAGCAAATCCAAGGCGTCGGACCATGAACATTAGTCCGACGGTAGCGCGTGCAACGGTCCGACGCTCGGTCCGACGGCCGGTTTGAGTTGGTAACGGCTCCTTTGGCTTGAGGGCTATTTATTTGAATGTGTGGCCGGCTGTGAGAGGGGTCTTGCACGTTGGAAATATGTTTCCCTTGCTTGTGCGTGACTTAGTGCTCTTCAACTCACTTGTGCTTATACAATTCACATCGGAGAAGTGAGTGATCGATCGCTAGTGCATTGCAATGTGAGATTACTTCGAGTGGCACTAGATGATCGAGTTGCAAGCCGGTGGTGCTTGTTACTCTTGGAGGTTGCCACCTCCTAGACGGTTTGGTGGCTTGTGGCTCCGTGAAGTAAGTAAGAAGATTGTGTTTGGCTCCGGAGAAGCTTTGTGAGGGGTTGGAGCTCACCCCGCGGGAGATCGCGAAGAGCATCGCTAGTAAAGCAAGACGTGAAGAGCGACAAGTGGTCTAGCCGAGTCAAGTGCTAGAGCTTGTGATAAGCACTCCATGTGGGAGAATGTGACTTGCGGGTCACCACTAGCAAGAGGATCGGCGGCAACCTTAGAGCTTGTCTCAACGGAGGACGTAGCTTGTGGCGATAAGTGAACCTCCGGGAAATAAATCACCGCGTCAACATCTTCCTATCCTTCGCGGTGGTTTACTCCCTTCTACACAAGTTATTTATTTTGTGCATTACTTTACTTGTGTAGTTGTAGTTGCTCTTATGAGACCGGTTAGCTTGTGTAGCTTGCCACTCACGTTCTTAGCTTGTGTAGCTTAAAACTAGTGTCTTGATTAGTTTGTATAACTAATCAAGTTGCGCTTCTTGATTAGGATTGTGTATCCTTGTCATTGAGCACGCAGTGAGCTTAGGTGCTTGGTGCGCTTTTGCTTACTAGTTGGTAGGAGTTTCCCCTGTGCTTAGAGTACCAGTGCTTAGCTTTGTGTGACCTTGCGGTAGAACGGTTTAGGAAATGTCAAGCTAGGCTTGCACCTTTGTTTTTGCTAGGATCTTTTACAAGGTGCATAGAGTTATAGTTAGAGGGGTGAATTGTTGCTAGAACCGAATATGTTTCATTCCGCTGCGATTAGTTGTTAAAAAGGACTATTCACCCCCTCCTCTAGTCCACCATCTCGACCCTACAGATGGTTCCCTCTTAACCGCATCTTTGTCTTTCTTGTTTCTCCAGATTCTTGGTTTTCTCCTCCTCATGGATCGACTCTTATTTTTCTGCATGTTAGTTGCATGATGCGGTGCATAAGAGAAAACAAATCTTTCTTTCTTCCCATTTATATAGAAATCCATGCTACCACTATCAACAAATATACATGCATTCACAATATTCAAGAAAGGTCGGCCAAGAATGAGGGGTAAGTTGTCTGTATTACCCATGTCTAAAATCATGAAATCGGCAGGCACAAAGTTGTTTCTTACTTTTACCAGAACATCACAAAGTACTCCTTCTATGTAGCAAGTTGTTTGATCAGCTAATTGCACATATGCAGAAGTTGGTACAAGCTCAGTGTAGAACAGCTTTTCATAATGTTCTTTAGACATGATGTTAATGTTAGATCCTAGATCACATATAGCATTATGGAACTTTTAAGATTGAATAGAACAAGATATGACAGGGGTTTCAGGATCTCCCTTTTTAGTTGGAAAATTCCATCCATCTAGTTCATAACCATAATAACTAATAGTAATAAGATTAGCAGATTCCATAGTTGTTTCAGACTTTCCTGGTATTCTATCTTTTTCAAAAGATGAAATTGCAGTTGCTAGTTGTGCTAATTGGGTTTCAAGCATCTTATTGAAACTAAGTTGATTCTTAATTGCAGAAGAGAAATCATCCAATTTAGCATTTATGCTATCTAGCATCCTATCATTAGCATGGAGCTTCTTGTTTATACTATCAGTCATTCTACCTTGACCATGGACAGGATCTTTAAGAGAAGGTTAGTTATTACCTTAGTTGTTCGGACGTTGCGAATAATTAAAAGTGTTACCTTGATAATTGGAGCGTTGAGTCCATCCTTGGTTTGAAGAACGAAAATTGTTATCATTGTTGATGAAGTTAAGGTCTTCATGTCTCTCAGGACAATGGAGTCCGGAATGGCCAACTTCTCCACAGACTTCACATGTCATGTGAGTCTCCATGGCTTGCACGGTCTCAGGTGTATGCATCTTCTTGCAATTTTCTAGCCTTTTGGCTATTAGGTCCACTTTAACTGTAATCATGCCAGTTTCCTTTAAAGAATGCATATCTCGCTTGCGTGGTTGTAGACGTTTCTCGTTCCATCCTTGATTGGACACCATCTTCTCGATCAAAGCCTTCGCATCTGAAACTTTAAGAGAAAAGAATGCTCCACCGGCGGCAGCATCTAGATGGCTTCTATTAAGAGGGGTTAATCCATGGTAGAAGTTTTGGATCAAAAGCCAATCCTCCGTACCATGGTGTGGACAGGCGGCGACATACTCTTACATTCGTTCCCAAGCCTTGGGAATCGATTCATCGGTTTGTTGTTGGAAACTAGAGATCTTATTGCGAAGAGCATTGGTCTTGCCTAGAGGAAAGAATTTCACTAGGAAAGAGTTGAAACACTTTTCCCATGTGTCCACATCATTTCGGTTCGTATAGAATCATTCCTTAGCTTTTCCTAACAAGGAGAAAGGAAAGAGTCACAAACGAATTGCGTCTGAGGTTACTCCTTTAATGGTAAAGATGCTGCATATATCCAAGAAGTGTTAGAGGTGTGCATTAGCATCCTCGTGAGCCTTGCCACAAAATGGGCTAGCTTGATCCATTGTAATTAATGCGGGCTTTAACTCGAACTGAGTGTTCGCCTCAATGACACCAGGGCCTGTTGCTATATTAGCAGCAGAAGGTGCAGAGAATTCACGGATGGTCCTTTCGGCCATATTCGTAATTCTAAGGATAACTATCTAGACTTGACTCAAATGAGAGGAATTCAACAGTTGCCTTCCCCGGCAACGGTGCCAAAAATGCTTGTTGACAGATACTAACGCTATCAAAAGAATGTAGCCAAATCTATCGTCTAGCAATGGTAACGATATTTTTCAACACAATCACTGGGGTTGTCAATCCCTATGCTCAAAGTATGTGATTGTTGGCCAAAAATGCTATGGGGTAGCTCTCTATAATAGGTGATGAGATTCTACAAGCGCACAGAACTATCATGTAGCACTTTACCTGGGAGTACCAGGTGTCGAATTTATATTTTACCAAAGGAATGCGGGGTTTGTGATTCCAAGGATCTGATAGTCAAGGATCTAGATATGGATAAATGGGGTAATAATCTTAGTAAGGATAAATCAATGAAGTATAACTAAGGTGGAAACATACTAGGTAGCTCTGGAGTTTTAGGGAAGAACCCTATCTCAGTAAAAGATCAAATGATCGTTATACCAAAGGGACTGCTATACCCGGGACGCGCAAAGTCCTAAACTCGCCGGGGTTCGACTGATTAGGTACCGTACCTAACAAAAGCCTAAGCTGATAAAACCAGGCCGAACGTGGTGGATTCTAGAGAATTTTAGGGATGTCACCACCTAGAACCTACCGCTACTATCCGTGGGCCTAGCCACACTCAAGGGTAAGGTATAGCCTAAGCACCGCGCTTAATCTATAAAACTTACTACTCTAACTCGAGCTCAAGAATTAGAGCACTATAACCAAGCAATGAGCAAGTATACACCTACTTAAAGTATAACAATAAATAAATGAAGAAAGCGATCTTTATTACCGATAAGAGTGAAGAACACCGCGGAGGAGGTCGCCGATAAGCCCGGCTCCTCCACAGACTTCCTCCTTCTCCCGACTTCTCTCACTACTCTACTCTTCTCTAGCTAGCACTATTCCTAAGAGCAGAGCTTCGCTAAAGAGAGAGAAGCTACTACTGACTATTAGCTGAATCTCTAGTGATCTTCTAGTGGTATTTCTAGTGTTTCTCACTTACAAGTAAGGATTCAAGTCCTATTTATAGTGTAGGAGTGCTTCAGGGGTACTTGTAGGGGTCCTGGAGGTCGGTGGCGCGAAGTGGCAGAACGAACGCCCTCCTAGGGGGCGAGCGCCCCCTTGGATGCACCGCCTTATATCTAGCGGCCCTTCTTCCTCCTCATAGGTGGTTGTAAGGTCGGTTTGTGTGCTGAAATGACGGTTTACAACCCTCGGGAGGATGACATTTGGGTCCTTCAATCCATGGCACATCACTTGATCACCGTTGGATGAAAACTGACTTCATTTGATGGCTTGGATGACTCTTGGACACCTTCCCTCGGATTGTGGACGTGGCACTCACTTTGGACAGGGCGGGCGCCCTGTTGATAGGGCCACCGGATCCTCGTGCCTTGTATCTGAGCCGTTGATATTGTTTCAACGTGTCACAGGCCTTTTGGGAGGATTGCACACGGATCCGTGAGGTGGCATGCCAATTTGGCGCCACACATAAGGCGGGGGCCCTATGTAGGTGGCGGGCGCCCCCTCCTCTGCCTCCCATGTGGCAGTTGAGATGCTGTGGTGTCTTGGTATGCTTCATTTTTGTCTGATTTCACCATTTTTCCTACATACACAAGATTTCTCCAAGGACATGTGGAATTAGGTAAGTTTCAAGGTGAGTCCTTTGTATTTAATGTGGTTTTACCTTGATTATGAGTGAAATGTTGACAGTAAAATAGGGTGTTAACGACCGCCAACAGGCATGCAGTTTTTCTGGGTTATACACCTATCAGTGCGATACGTTCTATCTTTAGCGAAAACACTGGTGAATAAGGAGAAACCAGAACTAGAAAGGGGAAAGGAGAAAAAGAAAAGAAAACTAAGGAGCATCAAGTGCTGCTGTACGGAGCTAGTCCCCAAAGGTGGAACGTGTTTGGTTGAGTTTATCAACTAAAATAAATGTTTTTAAAACAGTGTTTTACTTTTCTAACAAAAAACAACATCATCCAAAATCATTGCTTATTTTCAGATTCAGAGAGCTTTTGTGCTGATTTCGTTATTTAGAGTTTTAAAACGTTGAACTTTTCTATTTTCTAGACGACCGTTGGTTTTTGCTGATCAGACGGTCAATGAGACAATGCTACAGCCGACGAGGGGTGTGCGAGTGGTTCGGTCGTCTAAGACCATCCGCACTCTTCGTCCTTTAAATTCATTCTCTAAAAGGAATATTCTACCCTGGTAATCGAGATTCTCTTCTCTATACCACTTTCTTCCGCACTCATCCATCCTCTATATCTCTACTGCCAACAATAAGACCCATATGTTTGCAAATAAATTTTATCTAAATATATCCATGTGAGATCTTGTTTTGAAGGATTTTTTGAAACGAATTTAATGGTGCAATCAAAATTTAATTTGGTGTTTTGGTCTGTGAGTTAGAATATTTTTTAGTTAGTTAAAACTATGGGACCCACCACTGCATGTCAGAGTCAGAGCTGCAGCAGGCTCGCTCGTGCCTCCCGCCGTTCCGCACATGCTCTCCCTCCTCTTGCGATTGGTCAGCACATCAGTACAGGAGAGACGCTATTCCCCTTGATTTACCAGACGTGCTCCCATCCTGCTCAATCCAGGAAGCACGTAGCAGACCTGCTGCCAGTGGCGAAGCTACGTGGAGTCACTGGGGTCGGGCGACACCGATGGTTTTCAGCGAGGCTGTATACGTACAAAAATTTCACCGTATAAGACCCCAGTAAAAAAAAACATAAGACCCCGGCGGCAGCTTGGCAGTCCAGCGCTTGGCAGTCCAGCGTCCCTAGCTGTGGCCCATCGTCCATCACGGCAGCTGCCTGCTGGATGTTTGCACGTTGAGCCTAATAAGCCCACATTAAAGACCCATTTTTCACTACCGATGTCCAACGACTCCGAGTCTACAGCAGTAAAGGAAAAGTCCAAACGTCTCCGTCTCGATACCTCTGAGACTCCGATTCTCCTTGATGGCCGACGTTACAACTCCCATCACAAGCACCCTGAACCTGGGGCGGCGGCGATCGACAGGCAGGAGGTCGCCATTCGCTGGCGTCAGCGCCGGCGCCCGGTGGCAGCCGGTGATCTCTGAACTTTGATCTGCAGTCTCAAGCACCTGGACGAGGTACCACCAAATATCTCAATTCTACAATTGAAAATTAATAATCTATTTTCTTGATTTATCACATTAATGTCTGCACTGCATTTTTACTGATTTATGATTAGTTGAAATTGTAAGTTCCTTGGGTAATTGGGTATTATTTTCTTTCAGTTATATAATCTGAAGTTAAGTTCTAAACTCTGAATTGGAGACAGGACATTCTCTATATCAGGTATCTATAAAATTTGTTAGTTGCTACTCCCTCCATATAGGATTTATAAGTCGACACGATCTTCAAAGCATAGTTTTGACTTCATGTTTCTATAAAAATATTTATTGAAAAGGGATATATGCATAATTTTATGAAAGTATATTTGAAGATAAATATATTTATATAATTTTTATATTTCCAAACTCAACAATTTAAAAGCTGTTCATGATTTATATTCCCAATGTTTAACCAAAACCTTATTTAAAATGACTTTTTTTCCCTATATGAAGGGAGTATAATGCTATTCATATTTATCGATATTATGTATGTTACTGTATTATTGCAGCCTTATTATGGGTTTATCCCGACCCCAGCGACAAATAATCCTGGCTTCGCCCCTGCCTGCTGCAGGGCTTTTTCTTGTATCCATCGCCTGCAGGATGGTTTTAAAGGACTCCGGTGCGGGTGGTCTAATCGGAATTTCATTTGGTTTTTTAGCTTGTTGTGACTTATAACGTTTTTAGATAGTTGAAAAGAATGGGACCCGTCACTGCTGCTCTGACACCTCTCCCTCCGCATGCATTTTGCCCGTCCGGTACTGCACGCTCGCTGCCTCAAATATTACGGATGGCTCTGTCGTGCTGGTGTTTAGCCTTCATTGTAGCGGACCTAGTGCAACAGTATTTTCTGATATACAATCCTTCAGTAACCTTTTACCGGATACGAGTGCAGATCGTCTTATCGGCGAACGGACACGAGCATTGGTCTGTTCGCTCGACCAACCGTGCTCGCCTTCTTCTAATCTATAGTCTACTACCACTCACCAGATCTAATCGCAACAGCGCGTCGCGGGAGCGTCGTCTCGCGGGACATTCCTGCGCGGTCGCGACCAAGCGACGACGGCGAGGGAGGGAATGTACGCCGCTGTCCCCGGTCCCTCCACCCTCCTCCCCGCTCCCACGGCAGTCTATGGACAATGGAGGGTTTACCGGAAGCAACGCGCCAGCGGCAGCCGGCAGGTACCCGCAAACCCCCTTCCCCTACCTTCGCAGCCCCCTTCTCGTCCCTTGCAACCCCACGAACTGAAAAGACGACGATGCTCTTCGCTCGGAGTTTCCAATTCGAAACGCAGGTGGACCAAAGCGCCAAATCCGATAGAATTTGCACGGCACACTGTCCCCTATCCGCGATCGCCATCGAAATGTGGGCGGCTTTCAGTCTGCTGTTGCGTCCGTCTCCGTGTCGCCCCTGCGCCCCACTGCAGGGGGCAGCCGCGGGCCGCGTGACGGCTGCTGCTCGTGGCCAAGGGAATTCTCGGTTGTGATTGTGAGGTCCTCTGCACCTGGTCATCCTGACCCACTTACGGCGTGCTCTCGGTTTCGCTCCTTTGCACGAATCGCCCGGCCCTGTTGCCCTCTCACTCTATATATCAACGTCTTGCTAGTCATCTCCTGCAACTTCCCCTTCACTGCAATTTGGCTGACGCATAGTAGCTGTCTTAGACATGGATGCCTTATCTCAGTTTCTACTTTCTGTATGAATTCAACATGCAATTCAATTATTCTTGCCATATACTCCCAGCAGTTCCCCTGCTGTGTTTTTCCCTTATAAAGTACTGTACACCTCATATACGTTTGAACCTAGCTGGAGGATGCAAGTCAAGCTTCCTCTTGATGTTGCCAATCACACCAATAATTCTTCGGTACAAAATCTAGCTTGTGCTGTGTTGACACTGAGTTGAGGTATCCTGATCCTTCGGCAGTCTCACATTCTTTAGGATGTATGTCGTGCCACACATGTCAATTTCCAGAACAAAGCCAATGAAAGTGTGAGAGGCACACAGCAACTTGAGTTATGCTGCTGTTGCTGTTACTGTTAGTATAGATTCATCATGAAATAATTGAGCAAGCTATATTGAATCATTGAGCTATTCTTATAGAATCTGCTCCTGTCTGTCTGGCAAATAATGTTTTACTAATCGATATTTTCTGTCAATCTAGTCAACTACTGTGATTAAGTTTGGGTGTGCCTTGCTAAGGAAGATGCAAATAAAGCTAATGAAAGGGAATCAATATTTGTTTACTTATCCTTCGTAATCAAATATGCTCTCGTAGTCTCATTATCTAATCACACTGAACTACACGGTTTCTAGCTGGAAAGTTGGTAATCCAGGTTGTTCTTCATTGACTTTAGCTGATAGAATTTGATGATGGAAACGCTGGACAATTACATTCGTCCAAAATTTCTAATCTGGTGGTGTTTTCAAAAGGTAGTCATCTCCACAGAATGGGATGGAACCACTAGGTTTGATGTTTACTTGAAACTTTAGAAAAAAGTCGTTGCATAGCTATAAAACCTCTCGCTGTAATCTTGTTACTCTTGTCGATAAGAGCAGAAAAAATAGATATTAATTGGCATTATGAGATGTTTCCTATCATTTTCGAGCTCCACAATACCATTTACATATGAGGTTCCCAGAACTTCCTAGTCTTCCTTGTCAGTAGCTTATATGAGTTTATGCTCAGATAATACTCCTCCTAGCGATCCAAAATGTAGGCCATTTTAATTTTGTCCTAAGTCCAACTTCTCTAGCTTTGAACAAGTTTATAGAAAAATGCATTAACATCTTCAATACCAAGTAAATGCATTGTCAGTACATACTACATATTCCATGGTGGATTTAATGAAACTAATTATATCGTAGATATTGGTGCATTTTTCTATAAGCAGGACAAAACTAAAATGATCTACATTTTGCAATAGAGGGAGTATCTTGCAGCATTGGTTACATGATAACACATGTAATCTAGTACAGTTTTTGTGGTGTGACCAATGAAATAAGATAACATTATTGGTTGCTTGTTGGCATTACTATATGCAATCGACATAGAAGTGGGGCTGCAGGGAATCAAACAGTGAACATACATTTCTTGTCTTGGTCTTTGAATCTTGTAGTACAAGTCAGATAGGATGGAATTGACCTACCACCTAGAATAATCTCATCTTTGAATCTTGTCAGTACTGAAAAATTAAGTTTACTTTTCATTTAATTTTTGTTAAGCTGGTGTATTTATTTTCTGGTCAAAGCACACATGCGCGCGCTCGCACATAAAGGGGAAAATGTAATCAGATTTCCACCTTCTGATTTTTATGTACTGGCTGATCATATCATGTGCTCTTGGACCTTTGCTAGATTGCATTGTGATGTTGTAGCTACGATATAAGATTTAAAAGGGCACTTCGCTTTGCGACTCGCAGTTTGCTTATGTTACCATTTAAAGATGGTATAACTATGCTATCTTGATTCTAGCAGCTATCCCTGAGTACAGGAATAATGTTTAAGAACCTCTCTATTTGACATGGATGTTTTTAAGCCTATCCGAGTTTACCCTATGTAAAAAGCAAATAATATGCATTTTCAGGAATGAACCAGTATGATGGAATGGACGACACCATCCATGCTGCTTGCAGGACCAAGCGTCGTAACAAATGGCACAACAAGACTTTCATGTTCTGGTGCAACGATTAGTTCCATGAAGTGTCAACTACAAATATCTGAAATGGCAGTCTACGTAAATAGCAAGTAAGCCTTCTAATCAATGGGAATGCAGGTTTTCAACATTCATCCTGGCCCTGTTATATAACTTTAACAATGATCTTGAGGATGATTACTCCATTTCATACAGATGGCAAATGGCCATTGACTTACTGTTATTTTTGTATAATGGTCTGAAAGTTCATAAACGTAAAAGGATGTCATGATTGTTTTAGAAATTCCTCTGGTAAATAGACATATATAAATGAATAGGCAACATAAACCTTGTTAGCTTTGGCTCGTACTATATCTGTTGGTATCTGTCTGCACTTCAAATGCATCTCTACTGCATTAGATAGTGTTGGTAAGGGTGGGCAGAACCACTAACAAGGATCATACAATCAATTAGCTCTGCATCTAGTGTTCTGCATTACATTTTTCTTGCAGCTTAGTCAAGATTTCTTCTAGCTTATGTGATTCACCAAGATATAGCTGCAGATTCCTCCAGAACTTGAATAGCATTGATAAAAAGTGAACATGTTTCATGCTAAGGATGTCTTGAGTGCTCTGTCATCTAAATTTTCAGAGCAAATAACACTGGTTGACTTTTTTTTCTTTTGTTAAGAATCACGATCAATTCATCCATTGTTACAACTTAGAAGAATGAGTCATATATGTGCAGACATCTACATCGTTGCTGACTGTGTTTCTGGTGATCGGTTACCTTCCCAACCCTCCCTTCTAAAATCTATGTTGAGCCATTGAGTAGGAGTTCCATTCAGTGGGAAATTGTTGCGACATGCTTTTGAAGTTCATGAACCTGCATGCTTCACCTTCTGTGCTAACAAATGGTGAGTTTGCTTCACCTTCTGTGCTAACAAATGGTGAGTTTCATTACAATGTACACTCTCTTGTCTCTTGAATTCATCACAGACCTTGCCTTAGACTGATGCCCTTAGTGGAATAGCTTATCTGAAAATGTACTTACACCATTCGATGCAATTTTCCAGCTACTGAACCTTTCACCATCTTCTTGGCAGATAAGCAGAGGCCTGGCCAGCTGGCCGGTGGTAGCGTGGTTGGCTCAAGGATTACAGGATGTCAATTAGTAACTACAGGTCTGAGGAAGGTAATCGACAGCGTGGCTGATATGTGACACTGTTCTTTTATGTTTCCTCGCAGCTTCCAGCATGGCTGATATATAGATAATAAAAAAAAGAAGCTAGTACAGCATAGGCATAAAGTAGAATTGCCGACCTAGTACTATTTTAGCCACATCACAGCACTCCCAGACCCAGTTGACATGACATGAACAAAAGCCTTAAAGTCCATTAGTCTATCGAAGAGTAGGTTCTAACCACTTCTCTGTTTCTATACATTGAACATTGATACCATTACGGTGGTCCTAGAGTTTTGATACAACTATACAAGGAGTTTTACTCCTTAATTAGTTCCTCATTGAGCATAAGTATATATAACAAAAAGCTGGATCCCTACACATTTGTAACTAGGTGGTGGTACTAGCTGTGGCTCTGTTGATTAGTTTTAATTTCACGGTCTAGGACCACCGGTATTTCTCGAGCTCTGGTGCTGTGAGTTATCATCATCTTGTTCATGCGTCAATGGAACATCATAGCTGACATTGAAAACTAAGAATAGTTCCCTAGAGCCTCCCATACCTGATCGTGTAATTAAGTTTTACCCACCGTACCATTCCATCCAATCTTATGTTGATTCAGGACATATTGACTTGACGCGATGTCCAAGTCCAAGCTTTGGTTGGTTGGCTTGCCGGTTACAGCAAGTCAATTAGTAACTACAGACGAGAGGAAGGCGACCGATCGACGGTATGGCTGACATGAAACCCTGTCTAACTCGATCATGTTTCTTGGTTCCTTCCCTCTGTCAGTCGAGACGTCCATCGGGCAAATAAAGTTTACGCCCAGGGAGGAAGAAAGCAGGCGGCGGAGAGAGGTCGTGCCGACGTCGATCGGGCCAAAGGTTCACCTGTGGTCGGCAGGCGATCCAAGTCGAAGGTGAGTGAGCCCCGCCATGCACCTGACGGACGGAGTCGCTGCCGGCGCTCTCGTCCGATAGATCTCTCTTTACGGTAGACGATGGGTGCAGCGTATGGGAAGGAAGCCATCGAGAGGGGGGCCGCGGCCGGGGCCGGGGCGCTGGGTTGAGCACCTTGTGCGCAAAGGCATGGTGCGTCTGGGGCCGGCTGCAGGCGTGTGCGCACCTGCACGAGCGGGCACGGGCGCGTGGCGACCCCCACACTGCCTGAGAGCCGGGACGGATGGAGACTGGTGCCGTGTGTCCCGCGCGAGGTGGTTTTGCGGCAGGCTGACGGAATGCTTGATGGAATCCTTGCGTAAGGACGCACCTGACCTGAGGTGGCCGTGGGAAACGGGAGTGGCAAAAGCCTTGTGGCACACCAAACTGTAGCTTTTGATCGTGCATGGTGGGGCGCGTACCTGATGCTACGGCGCCCCTGCAGAAACTTGTGTCGCAGCTTCAGTAGTTACCCTGCGGAACAGGGCAAGCTAGCAAAGCGTCTTTTGTTTGGAACCTGTCGATTTTACTGAGCTTTCACAAAGGAATAGTTGCTAGCTGGTCGGTTCGTTCCCATAGTATTCAGTAGGTGTCCATGCATACAGGTTCTGAGGTTCATATAGATTATCATATACTCCCTCTGTCCTAAAAATAAGTGTCGTTTTAAGATTTTGACTATCTTCTTTTGATCATTTGTCTTATTCAAAAATTTTGTGAAAAATTTAATTATTATATTATGAAATGATTCATAATTATAAGTACTTTAATCTTGATTTGTTTATTTTTATATTTTTCATAAATTTATTGAATAAGACAAATGGTCAAACGTCGATTTCAAAAAGTAAAAAACGACATTTATTTTGGGACGGAGTGAGCATAGCATAGTCGCACCTAGAGATTGGAATCTGAGCCTTCATTAAGAATGCAGATTTTTTTTTTTTTTGTCAACCTATCTGTGTGAATCAGCTTGGGAGTATATTGCAGGCCCCATAAATGGTGTGTGTTCAAGGATATCTCCAGCAAGCAAGCTAAGGTTGGAGGATTTAAAAGTCGCGGGACTATCCATGACGTGCTTGGAAAACGTTGGCAGCGTCTTTTAATGCTTGATCTAAAGGCTAAGTTATCATCCAAGCCAAGGGGCTAGGTTTGTTAGTATTACCTGTCCAGTGCAAGGGCAGGTATGAGGTCAAGTAGCGCGAGAGTCAGAGAGAGACCGAGCAAGGAGTACTTGCTAACCCTAAGCTAGCTAGGGGTCTGTTTGGAAGCACCCCATAGCTAGTTAATTGATAGAGCTAAAGTTTAGCTAGTTAAAGATCACTTTAACTGGGGTGTTTGGATGCTCTAGCTAATTCAAAATATTGACCATGCTACCCCTCATTAATACTATTGTTTAGATAGATAAACTTTAGTTAAATGTGTTTGGATGCTCTAGCTAAACTTTAGTTGGGGATAGTTTTGTTATTTAGACTTTTTAGCTGGTTTTAGTTGGGTTGAAACAGCTAATTAGATTGTGTACATTTTGGCCTCTAGCTAAACTTTAGTTAGGATTTAGCTATGGGGTATTTGGATATATCATAGCTAAAATTAGCTAACTAAAGTTTAGCTGATGCTTCTAAACAGGGCCGGTCCCTTGTGGGCACGGCCTGCCCCCCTCTTCCCCTCGAGCCGCTATGCTCCGTCGCCATCGCAGTGGATGAAAGGAAGCGGCTCTGCTGGCGAAGCAGTATAAAAGCTGCCCCCACGCTCTCCCCCCGTGGCAGTTGCCAGGCGCTTGTCACTCACTCCGGCCCTTTTCCTTGATGAATGAGGCTTGGTTTGCCCGTCTGCCTGCCTGCCACCTGAGAGACGACCTTATTAGCCGCGACCGCGAGAGAGGTTGGTAGCCCGTAGCCCGTAGGCCGGCCCTTTTTAACCGGGCCTCGCCGGCGTGAACTCGCGGGCTAGCTGCCGCTCGCTCCGCCTCGATCGGCGGCGGGCAGGGCAGACGCAGACGAACGAAGGCAGCCTCCGCGGGCGCGGCCCGGCATATATTACATAGGGTTCGCGATGGGGCGGCAGCCGTGCTGCGACAAGCTGGGAGTGAAGCGGGGGCCATGGACGGCGGAGGAGGACCGCAAGCTCATCAACTTCATCCTGACCAACGGCCATTGCTGCTGGCGCGCGGTGCCCAAGCTCGCGGGCCTGCTGCGCTGCGGCAAGAGCTGCCGCCTGCGCTGGACCAACTACCTCCGCCCGGACCTCAAGCGCGGCCTCCTCACGGACGCCGAGGAGCAGGTCGTCATCGACCTCCATGCCAAGCTCGGCAACAGGTACGTACACGCGCACGTCATCGATCCATATGCATGCGCATCATCCGTGTCCATCCTAATTCACTCTGTCCACGCCATGCATGCATGCATGCATATACATACATTCGTCTAGAGCTATATGTGTCCATGGTTCCGTTGATACGGAGAACAGCTCTCGCTCGCGTACAGAATTCGGCCGTGCACCGTATTCTATTACTATTTTGTATTACGACAATCAAGCGAGCGCTAGGTACAAGAAACACGTACAATATCTGTCTAGGTAGTACTTCACTTCATTCCACATAATATACGTGGCCTTAATTTTTTTTGTAGTGTTTGGTCGCAAACCACTCCAAAATAACTTGACAACGAGCTGACAGCTTACGTGAGCAGAATATAATATAAGCTAGCAAATATTACATGCGCATTACGTGATCATATATGTAAGGCATACGCGCGTCGTACGTAGGTGAGTATAAAAGGCACTTTTCTTTTATCACGTACGATAGCTACGATCCTACGCACGCAAATCAACCAAAGTAAAACAAGACTAGATCGATGGTATATATTGACCGATGACCACAATCGTACGCATGTCCCTTGTCATTGTGAAGAAATAACTGACACCCTGGTGGACTCTTGAACGTGTGCGATAGTTGCTTGTCAACACACGGCAACCAAAAGAACAATATTGTCCACTGATTGGTAAAACCATTTATAGGAATTTTGATCCAGATGTATCTATCACCAAGTAAAACCAAATTGAAACACAGCCAGACAAAGACTAGAATGATTATTGTCCGGTTGCTGTTTGACGATACAATACATGCATAGTTACAAGTAGGCACGAAAAAGAGAGGTTTTTCACTTTAGATGCTTCCTATAGCTTGGGATGCAAAGCCCGCAATTAGGTCTATTATTACCGTCGTTGTTTGTATATTTACAACCTACCTATTAGGCTACCCGTATAGTAGTTGTCTCATTTAGAATCAACTTTTCTTGAACATAAATTTCTTGGTTCTTGTGCATAAGCTAATTAACTCAAAATTTACATGTTTCTCTTCTCTCTCTTCCACCTCAGTATTTTGCCCCCCTATATATAACCATCTATTATACTTGCTTTAAGCGGGCTCTGTGCCCAGCTGCAGACAAACCTCTAAATTCCTATTCGTAGTTTACGTGAACAACAGATAGTTTTACCTGCTCTCCTATATGATTTACCTTCTTTTCTTTCCTAACAACTTTAGGATTTTAGACAATATATATATACTTAGAAGCATAAAATGCGGGTGGCCCACCGTACGAGGAAACATAAGACATCACATGGCATAACTTCTTATAGAGACTACGAAGTATGAATCTGTTTCTTTGTGGTCCTTGGTATGGTCATGCATGAAGTATGTACGTTTCTTACCTTTGGCAAAACGCAATCAATGTCCTCAATCACCATCATATACCAACTGAGATGTAGATATATCTTGAAAAAGTTGTAGACACATAAATGGATGGGTGGTGCATGAAGGTAGCACGTTAATGCAGAGAAACGTTCATATTCAAAATCTAGAATATTGCCCCTATAAAGTAGGTTGTTCTAGACTAGATATTTTTCTTAAAATAACTTGAGCCTTATAATAATTCGAATAAAATTTTCATATTTAATTGCACATTAGAATTTTGGAAATAGTAGCTCTAGATTTTCAGTTCGTCATGGTGCATACTTCAGTTTAAAGATATTATTTTAATTTATTTGCCATAAGTTCCTGGAAATAGATAGTACGCTTTGTAAGGGTGCATCATTTCAATGATTTCATAGTTTTCTATAAGTTTTTTAATTATGTGAAAAAACTGTCAATTTAATATAAATGAAAAAATAGTGATTCAGCCAAATAACAAGATATTTAGAGAGATCTGTTAGACCCCCAACCTGAATTTATTGCTATTAATGGAGGAAAATCTTGCATATTTTTACATTTGATTTGATCGTACAGTTTATTGGAGTGGGCTTCCTTACGTTTACACAAAAATTCATCAGAGTTTTATGCACTAAAGTGATGATGCTTTTTAAATATTAGTTTTTTCAGTGTTTTACTACGATGTACTATAAAATTGGTAAATTAATCCAAATATGCAGCACTGCAGCCTAGGTCCGCATGGCCGGCACATATTTTCAACTTGCTTCTGGAGGTATGGCTCTTCCATAGCCATAGAAATTCACCACTGACCATTATAGATTTCCTATATCACTTTCTTGATGTGTAACCTAGAGTACTGGCCACTATCTTGAATTGTGTGGCTAAGAAACCCTACACATTGGATTCGGAAATCGCAGAGCATCGCACTTGGTTCCACTTGCCTCATTGGAAAATGGAAGGGACTAGAATTTTCTTTCTTGTAAAGGTCACTCTCTACCAACCACTTTGTTGTTTTTCTCACCCTATATATAAAGGCTGCTTCCTCACACAGTCACATAGCTTAAAGAAACCGATGAGGTTGAAAGATCGATCGTGACCTTTCATATTGCACTTGAAGCCAGAGAATCGATCAGTTTTTGTAAAGAAAGTAAATAAATAAGAAGAAGAATCTGCGTATGACTCGTCGCTGTAGTTTCCACATGCACACACGTGTCATTGAAATATAATAAATCTGAATTTGTGCAAAGTCAAACTAAGTTTGACCAAGTTAGCAGAGAAAATATTGACATTTACAACTTCAGAAAAATAAATTATGAAGATATATTTCATAATATATCTAACGATGCTCATTTGATATCATAAATATTATTGTTCTTTTCATTAAATTTGTTAGGATAACAGCTTACATCCATTATATTTTGCTAAGCTTCTCACGGTTCTACCGGTTAGAACGTCAAACTCCGGGGCCGTTGAAACCTCTAGCCGTCCCGGTTTCAAAGCATGACACCATCTTAATGCGATACCTCAGGGTGGTCCCCCTAGGCGTTTGTGTGTGTGTGTATGTGTGTGTGTGTGTGTGTGTGTGTGTGTGTGTGTGTGTTTTATAAAAAAAATCGCTATATTTTAGCACGGATGTAGGTAATATTAGGTAGAAAATCACAGGAGACAGGTCAGCCTCAAATCTGAATATCGCTGACATGATTGAGTAATGCTGTGTTGCTTGTGAAAACGATCGGCAAATATATTGGGTACTTGCTGTTTTCTAAAAATGTTTTCAAAAACGAAAGCTTCAATGTATAGTCAGCCAAATCTGCCACTGGCTAGATGATCTTTAATTAGTTTGAATATGCATATATTGTTTCTTTTTCGTTCTAGCAACACATTAGCATACTCGATCTGTTGATTCTCTCATTATTACTCGGGCATGCACTCACTCATGTCTTGGTGATTAGGCGACTAGTTATGTTATTTAATTTCATACGTAATAGTAATACTCCTCTTTCCTACATGCGTGTTTGTTCTCCTGCAGATGGTCGAAGATTGCTGCCAAGCTACCTGGCAGGACTGACAACGAGATCAAGAACCACTGGAACACGCACATCAAGAAGAAGCTGATCAAGATGGGCATCGATCCAGTCACGCACGAGCCCCTCGACCGGAAGACAAGCAGCAGCAGCAGCAGCCCGGCTACTACAACCTCGCAGTCGCAGTCAACCAAGTCCGACGAGGCGACCAAGGAGCAGAGCCCGCAGAGTGAGGACGTCGTGCCGGCCGATGGCTGCAGCCCGACGGAATCGAGCACGAACACTGTCAGCACCGGCGGAAGCAGCAGCAGCAGCAGTGCCGGGCATGACCAAGACGCGTTGGTGAAGTGGCTCTTGGAAGTGGAGCCTCCCACCGGCGACGAGCCGTGGCTCAACTTCACTGGCAGCGTCGATGTGGACGAGTTCAGCAGCATTGCCGCCGGTCCGGAGTTGTTGCCGTGGGATGGCGCCACCGACTGGCTGCTCGACTACCAAGATTTTGGATTGGAGGACTCGAGCTTGGTCGATGGCTACATGGTGAACAACAGCTCAAACGGAGCGAAGCTTTAGCTAGCGAGCCGAAGATGTGTCATCTCATCTGCTTGTGTTGCTGCCATGCCAGTGTACGTAGATAAGTAATAAAAACATTCGTATCGAGGCTGTCAAAGGTGGATGACCAGATGGCAGGGTGATCAGATCAAGAGTCCTTGCATGCACTCCTGGATCTCAACCCATTGCAACTAACGGCAGCTGGGATGCATTTGAGAAGAGGGAGCTAGCAGGTGGGGGAGCACGAGCCCTTATTAACCTCAAAGGGATGGAACTTTGGTACTTGAAGATCTTGAAAGATGAGTTTCTTCACAAAGAGTTGTTGTATACATGCTTGCAATACAAAATCGATGCCTGAGTAGGTGTAGTTATACCTTGTTGTATATTAGTATATATATTGCTCAACTGCACCTTGTTAATTAGTCATATTGTTTGCAAATTGCATGAGTCACTAATTAGTGAGCATAGATGTGTGCTCGAAAAAGAGGAGTTGAAATCGTTTGTTTCGGTTGTGCTGTGGATGACATTGATACATTTAATACTCTCACGCCCATCTTAAAAAAAACATGCCATTCTAGTTTTGTTTTAAATCAAACCACCTTAAATCTTATTAAGTTTATCAAAGATACCGACATTTATATTATCAAATAAGTATTGGTTGATTCATCATAAAATATATTTTTATAATATTTGATTTTTTTTGTCGTAAATGTATATAATCTTCTCTATATTTAAAACAGTTTGCAAAACTAGAGTGTCATGTTTAAATTTTAGGGTAGATGCATATATATAGTACATAAAAATGTGAGTATGTTAGTGTGCAATCTGATTTTGTTTATATATTGGTGCATGTATTGTTGAGTTACACCTTGTAACTTACATTTTTAGTTAATTATTCTTTGATGTTAGACAAAATGTCCTTTGACACAATAATATATTTGTGGTGACTTCATCGATTTCAATATATGTCAATTTACTTTCTTGGAGATGTTTATAGGGATAAGTGTGAGACTGAGTGTATAAGTGTGCACCTTGTATACGTAAGCCATTGTTATGTACAAATTGCTTATGTTTAAGTGTTAACGGGCGTGGACGGAGTAGGGTGATTCACAAGTTCAACGCTGCAGTTGGGTTTGTGATGAGATGATTAAAGTTGCTTGTAGACATGGCGCTAGTTGATGAAGACGTGTTTTTTTACCAAAAAAACTTATAATAATTTAAAGGATGGCGCGGCAGAAAAAAAAGAAGAAGCTGGGTAAGCGTACGAAAAGGGAAGAAACTGAATTGGCAAAGAATAGAAAGTGAAAAGGAGATTTGCTCTGACGTGAAATGTTAAAAAAAAAAAGCCTCAGAGATGCGATATACCTTTTTACTGGGCATGTAAAAAAAGAACCGAAAAGATAGAAGAGGAGACTCATGAGTCATGCATGACAATGAGATGGGCCTCTCTACAGGCTCTATAGAATTGACCCATTATATTTGTGTATATGTATACAGCCGCGTCTAAGCTTCACATCATTATATGGATTAATTAAAGTTGCACGATGCAGGTTGCACTTGGTACTAATAAAGGTCTTTGTAGTGGCAGACTCCAGTGACCAACTCCAGAAAACTGCTGAGGTGATCATGAGCATGCCAGTACACGTTAGCAGCATTCATCAATGAGCAATGCTTGCAGAGCCAGATATTCATACTAGTATTTCAGTTGACGGAAACAGTGATGGATAGTTACACCAACTGACGCAGATTTTGTTTTCAGGTTGGTCCACTGTTTCACTGCCAGCTATGATGCTAAGGAACCACCAAACGGACCCTGCATTCGAGTTAAACACGCGGTTCAAATCCATCAAATTGATGCTTTAGCCTTCTATTCAACGAACAGAAGATAATCAAACCAAACCAATATATATTTATATAATTTTGTATGCTTTCAAATTAACCACGTATGGAGCCAATACGTGCATATGAAGCAAATCGACGTGTTGTCTAACTGAAGTTTTGGCAAGCCTTTGCATGCAAGTAAAATGAACGATAGATACAGTAGGTACATAGCTTTCTCTGATCCTGTTCTTCTTTGTCATGGTTGCTGCTAGTATGTCTCACAATGAATGATACGTGGATTTCCATTCATGACAAGTAACAGACGTGTGCAAACAATGCAACTTTCGTTTCTGCTACTCGTAGCCAGCTTTCATTCATCCAACGAAAAGGATGATACTTAACATTTTCGATGTACAAGCAAGAATATATTTAACCGTCCCAGGCACACATTGTGCATTCGTTTAGTAGACAATGGAAGCAATTACTTGTTCTGCTGATGACTGTAAGAAGGTTCTGGAGAAAGAAACGTGCATGTTAATTAGTCACCGTCTTTCTTGAGTATTGTGACTTCAAGCAACAACTCTTCCCTACCATGTGTTAATTTGTTATATAATATGGATGAAGTGTCCCAGTTAACTGAAGGGTGTAAATAAGTCATGTTACGATCAATCAATTCACAATATATATCCGTGTCTCTTTTTTTTCTCTAAATTTAAAGTACTTGCTAATAAACAGTGGAACATACTAGATGAAACCTCACGAATATATATAATAATGCGCGCTAATGGGAATTAACTAAGGCTCTGTTCGCTGAAGCTGAAAACCGCTGAAAATAAGCGCTGATGCTGATTTCTTGTGAGAGGAAAATACTGTAGAAGGGCTGAAAAATAAACAGTTTTAAGCTCAAACGAACAGAGCCTAAATGGGTTCAAATTGCATTTTCCTTACATATTAGTACTAGATATAGATATAAGAGGAACATACGGAGTACCAAGCATCTTGACCTATATGCACCCAATAATTGTACACCTCTAGTCAATTTTCTAACCAAATGCCACTTTCATCTGCTGAACATTCAGCGGTCATATGGCCTACTAGGATTTGGTGCATTAATAACTTTCCCTTCCGTGACAAAGATAACAAAGCTAGGCTACATCATTCTTCGACCTCATCATCAAAGGACAAACAACAAGAGCCTCTAGTCTACCAACTTCGCAAGCGGCACTTCTTTTGACCTCTTAGAATAAGTTTCAGTAATCAAACACAACATGACAATATGTAACAGTACTAAGATTCGACTTACCTACTTACCTGTGTAGTAGACCTACCTACTACTTACCTGTGTATCTTTTGTAAAGCCAACATAGCTATGCGTAATCATACCAAGACGTCCTGGTTTAGGGGCTATTTGGAACATACCCCCTCCATCCCAAAATAAGTGGCCGTTTTTTACTGACTCTTTGTTTGACCATTTATTTTATTCAAAATTTTTATATAAATAGTAAAATAAATAAGACATCATTAAAATATCTCTAAAGAAAAATAAGTCATAACAAAATAATATTTATACAAAAAAATTAAATAAGATGGACGATCAAACAGGAAGTCTTAGAGGAAAAAATGTCACTTATTTTAGAACGTAGGGAGTAACTATGTAAGAATTTCACATGAAATGGTTTAATCCTTATTGAGTTTAAGAAACAATTCCAATGTCAAAAACAGAGCCTTCACGGTCTTAGCATATATTTGTAGCTCCAGTGCTAAATTAAACTGGAATATATTTCATATCACTCTATGTAGAATTAGAATAGTTGATGTTGTTTTTATAAATTGTTTGACTTGAACTAGACCTAGAAGTGCCTTTTTTTATTGATTTGGGGGGTGGGGTTGCTCTGTTACCTCTTTTAATGAAAAAAAAATGGGAGTGGGTGGGGTGTGTGTGTTGGGGGGGGGGGGGGGGGGGGGGGGTATAGTTCCTGTTTGAATGAATTATAAATGGTAGCATCTTGTTAGTGTTTTAGAACAAGTGCAAGTGATCTCAGGGCCTATCATTAGAGGGAAGAAGAAGTTGCCGAAAAGCTCCAGAAGTTTCACCGCCCGGCAGCGCATTTGCCTGGCCCCGGCCGGATTCTGTCGCCCGATCTGCGCCAACACACGTCGATAGCCTAGGCAATAGCGTAAGAACTGGCCAAGAAATCCAGCAAAAGGAAGGAGACTAGAGAGAGCACGAGGCCGCACTTGGCTTGAAGCCTTGAAGCAGACAGCAAGAGTGCAGCAGCTGGTGACCCATGAGCAAGAGCAATAGCTTGTAACAAATAATAACACCCCCGAGTGATTGGATTGGACCAACGAACGGGACACGCCGAGCGAAAGCAACTGAATCATTAACAATCCCGAGGAGGCTTGTAGTTGTACCCAGAGCGAGCAAGTAGTAGGAATGCTCGCCTACAACTACAGGTAGTGGCCGTGGACAAGTGCAAGTGATTTCAGGGCCTATCATTAGAGGGAAGAAGAAGAGCTTGTCAGGGTGAAATGGTCACCTGCAACTTGACGTACTGGGCGCGTCGCCGTCAGATTTGGTGAAAACCAAGGCAGAGGCAGAGGCTCCGGCAAAAGCTTGTTGAATAGATAAGGTGCGTTGGTTGGGTGATCCCAATCAGCGCTTTGTTTTATGGCCTCACTGACACTGATGGGGGGTCTCTGCGAGCCCAAAGATTTCTCAGATGATCACCAAATAAAGTATTTGCGAAATGAAGCGGCCACCAGGTAAGCACTGCTCTGGGAGAAAGAAAAGGCACTGGATATTTGGGCAACAAAGCCAAAAAAAACAAAAAACAAAAAAAACAAAAAAAAACAAAAAAAAAAACAATGACAGCATGTGTGTGTGTGATGCGTGGCTGTCGTGCTCACGAGGTGATGATTTTCACTCTGGGTGGTCGCTGTCCGCTAGAGGTAATGCTCCGGGTTCTTTTTGCTGGGGGAAGGTGACCAAAGTGACAGCGCTGTTTCATGACATTTCGAAAGGATGGAAGCACCAGTGATTGGTAGGTTGCGTGGAATGGTGCTGGAACTGCACAACTGATGCAATGCAAACGCAGGATGATGAAACCCTGCTCGAGTGTCAACAAATATGTTCCATACGGAACAACCGAAGGATTGTTCAGTATGGAAAAGGAGGGGTGTTACAATACTTAAGGAGAAAGGGGAGCATTGACAAGCTTCGGTGAGACTTATTGCGGCTATGGCTGATTTGTACGACTGATTTATTGTGAGAGAAAATCAGTGTTCTATGTCTGAAAAAGTAATGCTTATTTTAGCTGGCAAGCTGAAGCGAACAAGCTGCGAACTTTGTTTCTCTATGATCTATATGTATATAACCCAGTGTCTTCTTATTAACACAAGCTTACTTGGACTGTGTAACTTATAGCTCAAAAAAATATCAGCCTAAATGACCACCACTTCGTTGTGTTATATTTTGCATTAAGCCATGGCATGTGCTAATGCATACGTCTGCTCAATTCTTATGTGAAACCACAAAGCAGGCACCCGGGTCTGCTTTGATCCTACGTTTGAACTTAGAACCCGGTCAAGCTCCATCTTATTCAGTACTATAACAAAAAGAGTACTAACAGATCCAGTTGCGGTAGAATAGTTCAACGAGGTGGTTACAATTCCCCTTCTCTGATAAAATTGTACATAAGGGAAATGATAAAGCATTAAATCACCAATTGGCATGAGATAATAATTAATTGTGTGACGCTGCTGTCTCAATAAAGATAATAATCAATAGTGTTACGCTGCTGTCTCAATAAAACAAGTGGAAGTGGAGTACAATGAATGCAAGTACAGAAGTAGCATGATTAAACATTACTTGCACAATGGGATCACAAGCACACCTACTGTGATTTTAGATTACATCATGTGTTGCAGGGTCCAAGGTTTATGTCGGGTCAGATTCAGCCTTTAATCAAAAGCAACATTAAGAGCTTGTCTGAATTGGCAGGGATCTGACCCAATCTTTTCATCCCATAATAAAACAGGGATCATCTCTACTCCCTCTACGCAAACAAGCCGTAAGTAGCATGTCATCTGAAACTTAGAATGCATATCCTTAAATGGTAGCCGCGCCCCCCCCCCCCCCCCCCCCCCCCCACACACACACACACACACACACACACACACACACACACGGGCTCTTCTTCTTGATCCCATGTATGTTTCATCTCGACATCAGCTGACAGAAAATGGTATAAAGCTCCAAGCTCAAAAGTGGTATACACAGGCAATTTGTACAGGGCTCACAATGCACTATTGCACTATGCTTTAATCACACAGTTTTTGGTAGGTAACTGAAGATGTGTTACCAAAGCGCTCCTGGAGATCATGTTAAACAATCAAGCAATGGATAGGGTGTCCATAATTCTAAATGTTACCTATATTGCCTTGGTCTTCTCCAGGGCTGGCTTAACTTCAATCTGCTCCACCCATTTACATAGTATGGTATTTACTTCATCTGGAACTTCATCGTGTGGAGCATGACCTGTTGTAATATAATGAACCACAAAATTCTTTATAAGGAAAACAGTAAAAAAAAAAGGTTAAGATTAATGGGTGTTCGGAGAAAAGAAGAGAGGAGCAGCGCACCTGCATTTAACTCTCTGATTTGAACCTTGCTGCAATGTTCTTGGAGCATGGTAACAAAGGCCTCAGATTTTGTAAGGGGGTCTTTCAAACCCTTTGTTCAAATAAAGCAAATAAACAAAATTAAACTCCCACACATTAGCAACCAGCAAATTTCGCTAAGTGTAGTAAATATGCGAATGTATGACTTGTCGATGGTATTACATACATACCTGGATAACTAATATCTTTCCTCCAAAAGAATCAAATAAGAAGTTAAGAGGAATTGAAAGATTGAAGTTGAATACGCTCTCAAGGACTTTTGCAGCACCAGGATCATATGACTGAATTTATTTGTCAAGGAAATCTTTTGCAGGCTATATTGCTGTTAAATGTATGCCAAATATACTGCACAATACAAGGATACAGCTCTTACAATCTGGTCCACAAGTGGCTTGTCCACCCGTTCAGTTCTCTAAACAAGTAAAAGTGTTATATCTGGATGGAAGGAACTATTGAATTGAAAGAAAATATAAAAGTGACTTCATAATATATACATACTGTAGGATAATATTCTTTAAGAATGCTTTCTGCCCTTGACCTCAAGTAGAGCAAAAGAAGCTGTGCCTGCAACCTGGAAATCCATGATGTTCGTCTTTCCTGCAGATGTTTGCATTTGCTAGCAATTAATTCAATTTGCAGCAACAATTTTTTTTGGAGACAATAGTTCAATGTCGGAGATTTTGCATTTTCTACTACTTCCAATGCCCATTCCTGAGAAGTATTCTTTTAATGCAAGCACCATATATACCTTGACTATGAAAATACAAGCCTCACCTAGATATCACACTTCAGTGTTACAAATGATCTTGCAATTCCCATATCAAGAACAATTTTCAGAGTAAGGATTTCCACACAGCTATGTAAGGTCGATGCATCAACAGATTAAATCACAGATGGGTGGAGAGGTAGACTTTTATCTTATGCTGGGAAGCTGACTCTTTTGAAAGCCTGCTTGGCCAGTGTCCCAATTTATCTTATGTCGATTATAAAATTTGCCCAAGTGGGCGATAGACATGACTAACTCACAGATAGCACATTTCTTATGGAATAATAATGAAGATAGTCATAAGTACCATCTGGCACACAGAAGTTGGTAGCCCAGAAAAAGGAGTTGGGAGGCTTGGGTATCCCGGATATGAGAGATCTAAATATGTCCTTTTTAAGCTCTTGGATTTTTAGATATAGTTGAGTCTATTTGGAAAAAAATGTAGATCATAAATACAGTAAGGGCCCGTTTGTTTCCTTAGAATTGGAGGAGTTGAAATATACATGATAAGTGAAACTATTTAGCTTAGAATTTGAGATTCCACACCTTTCCCAAGCTCACAAATAAGCCTATCTTCAATTCATAAGGTGGGAGATAGAATTGGATTCTATAGATCATTAGACTACAATTCTATTCTCCAATTTAGAACACATTTTTTAACTCACTTCTATACAATAAAAAGTGCAATATATAAGTGTGTTCCTTATATACCCAATCATAAATATACAAATATATTTCATATACAACTATATTGGCTTAATTAATCTATACCTAAATTGTAATTTTTAAAATAAATTCAATTCCAAGGAAACAAACGGGCCTTAATAATAATCCTAATATTCTTTGTGCTGATGATACTGCAGCTTCCCCTTTTTGGAAAGGGGTTATATGTTGGCCTTAAAGGCAGCTAAAATGGGTATTAAATGGATAGTAGGAGATGGAAAGAAAATTAGATTCTGGGAGGACCATTGGTTTGGGAATTCAAGTTTGGCTATTGAGTTTTGGCTGTTGTATGTCATTAATGGAAAATAAGGCAAGACTAGTCAAGTTTGGGATGGTCAACTTTTAAAATTATCCTTTAGAAGATCTGTTTCAGAGACATTGAATATGTGGTTTGATTTACTTAGCATAGTTAAAAATGTGAACTTAGGAGAGGACATGGATCAGATTATTTGGAGCTTTAGCTCAAATGGTAAATTTTCTGTACAAGTCTCTTTGTGCTGTTATAAATCACAGAGGAGTGGCCCCTGTCTTTGTGCAGGCAGTTTGGAAACTTAAGGTTCCACCTAGAGTCCAAATCTTTCTTTGGCTTCTGTCAAAAAATAGGATAACTAAGCCAAAACAAGAGAGGTTACTGACAAGACTTGTGTTTTGTGTAATGAACTAGAATCTGTGACACACCTGTTCTTTGATTGCTGTGTGGCAAGAAGGATCTGGTTATTAATAGCAAAGATCCTGGGGCAGAGGGTGTTTGGAATTTTGAGTTTGTGGCAATTCTCTGGATTGCTAATAAGAAACATTTGTGTAACAATATCATTACTTCAGCTGTGCTTTGGAGCATTTGGATCTTGTGTAACAAAATGTGTTTTCAGGGACTTGTGTGGACATGGGAGAGGGAGATGATACTGTGATTGCCAGGATCTTAAGAAGATGGAGACCAATGTTCGATCAAGAGCTGGGAACGTCAATGGACCTGATTGTTCAGAAGTTGGAAGACAAGGCAAACGAACCTCCAAGAATAGCCTGGATCGAAACAACACAATCAAGACAGGGGATATTGGATTTTCAGTCTTCGGCGCAGGACTCTACAAATGCGATTCACTGTGATGAACTGATGAAGCTCTAGTTCTAAACTGTAATCGTTTATATCTTGGTTCTGCAGGTCGTTTGGACCGTTAGGCCAGTGCCTGTTTCTAACTCTTGGCAGCCGTGCCTAAACATTTGTGCTGAACGTTCTCAAACTCTTTATGGAAACAAAGCAGGGCAAACCTTTTGTCTAAAAAAAGCACATCAACAGGGGTAATTAATATTACTAACCAACAAATTCACTTTCTAGGGCCCAATTTTTTTCAATGTGATTTGTAGCCAACAGGAACATGGAATGTACGGCCGTACGGGACAGCTGCATGCATAAACTATTAGCTCCGCAAATCGATATGACGACAGTTTCAACAGCTATATAAGATTGATGTGCATCAACAAAGATACTACCTCCATCCGAAACAACTTGACGTATCATTAGATTCATCATGGAACATATTTTCATTGCATGCCTATTTGATGTCATAACTAACAAGTTTCTCTATAAATTTGATCAAACTCAAAATAGTCTGACTTAGGATAAAACTAAAACGTCAAGTTTTTTGGGATGGAGGAAGTAATCAATCTCATTTGTAGTCAACCATGAAACTGTATGAGACAGACAAATGCATAAACCTATTACTCAGGAAAAAGAACATATGAGAAAACATTGATTTTAGTTTTGTAATAAAACCACAGTATGCCTGAGCTTTCAGTAAAAGATGTAAATAAGAAAACATAATTATAAATAGGATGCAGAAGATTGGTTGCCTTACTTCACTCTGTGGGATGAAGGAGTAATTTGGAACAACTGAACCAGCTGAGTTTAAAAGAACCAGAGACTTTGCAAGAGAAGGCCATAAACCAGCAGTGATAGCACAGATATAACCTGAGAGTGTTTGCGGAAGTGAATGACTTCATCAAGATTGTGTTATGACTTCATTAACGTTGCACTGTGCAAAAAATGTATGTTCCATCATCTCAATAGAAATTTTAAAATATAATCCATACCTCCAATAGAGTTGCCAAGAAGATGAACAGACTCCCTCACAATATCTACAATAAAGTCTCTCAGTAGTTCTGACCAAAAAAGTTCTGAATAGTAGACATTTGGTTTCTCTGATTTCCCAAAGCCAACAAGAGTAATTGCCCAAACTCGGTGGCCCATGTCAGCAATCTTGTCTATATTGTCGCGAAAATGCTCCAGGAAAGCTCCAAAACCATGCACAAGAAGAACAGCTGGACCTTCGTTGCCAAGAAAGGTGTACTGCAGGGGGTTTTGGTTGGGGGGGGGGGGGGGGGGCAAAAAATGAGTAATTTGTGGTGACCAGCGAGTATACGTCAAGGATGGTTGAAATAAGGAATTTCCACTTGCTGGCATAAATAAAGCTGCGTTTATAGACAAATTTAAGTGCATAGGTACAGAAAGTAAGAAGAAAACCTGTACAAGATAACCCTTCCATCTCCAAATTCTTACAGGATACTTCCCCTCGACGCATACTTGGGATTTTGATGCCAAGAGCCAATACCACTGTCATGTAAACAAATAGATTGTTAAGGCAAAAGAAAGTGATGCTTGGTTTGCCTAAAAAATGAGCCCAATAGAGGAGGAAAAGGCATGATAAAATAAAAATACCTCCATCGAACATATAGCATCTACTGCTGCTGTTACTGTAGGTGTTGAGTACCCAAATGGTGATAAAAAACCTGCATTGCGATCTTTTTCATATTGAATAGTCTCAATATAAGCTTTCCTCCTAGATATGACTCCAAGCTGAATTGCAGGACCAAACAAGGTGTAGAATGAAGCACCATATCTGGTTTCAGCTAAGCGCACTTTATCATGCAGCCTGTCAGATATGAAAACTCACTAAGCGAGAATTTAATTTAAGGACAAAATTAATTGGTAACACATACTCTTGCCAACTAGCATTTCCGGTGCCCTCCAGGTATCTTAGGTAAGCAGCCAAAGCATCCAAAGTAATATCTGTTCCACCCCTAACTTCCAGTGAGTTCTCTGATGCAAACTTTGAGTTTATAATCCTCTTTCCTGATGCACCAGAATCCATGGTGGCAGCATCCTCTATGCTTTCTCCATTGCTGATGCTTAATGTAGTATTACTTTGGATCTTCCTTTGACTGATTGTCTTTTTAAGAGTTGATCTTGCAGACATCTTCTTGAGAGAAGCCCAATTATCCTCTGGTGCTATGTCTTTCAGGAAACATTTTAATTCTTCCAGAGTGGGTAGAGAACCTGAATAGGAAATTGTTATAGTAGCTAAATGGGAACACAAAAATGTCCAAAGAAATGGGTAAAATAGCATAGAGTGAAATACATCAGCATCTTTGAACTTGTCCGGTGATGCCATGTAAATCCTGGAACTACTGATTTGCAGTTTCACATCCCTGAACTTGCCAACATCCAAGGTCAAAACCCTCATAAACAGTTTCCTTCACATTATCTACTTCCTTGTGGCCTCTCTACCATTCACGGTTTGTTAGCGTCCACATCAATATAAAATGCCTTGGTAGCGTCTGTTAGAGTGTGTATTAGGCCCATGAAGCTAAGCCCATTAGGCCCATGTATGTACTGCTATATAGCTACCCTTCTAGGGTTAGCCCAATAATCCAATCACTCATTCTAACATGGTATCAAGTTAGGTCTCTTTTTTTTCTCCTCCCCTCCCTCCCACCAAGCCACCGCCGCCGCTGCCCTTCGCGGTCACCATGGCCGGCGGCCGGCCTTCTCTTCCCCCTTCCTCTTCCTACTTCTCCACCTTCCCTCCCCTTCCCTACTACTCCTGGGCGGAGCTCGCGGCCGGCAGGTCGCCCGCCGTGGCCCTCATGGCCGCCGGCGGCGGGGCTGGCGCCTCCAGCGCGCCCCTGCCCGGCGGGCCTCCGCCGCCGCCCAGCGCGTCCCGGCCCGGCGGGCCCGTGCCGCCGCCTCTGCTGGCCGACCAGCCCCTGGCCGCACCGCCGCCCGGGGCTACCCTGGCCGCGCCCAGGGCTGCGAGCCTGCCTTTGCAGCCGCCACCGCCCGCGCAGCCCCAGCCTGCGACCGGTCTTCTGGACGGCGCAGTTGGGGCCCAGGGCGCGCTTTTCCTCAACCCCAACCACGCCGCCACTCTTCTCTCCGCTCGGGCTGCCGCCGCCGAAGGCGCGGCACGTGTCAGCGCGGCTGCCCTCGCCTTGGAGCGGGAGCGCAAGGCAGCCGCTGTCTTGGCGCGTCAGCTCGCCGAGGCGGAGCAGCTCCTCGGCTACTCGGCGTCCTACGACCCCTCCGCCACCTCCTCCGGCCCGCACGCCGTCCGCGTGTCGCCTTTCCAGATTCCCGATCCGGCGGATCCGCTCGTGGCGCAGCTCCACTACCAGGCCGGCGGTGTCCAAAACATCCGCAACCTGGTCACGGTCGTCCTCGACCCGGAGTCGTCCTCCTACGCCCGCTGGCGGGACGTGGTTCTCCTCACCCTGCGCCGCTACGCCCTCGATGACCACGTCCTCATCGACTCCCCGCTTGTGGCTCAAACCCCCGGGTGGCTGCGCCTAGACAGCATCGTCCTGTCCTGGATCCTCGGGACCATCACCACCGACCTCCACGACCTCGTCCGCAACACGCCCGACGCCCGTCGTGCCTGGCTGGCGCTTGAGGGCCAGTTCTTGGGCAATGCCGAGGCCCGGGCTCTGCGTCTCGACGCCAGCTTCCGCACCTTCGTCCAGGGTGACCTCTCCGTCGGCGAGTACTGCCGCCGGATGAAGGGCATGGCGGACTCCCTTGGTGACCTTGGCTGGCCCGTGGAGGACCGGATCTTGGTCCTCAACGTCCTCCGCGGCCTCAGCGACCGCTACGGCCACCTCCGGACCTGGATTACCCGACAGCGGCCCTTCCCCTCCTTCCTGCAGGTCCGTGACGACCTCGTCATGGAGGAGCTCACTCAGGGCGTCCAGCCTGCTTCCCTCTCCGCGCCGGGCTCCTCGTCCTCCTCGACTGCCCTTGCCGCCGCTCCACCGCCGCGTACGCCCACACCGGCACCGTCGTCTCTTCTTGGTCCTCCTCCCTCCGGGCCGAGCAGGGGTGGGGGGGCCGTGGCAGTCGTCGTCGACGCGGAGGGGGGCGTGGTGCTGGTTCTGGTCGTGGGGCTACGCCCGCGCCACCACGAGGGGGTGCACCCTAGCCATCCTTCAGCAACCCATGGTCAGGGCGCATCTCCATGTGGCCCTTCCAGGGTGCCGGTGGTGATCCTCGCACTCCGGCGGCCATGCTTGCCGGTGCCATCCTGGCCGCTCTGTGGGCTCCACCACCTGGAGTTGCTACGCCTCCCACGTCGCCGTGGGTTCTGCCTTCCCAGTCGTCGCCAGGGACTGCCGGTTGGGATGCGACTGCTCTGGCCCGCTCCTTCAACACCATGGGCTTGACACCGCCCACCGGCCTCGACTGGGTCGCCGACTCGGGTGCCACCTACCACACCACTTCCGACCCCGGTATACTCACGGCTGTACACCCTCCTTCTTCGTCTCTTCCTTCATCCATCATGGTCGCAAATGGCTCTTGTATTCCTGTCACATCCGTGGGTTCCGCTACCACTCCTGGCTCTTTTCGTCTTCCTGACGTCTTTGTTGCTCCTTCTATGGTTCACAACCTTCTCTCCATTCGTCGTTTTACAGCTGACAATTCTTGTTCTGTTGAGTTTGACTCCTCTGATCTTACTGTGAAGGATTTGGCTTCCCGGCGTCCACTCCTCCGATGTGACAGCACGGGGCCCCTTTACACGCTTCGGCTTCCTTCGTCCACTCCCACCACTTCGGCTTCGGCTTCCACTTAGTCCGCTGCCTTTGCCGCCTCTGCTTCCTCTTCTACCTGGCACCGCCGTCTCGGACACCCTGGCCGTGATGCTTTGATGCAGCTTAGCCGTAGTTCCGACATACCTTGTACTCGGGCTCACGATGAGCATTTGTGTCATTCGTGCCAACTGGGCCGACATGTTCATCTTCCTTTTCCCACCTCTTCTTCACATGCGACCCACATTTTTGATCTTGTTCACTGCGACCTGTGGACATCTCCTGTGATGAGCATTTCTGGATATAAATACTATCTTGTCGTGGTTGATGATTTTTCTCATTATTCTTGGACTTTTCCCTTGCGTGCTAAGTCTGAGGCATTTCCCACGCTCCGTCACTTCTTCGCCTGGGTGTCTACACAGTTTGGCCTCACCATCAAGGCCATCCAGTGTGACAACGGGCGTGAGTTCGACAACTCCACCTCTCGGGATTTCTTTCTCTCTCACGGTGTCCACTTGCGCATGTCTTGCCCCTATACCTCCTCCCAGAACGGCAAGGCAGAGCGCATGATTCGCACCACGATTGACACCATGCGCACCCTTCTCCTCCAGGCGTCCCTTCCTGCCCGCTTCTGGGCCGAGAGCCTTCACACTTCCACCTATCTCCTTAACCACCTACCTTCCGTTGCCTGCCCAGCTCCTACACCACACCACGCCCTCTTCGGTACCCCTCCTCGCTACGATCACCTCCGTGTCTTCGGGTGTGCGTGTTACCCCAACACCACTGCCGCTGCTCCTCACAAGCTGGCACCCCGGTCGACCCTGTGTGTCTTCCTTGGGTACTCCCCAGATCACAAGGGGTACCGCTGCTATGACCTCACCTCTCGCCGGGTCCTCATCTCTCGCCACGTGGTGTTTGACGAGTCCGTTTTCCCTTTCTCCACCACCTCCACACCTCCTTCCATCTCCGATCTTGACCTCTCCTTTCTTTCTCCCACTGACACGGTGGTTCAGCCAACATTTCCGTTTGGTCCTGCAGGTCCTGCTCTGCCCCTCGCGTCACCGGCACCCTACACCGGCCCGGCGCCCTCCGGTGCGTCGCCTGACCCTGCATCCTCCGCGGGTCCGGCCGCGACTGACCCTGGGCCGGCGGCGCCGACCTCGGCGACTCCAGCGCGGTTCGCCCACCCGGTGCGTGTCTACCAGCGCCGAGTGCGACCGGCCCTGCTGGACACGGTGCCTGTGTCACCACCGTCCTCGCCGCCACGGTCACCTACGGTGGCCCCTTCTCCATCGACGCCCACACCACCGTCTCCACCTCTCCCAGCTACCCGTGTCGAGCCGCCGGTGTACCACCCGCCGCTTCTTCACCGACACCTGCGTCATGTTCACCCCATGGTGGCGCGGCACGCGGCTGGTGTCCTGCGGCCCCGGGCTCTTGCGGCGACGCCCGGGGAGCCGTAGGTCTCTCCTGTACCCTCCTCTGTCTGCGACGCCTTGGCGGATCTTCACTGGCGTCGTGCGATGGAAGAGGAGTACGCGGCCCTTCTGGCCAACAAGACGTGGGACTGGGTGCCGCGCCCGCCTGGCGCCAATGTCGTCACTGGCAAGTGGATCTGGACGCACAAGCGCCGAGCCGATGGCTCCCTAGAGCGGTACAAGGCTCGTTGGGTTCTCCAGGGCTTCACTCAGCGGCCCGGTGTTGACTATGATGAGACCTTCAGTCCAGTGGTGAAGCCAGCTACCGTCCGCACAGTTCTCTCCCTAGCTCTCGAGCGCTCCTGGCCTGTGCATCAGCTAGATGTCAAGAATGCCTTCCTCCATGGCACTCTGACCGAGACCGTCTACTGCAGCCAGCCGGCAAGTTTTGTGGATTCCTCTCGCCCTGACTTGGTCTGCCGGCTCAACAAGTCTCTCTACGGGCTCAAGCAAGCACCTCGGGCTTGGTACTATCGGTTTGCTACCTTCCTGCTGACTCTTGGGTTCACGGAGGCCAAGTCTGACACCTCGCTGTTCATATACCACCATGGGGGCGAGACTGCTTACCTGCTCCTCTATGTGGATGACATCGTTCTCACCGCCTCCAGCCAGTCTCTGCTCCAGCGCATCATTGCCTCTATCCAGGCAGAGTTTGCCATGAAGGATCTGGGTGTGCTCCATCACTTCCTCGGCGTCACGGTTGAGCCCCGACCTTCCTGCTTGTTCCTCCACCAGCGGCAGTTCACTTGTGACATTCTGGAGCAAGCAGGGAGACTGACTGCAAGCCCTGTTCCACCCCAGTCGACACTCAGGGCAAGCTGTCAGAGGCCGCGGGTTCGTTGCTTGGACCCGCGGACTCTACCGCCTACCGGAGTCTTGCTGGCGTGCTCCAGTACCTCACCTTCACCCGACCTGACATCTCCTACGCCGTGCAGCAGCTGTGCCTCTACATGCATGCTCCACGGGACATCTTGCTGCTATGAAGCGGCTTCTCCGGTACCTGCGTAGCACCCTCGCCTATGGGCTGCTCCTCAGCCGGTCCTCCTCTGCTGAGCTGGTTGTCTACACCGACGCTGACTGGGCGGGCTGCCCGGACATCCGCCGGTCCACCTCCGACTACGCTGTCTTCTTAGGCGGCAACCTTGTCTCTTGGTCGTCCAAGCGCCAGCCGGTGGTCTCACGCTCCAGTGCCGAGGCGGAGTACCGCGCCGTGGCCAACGGTTTGGCCGAGGCTGCTTGGCTCTGCCAGCTCCTGGCTGAGCTTCACCGCCCTCTCGCCAGGAGCACGCTCGTCTACTGCGACAACGTCAGCGCGGTCTACCTCTCCACTAACCCTGTGCAGCACCAGAGGACCAAGCATGTGGAGATTGACCTTCACTTCGTCCGCAACCGTGTGGCCATCGGCGACGTCCGAGTCCTCCATGTCCCGACCACCTCCCAGTTTGCGGACATCTTCACCAAGGGCCTCCCTTCCTCGACCTTCTCCGAGTTCCGCTCCAGCCTCAACATCACCAGTGGCTAGTTGTGGCTGCGGGGGGGATCCTGTGTATTGTGCTTGTTTTCTTTCTTGTCCAGTCTTGTACTCCGCTGCGCCGGTAGTCCAGACTGCGGGGAGGTGTTAGAGTATGTGTATTAGGCCCATGAGGCTAAGCCCATTAGGCCCATGTATGTACTGCTATATAGCTACCCTTCTAGGGTTAGCCCAATAATCCAATCACTCATTCTAACAGCGTCCAGCACCAAAAGATTTACCACGGGTTTCCAACATTTGGTGAATCACTTGCCTCTTTGTTTTTCTGTTGGTGGAGCTTTCCAAATACTGGTTTCTTAGAAAAGCTCCTCCAGACCTGCTTCTGGGCTTATCAGATTTTACAGTGGTAAAGTCAGCTTTTGCAGGATTGTGGCTTCTAAAGAAGCTCCTCAGAAGCAGGCTACTTGTCTCGGCTTCTGGCTTCTGAGAAGCCAAAGCCACAAAAGCCCAAACAGACAGGGTCATAGTAAGTTCATAAACATGGAACTGGAAATTAATAGTTCGGGGACCAAAATGAACAAGTTTAGTGACCACTGACCACCAGTACATTTGACTCGATAACATACAATCCAGAAAGAACAGAATTAAAATGCACCTGTGTCTAACTCCAAATTTAGAGCAGGCAAAGTTGCCGCAGCAAGAGGTGTAGCCAATGGTAATTTTTTCTTTAAAAATTCATCATGGGATGTCGATACTCCTGCCAAATTCTAGCATAATGAATACTTCAGCTATCATCATGTCATACATATTCAAGTTATTAGAGGATAAAAAGAAAGGTTGTCATTAAATTACCTTATAGTCATACAATGGGGCACTCCAAGCCACCATCTTGGGAGGGCTTCCCCATGAGAATGACCCATTAGATAAAGATGATTCAACATTGGCCAGAACATCACGCACTCTATATTCAACTTCTTCTTCTGTAAAAATGAGACCTGCTTGTACCTGTTATGCTCCACCAGTGCATGCAAAGTTGCAACCAGAAGATACTTATGTTAGATAGCTAGATGTGAACCTACATGTGAACTCTTAAGCTCAATGCTCAATATAAACCTTGCATAGTGACCTCATTCACAAGCTTAAGCACAACATCTTCAGCGTTTCCCAGGCCTATGAGCAAATCAGAATCTTGAGATTTCAATGCCATCTTAAGATCTTTCAGAGCAAATAGCAGTAGTTCCAGCATTTTATCTGAATAGCCTGCAAGTGATGAGGGGAAATTATATAGATGCTTAGTGTCAGCGATGCTACTAATTTTAACAGTGCGGAAGCATGTATGGTGACCAATCCATTAACAATTAACAACTCTGCCAACAGAACTATGGGGAAAAAATAGCAAACGTATGGGTTTAGGATGTCCTATAAAAGATGGGCATAGTTTCTGTGCAGTCTGTAGTATGCTGCAACTTAGACAATTGCACTATCCACCATAAAAACCAAAACCAACATCACAGGGGAAAAAATCACTGTGCGCCACCCTGTACGTCATTGTAACGATCCCACTGTAGCAGGAAATCTAGAACAATAGGCTGAGGTTGCATGCAGTCTTAACTGGTGATCTTGGCACTTCTGGTCCGAGATCTTGGTGGCAATACTTCTCCCAAGAGGCAGCATTCAGCAAGCACAATGTTTAATGCCACTAAACTTCAGTGTAGCAGCAAGTGCCGAGTTCCACAGTGATGGCATACAGCCCGGACTATTACTTCGAGTTAGCAGTGGACACTATGAGCACGGACACAAATCCTACACCCCAACAGTCAACCGGATCGGACGTCTAGCACCAACACAAGCCACATACCGGCGAGGATGCGTCGGTCGAAGACGTAGAGCGGCACGACGGGGCGCCGCGGCTCCGAGACGGCGGCGGCGAGGCCCGGGTGGTCGTCGATGCGGAGGTCATGCTTAAACCACACCACCGCGGGCGCGCCCCCGTCCCTCACGGGGGTGGCGGCACTGGAGGCGACGATCCGGCGGCCCTGGCATCGGTTCCGCAGGATCCGACGGCGGTGGGGCGGGGCCGGGGCCGGGACCGTGCGAAGCGGCCCGAGCCGGAGCGCGAGCAGAGCCATGGGAGGGGCTGCGCGGAGGCGTCAGCTGTAGCAGCGGCAGCCATAGGCGGGGAAGAGCGGGGATAAGAAGGGCGGGGCTAGGGCGCGCCCATGGCGAAATTGTGGCGGAGGGCGGCTGCTCGGAATCGTGCGTGAATTTTCTGTGGCGGAGGGCGGCGGCCACTGTGGTCAGTACAGTACCGCAGTGCTTCAGTGGGGCTCTCCGCAGCAGGAGACCGGGGGAAACGCGGCGCAACAGAACAGCGCAGGTCCGCAGCAGAGGCCAGGGGAAATGCGCAATAGAACAGCGGAAGCGGGGTCGCACAACCGCGGTGAAGAAAACGTTCTGCATCCCTGTCGCTTAACCGCTGCTCCCTCGGGTCCCTTTACTATTCACGTTTTAGCCCCGAGCACTTATCCCGTTTAAAGTGTCACACTCTAGTGTCCTACTCCTACATCCGAGGGACAGCCTTATCCACCGGTCAGCTGTATCATTAAAAAAAAATCCAAACCCATCCCCACCGACACCCATCGCACCACCCATCGAGCCCCTCGGTTCCTCCACAGCGCCGGCCAACGGCGGCAGCTGAGGCGCCTGTCAAAGCGCCTCTTCTTCCGCGCACCTTGGGAAGCCAACCAACCGCGGCACGGCTTCCCCGCCTCCTCCAAGCGCGGCATCGGCGCTGTCGTCTGGCAGCCACCTCCGACCGCATCTGGCGGCGGCACGCCTGGATCCGTCCGCATCCGGCGACGACGCGCAGCCCGTGGAGCAGGTCCATCCGCCTGCACGCAGCCTCCTTCGTGCGGAGCAGCTCCATCCAGCGGAGTTGCATCCGTCTCCTCAGAGCGCGGCGTCGGCCCGGTTCTCCGCCACGCCATCTCCACCAGCATCAGCCCGCACGCCGCCAGCTCCGAGCGGAGCGGCTCCAGCCGGCAACAGGCATCCGTCTCCTCCGAGCGTCGCGTCGGCCCGGTTCTCTGCCAATCCCGTTCCTCCCGCATCCGCCGGCACGCCGTAGGCTCCCCGTCGTGCCGCGGCCAGCGGCGGCATTTGTCTTCTCCGAGTGCGACGTCGGGCCTGTCTGCCGGCTGGCATCCTCTGCCCGCATCCTGACGCATCCTGTGGTCAAGCATGGCAGGCGCCAAGGGCTCACGTGGGACGCGGAGGTTCCTTCATCCATTGCGATGCAAGCACGCCTTGGGGATCCGATCTTGGCAAGAGCTGCGGTCGACCAGGCGCATGCCTGGCCGGGAAACTCTCCGCGGGATTTGGTGGGATCATGAGGAGAACCGTGTTGTTGTAGAAGGCATTGATTTCGCTCAAGATACACTAGGAAGGAGGCGCCGGTCGATTCGAAGTGTACCCTGATTCAGACGAAGAAGTTGATAAAGGTTCGTCCTTACTTGGGGTAGACGATGAGTTTGTGCCAGAGACGGAACCACAAAACCACATTTCAGTGAGCATGATTGAAGGGCCGTGTGCCAACCAAGGTCCCAGCCGTCTCGGGTATGCCAGCTTACAATTGGTTAATTGTTTTTTTCACTGTAATAAATTATTGATTTCCATTTCACATTATGTGTAGAACCCTGTTTCAGTATTGGCATGAATTTGTTTCCGAGGACAAGAAGGAAGTTGCAAGTGAAAATCAATCCAATGAAGTGAAGGCACTGGAGGCATGCTACAAGGATAACAAGAACAACGATGACAGTACCAAGGAGGGCATGCAACAGAAGATCTACCCCAAGGAGGAGATGCAGGCGGCGAAGTACGACACGGAGGAGCTTGTAGACCACAAGCCCAGCTTCTCTGATCTCTCAACGGATGACGAGGCAAGTTGGGTGAAGGATGGCATTGACTTGCGCGGCCATTCGCAGGTGGATGATGAAGACTTTAACTACTAGGTAACGAACCTGATCACTTGCACCTTCCATGTTTAGGCGTACTGAAGGCCTCTCGCTTGTGCTTGTAAATGCACCCATGATGTGTCCACGAAGGTGTTCTGAATGTAAGTCTCCCCTAGTGCTTAGTAGCATTTGTTCGGGCTTCATGGTAGCCTGGTAAGAATATGTGGATAGCTAGGTGTTGTGCTCTTTTGGTTGCATGTACAGAGCTGGAGTAATGTCTTAGTGTCTTGTTTGATTGTGATGTGCACCACTTCCATGAATATATGACATGGGTATTGTTAACGCTTTCTAGTATGTCTTCTACTGAAATATGTGACATGAGTAAATGGGGCTTTCAACTTTTCATTTCTGAGGCAAAGGACATGCCACTCAGTATCTTTCAAGTTGTATCAACAATCAAATAGGTAAAAACATGGATATAATAACTTGAAAATAAAAATGAGGGTGCTGCAGCTGCACCCACATTGCATATGGCTTCCTGCAATCCTATTTACATGAATATCCACAACTGCATACTTGCCGGCCTACGCAAAAGCTTCATGCAGTCCTATTTACATGAACATCCACACTTCCATACTTGCTGGGCTACGCAAAAGCTTCCTGCACTGCAGTCCTATTTACATGAACATCCACACTTCCATACTTGCTGACCTACACAAAAGCTTCCTGCAGTCCTATTTACATGAAGTCTCCATCAATTGTTCAACAACTCCAAAGCCCTTTGAACTAGCTGGCTATCACAACTAAGAAATTTAGGAAGCATGCCTGCTACCTCTAGCCCCTCCTTATTCATGTGAGGGATCTTGTACTTATTCCCTCCATTATCCTTCATAACTTCAGTCATGCAGCTTTGGAGTGTCAGGAACACCCGATTTAGAAGTATTGGGTTGTAGTTTTCATATTCTGCAGTCACATTCCGGATGAGGTCGTCCATATTGCTGGACGGTATTCTATCTGTTAAGGACTGCAGAGAGCTAAAGAAACCAAGGTCGAGGCAATTCATATCAGGTGAATTAGCAGGCTGGTTCCTTAGGCGTATATCAAGGCCTGTATTGGCGACTGCTGCAGCAAATTCCGCATCATCTGCCGGTACATGCAAAGGCGCGTTGTCCTGTTGAATCCATATTGTCTTGTGTCTATCTTCTCGAGGCCAACGGCCTTTTATAGTTGGCAGCAGGTACGTGATCATATAAGACCTCATTGTGCGTCTATCTACTTTCATTGTCTTTGTGATCGGAGTGCCCCTTGGTCTGTTGCCACTTCTCATGCGTGCAGTGTAATACCTCTGGTATTACAATTTAATTAATCTGCCATGTCATCATATTTAAATTTAAGCATTTGCATATGATTGTGCTTAGGGCCTAGGGTGATTTGATTTCAACTAAAGTCTTGATTGTGTAATTAAGTCCTTAATCAAAAATCAAAAATGAAATTAAATAAAAATCAAATTAAACCCTAAAGTTGACCTAAAAACCCAATTCAAAATATATATGGAATATGAGAAAAATGTCTTAATAAAAGTTGTAGAGTTTTACTAATGGAACAACTTTTATTTTTGGAGATTTTGAAGTTATATTATAAAAATTCAAATTAAACTCAAATTACTATATTGAAATTTATATTTGAAACTTCAATTTTAAAAACATTAAGAATCTTCAAAAACTTCCTTAATAGAAGTTGTCAATCTCACTGAGTAGAACAACTTTCATGTTTACCATTTTTCAAGTTGTTGAGAAGAATCAAAAGTAATTTTAAAATTTCAGTTTGAAATTCAAACCCTACTTTTACCCCCTTTTCTGTAATTCAAAATTTTGGCCGAATTTGAAATTGGTGTCAAAAGCAAAAATGATCTACACGAAATTCTCTACAACTTTTGTATTCACCACTTCCTCGGATTCGGGCTGGATCAGATCCAATTTGCATCAAATAGCTTGTGACCTACTCGGCCTAGCCCTGTAGCTACAGGGGGGACCCCCCTGTTCATCTTCCACGTCGCGCTCGCGCGTGCCGCGCGCGGCGCCGGGCGCCGTCCGGCCGGCGTGGGCAACCAGTGCCGCTGTCGAGCAGCCGAGAGGGGGCCCCGGACCCAGCCGAGCTTATCCCCTCCCTTGCCCGGTGTTATAAACCACCACCGCACTGTCCCGACCTCATTTCCCCTTCTCGCGGCCGCCGTCGAGCTCAATCGGAGTGCGGTGAAATTCACCATGACCAAGCCACCATTGCCTCTTCCATCTCCAATCAAGCTCGCTAGCTTCCTTGCGCGTCGATTGGTGCCATCGGTGTGGGCTGAGGTGCCTCGAGTATCCGGGAACGCGGGTCGTCGTCTCCGCGTCCGGCCGGAGCCGAGCAGGGCGCCGCGGCACGTCGGGAAGCCGAGGCCGGTCTTTTAGGGTGAGGTTCTACCGGAACTTGTGTGCGTTTTGGGGTTCTTGTGTTTCTCAGCTTCTCATGTGCTAGATGGTTCGCCATTTGGTGCTCTAGGATCACCGGAACGGGAAAGGTCATCGCCGGTGCTTTTCGTCGCAGGTCGGCACGTCGTCAAGCCCGCTCCTCCGTCCCGTCTCCGTCCCAACCAGCTAGTGGTTTAGGGTCGTGGTGAGTTCCCGAATCGTTTCCTACCTTGAGTTGGTCGCGTTCGTTTCGCGCTCGCCGGCGTGTGGTCCGCCGCCGCCGCCGAGTCGCCGAAGTGACCGACGAGCTCGTTGCCGGTCGGGTCTAGCCGTTTTAGGTCTCTAGGGTGGTGCCTCTAGGCTCTGCTCGGTGTCCGGTAGGTTTCCCTTGCCGGAGGAAGGTTGCCGGCGGCAAGCCGCCGTGTCGCTCGCGCGCGGGAGTCAGAAAGGGCAGAGAGCGAGAGGTGGGAGAAGAATCTGACGGCTGGGGTCAGCCTGTCAGTGTTTCCGTGCGGAGGCGCGTGAGCGCGCGGGAGGCTGACGGCTGGGGTCGGCCTGTCAGCGACCCGGCGTGGGCAAGTGCGCGAGCGCGCGCGGCTGGGCCATGCTGGGCCGGTGCGGAGTTGCGGGCCGGCGCGGTGGCGCGCGCATGCGGCCGTGGCCGGCGCTGTTGGGCCATAGTGGGCCGAATGGCCGTTTCTCTTTTTCCAGCGATTTTCTAATTGCTTTTTCATTTTAATTTAAATGAATAGTGTTAAGTTTTGATATTTTTATATGGATTAATATACTGCACCAAAAAGTATGAAAATATTTCTAGATACTCTCTGTGATGTGTAGAATTTAATAAAAATATTAAATACAGGATTTTGGTGTTTCTGTATTAATTAAAAATCAGCACATTAAATGTTAAAAGGAACTTTGATGATTTTTAATAATTTCTGTGATGTTCCAAAAATCATGAAATTTATTGTGTCACTGTTTGGTACTAAAATCTATCTGTTGGTGCATTTTGACATCAAATGGAAATAGTTAAATATTTATTACATTATATGTTAGTTTAAATGATAATATTAGGAATAATAAATGGAATGATTATTGATTGGTGTGGTTTTTGGATTGATTGAGATTCTAGGTCAATCACCTTTATGACCTAGGGCAGTATGAATTAGATTATTCATGTCTAGCTAAGATAGGGTCATATACACATGTGTGGTTTATTTATTCGTTATTAAATTTCGTCTGTCATTTCATGTGCATCACATTCATACATTCATTCATTGCAAACGTGTAGTGACCGAGAATCTAGAAGTTAAGTCTGAGGGTCCATCTGAGGAGACTACTCAGGAAGTTGTACAAGGATTTGATATTTGTGGAACTGACCCGGATCCGACACTCTACGCAATTCAAGACAAGCCCCGGTGCATTCAGCCCCTCCTTGTTATTTAAAATATTTATCACTTGAGTTATTCTACCGCATTAGGTTATTAGGAGTTGAGTGATAACCTATTGATGCATTACCTTTCCTTGACCACATATTATACCTAAGACCCTGATTTATTTAAAGGTATTGAAAAATGCTTAGTCATGCTTAATGATAGAATTGCAAAAAATGCTATTTTGAAAACTGTGATAATATGAAACAAATGAATCACTTAATAGGATTGGTTATGTCCTTGTTGGTTGGCAGTGTGCCTGGCTAGTTCATTGTCAACCACATGGATGGGTTGTTCCGTTTGGTCGACCATCTGTTGGGTTAGAGTCCTAGCGATCCTCGCCATCGGAAAGGGATGTGAAAACCGGGTAGTTACCAGTGTACTTGGGTTAGAGTCCCAATGCATGGTTTCTAACGGAAAAATATTAGGGACCGTTCGTTGTCAGGCCTGCTGTGATCAAGACTTTGCAACTAGCCACATACTACGGAAAACCTCTGACTCCGGTGGCTCTACTGCTGGAACCGACAACCACGCACTGGGAGTGGAGAGATGGCGAGAGTAGCGTGTACCCTCGTGGCCGTCGTGTCTGGAAATGAGAGGAGTACTGTGCTCTCGGGTGGCGCAGGACCGGTTCCGGGGTATGAAAAGCCGTGGTAGGCGGGGTTGGCGTATGCAAGCTTAAGTGCTACATACGCAGTGTGGATAGGGATCCCCAGCTGGGTATTAATCGATTCGAATCGTCGTTGCTCCTCGGATATGGAGACTTGATCCTCACACCTACAGTGAATAGTGGTTTGAAACTAGGATTGTTTTTGAATGGATTAAGTAAATGAAAGAATGTTGATATATGAGAAAGTACTTGAAGAAATGGAAAATGATGGATAGTATTATTGAAATAAAATATTGAGATAGGAATAGTAATGCTTTTCCGCAAAACTCTTGAACTCTTGCTAAAGCCTTACCTTGACTTCCCCTCAGCCTGCATTCCTGAGTCTAATCTTATACTTTTAGTCGGGTAAGTCTTGCGGAGTACCCCTTGTACTCAGGGTTTGTTAACCCCGTTGCAGGAGGGCAGCAGGAGACGGAAGTTTGTCTCGCTCCGTGCTGCGTCACCATCGTCCAGGAGAGTGAAGAAGACTAAGGTTAAACCCTTGGGCAGGGTTCGTATAATATTTAACTATCTGTCGTACTGTGGTTCCAACTCTACTGCTACTCTTTTATATTTATAGTCTCTAATAACTGCACTTAATTTTATTCGAACACTGGTCTGTAATATTAAGTACTATTTATTCTTCCGCAAATTCTACTCTGATGTATTTTGTTATGAAATGTTGTAACTCTGTAATGGCTTCGCAATGGGATCCTGTCGGAGATAACGGGTGCTTATGTAGCCCGGCAGAGTCCACTTAGGTCATATGGAACACGGGTCCGGCTGTCAGATGTCATTAGTGACTTTGACAGGTGCCTGTGGGCCACGTGATTTAGGCGGTTCTGTTACATGTAGGTTCCTGAAATTTAAATGACAACGAATTTGGGTTATCAAAACTTACATAGTACATGACCCAACTAAAAGATGACAAAGGTCATTACCTGTCGGACAAAAGGCCACATGCCTAGCTTGCCGTCAAAATAGCATCTACCTCCAACATCAAACCTAGGCCTTGCAATACTTGCATAAAACATAACTTTGTGAATGGCATTCTTGTTTTGCACTATCCTATGAGGGTCTTCTTCATCTGGGAGCATGTACATAGTCTTGTTCTTCTTGGTCCCATTGAACCACTTCTCATCTGAGTGGATAATATCTTCCATTTCCCTGAACATCGGATTATGTGGCAGAGTACTTGGATCTATCATAGAGAGACACCACCGTAGCCTTTCCTTCTTGTTTTCTTCCCTCAAATATGGATTGAGTGAGTTGCTGTGTCGCCATAGCATGCCTTCTTGGAACAACCTATGCAGAGTACTTTTGTTGACAGCGAGGGCATTAGCTAGTGACCTTATGGTGCCCCTTCTGTTTAAGGGAATATCAACAACCCTTGAGAGATCCACTTCCAATTTTTTACGACCGCCATTCTTATGTTTCAATGATCCAAAATCTATTGGTATGCCTCGTGCCCTGCATTGTTCTGCTCGCTGCCATACCCGTTGGACTGTACGCACTTGGAGACCGTACTTTATAGCAACAACTCTTGTGTTGTTCCTCCTTAATTTTCCATTGATGCTATCTGAAGCAAATCTTCATAGATGTCTTGCCTTTGTTTTTGTGTCAAATTCTTGGTCGTATTTGATGCTGGTTCTTGTTGGGTTTGCTCATGTTCGTCAGCTGAGTCTGGCAACTCCTCATCAAATATGACGTCGAAACCATCTGCGTACATGTCAAACTCCATGGCGTCTTGTTCATCCAGTAAGTCCATATCATCATCGCCTACAAAAGTAAAATTGTTCATGTTGCGTATTCTGAATACATAAATTTTGATCCATGTTGAAATGGCTTGCTGCTGATGCAAATACTCACCCGCATGCAGGTTGTCTTCATCTCTGTGCGTATGATTTAAATCAAATGCATAGCAAGCATTTTCAGCTGCAATTGTCAATTTTAAGTGCATCTGTGAGTTATCGGCTCCGATGAATTGGAATGTGTGCTAATGAAAAATAATAACATGTCAGCTACTTTCAGGTGACTAATAAACTGTAAGAATTCATGATCCGTATTTCAATTTCGATAGGCAAATGATTAGTCTTGCTTACGTTCACATGGATGGAGTAATAATGGACATGAACTGATTTAGCAGTGCACTGTGTTCACATGGCAGAAAAATTCAGTTTCATTTCCTGCCTTTGCTGCCATGCTCAGCTATTTCTTTTTTTTGTTAAAGTGCAACCTTAGTGTTATTAAACTGTTGTCCACCTTTTCAAATGGCATGGAATTTTGTTTGATACACATAATTGTAAAAATTATCTTGCTGCACTCAGTTTATGACAGAGAAATGAGAAAAAAATCAAAGCACAGTCAAATTTAGGAGACGAACAAGAGAGAATTAGAAGAAGGGCAAACTTAATTTGGGAGACAACCAGATTTGCTTACCTTGAACATCATTTTGCTGTTCCTCAGGTTCAGCGTGATTGAGGTGGAAGTGGTGGCCTCTATGGTTGGCCCCTCCAACTTGTTCATCACCCACACCTGGAGCTTCACGGGACAAACCAGGTAAAGTTTGAGCTTCAGTAACTTCACCTGCCCCAACTGTTACTTTGAAGGAATCATGGACATGTTATTCACGTGGTGTCTTGTTCAGATCTTGCACCTGTTCTCCTTCATCCTCTGGAGTTGTATTCAAGTCAACGAGTATGGCCATGGAGAGTGAATGGTTCAGGGGGAATGTGGAATGGTGGAAAAGATACCCCGGGAGTGAATTCATATGTGGAGAAATGAAAATGGCGCCGGTGGAGCTGGTTTCAAATTTTCATTTTGCCTGTGTGTAAAAAACGTTGACCTTCTGTTTTGGCTTTTGGCACTAAAATTTTTGGCTGGAAGATTTCCCCGTTTGTATAAATGCCGCTATGGTTAAAGTGGAATGCACATTTAATGCACCTGCTGCTCCGACTAGTACTCTTACTAGTACTACTTTCCATCATTGCAAATTAGGGGTATACAGGTATTTTATCACTGCCCTTGGTATAAGTGCCCATGGCTAAAACGTCAGTAGTTGTAACACCTCTGGTGTTACGGTTAATTAAAACCTGCCATGTCATCATCATTGCATGTAAATCATCCTGCATAAACTCATTTTTACTATGCATTAACAAAACTGATTTTATTTCAACATGTGATTATGCATAAGTGCTTGAGAGTGATTTATTATGTAAATGTTTGGGTTGTATGCAATTATCTAGATTAAATTGGGAAATAAAAAGAAAAACAATTATAAACCCTAAAGCGGACCCAAAGCCCTAAATCAAAAACTAAATAGAATTAGGTGTTGGGCCTTAAACAAAGGTTGCAAATCTTTAAAAGTTGAGCAAATTCTATTTTGAAAATTTTTGAAGTTATTAAAAATAATTTCAAATAAAATCTTAAATTAGGTTTTAAAGTCTAAACTTGAAATACGAGTTCAAAAACTAGTAGGAATCGGGTGATGGTCCTTTAATGAAAGTTTTAGCCCCTTCACAATGGAACCACTTATATGTTTGAAGATTTTTAAGTTTACCAGTGGAAATTTAAATTAAAATCCAATTAGTGTTTGTTTATTCAAATTTAAACTGCCATTTCAAAAAATATCAAGAGATTGGGAAAACTACTTTAATGAAAGTTGTAAGGCTTTTCAAATTGAACAACTTTTATATTTGAGGATTTTTATGTTATGCAGAAAGATTTCAAATTAAACCCTAAATAGTGTTTTGAAATTTAAATTTGAGATGCTATTTCAAAAACTATGAATAATCTGGTGAAACTCATTTAATGAAAGTTATAGGACTTGACACTTTGAATAACTTTTATTTTTGCATATTTTCAAGTTATTGAGAAAAAGTTTGAGAATTTAGTTGAATTTGAAATAAATTTCAAATCAAGCTTTTACCCCTTTTTGAATTACCAAAAATCCATTAAAAATTTGAATTTGGTTCAAAAACCAAAGTTGTTCTAAATTTAATTTGCTACAACTTTTATTAAGGACATTTTTCAAGTTTGTATACAAAATAAGGGGTAATTTTACAAAAAGGGGAGAGGGGTGTAGACTGCTACAGTGTTCCGGAGGGGTCCGGCATGCGCTGTCGTGCTCTGCTCGCGGGCAGAGCCGCGCGTGCCACGCCGCTCGCCGGCGCTGCCCGGGGCCGGGCGGCCGCGTGTCATCGTCGACGCCGGGACCGTGGGGGCCCTCTCCACGTCGTGCGCGTCTTCCTTCTCCTATAAAGAGCACCAACCAGCCACCGTCTTTTCTCTCCTCCCCTCGGTCGTCACCGGTCGCCTCTCAGTGCATGACCAAATTCACAGCCAGCAAGCCACCGTCTTTTAATTCATCTTGCTCGCGTAATTGTTAGGTCGTAGCGCACATTTTGAACCCTTTCTCGTCCCTTTCCATCGTCAGAGTCGCTCGGTAGCCGTCGTCGTCTTCTCTGTCTCCGGCGGGAGCACCACCGCGTCGTGCCACACCGAGGCCAGGACTTACGGGTAAGATTCATGGCCTTGGTCTATCGTTCCGTGAACGACGTGTGACCCTGGTAATGACAAGCCCAACCGTTTCGTTCCTAGATCGCTGGAGCTCCCGGAACAGCTTCGACATCCTCGGTTCATCCCATCGTCGTCGACCTCTTCGACCACGGCGGACTCCGCTGCGGCACCGTCTCAGCCACCGCACGAAACAAGCTGCGGTGAGGACCCTAATACTCAAGATGTGGATGGATGGTATCAGGAGGGTTCGGGGTAGTCTGAACATGGAACACCGTCGTGAGTTCGCCGGCCGAGCCGCCATGGCTGCCTTCAGTCAAGCACGGGAGGTCTTAGTGCGGAGCAGAGTCCCAAGGAGGGGTCTAGGTGCTTGTGGGGGTGTTTTTAGGGTGCTCGACATCACCGGCGTGGTCGCCGTCGGCGGTCCCGTGGTCGTGCCGCTGTCGAGTCTCGCGGCCGGAGCGAGCGCAGCGGGGGGAAGGAGGAGAGGGAACCCGGGCTGGGTTCTGCTGGGCCTAGCAGGCTGGCCTAGTAGAGCGTGGCCGCGCTGAGAGACAGGGGAGGGGGCGCAGGGTAATGCTGGGCCGATCTGCGGTTTTGGGCTCGCTGGGCCGAAATGGAGTTTTTCATTTTTCTCGGGAATAAAGTGATTTTTCTGATTTTAGTCTGTTGAGTGAATAGCAGTGCACTTTCTCATTTCTATAGAAATAATTCTACAGTTCCTAAAATCATAAAAATAATTATGAAGCCCCTCTGTGGTGTACTTTGTTTAGGAAAAATATGAGATAGGTATTTTAGTAATTTTGCTAGGTATTAAAAATGTGTCTTTTAATTGATAAATGGGACTTCTAGGATTTTTATAGGCCAACATGTTTATCCAAAAATCATAAACTTTAAATTATATCTATTTTAGGTCAAGATCTATCTATAGAAAAATTTTGAGCTCAAATGGAAATAATTTAATTAATTCTTATTTATTACTTGATTAATTGATTAATTAAGAAAAGGTTATTAGAATTAAATGGTTAAAACCCATGTTAACTACAATCACTTAGGTTTTGTGTGTGATTATATGAAGACCATAGATCATAAAGTCTTGAATGGTCTTTAGCAATTTGTTTGCTTGATGAGATTGATATTAATTGATTTTTAAGAATTAACTATGCTTAATAGGTCAATACATGTCATTAGGGTTTTCCAACTTATTAGCGAACACCTGATGCTATTATAGGTAGATTAACTAGGCTTTCTATGACTGTTAAAATGGTCAATAAATCAATTATATAGCCACCAACTTGTCCAATGAAGTTGTTTTATAACTTTATCGTGAAGGAAAGTTGTACTCAACTTTCAAAGTAAGTTTACTTACCATTGATCAGTGATTTTATGCATCTCCTGCATCATGGCATACATATCATCATGTAAGTGTTGCATTATTATTTCGTGTAGTGCACGCGTGGTGATTATAATCTGAAGCGTGTCCCGAGTAAGGCGTTCACTCGGTGAACGTGGATCCTTCCCGGAGATTGACTTCAGGGTTCTATCTACTTCAAGCAACAGGCAAGCCCCGGTGCATTTGCCCCTCCTTGTTATTTAAAAATATTTATCACTTGAGTTAATCTACTGCATTAGGTTAATAGGAGTTGAGTGATAGCCTATTGATGCATTACCTTTCCTTGACCACATATTATACCTGAGACGATGATTTATTTAAAGTATTGAAAAAAAAGCTTAGTCATGCTTAATGATAGAGTTGCAAAAATGCTATTTTGAAAACTGTGATGATATGAAACAAATGAATCATTTTATGGGATTGGTATTGTCCTCGTTTGGTGATGGTGTACTTGGCCAGTCCATTATCATCAACGTGGATGGGTTTTTCCGTTTGGTTGACCATCTGTTTGGGTTAGAGTCCCAACGATCCTCGCCATCGGAAAAGGGATGCGAAAACCGGGTGGTCACCAGTGTACTTGGGTTAGAGTCCCAATGCATGGTGTCCAACGGAAAAATATTTAGGGACCATTCGTTGTCGGCCTGCTGTGATCATGACTTTGCAACTAACCACATACTACGGAAAGCCTCTGACTCCGGTGGCTCTACTGCTGGAACCGACAACCACGCACTGGGAGTGGAGAGATGGCAAGAGTAGCGTGTACCCTCGTGGCCGTCGTGCCTGGAGACTAGAGGGGTACTGTGCTCTCGGATGGCGCAGGACCGGTTCCGGGGTATGAAAAGCCGTGGTAGGCGGGGTTGGCATATGCAAGCTTAAGTGCTACATATGCAGTGTGGATAGGGATCCCCAGCTGGATACTTTTGGATTCGAATCGACGTTGCTCCTCGGTCAATGGAGACATGATCCTCACCCCTACAGCGAAGAGTGGTTCAGAACTAGGTGTTTTTGAGAATGAATATGAATTTGAAAGTCATTATATACGAGAATTGATATTGGAATTATGTATATGAATAAAATAATATTAAGATCAAATAATGAAATAGGATAGAAATGCTTTTCTGCAAAATACTTTGACTCTTGCTCAAGCCTTACCTTGACTCCCCTCAGCTTGCATTCCTGAGTCTAATTTCACACCTTTAGTCGGGTAAGTCTTGCGGAGTACCCCATGTACTCAGGGTTTGTTAACCCCCTGTTGCAGGTAAGTTGAGTAAACAGTTCTACGAAGGATCGTGCCGGTCATTGGATCGTACATGGGTGAAGATGTGTATATAATGAAACCCTTGGGCAGGGTGTTTAGTTGTATACAGCTACTCCACTGCGAAACTCTGGTTTGGGATAATGTAATTGTAATCTATGTTTAAGTAATACTTCCGCACTCTTTACTCTGATTCAAATTATTTATGTAAACTGTTGTAATACTTGTAAGGTCTTTAGAATGAGATCCTCGGGGAAAGTAGGGTTTCCTATGAGACCCGACGGGCCACCTAAGTCAAAAGGGAACTCGTGCAGACTAGTCAAAGGTCCTTAGGGACGATGACGGGGCACGTGGGCCCTATGATTAAGGCGGTTCCGTCACAGTAGTAAAGGGACGGAGGGAGTACATACTATTGGCCTGTTTTACTGGAAAACTAGAGATCTTGAAACAGTTTAAAAAATTCCCTCCTTGCAACCTTTGCAACATTTGCATGAGTTCCAATTGAGAGAACTCATTCTCATAGGACGTGTTTGATAGTGGGCGGGTGACCCGAGCTCCTTAGCTATAGCTCAAAGTGTTTGCTCGAAGCATCTCTTTGGCTTACCTCCCAGGAAACAAGGTGGGGTCTTTTTACGAGTCTATTTACCTGACATCTAGCATCCGTGTATTTTAGCCTTTATCCACAACTCGTTTTTTTGTTGGCACTCCTCCCCTTCTTCTTCTTGCTCCATTCATCTGTCCTCGTTTCTGCTCATCCTCACCCTCGTCGGCGGCTACACTCTTCTCCTTCCCCTACCATCACCATCTTCTCCGGCTCTGGCCAGCATCCCTGCCGTCATCTTCTTCAGCTCTGGTGAGTCTCCTCGTCCTAGACCTAGCCCGACTATCTTCCTCACTGCTAGTGCTAGGGCCCTGGACTGCCCGCCTCCATTTCTACTGCCTGTCTTTCCTACCTTCGCTCGGTCGGTCCCTTCTAAACTCGCCCGAGTTGGATAAAAAAAAGGGGGAAAGGCTTGTCGGAACCCTAGCCGACGCGCCGGGGCTAGGGAAGATGGCGACGATTACCTCCTCCTGCTCGCGAAACACTCTGTTGCTATTTGGCAAGGATCTATCTATCAGTCGCTCGGGTGATTTAAAGCTTGGTGTCACCCGGGTGACCAAACCCTTTGTGTCACCCAAATATCAAAACAGATCACTTTTGGGTGAAAAAAGGGCAACCAACACCTGAAAATCAAATACCACACAATCTACATCGAATGGATCAGAAAGAAACCAAATAAAAATAAATCAAAGATAAATTTACAGGAACCTAAATACCAAATTTATTCTATAGAAAGCAAATTTAAAGAAATTCAAATAGCAAAAGAACAAATAGATTACAGATATGCAGAAATTAAATATCAAATTTATTCTATAAAAAGCAAATTAGAAGAATTTCAGATTAATATCAAAAAATACAAACAAATTACAGAATTCAGATAGGCAACAATCAAATAAATTAAATTTACACCACTAACACATGAAATTTACACCTTTATTTATGATATAAAAAATATATTAACATATTGTAAAAGAAAAGAAATATAAATTTTTGTGATACTTATCACGCATATACTACTAACTAGAAAAGTCCGTCAGTATAAATGTAGAGGGGACAGGTGCTCATGCGCTCTGAAGCAGCATTGAATAGGAGCAGGGTCTTTTATACCGGTGGGAACCGGTCCGGTTACCGCGGTAACCGGTAATACCGGTCCGGACCGGTACCGGTTCCGGCCGGTATAAAAAACCAGAAATTTAAATTTAAAATCCAAGAAAAAAATTGTAAAAAAATTCCTAAAAATACTTCATGATTTATAGATTCCAATGGTGTCAAAATTTTTCAAATTTGACTACGTTTAGGATTTTATTTGAAGTGCTGAAGTTTTCTAAAAAAGAAAAAGAAAAAAAAGAGCCGGCCCGTTAAGGCCCATTAAATCATGAAGGTCGAAAAATATACTAAACGCACTCAAATTTGAAAAACTTTGACATCATTGGATTCTATAAATCATGAACTATTTTTAGAAATTTTTTCAGCATTTTTTTAAAAAAAATAAATTTGAAATTTGAAAATGCGACCGGTTACCACCAAACCGGTCGGTAAACCGATCAAACCGGCCGGTAACCGGTCAAACCGGCCGGTATACCGGTCCGGAACCGATTGAACTGGGGTTCAAACTCAAAATTTGAATTCGACCGGTTTCTACCGGTAACCGGTCAAACTGGACCGGTATACCGGTACCGCCGGCCGGCGGTTACCGGCTACCGGTCGGTAAAAATAACCCTGAATAGGAGGCAGTAGCGCATGCGCATGCATCGAACAGGAGGCAGGCAGCAGCGCATGCAGCAGCGCATGCATCGAACAGGACGTGTACAGCAGCGCATGCATCGAACAGGACGCGCGCATGCATTGAACAGATCACTCCTGCAGTCTGGGGAATGCCCTCCGCCCGCAGCATGGAGCAGCGGAGTGACTTCGCCGGTCGGCTGGTCGCTATCCACCCTCGGTTCCTTGATCGGACGGCCAACCATTCGGGTGACGAGAGCAATAATTTTGCTCGGGCAACATATAGCTTTCCCGATTTGGCAATACTGTTGTCTACGGCCCGGCTAGCATCAACATCGAAGGGCGAGTTCGAGGCACCTCTCCTGCTCCCGCGTCTCTCCCACCGGACCTTTCTTCTTCGTTGGCGTTCCCGTGTGCCGCTCTCACACCACTACCGTCGCCGCATCGAGACGGGCGCTCGCGAGCATGGTGCCTCCACCGCTACGCCGAGCCCGTGCTCGCGCGTGGTGCTACTGCCGCCGCGCCGAGCCTGAGGAGATCGACAAGTGCGAAGCCGGCGACTGCGGGGAACCGCAACATGCAGATCCGAAGCCCCGGGCCGTGTCCGTTGCCCCGGCGCTGGATCAGCAGAAGTCGTGGCGCGAGCAGCTTATGCTGCGGGGCTTTGGTGGTCACAGCACCAGGGACGTCGCCGGCTACGACGCACGCCACTCGCGGTAACAATGCACGCGGCACCCGTGACGCAGCCTGCTTCACCTCCACCGCTGTCGCACCGGCCTGGCCATCTTTTCACGGCGCCCAGATGCGGCCGAAGCTCGCTGCTCCTCCAGGGTCGCACGATGCAGAATTGCTAATCCTGGAGTTGGGAGCAGCGCGTCGTGGAGTACATGGACGACAACGTGGTGGTGCTCATGGACCAGGTCCGCCTCCTGCTGGATCAAGGCAACATGTTGGAGTGTGTTGTCGATTGGGCATGATGTGCACATTGGAGATCCAGTCATACCGCCCGTCCATGGTGGAGGCATACACTTGGGCATGTCTAACCTGATGTTCAACATGTGTTTGATGAAATGACTGTGAGGAGAGATCATGGGAAGGACGGGTGATAAGGCTACCACTAACTAACTAAATGCAAGGTATGAATATCTACTAGTACAAGTAAAACAAAGGAAAAAGTCTACATAACCCCCTCAACTATTAAGGGTGGACTACTTCGCCCCTCAAACTATGAAACCGGATTTTCTACCCCCTGAACTTTTCAAAACCGGTCAAATAACCCCCTAAACGGTTTTGATGGTGGTTTTGTCTTTTTTTTCTTTTTTATTTATTTCTGCTGGATCTTTGGAAAATCACAGTAAATCATAGAAAAATCATAAAATAGGAAATCTAATTTTGTTGGACTCCACATGAGTAGATCTACACAGTGACCTATATTATGGTATGCTTTAGTACAAAGTTTTTTTAGCTTTAGATCTATGCTTTTCTATAATTAATTCAAATAATTCATAGCTGGAATATACCATATTATATGTTCATTATTTAGATCTATTCATGTGGAGTCCAACAAAACTAGATTTTCTATTTTATGATTTTTCTGTGATTTACTATGATTTTCCAAAGATTCGGTGAAAAAAAAAATAAAAAGACAAAACCACTGTCACTGTAGCAAAACACACTGTCTGAAACCACTCGGGGTGTTATTTGACCGGTTTTAGAAAGTTCAGGGGGTAGAAAATCCAGTTCTATAATTTAGGGCGTAAAGTACTCCACCCTCAATAGTTGAGGGGATTATGTAGACTTTTTCCGCAAAACAAATGCAATATCCATCCATCTTAGCTCACTTGGTATAGCGAAACAAACATGCATGCTTACACCATGGGAGCTGGGCTTTAGCTCATTTGGTATAGAAACAAACATCGTGCTTACACCATGGGAGCTGGGCTTCAGCTGTGGACGGCCGTGCCGGGTAGGTACAGGTTACCAAACATGCCTATAGCGATACGGGTAGGTGCAGGTTACCAACACGCATATAGGGAACTAACAGAAGCATGTTTACTACACAGGATACCATCAACGGAAATGGTATTAAACTAAAGTGGGGTGACTAAACTTTAGTCACCCGAAACTGAACATGGCCTAATTCGGAAATTGAACCAGAAGCATGTTTACCACACAGGAATAGCATCAACCGAGATCATTTGAAGTTACAAATTTGCATTTCGCTCTCCTTGAACCACTGTAATTTACCCCATAACCATAGCATTATTGTTTACCACAAGTATCGTGCTTCATGTATTCTTTTCACTTTTCAGCAACCATGCTTGATTCAGAAAATTATCGTTATGGAGGCAATTTGCAATAGCTTCCTCCGTGGTCCGGGCACAGCAGTATCCCCCGTGCTTGCAAACATCTCTTCCCTGAAGCCTGAACTCTATATTCAACTTATAAAGTACTCACGGCCGATAAGTCACGGTAATTTTCACATCAAAAATAAATAAATATTATTCCTGTAATGCTCAGATTTCTGACTGGTAGTACAGGCTTTGTGTCTCATGGAAACCATGTACTCCTACATGTTTCTTTTTCATAACAAGATAAAAGACTTCACTTCAGCAAAACAACAGTAGATGGACTCCTGCCCCTAAGTTCTCTATCTTGATGCATTAATGGGATGTATCGTCATTGTGTTGTCTTCGTATATGTTGATCCTTCTATGAGCTATACCAAATGAGGCCAGTGAGGATTCATATCTGAAAAGAAAGATGTCCCCAACTTAGATGCACCAAAAGCTTAGGCACAGATATATTAGGACAATATATATGGATGTTGCTCACTTAACACGAAAGAGCATGAATACTGCAGTAAAAGAAAGAAACCGAAAATGATAGGTTTCGTCAAAAAATCTTTTCTTCATAGATCAATGTTTCCAACTAAATGTCTCAACCACCAAGCTATTAAAAGTGCCAAATAAAACAAGGCTTTGTCTGTGCAACTATGATTCGTATTATGGTTTATCAGGAGAGGGCATACTTATTGAAGCTAAGCAGCAAGACAAAGCAGATAAAGCACCTAATACTCCACTAAAGGCACTTCAGCGAGAAAATTGGTCATGCTCTCCAGTTTCTGCCATATCTGCTGCTATTCTCTTCCAGAACTGTTCCTTTGTATCCAAAAGAAATAAAGCTCAATAGTTTGTTTTGCATATGTCAAGTGAGATCACTTAAGGTACTAACAGATATGATGTTTGAACCGCACTGCCTTTCCACCATCTGCAACAATTCTGCCTCAATGCAATCCTCATCCTTACAAACACACCTGATCACTGAACTCCAGCTCTCAACATGCGGAACGACTCCAAGATCAAGCATCCAATTCATAATTCGTGCAGCCTCTTCTACTTTCCCAACTTTACAGCAACCCTTGATAACTGAATGGAACACCGAGAAATGTGGCACAAACCCTTTACCAATCATGTCCACCAGGTAAGCCTCCGCCTTACCGTATAATCCGCTTACGCACAGCCCAGTCACCACTGTGGCATATGTCACTGCATTCGGTGTGCATCCACTCTCCACCATATCACCAACAATCTTGCATGCATCCAGTGGCCGCCCCTCGCGGCACATCCCGACAATGACCGTGTTGTAATGCACAATGTCAGGGGAGACTCCACGGCCTCGCATGAGACAGAGCAGGCGGTATGCCTCTCGGAGCTGCTTCTTGCGGCAGAGAGCGTTGAGCACGGTGGTGTACGCCAGCGGATCGGCAGGGATGCCCCTGTGCAGCATTTCGTCGAGCAGTGTAGCCGCGGTGCGGACCTGGGCCTTGCGACAGAGTGATTGGGTAAGGATGCGGTAGGTGTCGGCATCGGGGGATACATGGAGTGAGCGGAGGCGGTGGAAGAGTGAGAGTGACACGGCGACGTGGCCGGATCGAGCCGCGGCGTCGATTAGCAGGTTGTGGGAGGCGAGGACGAGCGGAGCGGGGAGAGGTAGCCACGAGGAGACGAGGCGAAGGAGATGAAGCGCGGACGGGAAGTGGGATGGGGTGGAGGATAGGACGCCGAGGAGGCGGAGGAGAACCTGGGGGTGGAGCGGCAGGGGGCTTGGCCCCGAGACGAAGAGGGAGTTGAAGGTGGAGAGAAATAGCTGAGGCGGCCGGCGCAGACGGAGCACCGCGAGGAAAAGCGGGAGCAGGAGGCGCGGGGACGGCGGGGACGGGAGGCGGCGGAGGAGCGCGAGCGCGTGGGGTAGGTGGTCGCGGTGGCGGGCGAGGCGGAGCAGGAGAGAGTGGAGCGTGGCAGGGTGCGGCGTGGTCGTCGGGGAGGTGACGGTGACGAGCTCCAGCGCGAGGAGCGGGTCCTGCTGCGAGGTCACCAGCTTGTGCAGCCGCGCCGGCGAGATCGGCGGCGGCGACGGGAGCATCGGTGTGGGCAGCAAATGGGATGGAGGTACGGAGGGAAGGAAGATTGGTTTTGTCATTTGTGGGTGGCAGCATTATGGGCCGGACTGAAAACTGGGCCACAATATTTGTTCTTCTCTTTGATGTTGGCCCGGTGACCTGTGTCAGCCTTGTAACCGTTGCGCCTCCAAACGGATGCAGCTGTATCGCGAGATTGGGCTTCGTTTGAAGCAAGTTTGGTTCCGCCGCTGGCCTCGGCTGCACTTTCCGCCGCTGGCCTGCTCAAGTGCAGATGCAGCCCAGCAGCCGTTTGTCTTCTCCCTTCCTCAGCGCTCTCTATCAAACTTCTTTTTGATAAGCCAATTATTCTTCCGATCCTGTGTGTGTGTGCAGAAAATGCTGTCGGTGCCTGGGAAAAATTGTTGTAGGTCTAAGATAATGTTTATTTTGATTGGTCTACCCTATTCGATCAGTAGGTAAATTAGTAGAGAGAAGATGGTCAAAGTTCTTGCAAGATCACAGTTGATATCGGTTTCTTCGATAAGTACTTCATACTAGTCCAGTTAGTTCTGAATTTCTCGAGGCAAATTTAAAGGCGATCTCCACATACATGATCGAGTAAGGTAGTGTGCGTTGTGAGAGGAGTTCGCAGCTAGCTAGTCCTAATTGAATCGTAAGTCAGCGAATATTTTACTGACATGATGATGGCATCTGGTGAGCGGTGAAGACTGGTAGTATGTAATATCTTCTGGACAGACAAGATGGCTGCACGAACCGAGTGCCACCAGTGCCACCGAGAGATGCTGTAATCATGTTGGCTAGCCACGATTGTCCAGTTGCCACAGCAAGCGGTAGGCCAGTCTTTGGCCGGATATTTTAGAAAACTATCCACCTCGGCGGATATATATTTCCTCGTGACCTCGCACATCTAGACTTGTGTGAACGGGGCGCCAGCGTGGCCATAGAGAGAACGGAGAAGATATTTTCCTCATCGTCCGGTTGCGTACCTCCGCGTGGTGGAGGTGATCAAGCTCCTGCTAAAGTGTGGCGTTTGGTTTACTGGATGTGATTCTGAAAATAAACCCGTCTCCGGCCGGCACGGCGCCACCACGACCACGTTCTCCGCACAAACGCGCGCACACGGCACACGGATCGCGTGATGATGGCCACTGGCCAGGGTCCGGGCCAGCCGGCTGCCCGACGCAGCTCCACCTCTCGTTTCGCCCTCTTTTTCGCTGGTCTGCGGCCCGTATCCGCTTTTGCCGCCTCCTCCTCCTCCTCCTCCTGTCGAGACTGAGAACGTTCGATGCTCGTTGCTCGCACGGCACGACGACCACGTGCAGTAGACGTGGCCCGGCCCAGCTTCTTCTACCACGATGACGGCGACGTCCGGAGCGAGCTCTGCCTCCACTCCAATCGACCCTCGACCGTCTAGAAGTGTGTATGCCCCCCTCTCCGCCGCTCCTAAAGCAGCGCGAATCGGGGCAAAAAAAAAAAAAAATCTTGCGGCCGTTGGGGAAGAGAAATATCTGCGCGAACTTTCAAACCATAAAAATATCTGCGCGCGCCAACGGAAGCTGACGCGGCTGGGTGAGCGTGAGCCCTTCATCACCGGCCGGTGCTCCACAGGACCACAGTCCACCACGAACGCCGCGGTCGAAACGCAATCCACAGACCCCCGGAAGGGTGCAAGTAAAAACTGGAGTACTGTACTCTATTACGGATGTTTGGCGTCGGCGACACCGGCGGCGGAAGCTGAAAACTTTTTTGAAGCCGTCCTCTCACGTCCGGTCTCTTGCCTTGCCTGCCTTGCCTGCGTTTTCTCGCACAAACAGATGGTCACGTAAAATCCACAATATTTATCAGAGCGACAGGTCCACGCGGAGCCACGTGAAGGTACTAGCGTCCTTCCTTTCCGACGACCCATCACTCGGTGACCACATCTCCAATCAGGTGGAGAGTGGCTTGAGGACAGGATTCTCGCGCATGACATGATGTAGGAGTCATCCATCGCGACCAATTGGTCCGTGCCGCAGCTTGCAGCAGCCCAAGGCAGGAGTGCGCCACGTCGGAGTCCGTGATACGAAACCTTGGAGACCCGGAAACGATCAGAACCAGACGACGATACCGAGTGGTTTTAGAATCTGGATCGGGACCCCACGCCCACACGGGCGTCGTTGTCTCCTCCGATCCAGAATAGTCGCCGCGCTGCGCCTCGATCCACCGCTGGCTGCCTGGCTGAGAGTGGCCGTGCCGCCGTGGATTATCCGCCGCCTCCGGCCAATTGTCTTGTCTTCGTTCGCCGGTGCGCAATTTGTGCGAGCTGGAGGGTGGAGGCAAAACAAATATCTTTGCTTTTTGGAGGCCAGGGCCCAGAGAGAAAATATCTAGTAGTATATCACTGTAGCTCTCAAGAGAGAATATCTGGCTGCGGTGCGTTGTTTTGGTTTCTGTCAGGTGATTATGCGCGAGTGGATTACAGCTAGCGCCATGACTGTGCAATGTGCATGGAGCTCGTGGCGCGGACTCGAGTGCGGAGCGAGTGGGCTGAGTGGTTCGTGGGATAGAATTTTGTTGGGGGAAATTATTTCCACGGTGCTGAAAAAAATTTGACTTAATTTTTTGGCCTTGTTTTTATTAAACTTTATTATTTAATCCTAAAACAAAATTTACTTATTTTTTTTCCTTCCATCCACTTTGAAAGATCATAACTCTTTAATACGACGTTGGATGAAGATGATTTTTATATGAAAATTGTAGGTCTCGACGAGATCTACAACTTTATAGTTTTGAGTTTTTTCATTTGAGGAAAGTTCAGATGCCTAAAAATATTAATATATTATATTTATGTTTTTGGGCATCTGAACTTTCTGAAATGAAAAAACTCAAAACTATTAAGTAGTAGATCTCGTCGAGACCTATATTTTCATATAAAAATCATCTTCATCCGATATTATATCGAAGAGTTATGATCTTTCAAAGTGAATGGAAGGACCAATAAAATAAGAAAAATTCGTTTTAGTACCAAATAATAAAGTTTGATAAAAATAGGGTCAAAAAACTAAGTCGAACTTTTTTCAAGGGCCGAAGGAAATAATTTTCTCAATTTTGTTTGTGGATGCTAGTGCTCCGGAACCATTTTGTTCCATGTTCCTGCCATTTCCCTTTTCCTTTTTATTCTAGGAAAGTATATGTTGACGCGATGGATATATCTCCACCATTTTTTTTGTAGTTATCAATTCACGGCAGATCTGTGCCCATTTTTTTAAGTTTGGTTGATAGTTAAGTTGTCCATAATATCTGGCGAACCCTTGAGCAGTGCATTTGCGAAATTGCTACTACCTCCGTTTAAAGTAAGGGCCTATTTAGATCCTCATTTTATAAAAAAAAATATTGTAACAATATGTTAACTTTTACAATAAATATTTGATTATAACTTAGTTAGACTTAAAAAATTCGTCTCGAAAATTTTTACGAAGCTGTCAAATTAATTTCAGTTTTTATCAATATTTAATTCTCGACGTGTCCAAACATTGATATGACGGAACTTTTAGTATTTGGTGATATATCTAAACATGGCCTAATTGTAAATTTAATTGTTTTATAAGTTTGTCTTAAACCACAAAATTTTGTTGTAGCGTTTAATTTCTAAATTTTCGTATAGTTTGGTATCACAAAATTTGAGGTGAAAGGAGGTCGTAGTTCTTAAGAAACCAACCACAATATGCGATTTGTTGTGTCAATATGTACTAGGATAAACGGCGCGCCTTGACGCGCCCGCCTGGGAAAAGTGTGCGGAGCAAACTATACTAATTTTCATGCTACATACATTAAAGATCATTACATGGGACAATGTATATTAGGAATACGCTCACGGAATCATGACAAACTTGTGATTTAGTCCTTTTCGATAAACTTGTCACGAGGCTCTCTTATGTGCCATGACGGACTCAGATTCTACACCAGGGTATTTCAAGGACAACTTTCTCAAAATATCTAGAAGCTAAGACTCTTATTTTGATCTCACGATTTAAAGTTTAGTGGACTTTAAACCATTTTAACTCATGAGGCTCCAAACAAAAAATCTAAAATACTGTCAAAATTTTATAGGACATCACAAAAACTTTAGACCACACAAGTGAGTTAAAGGGGCTCAAAGTTTTAGGACGTGTTTGGATTTGTGAGGACTAAAAATTAGCAACTAAAACTAGTATAAGTGGATTGCTAACGGTTTGTTTCGTTAAGGGTATTCCCAATGCTAGAAACCACGTATAATTTTTATGTAATTTAGAAACTACGTTTTCAGTGGATAGTTTCTACAAAATAATCTTTGTCTAATCACACTTCTTCTTTCTCCATCATCTACCTATTACATCTCTTTATATATGGGTTCTCGTGTAGACATGATTTTTAACATAGACGTAGCTTGAGTGCCAGGGTAATTAATACACATAGAAATTATGATAGTTTATGCATTGTGAGTGGCCTAATAGTTTAGAGTTGTTAAAAATTACAAATAGTTCAAATGCACCTTAAATTCACGGTACAACCATTTTATTGACAAGTGGATCCAAATGACCCACAACTAAAAAATAGTAACTTTTATTAGAGCAATTTCAACATTTTGGCTATTTTGTCGTGGACGTTATTTTAGAATGTTGTGGATGTTATTTTATAATTTTGTGTAGCAAAAATTAGACTCCAACAGATATGCTATTTGATTTTGTAAAATAGAAAATTGGCTACCCATTAGTTTTCGTTGGGTATATATAGCTAACCATATATATTTGCTATATGACTTTGTAAAATAGCAAGTCTATTGGGGATCTTTTTTGAGAGAATTTTTATTTTACAAAATAGCTAAATACTATAATTTAGATGTTAATTTTAGCAGAGCTGTTGATGTTCTTAGATAACTATTCTTTATAGTACTATATAATGGATCACCGGCCGAACTAACCGTGCTTATGCATATTCACAGAAGTAAAACAAAGGCCCCTCAACAAGCGTAGGTGCACGGTCCTATAGACGTACACATGAATGAACTCCTTTATCTACAACTAAAAAGAACAATATATTGTGCTTCAGATCCGCAAATCTTAGGTGCTCCAAGGAGACTACGAGTGACAAGAAAGAAAGAGGCATTGAGTAAAACTTCAGCGATGTTACAAACGACACGCGCAAACAAGTCAGCAACACAAAATTCATGTGTAGAAAAAAAAAAGATTATCGCGGCCGAGCCACTCGAACAAGCCAAGCGGATAGTATCCGCATCCAATCCACTGGAACCATTTTATTCTATTTTATTTTACGACGTGCTTGTGCTTGGCAGACAAACCAAGACCAACCACGAGTTGTTCCAAGCACAGGCGCAAGATATTGGTCCCGTTTAGATCCCAGTTGCAGTTGTAATTCTGTACTGTAGCACGTTTGTTTGTATTTGATAACTTTTGTCCAATCATGGTTCAAGTAGGCTTAAAAGATTCGTCTCGTGATGTACATGCAAAAAGTACAAACATGTAAACATTTCATCTACATTTAATGCTCCATACATGTATCGCAATATTGATGTGACTAGTTACAGTTGTAATTTGTACTGGATCGCCATCCCCGCCCGAGACGAAACGCCATCGCCAACCACCAGTGTACCCGACACCACCAAATAAACATTCCCGCCACAATCCCCCTGTGGCCTGTGGGGGGTTGGGGCCATTGCTGCTCGGCAAACCACAACCGCACGATCCAACGAAGCGAGGGGCCACCACGTCCTCGACCACTCGATCCCCTGCCGGAACTTCTCGACCCACCACGTGTCGCTGCTCCGGCCGTAGATCTGCTCCTTTAGCTCCGGGCCTACCACGTGTCCCCACTGCTCTAGAAAATATCGGCCTCACCCCTCGCGGGAAATATCCCAACCACTGACCAGGCTCCCGCCACGTCACCGTGGGACCCGGGGCGCCATGGGCCCGCGGGCCAAACCGCTCGAATCGCCTGACGTGGCGGGCGCGCCCACCGGTCGAGTGCCCGCAGATATTTCGTGGCCCCACGGGAGCCCGAGCTCGCATGCCCCACCTGCCACCGCCTCCAACATCCACTGGTCAGCCGGGCCCGCGGGTACGTGGCCCACTTGTCTGTGGCAGCGGTTGGGTGTATGTATATTAGCCCGCGGCGCTTCGGCTTGGTCGTTCTCTCACAAACTGGCATTTGATTTCGCAGCCCACCAATCCCCGTTCCTTCCGGCTTCCAACTTCCAAGTGGCGAGAAGAGGGAGAGAAGTGGCCGTCGGAATCCACATCCACTCCGCCGAGGAGTGCGGACGGAGGTCGAAATGGGGGGAGGAGTGGATGAGGCGGTGAAGGTGGTAGATTTGGAGGACGGTGAGGCGGAGGAGGAGGCAGAGGCAGAGGCCGCGGCGACGGAGGGGTCGAGCAGGGAGATGAGGATGCTGCCAAGGATGCCGGTGCGCGTGCTGCTCGCCGAGGGCGACGACTCCACGCGCCACGTCATCTCCGCGCTGCTCCGCAAGTGCGGCTACCGAGGTGCGCACCGCCTCCGCCAGCGAATCGAATCGTTTGATTGCCTGTGCAGTTCGTATCTATTTTAGGCTGCGTATGGTTAATTAGGGGTTTAGAGCGACTAGAACGTAATCGAAGACAAAGAGTATGACGCTGAGCTTGGGTCGTACGTGGAATGGAGGTTGCCGGTGTTGGTTTGTTGGAACTTGGAACCAATCGAAGCGCAGTTTGGCCTTGGGTGGAAAACTTACCAGTTTTGGGAAGTGCTCGTGTTTCTGGGCAGTAAATTTGGGAGATCTCACTTCTGCTATATTGCAGTGCCTGGTGTGATACGCCTGCTTTCCACGAGGCAATGTTTTTTTTGTCAGTGTGGGTAATTGTGGTTTTTAGTTGACAGTGATCTTAAGATATTTGACGGCCAACCCCATGCCTGAATCTTCTAGTGTGAACTGCTGGCCTGCTGCAGTAGATGAATGTTATACTGCTGTGATTTTTTGTCTAGGGGTGCTGCCTGCTCACTAGGACACTAAAGTTCACATGATCCAAGTATCAACTAGATCTCTTATAAAAATAGTATCAGCTAATATTTTACCTTCATGATTGAGGACATCTGCCTCTAAACACTAAAGTCCGAATGTGTTAAATCCTGTACTGCTTCAGTAGCATGGATAGAACTGTGGTTTAATGTAGATGATCTTTTTATAGTAATTAACTTAGCTTTTTAGGTATTTTTCATTTTTTCTTATTGTTTGCACTATTGGGTATTTGGGTTTGTTCGAGTAACACCATTTTTCATCATCCTCATGTATTACGTTTTATTCATGCAGTTGCTGCAGCCTCTGATGGTGTGAAGGCGTGGGACATATTAAAGGAAAAATCTTTCAACGTTGACCTTGTTTTAACTGAAGTTGATCTGCCTTTGATGTCCGGGTTCCTCTTGTTATCCACGATCATGGAGCATGATGCGTCGAAGAACATACCTGTTATAAGTATGCTAATCTTCTTGTGTTTTCTCTGTTTTTATTAATCTAATGGCACTACTAAGTCTAATGCTGTTTTTTTGTTATCCAGTGATGTCTTCGCACGACTCAGTAAGCATGGTTTTCAAATGCATGCTAAAGGGTGCAGCAGATTTTCTTGTTAAGCCAATAAGAAAGAATGAATTAAGGAACTTGTGGCAGCATGTTTGGAGAAAGCAACTGGTAAGATGATATGTTTGTATCTTTTTGGTATGATTGCATTTCTTTTCATGCTTTGTCTATTTGTGACGAGACTTAAATTTTCTCTAAATTTACCTTACCTTACCTGCAGGCAAACGGTGGGCCTGATGTGCAGCACATACAACAAGAAGAGAATATTGCAGAAAGAATCGAACAGAGGACTGGCATGACAAAAGCTGATAATTTGAACCGAGATGCCCCCCGCAAAAATAGAGAATGCAGTGAACAAGAAAGTGATGCTCAAGTAAGTTTTAAAATCATTGAACACAATGTTGTTTAGATGCTGTTTAGGTCTACTAATGGTAGCCTAGATTTTACAATTGCCTTGTAAAATGCTACCTGTGAGCTACTGAGTTACATATGGCACTTGTGTTGTTCATGTTACTTTGCCCAGTAATGGCATTTGCGCTATTCATTTTACTTTGCCCAGTAAGGATCGAACGATATCATTTCCCATTTTTCCATCACCTGATATTTGGTCCAAAGGCAGTTTCATTACCCACATAGCATAGCCGATAGTAGGTCATGTCAGAGAAATCATTTAACTATTTGGATCTGTGCTAATGTTAGGCAACTAATTTATAAATTTTCCGAGTCAGGTGGGTAATGGAACTGTTTGTTGAATGAGAGTAATGTTTTATTATTGGCGAAGTATCACAGTTCGGTCCTTTTGGGCATGGTAAAATGAAGTGCATCTGCCAAAATTTAAGGTAAGTATCTTTTGGCTGCTTGCAGGATCAGAATGCGGTACACATTCATGGTTGTCATAGAAAGTTTTTTAAAGTATTAGACTGTTGATGTAACACTTAATCAGTTTTGCGATATTTTTAAGCTATCATGCTGCATACGAGTAGTCTTTTAATTTCCGGTAGGTGGTAGCAGGGACTAACAGACTGTCCTGCTGTTTACCAAATTTGGATATCTTTGTTCACTTAGTTCATCATGGACTGAGTTTGATACCCCTCATGCAGAGTTCTTGTACAAGGTCAGAGCTGGAAGCTGAAAGTAAGCAAACCAATAACATTTTGGAGTATAAGCAATCAACAGAAATACATTTCTCTATTCCTAGCCACAAGAATGTTGAGCTAAATGGACAGACCAAAATACAATGTACTTTTTTCCCCTTTCTTTTCAACTTGTGATGTACAATTTTTATCCAGGAAATTTACTAATATAACCTGCTTGTGATGTGGCAGCAGCTAAGGGTAATAACTTGATTCCAACAAGAGAAGGCGATTTATCACCAAAGAAAACGACAAGTTCGAATGATAACAATTCTGAGAGAGCTTCCAGAGATATGGATCTAGTCCATATTATGGACAATCAGCAGAAGAATAACACGCAGATGGAGGTCGATACTATGAGAACATCTAGGGGAAATGATGAGAAGGGCTCCATCCCAGCACACCAGTTGGAACTTTCTCTTAGAAGAACTGAGTACGGAAAATTAGAGAACCACGAGAAAAATGATAGAAGAACACTGAACCATTCAACTTCGTCTGCATTTTCCTTGTAAGTGCTCCTTTCTGTGGCTTTTTCATAATAACGATACTTTCGTCATCTTAAAAATTTCTGTAAACTAGATAGGTCTAGTTACAGATCTTCTTGTTATTTTCATGTCACTGGTACAGGCTAACAGAAAATTTTCTGATGACTTTTAACATTTATCATTTCTTTTCCAAGAATAGTTAAGAGACTTGTTTTAATAGTGACTTACCATGAGATAATCTCGAAGCATAAAGATCCAACTAGTGTAACTTGTTTTTAATAGTGACTTACCAACATGGAACTTTAGGTGCCCATTACTGAACCTTACTGAATATTTGCTTGTTTTCAAAGTTCTTTAAGAGTTAAAATATGAGATCTTACTGGTAGAAGTATCTTGTGAACAGGTATAACTGCAGGACTATGTCGACCTTAGGAAATGCTGGTGATGGTCAGTTATGCAGCACCTCAGAAACACTAGTGGATGTTGAAAATAAAAATGGAGATTCGGCAGCTCCCTCCCAAGACATGACTGAAGCAAATCGTCCTCCCATTAGAGTTGTACCATTTCCTGGCCCTGTTCAAGGTCTCACATTTGATGGGCAGCCATTCTGGAATGGTACACCGGTGGCATCCCTATTCTACTCTCAGTCAGCTCCTCCCATATGGAATAGCAAAACTCCAATGTGGCAAGAATCAACCCCGCAAGCAACTTCACTGCAACAAAAATCTCAACAGAATGAACCAAATGAAATGGGTGCTAAACCAATTGAAAACGCAGAGGAACAATTTGTCATAGGTCCTCCCAGTTCCAGCGGGAAGCAACTGCACATTGAAATTCCTAAAGGTGATCCACGGCATATTTCTCCCATGACTGGTGAAAGTGGAATTAGTACTGTGCTAGACAGCACCAGAAATACTCTGAGCAGCAGTGGCTGTGACAGCACTTCCAACCAAATCACTGCCCCTACTGAATCATCCAATGTATATAAGGGTGTTCCTGAAACCCCAAGTGCCGAAGGGTCACGACACCTGAGCCAGCGTGAGGCTGCACTGAACAAGTTCCGGCTAAAGAGGAAGGATAGGTGCTTTGAGAAGAAGGTAAACAGCTAATTGCACATTTTCATTTCAATCAGTTCTTGATGTCACCTGCTAGGACCTGTGATTTATGTCTTTACATTCATTTGCAGGTTCGATACCAGAGCCGGAAACTACTCGCGGAGCAGCGTCCACGGGTGAAGGGCCAGTTTGTTCGTCAAGATCATAGCATCCAAGGAAGCTAGGGTCAATTTACTGAGCTGGAACTCTGACATTATCCAAAAAATGTCAATGCAAGTGGCTCCACCGTCTGCGGGTATCCTGATGTCTGATTCTGTTGAAGAGTCGGAAGCAATCACACTGAGTTACAGTTTCCTCTGTATATTTGCTAAAGCTTGTAATAATGTATGTGTGTATAGGCTAACACTGTTCTTTCCTAGGTTAGGCGCAGGACCTTGGCACGTTTGTTAAGAGTGTTTGTCAGTAGGCGTTAGAAAATACAGGCATACTTTGCTTCAGGTCAAAGATGAAATGTGACATCCTGTAGCACATGTGTGCTTTAAGCCTTGTATTAGTACGTAACTAGCCAAGTTGTTTGAAATTTCGGATTAGATGTACACTGTGTGGATGGATGGTGTAAAGGATGTGCACCAAAACATGCTCGTTTCTGTGCAGCTTGTTGCAATGAACATTGTTGGCCTGGTTTCTGTTAATGCTCTGTTGCCGTGAGTACCACTGCAATTTTCTTCAGACGTTACGAAGTGCTACTCTATATTTAAATTGAACGGTGGATTTTGTGAGCAGATCAATCATCCATGCCCCGAGCACTGCTTGGTTGATAAATCTGCGAAGTCATTTTCGGTTTGGACTTTGGACGGGACGTCGTCTTGTTTTATAGTGCCGTCGTCTGGTATCGTTTACGCCACTGCCCTGCCCTGTTTACCGGAGCCTCACAGAGGCAGCCCGTGAGCCACGCCACCATCACGCTCGGCAGTGGCGGAGCCAGGATTTTTGTTGAGGCTGGGCGTGACGAAATAAAATACAGGCTGAGCTCCAATTTCTATTAAGACGGCTCTGACTCTTCACGTGTAGTAGTTTTTTTTTTATAAAATTGAAGCTGTTTTTAATTTCTATATATCGTGCATTTGCATGTAGTGTATGCATTTAATTTTTGCCCATGACCTTTTGAAGTTTAGCATAGATCCGAAAAGTTATTATTATATTTGAACAGAAAGAACAAATTATACATGAAGCAAGGAGAATGTGTGTCTGTGTATTCCTCACCCGACCAGAGGACTAAATTGATCGTAGTCAACATCTATATCCATATATGTTACTCGTTCCTAGATCTTCTAAAAAGAAGTTAATTGTTATGTATTACTCGTTACATAGATAAGTTAATACACAACCGTTAACCATTGCTATTACTAGTACGAAAGTGTGTATGTGTATGTGTATGTCCAGTGTTTCCGTGGTCAACGTGAGTGTATAAACATACCTATATCTACATGGATCGCTCAGGTGAGCCCGGCCACTGGCCCAGGGTGGCCGGGCCTTGGCTCCGCCAGTGACGCTCGGGGCAGGGCCGCCACATGCAGATGCAGCTGAACTAGGCTTCCGCCGCAAATCTTCTCAACTCCGTCCGCCCCACACCTGCACCCGCACATCCAGATCTTCGTGAAGCAGCGGCAACAGCCATGGTTGAGTGTTACGACCAACGTGGGGACACCTGCTGCGTGCGTGATGCAAGTACCATAGTAAACTAGTATAATCCCCGTGCTAACGCCACGAATTATTCTAAGGATGCATATGAAAAGTGATCTTGTGGTTTATATAGACAGAATGTAAAGAAACAAACATCAAAAGTCGTAATGCAAATAAACACTGGGTAAATAATGCATCCGAACTGTAGACAGTAAATTTAGGAGACATGCACCAGAGCTTGATTAACTGAAAGCAAGTGCTACCTAGACCGAAGCCACAATCTAACCAAGCCCACCATTTTCAGAGCATAGCAATGGTCATCAAGACCGACATCACACTTAATAGGTACGGCCACAAGCTGCTTCCCATTAGGACCCAGATGCAGCAGCAACGTGGAAGAACACCATAATAATCCTCAGCAGCACATCTCTTACATCAGGACATCGAAGAGCAATACCAGCTGATTGGTGAATCCATTTTGTCGCAGTTGCACACATACCAAATATAGTAATATAATATAAGAACTCAATAATTTACACTTAATATAATAACGATACAGTAGCACTTTGAAGGATGTAACTTAATAAACACGCTACATTGCCAAATATAGTAATATAAGAACTCAATAATATACCCAAGGTCAGTTTTTAGCCAAAATTCTATGTACATACAAGCACAACTATAGTTGAAAATAAATTAGCACTTGGAGCAAACTCCAAGACAAGGAGAAAAAGGGGTATGCTAATGAACTGAAGACAAGGAGAAAAAGGGGTATGCTAATGAACTGAACGGGTGACGGAAAATGAAGTAAGATCTTGATAGTCGTCATTTTTTCCTTCCTCCTCCCATCCTTCACGGCATCCTCTTGATCCTTCCTTTGCTAAATTCAGTAGCCTCGCCGTCCATCCACAATCCCAAGATTTATAAGGAGAGTCTCTACATATTTTGTAATTTTTACATAAAAAAGCGACTGCTATTTTTTGTGTGATTCAAAGAGACTACTAATTTATTTATTTCACACAAGAACACAAGCAGTTGTAGAAAAAGATAAAGCATGCTAAATACAAATAACATAAGTAATCAAGCCATGATCTAGATTCATACCGTTTTCTTTGATGCACAAGAAGTCAGAAAGTTGATATAAGGTGCCTGAAAGAGAAACATGAGCTAGGGTCATAAGATGCTAAAGAAATGCCGGTGTCCATAAAACAATAAATATTTACTTTTTATAAGATACCGTACTAATAATTCATGAAAAATAGGAAGCAAAAAGCAGCAACATTGCTTCAAATAATTTGATCATCACTTTGATTATTACAAACTAAATGGATAATTTGATCCTTGCTTCGAATAAATCATCTGAAGTTGCAAACCACTCCTCTGAAACCAATTGAAACGTTCCAGACTTAGGCAGTCGCAAAGTTACAGCAACTCTGGTTTCTCTTGCAAAATAACTGAAACTTGCACACTGGTAAGCACCAGATTCTGAAAAAAGTGGTGCACGGTGGCAGTGTTCTCGCTTTCATTTGTACAAAACCATAAGTAAATACAAATGGGGCAGCACCTATCCACCTATAGTTGAATCATCATATATCCTCTACATTCTTGCAGATGCATCAGCATTCAGTATATGTTGCTATAAGAATTTCCTAGTCTAAGCTACAGGCAGTAATGCTTTCAGTCTATGTTGATTACAGAAATGGCAGCCACTAATCAATACGAGCAAGACCTTCCTGTCTCAAAGTTGTATCTGGTAACCTGACCAAGAGGCAATAAAGTAATTAACTTAACATTAACAGACTACCATCTTAACTTGTGCAGATCAAAGAAAGTAGTGACATGGACCTCAGGAGAGGTGTGGATTAAATCAGCATCACATATGGCTTTATATTTGCACGTGCTAACGCTACAGGTCACATTAAGTTCAAGGCTAATTGTATCAAATTTGATGTGCATGCCACATTAAAAAAGTAGATAGTTCAGAGATGTCGATAGGTCTAAAGGCAAGACAAATTAGGTAGCCTGTATGTGGGCTTCGGACACTTGTGTTCATCAAGTAGGAACTTCCCATCATCAACCAATGCTGCAACATAATAATTCCAAATCCATCTTCTCCAACAGCTTCGTGGCCACCGCCCGTGATACCGACGGATCAATGAGTCCTGGACCGCAAGTTGTGCTGCGAGATGCTCCCAAACTTATCCCTCGTGTCAACATGCAGCGGAATGGTAGGGGCTGGTCAGTGACACGGCTTATGGGGTACCCATCTGCAGGAGGTCCCAACCTCTATCAGGTAACGTGACCACAAATAAATTGGGCTTTCAGATACTCGCATGAGGCTAAATTGGGCTGACTGGGTACGGCAATCTACAAAATAAGCTAGCTAATACACACATGTAATTAGATCACTGTCCCATTTCATCCGAGATCCATATCGAAAAAAAGAAACGATTTTACCCCCGAGAATGGAGATACAACCAAGAAGAACCAGAGGCGAGCGAGCGCACCTGTGGCGAGCGACGAGTGCGTGCTGGCCGGGGAGGATGGCATGGACGATACAAGAACGTACAGGGATGTATGGTTCTGCCTCTTAGCCCACAACCAGAAGCGCTGAAACTGTACAGGGATGCCAAATTCCTTTGCAACTTCCTCCTGAGCAATTCATTTGAAAAACAAATGAGACTACCAAAAAATCAAATGGTCACGGACTAACTGCTATAGCTTTGACGCAGATTATAGAGCACAACAAGAAAATTCAAGAAGTCTGGAATGTGGTAAATGGAATGTTCGTAACTGGTAAAGAAAACTATTAATCAGCCAGACCATAAAGCAAGTTTGCTGACTATTTCTGGTAGGGGCCCGTTTTAATTTTTAGAAATAGAATTGCAACAGAAAATAACACTGCCTGGAGGGGCTTGAACTTGAGTTCAAACCACCATAAATGTAGCAGTTCAATCCCTTGCAAATAGGCCAGTAGCATCCAAAACTCATAACCATGAAGCCATGGTATGAAAAACATGCAGGGTTTTTTTGGGCCATTACCTTGAATGAAGTAAAAGGCAACTGCTTCTGAATGCGGAAGCTGCGAACTTTCTCATGGTCCACCAGGTCAAAATATATATTCTTACCAGTTTGCTCCTTCAAATCCTCATCTCGAGCAATCTGCTTTCATTTTTAAAGACAAAGTTCTATCAATCAAGAGGAGTCAAAAAGAGAGAAGTTAGCTGCTGGTATGACTGAAACAAGACCAGACCTTTATGATGGTGTAGAGATGAGCTTCGCCTTCTCCTTCTTCATGTGCTCTTTCTCTTCTTGTTCTTTCTTCAATCTTATCTGTAAAACAACAGTTCAATCAATCACAATTTTCAGCGAAAATACAAGATGATACAAAGAAAAGAGGGAAAGTATAAAAGAACTACTAACCCTCAAATGCTCAGCGATATCCTTCTCATCAAGGTTTGATCTCAAAGCCAAGGTCACTGTCAGACAATTGAGAACTGATTACGATTTACGAATAGACTATTTTTCCAGTGAGAACTGCAGAGGGGAAGTGAACTGCATTAACAAAACAACACCAATATGAACTCCTTACCGACCACAGTGGCTAGGCTGATGAGCTTCACGAACGCGGCGTCAGGGTCTTCCAGTCTAGTCACGGTCTCCTTGAGCCTGAGGTTGACTTTGCTGCACAACCTTGACGTTGATGGAGCTGCACCCCACGGCGTTGTCTCGTTCGGAAAGGGCGGCCGCGGCAACACCACCGGAGGAGCGGATCTCGGCGGTAATTACTGTGGCTATCTCGGCGCGACGGCGGCGACGATTACTCCGAACGACCGCGGCGACACCACCGGAGGAGCGGATCGCCGCAGCGATTACTGCAAGGATCTCGGCGCGACGGCGGCGGCGATTATTGCGGCGATCTCGGCAGCGGCGCTCGAAGGGGGTGGCGGCGTTGGCGCGGGAGTCGGCAGCAGGGGGCGGCGGGGCGCAGTCCGCGGAGGCGGACGTGGCTGCGGACGGTGGGTCGGGGGCGCGCGGGATCGCAGGGCTCGCGGTCGTGCGCGTGTCCGTCGCTTCCATCGCAGGATCGCGTGGAGGGCCGGCTCGCGCTGATCGCGGGGCTGTCGCTGGATCGCGTCGGTGGAGGCGGCCGGGGGTGCTCTCGCTAATCGCCCGGGTTGGTGTGGGTGGGGGAGTCGCGCGAGATCGCGTGGGTGGGGGGCCGGGCGTTCACGCTGATCGCGGAGGGCGCCGCGAAAACGGAGGGGTGAGTTTGTGAAACTTTCGTCGAGAGTTATTAGATCGTGGTTATTTGCTCTTGTGGTCTTTGATTTTAACAGAGATAAAACTCTATGTATACTTTCCTACGTGCATAAAAGTTAAAGCCCTCAGCGGGAGATATTTATTTGGGTAGGCATAGCTTTTTTTTAAATCCAATTATAGGTGAGATTACTCTGCCTGCGTGATGCAAGTGGTGCTAGCTACTAGTAGCCAAATAAACCAAAATCATGGAAACATAGATGATCATCAAATCAAGTACTAGATAAAAACATGCGAGACATTGAGCAACAAGAAACGCAGAGAGATCGCGGAGATCATGCAGGAGACATTCAGCGACAAGAAACGCAGAGTGAAATACAGCCTTCTGTCCTTTTGCAGAGTGGGCTGGAATTCTGGATGACCGAAGAACCTACTAATTGTAGTACATCTGGTTTGGGCCAGAAAAGAAAACGAGGCCCAAAACTGCTATTCCAGGCGTTCTTCACAACCGACAAGGGAACAGACAGCCTATAGTAGACCTATCCATTCCTACCATCAATCGATAGAAAGCAAGATTAATGATCGAGCATGCAAAGGGGATGGTGCCGCGATCGATGCTAGCTAGTACACTAGTACCCTAGTAGCGCTATACTGTATATATAGTCTGCCGCGTGCCTGATCACAGTCCCAGCGTAAGATCCAGCTGGCAGCCGCCGGCCGTGCTCAGCGACGACCCTACTTCACCGCTCCCGTCCGTATCCGAGGCAGCCGTGCTGGTGCTGCTGCCACTGCCACCGTGGGGGGCGCCGACGTCGTACAGGACTCCCCTGAACACGTGCCCGGCGATGGTGACGGCGGTGTAGTACGCGACCTCCGGCGGCTCGGGCCCTTCCCCTCCTAGCCGCACGCGGCGGAACACGGCGTCCAAGCTCACTTCCCGCGCGAACCTCTCCATCGTCACCGTCGTCGCGATCGGCTGATCCACTGCAGGAAGACAAAGTGTTAGCTAGCGAGAGGTGGACGAGCCAGTAATAAATGCGGCGATGCATGTTGGAATACCGCCGGACGATGTGGTGGTGGGGGCGGCGACAGAGGGAGGAAGCGCGGTCCGGCGTGGGCGCTTGGGGATGGGCTCGAGCTCGACGTCGTCGTCGACGGCAGCGGGGACGTGAGGGGTCGTCTTCACGTGGCCGGGGTCGCTGCAGCAGTGCGCCTCCTGGCATCTGACGCCAGCGTTTCCTCCCCCGCCAGCTCGCGTGCCACGCGGCGGCGACGGCGATGACGCAGCGGCGCCAACAAGCTCCTCCTGCTGCTGCGGTGTGGGGGTAGCCGGGAGGAAGGATGATGCGGCGTCGAATGGGTGCATTGTCGGCAGCGGGAGGAACGACGGAGTAGGAACTGGGGAGTGTGGTTTGAGGAGCTCGTGCGGTCGTGCCTAGGGTCAAGCGTGGTCCGGGCTATATATACTACGATTGGGCACTCTAGCCACAATGCCACATAGGGATAGGGACCCGAGCTGTGGATGCGACTTGTGAAACGCCTATGGTCCTATGGAGGCTTCGCCGCTTCGGCCCTACTACTTTTTTTTAGATAAAAAGAAATATAAATATTTCAGCTCTACTACTAGGTAAAAACATAGATGTATTGTATATTTATATGTTTTTTTTCGGTAGCGCGCTGTAGCAAAAAATCGATGAAGCCTGCTATATCTAGCTTCGCGGTGTTCTTCTATGCTAGTGTATTTTATATGAGGAAAAATGTCATTCTTGCTAAGAATCCCCAGACCAACAATATGTCCGTCAACCGCGTACTATATGAAATGTTAAATCATCTGCTTACTATTAAAATAATCTAGGATAGATAGGTATCTGTTTAAGCGGATGAATATAAAGTAACATACATTGGCGATTCTCTCGAACTTGGCTCCATATGTTATTTATATATATACTAACATAAATTCAAAATGCGCATTTATATTCTTATAAACTTATTAATCGTGTCATATGAAGTTCCAGTTATCATAACATGAGTGTATACTCTTGCTTGGCCCACTGATTGTGTTATGACATTGCACCAACACATGGGTCCCACATCATGTCGGGAAAGATATAAGACCAAGCATGGCGGCCCCAAATTTTGGTGAAACATCATTGCGTAATCAGTGTGCCACACAAAGCGGATTAGCTTAAGTTATATGGTAGTTGGATCTTGTAATAACATGATTAGTAAGTTTAGCCTTTAGGGGGTCTATATGTACTATACATTGAAGGTTTCATGACTTAGATGGCACTTGGGTCAAAAATCCAGGATGGCCGGTGTATTTTACATATGGAGACCAGATGAATGGGCCAGTGCTCCAATGGTAGTACTGTTCAGTGGGACGCTAACCACCAGGATTTAAATCTTAGTTGTTGCACATTTCCTGGATTTATTTCAGGATTTAACGGCCTTATGCTTTCAGTGATACGTGACGTATCCGTCGACAGCGAGGCGCCTGTGGTGACTTCGTCAATCTCGAGATCTGCCGACATAGTCTTTCGGAGGTGCTCATAGGGGTAGGGTTTGCGTGCGTGTGTTTACAGGGATGAGTGTGCGTGTGTTGTGAGCGTCTGTGTCTGTACGGTGTAATTCGCAAAAAAAAAGAAGACCAGATGAATATTGAATCCTGTATATTTCTGTTCAAGGAGTACCTCTATGAAAAACTTAGGTCCCCTTTGGATTGTAGGAGAAACAAGGGGAAAATGTAACATTCATATTCCTATGGAATTCACAAGAATTGTTCACCTGAAAAAAAAACGTAGAAACTTTCCCTTGTGCTTGTTTTCATAGAAAAAACGTAGGGAAAAAAAAGACATCCCCCCGTATTTTTCATTCATCTGTATTGCATATGCATTCCTATCAATTCCAGTGTTGCTCTATTCCTACATTTTTTTTCAATCATGCGTTCCAAAGGGAATACATTTTACATTAATGTACGTTGTGGTCACTTTTATGCGACAAAAATTTATCACACTCTTCTGCTTTGTCCTTCAACCCACTATTAATACCTGTAACTAAACTTTAGTCACCTAAACATGTAAACTAAAAGTGAGCTAAACTTTAGTTTTAGTCCAAACTTGCCATTAGTTAATAAATATGAACTAACCAAAGGTGTTCATGAGCCCATGTATCCAAACGTACTTACTAAAAATGTTCCACCTAAATTTGATCTCAATTGAACATTAGTTCATTTAAACTTTAGCGATAGGCGATCCAAACAAGACATTTGCTATCCAAGTGTATTTTTTACTATGGCCCTGATTAGTTCTCAAAAAGTTTTGCAAAATTTTTTAAATTCTCAGTCACATCAAATCTTTGGACGCATGTATGAAGCATGAACTGTAGGTAAAAAAATAACTTCACCTGTACCTGTCGAGACGAATCTTTTGAATCTACTTAGTTCATAATTAAACAATATTTGTCAAATACAAACGAAAAAATGTTACAATAACTTTTCACCCACCGCTGGTCCGCTGCATGCCTGCCTGCATCCAAGCTGACTACTAGCTGAGACACGAGAGCCTCACACTTCCCGACGTTCGTGATGTTTTGGCCAAATCAAGCAGGCAACCGTGGCAACCGTGCTCGTGCAGGTGCTAGACTGCTAGGCTTTGCCTCAGCTGACCTCATCATGTGTGCACCCGTCAGCAGCGCTGCAAACTGCATTTTTACGCGCTTGAAGTCGGAAATCATCATGCCTGGGAAGCAGGAAGCAACAGCATGCTGCTGTGCATGCACATCTGACGGCACCGAACTGCGAGCTTGGCCCTCTACTGTCGGATGGGACCGGTGCCAATTGATGTCGAGTTGTCAACGCAGCAGAGCGTCCTCTGATTGCAATATTTTGCAACCTCGAGGTCGTGAGAATCCGGAGCGTCCTGGACTCCTGGGGCCCGGCTGGCCGTGCCACCGATGGCCCCGAAGTTCAACCTCGAGCTCAGCACGTTTGTTTTAGCGTTGGTGCTTTTGTGGATTACAGTATACTCGAGCCACGGTAAGAGTCCAGCCGAACGTCGCACGCACGGAGGAGAATGCGCGTCAGGTAAACGCTCTTCCACGCCGAGGCCGACGCTGATGGTTAGCAATAGTACGTACGTAAGCGCGCTGAGACACAAAACTAGAGAAAAGCTAAAGCTCAACCGGTTGATTTGGCGTCCGCTGTCAACCAGAATCTGAGCCGTCCGATTTGGGTTTCTGCGTTGTTTAGCCATTCGATCTGGGCTGTGGTTTGCCTTGTGTTTGGTTTCTCTGCCACGTGGGTCCATCTTGTTGGCGATACTGTTTAATTTTTTGGGACGCGTGCCCGAGACTGGAAGCTCCGCCTCTACGGTTCATTTCATTTCGTCTTACTCGGTTCGTTTCGTTCCCCTCCGTGGGTGCTGGCGATTTTCTAGGGTTTGGGCCAGGTTCGTCCGTTTTCTTCCTTTGATTGGTGATGTATGTGCCTGTTGTTTGTTCTGGATTCGTAGCCTGCGGTTTTGGTGTCGCTGGGGACTGTGAATTTGGTCAGGTTCATCCATTTGGCTTTGGGTTTTATTGGGTTTGATTTACTGCTTTTTAGCCGTGGGTTGGAATATGGAGGATGTATGTCGTCCTTGATTCCTGGTTCAAGGATGTATCGAGTTGGCATGGTTTGCCCTTGTTTAGCCGTGGGTTGCAATGTGGATGATGCATGCTGTCCCTGATTCCTGGTTCATGGATCTATAGAGTTGGCATGGATGTCTCTTGTTTAGCCCTGGATTTAGTTGTGGCAGGTGGTTCTGGCTTTGGATTTTTTTTGTCTCCAAGGGGGCGTTGTTGTGGATGGTGTATGGTGCCTTGTTCGAACTGCAGGCACGGCGAGAGCTGTGGTTTTACTGTTTTTTGGCGTTGGTTGTAGCATGGATTATGCATGCCCTGTTTTGTGTGGCAAGCATGGTGGATGCCTGATTCTGTTTTTGCGTTTTTTTTATGAATGAAGGCTGGGTTCATATGCTATTTGTATCTGTTATGGGCTAGTAGTACTCGTATATGCAATTGAACTAGAGTTTTTGTTGCTAAATTGATCGCACTTGCTATGTGATGCTAATTTCTTTGATGCTTTGGTTATGATTTGTCCTGTAAAAGTAGACTAATGCTGAATTATTGACTACTGATCTGTTTTATAATTATCAATTTTGACTTTGTGTCCAGTGTTGTGTATTATATTGTGTTGGTGTAATTTATCATGTGGTGATGTTTATTTTTTAAATAAGTAGTTTAGTTATGTGCCTTACCAGTTGTGGATAAATGGTTTTTTAGAGTAATTTATTTATTTATTGGCATTGTATTGTTATTAGTCTTATTGTCCTTTTTTTTATCATTTTTGTTAACTTCAATTATTTTGCTATTTTGTGATCTTCGAAGATGGTTCCGAAAAGGCGCCGTGGTGTAGTAGAACTATCTAGTTCTGGTAAATCTGAAGATGGTGGTTCTGAAGATGTGCAGTGTTCTCAGCTGCCCTTTATGGATTATGATTCTTCTCAATCTGATTTAGAAATCCAGGCCGTTTCATATGTGAGTTTTTTAAATACTGGTTCTATTGTTAATAGTTTTCTGATAGATTATACATGTTTAATTGGAGTTGTGTTTTCTTAACTATGTCTGTATTTATTTTTTTTGCTGAATGTAGGATGATTCTTCCAGTGATAACTCAAGTTTTGACATGCATTTGTACCAGAAGTGTTTGAAAGATGTATGTCTCTTTTCTATATGTGCATTTATGCTGATTTTGTAATTACTGTGCTCATTTTTTTTTCTTTTTTTGTGCAGTACCAGAAGATTAAGGATTTGAAGAGATCTCTTCAGATAGCTTTGAAGCATAAGGTTATGATTTTTTGTGTAGATTTTGCATTTAGGTTTTTTTTGTCCTTATCTCTGTGTTTCAGCTTGTAGTATGCTGAAATAGTATTGTTCTTATTTCAGTCTAAGAAGCACAAAACTGTGAAAAAGACTAAGGTTGGCTTTACTCAATTCTCTGCTAGTGCTCTCAAGAATGTGATTTGTGCTTTGTCCCCTGAGCAGAAGGCTGTTATTGATAGTTATGGGTTTGGATCATTGCTGTTGTTCAATAGTTGTTTTGTCCCTATCAAGTTTGCTAACTGGGTTGCTCGTTTAGTTGATTGCAAGTCTGCTGATATTATGCGTGATGGTAAAGTTATCTCTCTTTCTGAGGAGTCAATGCATCTTGTTCTTGGTATCCCTGTTGGTAAAAGGCTCTTCTCATCTGATTCAAGTGTTGGAAAGGCGGTTCTTTTATCGAAATTTAGAAAGGACAGGATCCCTCAAGTTTTTTTCTTTGCTGACAAGTTGATCTTGAAGGAAGCTTTATCAGATGAAGACATGTTTGTTTGCTTTCTAATTGTTGCTTTGGCCTCATTTTTGTGCCCTAATACTAATACTGTTCCTAGTCCCAAATATTTTGGTATTTTTGAAGATATTGATCACATCAAAGACTTCAATTGGTGTGGTTTTGTGTTGCAATGGTTGCTAGACCATATCAAGGCATTCAATAGAGGCAAAAATGATACATTGAAACACTTTATGGGTCTTGGTGGTTGCTTGTTCTATCTTGTGGTAAGTCTGTGTGGGGGTGTGTGTGTGTTTTTTGGATTTGTATGTTATATCATTTATATATATATTTTCCTTGTAAGGTTGTTTACTTGGATCACATTTATTTTGGTCAACGACAAGTGCCAAACTCTATTCCTTGAATTTCAGTGTGGAAGGAAGAAATGATTCAGTTTTTATTCTGATCTTGATCTCAAGTCTCCTGGTGTCTATGGCAATAGACCCTTGCTAGATTATGAGAAAACCTACTACTTTAAGGTTTGGTTTCTTTTTTTGGTTTTATATTCACATGAATTTATTCTGATATTTTTAAATTTTTGACAGTTTGTTCGTCTCAAATCAGTTTCTTCTGGTCATGATGTTGATATTGAGTTTTTTTGAGAAAATAGAAAGTGTTTCTGGTTGCAAGCTTCCATTAGATTTGAAGGTTAAAATTTCGAAGTTGATTGATGAGCATTGCTTTGACTGCAGTGTGTCTTTCAACATCGACATCAATTCTCTTTCTACTGTTTCAAAGGAGTTCCAGGATATGTTTGCCAAGCTTTTGAATCATGTTTGTGCCATAGATAACAGAACAAAGTCCCTTGTTTTGGATATTATGGAAGCAATTTTTCAGACTGACCCTAGTGCTGTTGATGGTGGTAATTCATATGTGGATCATAGGGAAGCTAATGTTGATATTGTTATTAATCATAGTGTTCCAGAAGAAGTTACTGTTGTTTCTCCTAAGGTTTTTTCTAGTCTTTATTTTCTTTTGGCTTTAAATTATATCCCCTGATATGTTTATCCTTATTTTTGTTTTTGTTTTTGTTTTGGTTTTTTTTCTGTCAACCAAATGTGAATGCTTCTGTTGCTACTACATCAAAATGTGCAGGGAAGGAAATTGTATCTCTTGCTACTGAAAATGTATATTCTTTTATTTTCATTTACTGTGGTTTTTGACTTTAATATTAATCTTGTTTTTGCCTTCTGTTGCCCTTGGTTTCTAATTTTTATCATTTTTGCTTTTTTAGGTTATTGAGCTTGATTCGAAGAATGGTATGTGCCATTTGAAAAAGAGTAAGTGTTTTATTTTGTTTTAGTATTCTATATATTAGCTGCAAATTAGTTGTTTTTGTTCTCTTTTTTCCTGTTGTGGTTGGCTCATATTTTACTTTTGTGATTTTTTGTGGGATGTTGGTCCATTTGAGTTTGTTAGATCCCTTCTGTATTTCAAATTTGTATTATGCACCATTACATCTATAGGTTGACTTTTTTTAGGTAATTCTCCTATTTTAAGTCAGAAGTTGAAGTCTCTGGTTGGTTCTTCTATTGGCAATGTACTTGGTGGAGTGAATACTAATGTTCGTAACCCTTTGTGTGACATTAGTAATGTTGCTTCTCGTTCTCGCAACATTTGCATTGATTTGGACAGAGATGAGCTTCCTATTCATAAAGATAGCACTATCGTTCCTGATTCTTTTTCTCCTAGTCCTCGTCATCGTTCAAGATTACTTGCTTCTAAGGTTATTTCTTTTGCTTCTTTTGGTTACCTTTTTTTTTGTTTCATTAGTTTTAATTGTAATTTTTTTAGATGTCTCAAGGATCTCAGAATGCTTATCGTCAAAGTTCAGATAAGGCTGGTTCCTAATTTTTTTTTTCCGATTGCTTTCTGTTGTTTCTCTTGTATTAATCAGTTTTGGTATTGTTTATTTTATAGGATTGTATAATAATGCAGACTATTCCTTTATCTGATGATGGATCTCCTATCACAAGTCCATCTACTAGGATTACTCCAAATCTTTCTGGAAAGCATTCTATTTTGCCTGTTTTTAACAGTTCTCGGAAGACCAAACATGGTTCTTCTGTTAAAGATAACGTTAGTCTCTGTATATTTTTTTCCATTGATTGAATCTTCCATTTTGATTGTTTATAATTTCTTTCTTTCTTTTGTCATTTAGGATAATTCTCCAGTGATTTGTACTGGTTCAAGGACTTTTGCTAAAAAATATTCGAGCTCAGACAAAGAACTTAGATCATCTTTATGATTCAAATGTTTCTAAATTGGGTATGAGCACTGATAATCAACGTTTGTCTCTCAGCAAGACCCATAGTTTTTCAGTAGATTCTTCTTTTGATCCTCAAGGTGTTGGTAGTCGTTCTGATTTCAAGGTTAGGGATTCTCCAACTGGTGGCAAAATCCCTATCCATGGTCCTAGAAGGGTGGTTCGTCCAAATAGAGTTCTAATGGATGATTTTTCGATGAATGATGATAAGTTCAAAGCTTCTAAAAGTGAAATTGCAAACTACAATGATATTTGCGATTTGGCTTCTTTTCGTTCTAGTAAGTAAATTTTAATTTTTTTCCCCTTTTTGATTTGGCTTTTTCTACAATGCTATTTGTCATTGGTTTGTCTTTGTTGTTGATATAAAGGACATGAAATTTGTCTTTCTTGACTCTATGTTTTCTGAAGTTCGTACTTACGAGGAATTTGTCAGAGGAAAGATGGTATGGTTCTATCGTTTTTTTAATTTTTTTCTATTTTTAATATGTTTATCAATATAGTGTTTGTTTACTTACTATATATAATTTTTTTAGATACCAGAATTTCAATTTTGGTGGGATTGATGTGTTAAGTGTGATATGAAGTTTCAAGAATATGGTGTTATATATCCATCTGTGCCAAAGCAGTCTTCATATGATGAGTATGTGTTTCTGTCTTTCATGTTTTTTGTTCTTCAATTAGTATTGTTTTGTGTGATAGTTTTTTTTTCAAATTTTCATTCATCTTATTGTATATTTTTATTGTCTATGTACTGTTGTTTCAGGAATTTATGCTATGATGTTTCTTGAGCATTGGACATCGCCAAGGTCTTCTCTGTTTTCATTGTTCAGTAGTGATGTCATTCCTAACATAAGGATCAAGATAGCTAATAACATGCTGTTCAATCCTAGAAATACTGGCAATAAGAACCCAGTTATTTCTTATGAGCCAAATGAGGTATTGTGGTCCTTGTTTACTTGTACAGTTTTTGTAGTTTTATTTTTTTATTTTGTTGTATTCTTTTTTCAGGAAGGTGGCTGCGACTAGGAGTTGCTGATGATTTTTTTTGTTTTTTTTCCCTCTGAACTAGAAATGCTTACTTGTAAAGCTATACAAGGTGTTCGAGTACAATTGCTCAGTTTCGTTGCATGTAATAGGGTAGTACTTTAACGAAGTGGCTTCTAATATGTTTGTGCTGTGTAGCACTTGATATATCCAGGATAGTCCTTTAAGGAAGACCTTACAATATGTTTGTGCCGTGTTACACATCATATATCCAGAACAAGTATTATATATGATAAATCTATTATACTAGTCCTATTACATAATTTAGCTGCACAGCTTTTTTCTTGTTTCTTTTCCTTGTCTTCATCTAATTCTTCCTTTGCTCCTATTGATTTGATTCTCCGTGCGTCATTGTTTTTTTTGTTGAGACCTTCAACCTCTTTAACTTGGGCTTCCCTGGTGATCCTGCAAGAAAACATTACAGCTGAGAATATATTTTAAATGTTGGGCAATGTGTTATTTTGGCAATGATGCTTAAATTGTTTTTATATGTGGGTTTTACCTGTAGTTACATTTGAGTTTGTTTTCTGTTTCTTCTTGTTCTCCTTCTGCTTTGTCTTCTCCCTCAGTTGTTCTATTTTTGTCCTCATTCTCTTTGGTTGTTCTGGCCTGCCCTTTTGTTGTGTTCTATCAGGATCAAGTAGCTCAGCATCTGTATTATTTTCTTCTTCTCGTGGTTGTGCTCCTGATTGCATTTCAATCTGTGATGTTGCTTCATTTTGGGTTTTAGCAACTATTGGAGGTGCTAGTAACTTGTCCAGGTGCAATTCAATCCTGTCCATTTGTGCTGCAAGGTATTCCGTTGCTTCTTCTTTTTTAGAAGCTTTTGAATTTAAAACTGTAGATTTCCTTGAAAGTATATTAAATCTTAGCAAGGAAACTTGTTTCAAATGTTTCATTCTCTATTTTTGCTTGATCATTCTCGTATCCTTTTTCTTCCATGTATCAATTATGTATTTGTCTGGTATCATGCTAATTTCTTTTTCTATTATGTTTTTCAGGATATGAGAGCAGAGTATGCCATCTTTGCTGAATTTTGCACAGATGCAGTTGAATTCTTCTTTTCCCTCGGTGAGGTCAGTTACCACTATGTATCTCCTTATTCTTTCCTGCTTGTATACTTGGTTGCTTCTTTGCCAAACTTCAAATTTTTTCCTTGTTTAGTTTCTCTGTATGTTAGAGTTGAAGTAGCTCTCAATTGAATCAAGAATTTCTTGTATATATTCGTGTTGTATAATTCTTGTGCTTGGGTCTTAAATGTGTATCCAAAAAGTAGATTCTTGGGTACTTTTTGGTTGCTGTAGTGGTCTTCTAGGTTCTCTGCTCTATCAATGCTCTCTATTATCCGTTGGTATTCAGCCACAAAGCTTATAATGTTGTAGGTTGGACCTACATTGACCTTGAATCTTACGTTTGTAGCCTCACTTCTTGATGTACTTTGTATGAATGGGAAGAAATCACTTTTGTAATATACTGGTATGAATCTTTTTCTTATTTGCCACATCTTTGTGAAGTACTTGTTGTTCTGTAGGCCTTCCTCCTCTATCATCTGCACCCACAATTGCTCAAATTCCTGTTCTGTGATAGAGTTGTTAACTATGTCTTCAAATTTGTTATATAGGCCTTCATTAGCTGCAAATACTTTGAGGTTCTTGTTGTAGCACTTGTTCTTGATGGGGAAAAGGCAGTTTCTATGTCTTGTATTTGGCATAACCTGTTCAATTGCTGCTTTCATAGCTTTATCCTGGTCAGTTATAATAGTCTGAGGGTGTTTGCCGCCCATTGACTCAAGGAACGTTTCAAATACCCACTTGAATGTTGCTGTAGTCTCATCTCGTAGGAATGCACATCCAAATAAACATGTTTGTGCATGTCCTGTGATTCCCACAAAAGGTGCGAATGGGAGCCTGTATCTATTAGTCATATATGTTGTGTCAGAACTCACACAATCTCCAAATTCTGCATAGTATTTAAGTGATGAGCCATCTCTCCAAAAGATATTTTTGACCCTTTTGTCATCGTCTAACTCAAATCTGTTGAAGAAAGTTGGATCTGCATTCTTTTTAATTCTGAAGCTGTCCAAAACCTTGGTCATATCTGTCCCTTTTACTTCTCTATTTATTTTTATTCTAAAATTGCTAATATCCTTTTTCTTAACTGGTAAAGCTGTTGGCCTCCTCTCTGATATGACAATATAGAAATCATTTTCCTTGTGGGAATATTGTTGTCATTCAATGTTCTTATGAATGCTTTCTCCATTTCTGTCATATATTTATGTCCACTGAACTGTTGATTACTCTGACCAGGATACAGTTCGTGGTTGTGATCTAAATCAAGTCTAGTTATCTTCCAAATACCATTTTCCTCTTTCACAACCATAACGCATTAGCAATCTGTTTTGATTGTTACATTTGTCTGTCTGTTGGGTCCTTTCTTTTTTCCTATATCTTCATCCACTTCTGCCTCCTACTGCTCTATGGTTTTCCATATTTGTGACATTTAATTATGACCTTTGTAATTTCACCTTTCCTTTTTCTGCTAGATATTCGGGCTACATGTGCTACCACAGTTTGAGACCCAGCGAGATATGCATGAAAGTTGAAGAAGTGATGAGCTTTGTCCTTGTCTTCAAATTGCATTCCTAACTGTGAGGTGTATTTGCTATTTATGTCTGCATTGTTTCCTTCTGAAGCTGCTCTCTGTTCATTCTTTAGAAATTCTTTTAGCTGTTCTTCATTTAGCTCTTGGCTTCCATCAGCTTCTATAGCATCTACCTCTTCAGCTACTAATAGTAGAGTGTTTGATGAGTCTGCAACTGAACCTTTCTGTCCTGATGCTGTATTTGACATATGGTCTTGCTCAACAAATGCAGGTTCTTCTATCTGATGAATTTGCATGTTACTGAAGATTCGAGTTTGCCATTGTTCTTCTTCATTGTCAGATAAGTATTCTTATTTCCAGTTTTTTATGTCATCATCCTGTATACATAGTTATAATTAGTCATTGTTATTTTGTATTTTATTTATTGTCTGTATGTCAAAAATGATATATGTCATTACTTGATATTGTGTGATTGAGTTGATGTAATCATTGTTGTCTTCAGAATGTTAATGCTGTTGATATTGTGAAGATGCATCTGCAAAATGGATTTATTGTCAAAAAGGCAAGTTGTTATTGGTTTTTGTATTCACTATATTGTGTTTTTTCATTTTACCTCTTGCCCTTCTGCTGCTTGAAATATGTCGTAGTGGCTTCTTGTATAGAAGTGTGATCCTTCTTTCTCTAGTGTTATATTTTTCTGCATTAATTTGCAGTCATAAATAAATATGAGTAACTTTTTTGTTAGTAGACTTATTGATTATGAGTAATATATATTTGTATTCCATTTTTACCTGAAGAATCCCTTGTCCCAGCAGCATACTTGTGTATGTTCCCTGCATTTCTTGTGAGAACTAAAACAAGTATTCTAATTATTACATTATTATTATATTGAATTTACATTGACAATGTAGATGTAAGTTATTGAATCTGTAGATGTAAATTTACTTATTGAATAAATATCTTCTTGTGAGTTCCTGATTTGCTCCATTAGAAGTCCTGTCATGCTTTCCTGTAATACTACAAGCACAAGTGCATTATTTTTTTCTGGTATTTAACATATAGTATGTATTTATGTGCTAGGTGAAGTTATGTCATTGTTACCTTGCTGCTGCCATGTAAGAGAGTAAGGTTTGTACTGGATTCCCCTATTTCTATTGAGTGATTGTCTGTAGTTGGCCTAGTAATTAGAGTTGCACTTTTTAGATGTCTATTTGCTGCTGATTCCCTGTGTTCTATCTGCACAACATTCATTATTAGAAATTGTATTGTCTAGTTGGCCCAGTAAGTAGAGTTGTACCTGTAAGTTGTTGATGAGCCCGAAATAACCTTGCAGATCTTGGCATGATGGCGTTGAAGTTGCTGTTGTATATGGATCTGTTGCAAAGTAGGCTAGTTGCCTCATGATTTCACTTTGTTTTTGCTTTTCTTGTGTAAAACCATCTTCACTCTGCAATACAGTAGTTTGAGTTATCATTTGCCATCCAAAATCAAAATAGGTAGACTATGATCTATTCTAACTAATGGCTTTAGTATGGTTAATCATCAGATTGTTGCACTTATATTATATATGGTTATAGCAAGTTACTTGTAGGATGTAGTAGGGTTAGATCTTGGATAGGTTGTTCATATAAGATTATGATAGCATTGCAGATTCATTAGATTCAGTAGTTTGGGTAGGTTTTCTTTGAAGATCCCAGGGTTGATTTGAAGGTTGCATTCTTCTTTTTGGCTTCCAATCGTCTTCTTCTGGTGAGTTTGTTTGGGTTTGGTTTAGTTGAGGTTTGTCTACGAGTAGCCGATGGCTAGTTTCATGGCTTTTCTCTTCCAGATTCGTTTTGGATCTTCTTGTAGTCCAAGTATGTGTTTTTTGCGTTTGTACCCTTCCTTTTATTTCTTTTTTCCTTTTTTTTTGATCAGAGGCGTGTGTTTAAGTCTTTATATTTGGGCCTAGCTTTTGTTTAGGATTGGGCTTAGTCTTTCCTGTCTTGTGGACCTTTTTTAGACATTATATGGGCTTTTTTGGGCCTGTATTTATTCTGGGTGGTTGAGTAGTATCGGTTTGTCTCCTTTCCCATTGTGCATTTAAGTGAAACCGTGTGTTGGGTTGTCGGTTGCTCTTTTCTCTCCCCAGGCGTCTTTATAGCTTTGCGGTATATGTTTGTAGATTTCTTCGGTGCCCCATTCTCTTCAAAGCTTTGTCCTTCATCTAGTTTGCACTGTCTTCACTTCTAGAGCGTCCATCCCTTCTCTTTCTTTTTGTTCCCCTCTACCTTTCTTATCATTTGCTCCTATCCATTCTTGGTCTCCATTCGCCTCTTCAGTTCGTTCCTGCTGGTAAGTTTGTTAGATTTTCATTTCTAATGATTCTAATTTTTTGTTTTGATTTTTTCCCTTTATTTGATGCAGTTTAATTTTTTCAAGTGTGATTTTGGATATCATCTAGAGTTTCTGGGAGGTATGTTCTCATTGCTCTCAAAAAAATTGTCAATGTCTAGTTGTTAATATTGAGTATTGATGGATTTGTCTTCAACTTAATAAATCTTTTTTAGTGAGATATGAGGTAGTAGCTCTGAGATACCTTTATTTGTTTAAATTTTGGATCAAATCTAAATGAATAAATATGTTTTTTTGAATGTAATGAATAGGTTAGCTTGTTTTTAGGTCATTCTTGGTGTCTATCTATTGTTTCTTTGGTGAGGTTTGTTTTACATCTACCCTATGTTCTTATTAAATATGGGGTGTTTGCATTTTTTTTCATTCCACTTTTGTATTAAATGTTACAAGTTAGGTTTTTGCCAGCCAAATGAGTCATTTGTTAAGTTTAGTGGCTTTGGTCATTTTGTGTTTGATTTCAATTTATCTCAAATAGCTCTTTATTTTTGTGTTTTGCTTTTTGTTTTTGTAGATATCTTTCATAATGGAAAACAGGAAAGTTTCTGAGTATGTTATTGAGCTTCTTGGCTTGAGTGTTGGTAATCAGTCTCGTCTGATGGCAGTTAGGCACATCTTTCCTTCTGAAGACTTGGTGTTAACTGCTGCTCGATGTTTCAAGCATATTGATCGTTGTGCCACAAACAAAATTGAGTAACTTCAAGTTATGTTTGGATGATGCTGATGGTGTTGTCTACATTTTAGCATCTGATGATGCAGTTGCTGTTTTTTTCGCTCATGGAAAGTGTTTGTTGGTGAATATCGTCTCAGTATTTTCTAAGTTAAAAGTATTGTCAGAAGGGAGGGATCTTGCAAGGATTTCACTGATATTTCAGTAAGGATTAAGGTATTTTCATTTTTGTTTATTGATTAGTTTTCTGTGTTCTATTGTCTATACATTTAGTAGCTTGTTGCCTTGGCTTCTAAATTTGTATGATTTATGATAGAGATGATATGTATCTTGTAGATGTGTTTATTAATTATGGTATTTACATCATATTTATCTTATTGTTTGTAGGTTATTTCTCCAAAAAAATTCAATTGCTCCTGAAGCTGAAGTTCCATTTACTCTAGATGGGGAAGTTGTTTCTTTGTTTGTTGTTGACAACTTGGGTTTAGATGTTGGAAAGCAGTCTTAGCTTATTGCTGCTAAGGGTTTGACCAGTGTCAATAAGATGAAATTAGTTGCTCGTGCTGTCAAGCAGAATTGAGGTGTCGATTTTCTGTCTATTTACAAGTTTTCTTGTGATTCGAAGAATGACACTATTTATGTTAAGGTTACTGGAGAAGATGATGCAAATCTGATGGTTGGTCGGTCATTTGAGGTTGCTGGTGAAAGAATGTCATTCTATCGTGTTTTTAATATCAGCCTTCGTCCTGAAGAAGTTGATTTCTATCAGAGTGTGAAATGCCATCGGTTGTTTCATTTACACATCCTGAGTAGGATAGCTTCAATGTTTTGAAGAAGACTTTCAAGTGGTGTTTCTGGTGCTTTTATTATAGTAGGAAGTAATTTGTCTTATAGTTGGACAAGTTATGTTTTATGGACCCATAATATGTATATAAATAAATTATGTTTTATGGACCCTTAATATGTATGTAAATAAGTTATGGTTTATGAAACAATATGTATATTATTTTAGTAGTTGTATTGTTTGTATTCTTCTATATGTTTAGCCTTTATTTTCCTTTTTATCAACTCCTGTGTTTGAATTTTTGGTTGTGTGTATTTTTTAATTTATTGAGTTCATGAGGTAATTTTCTATCTTTAAGGGGATTCTATTAGCAATAGCTTTTTCCTGATTTTGATCCAGTTTATTTTTGCCTTGCAGGTTTAAATGAATGGTTGGGATTCCTATTATGCTCTTGATGTTCATCAAATAAGTTTACTTGGTTAATCCTGTGAGTAGCTAATATACTGTTCATTCCTGGGTCTTATTTGCTTATCAGGTGTCTTATTACTAGAATGTAGATATGAATAATGGAAGGCCATGCTTATACTTATCACCTAAGATTAAGTTAAGTTTGATTCTGTGAGTTATCTTGCTATTTTCAAATTTTAAGTGCATTTACATCGTAGTTGTGCCTTATTTCCAATAATTAGTTTTGTGTAATTTTTTTGACAGGTTGTTGTAAGTTCCTGATATGGTACTTGCAAGGATTTTCATAGTGTAAGTTTGCTGTTCCTCATAAAGTGGCTTACTGTTAACGGTTTGGTCATAGTATACTGTATGGTGATAGCATATTATATTTACATTATTTTGTTCTCTGTAATTTCTGTGACATGTCGATGTGAGTTGCAGGTTAGGCGATGTCCTAATGGTATTTGCATTGTAAGTTGGTTCTTTCTCCAAAAATGCTGAATCTATTGTGTTCTCAGCTGTTAATATAGTGGTGATATCATATATGGTGTTATATTACTGTATTTACAGTGATTAAGTTACTGTAAACTTAGTGCTAGATTAATGTAAATTTAGTTACCTGTAGTCTTTTACTAGAGCTTATTGTATTTAGTTGCTAAAGTTTCACTGAAATATATTTTTTGAAATATTTTTTTTGGCTCTGTGAAGTTTCTTTCCATTTGTTTATTTGTGAAGTATCTTTTAAATTTCTCTGTGGTATATAGAGAACATAGAATATATTTGAGAGCATTTGTTTATTTGAGAAGTATCTTGTAAATTTCTCTTTGGTATATGAAGAACATAGAATATACTTGAGAGCATTTGTTTATTTGGAATTTTTCTTTTCTTTTGTTTAATTGGATAGTCCTTGAAATTTTGCCTTTGTGCATGCCATTTGCCTTCAATTTAATGTGTAATTGAAGTGTTAGTTTTGTTTATAGTGTTTTGATTCTATATTTACACTAGTCATTTAAGTGTAATTATGTTTCTTTGTTGATGTAAGTTTGGTTTTCATATAGGCCTATTTCTTAACTTTCAGTACTAAGATTAATTTTTTATTTTAGTATTTCATTTAGAATAGAAGGTCTCTTTGTAATTGCTATATTAAATCAGTTTAATAGGTTTCCTGGTAGAATTTAGTTGATTTGGTCTATTCCATCAGCTAGGTGATGATATAGGTCAAAACAACTGAATATAGTTTGTGACGGTTGATGGGATAGGCCAAATCAACCGAATGCTGGGCAGACAGATCCCAAAACTATCATCCCATGTATCCCTGCTGCCTGCTGGTCTGCTTCAAGGACGCGACAGATCTAACGAGTACAAGGTCTACGGGGGGCTACCGGCGCCAGTAGACTGGTCACGGCTCACCCTTCCACCAATGGCACTTGGCAGACCCGGCCATCCCGAGGCTTTAATCACCACCAATGGCACTTGGCAGACCCGGCTATGGAGCTATACGATGCGCCTGCACGGCTGCACAGACCAAATTGACCTGACGGAGCGGCACAATGCACAAAACAGGGTGAAGCATACTGTACGTAGTATTAGCTCCAACACGTACTCTACGTGAGGTGACTAGCCATCGCTATATATAAAAGATTGACAGGATCCAATCGAATGCATAGGATTTGCCTATTCCTTGCCTATAAGACTGTCTCCAATAACGGCATATGCAAAATGGGTGATGTACACTGCATATAGGTTTAGAAACTACGCTCCAACAGAGCACCCAAATAGAGCTAGCATTTTGCCTATGCACGGATCCGGGAGGCAAAAATACATGGCCTTTCTCGACGACGCAAATGGCAGTGGTGGGCCCGTGGGAGAGTCCGCGGCGGCGGCGGCCTGATGTTCGCGGCGAGGTGGAGGACGGCGATGAGGAGGACGGCGATGAGGCGGACGGCGAGCTGGAGGAGGACGAGCTAGAGGCGGAGGAGGACGGCGCACGAGGCGAGCCCGCGGCGGCGCGTCCCAGCGGGACCGCGGCGAGTTCGCCCGGCGAGGCGGAGTCGCCGGCGCGAGGCCGCCGCGGGGCTGCTGGCGCTGGGCGGCGGCCCGCTCTCGTTCCCGTCCCAGATCTCCGCCTCTACCTTCTCCTACTACCTCGTCGACCGCGACTCCCCCGCCGTGTCCACGCTCCAGTTCGGCGATGGCGCCGCTCCTGCACAGCCCGCGCACGAGCACCTTCTACTATGTCGCGTGTCGGGGATCTCCGTGGGTGGGTAGCCGCTGTCCATCCCACCCTCCGTCGCTAGCGCGATGCCTTGCTGAAAGGTCTTAGTATGGTTAGAGGGGGATGAATAGTCTAAATAAAAAATTCTATAAACCACTAAACAAGTAATTAGAACCACAAGAGGCTATAAATGCAATGTTAAGGCAACCACTAACCTAGGCAAGCCACCTACACAATTCTAGTTAAACCTTAGTTCTAATCCACACAAATGAGCTAGCAAAAGCTAAACAACTACACAACTACTCAAGACAAATAAACAAGCTACTTTGCACAAGAATAAGAAATAAATGATCGTCGAATAAATCTTTGCCTTATGAAGAAGCCAATCACCGGGACAATCAATAAGTCACTCACTCGAAGGTGAGGAAATCAATAGAGACACCAAGATTTATCCTCGAGATTCACGTGCTTGCCGGCACGCTACGTCCTTGTTGTGTCGACTTCAACAGGTGGTTCGGTGGCTAATCGGTATCACACACCGAGCCTACACTAGGCGCCACAAGAACCTACCACGGAGGAAGTAACTCAAAGACACGAGCAATCCACTAGAGTTACCTTTGAGCACTCCGCTCGGGGAAGGCACAAGAACCCCTCACAATCACCGGGTGTGAGTAAGCACAATCACCAAGCTCCTTCACACCTTCTTCTCCTCCAAGCCGTCTAGAGACACGGTAATATTCCAAGAGAATAAGAACTAATCCGAGGCTTACTCTCAAGTGCTCTAGAATGCAAATCACAAGCAATGATGCACTTGAGGTTCACTCAATCTCACAAGAATGATCAAGATGATGAATTAGTGAGAGAGTGGGAGGTTAGAATGCAACAAAGTGTATGACAATGATCCAAGTGTGCTAGCTAGTCACCAAGTGACCAGGGAGGGAGTATAAATACTCCCAAGCCAACTCCTTGCCGTTACACTCTCTGAAACAGCCGTTAACCTCGTTTTTATACCGTCGGACCGACAAAGTCGGACCAAACGGCAGCGTCCGACGCTCGGATGACCGCCACGTGTCAACAGGTTTAAACGCCGTTCGTCCGATCTCAACGGTAACTAATTTCGCGCGTTTGACTACCGTCGGACGCTCAGGCACCGGATTAAGCTCCAGAGTCCGACGCCACACAGTCAGTTTCTCAGCACCGTCGGACTCTGCACGAAGAAGGCATCGGACTAAAGATTTCACCCGCCCGACGCTTCCAGAGAGGTTCAGAATCGCTAAAACTGCGTCGGACTAAGCCTCAGCGTCCGACGCTCTCAGATTACGCCACGCGTCACACCTCGCTGCTCAGCACCGTCGGACTGGACATCTCAATGGTCCGACGCTCGTAAAACGAGCGTCCGACGCTCGATATTTGCCGGAGCTAGGATTAGGCGTCGAACTCTGGACAATAGTCCGACGCTGCCCCTGCTAACAGTCCGACGCTTATTTCTCAGCGTTTTTTAAGTCTATTTCTCACCCCTTACTTCTATGTGCTAACACTCAAGGTCTTCTACACTTGTGCACAGAGTGTTAGCATTTTGCAAACATTTTTTAAGGGTTTTCAAAGGGATTCTCTAGGTTGGTTAGATCAATGCATATGAGATGCAACCTAGAGCACTTGAAAGTAATCCAATAGCTTAGTTCTCCCCTTGATAGTTGGCTATCTATCCTAAATGTGATCACTCCCACTTAGAGTCTTGATCACTAAAAGAAAAGCCCTATATGAATATACCTTAGCCTCTAGATTTCCTTCTTTAAGTCCTTTTCTTTCTCCTTGATCATTTCATCTTGATCTTCACTTGAGCTCATGTCATCTTTCTCCATATCACTAATCTACTCTTGGCTACACACACTTAGCACTTAGATTAGTAACTTGGTTTCATCAATTACCAAAACCAAACTAGGGTCTTTCACTCGCGCGTGGTCGGCGCCCTGGGCTTGCGGCGGAGGCGCCCCGCCTGCTCTTGCGTGTTCTGGCCCGCGGGGGAGCCGGCCTTGCTCGCGGCTGGCGCTCTGTGCTCCGGCTCGGGCACATGGAAGGAGAGCGGGACAGGAGGAATTGCATATGCTATTGGAGAAGCAATTGTTTGGGTCTCGTTCTCACGTACTGTTTACGACCCAAATCCTTGAATGCGTGCCCAGTTTGAGTCTCCACCATTCGAGACAGCCTTAGTGCCAAATTCAGCGCGGCCGGCAAGTAGGAGGTCTGTCTCCTGCGGTTGCGCCTGCCCCAGTTCCCAATGCAGTTTTCAGGTTGTTTTCAGGCTGCTCCGGCCAGGCCAGGGGCCCGACTCCTGAGAACTGTGCACTGAGGCCGTAGGTAGGACTACCACTAGCTTTGCTCGGGCAGTCCTGACCTTGCTACCTGTACCCCCCCCATTTTATAGCTACTCCTACTCCGTTGGCGAGTGCACCCATTCGAGGTGAAGTCCTCAGACTCCCTTTGTCATGTCGTTTTAGATTTTCTAGACGTCAATATTATTTATCTTTTTATGATTTGTTATATAATTAGAGATACTTTAATAATTATTTATTGATTTTGTATTTTATATAAAATTTTAAATAAGACGGACAGTTAAACGTAGTTTCTGAGAAGTTTAAAACGACAGTGTTTATGGGACGAATGGAGCAGGAGTATGTAGGAGTAGGCGTGTTTGAAACCATTGCCGGTTCTCCCCTCCCCTCCGGCCCTCCCCCTCGACGGCGATTGGTGCTGGTGCAAAAGCCACAATACGCTTGCCAGACCGGGAGGCAGCAAGAAATATTTTTGCTAGCCCAGAAATTGACTGACGGCGTGTTTGGTAACGGACCGCAAACAGGGAGGTTCGCGCTCGGAACGGCGAGGCTGGTGGGGTGGGCGGTCCGTAGCGCGACGGCGACGACGACGCGCCTGCTGCGGTGCAGCGTGTGCAAGCCAGGCTCCTTTCCCGGCCTGAACTCTACGGGCCTGTCTATCTTCTTGCTCCTCGCAGTTGTCTCTCCAATCATCCATGCATGCTCCCCATCCATCTCTGTCTACAGCTGCGACTGCGAGCAAAAGCAGCAGATCGAGAAGGAACTTCATGGCCGCTGTTGCTGTGGTGCAGCTTGGGTGTTTAACGAAATGCTAACAAGAGAGAACATGGAAGGGTGCAGGTAAGATTACCAAATTCTTGAAGCAAGGGTAATCATAGCTATTTGCGCCAAACAAACAATCTCGGTTCGACCCGGCTCATTTTAGTCCACAAAACAAACACATGAAGGTGTACCATTGCGACTATGTTGGAGCTGGCCTCGGCCAGGCCAGGCGGCCGAGCTAGCCACAGGCACGCGCCCGCAAGATCCAAACGGCTTGCTCAATCCATTTTTTTTTTTTGTTGGGTCAGGCAAAAACAGGATCCGGTAAACGTTTCAAATCAAACACGCCCGTATTTGTTTGCTTTTCAAACAAGACGCTTTCCAGCATTATTTGGGAAACACAGTAATACCAGGGGCAATGGAATCGAACTACGTAGTACAAAACAATTCAGTGACATCAACTTCACCTACACTATTTGTCATGGCCATGGATGAGAAGCCGGGTAGAACACAGAAATACGTACATCATAGAAGCTTTTTTGTGACTAAATTCGGAGCACAAGACAGCCAATTGTGTGAGTGGTGGGCCTTGAGCCCATGTACAGCCCATGTGAAGGATTTTGCGAAAGATTCTCCTGAGATTCTTCGATTCTTCGCCGCTTCTCCCATACTGTTCTTCAGTTCCAGAATTCTCTCTCTTTTTTTTGCGACATGGGAATTCATTCATCTAAGGCCTCGTTCGGTTCCGACCGTTCCCGGCCGTTCCTGGCCGTTTTGGGCCGGGAACAGTTCCGATGACTGGGCCGGGAACAGTTCCGATGACTCGTAAATTATCGAAGAGGCATCCGGCCAGAATCCTTCCGACGACAACCGAACGAGCCCTTAATGAGAGCCGGGCTACAATCAGAGATTAGGAGTGATGACACACGGGCTGGGGTCTGCTGCCACCACCCGACTTGTGCCTCGCTCGTAACCTGTTTTGCAAGAGTATGAGCTATCCTATTACATTTCCTACTTATGAACGTAAATTTAAAATCATGAAGGAATGAGCTCAAATCCCAGATTTCTTTTAGGGTCGGCAGCGAACTTGAACGTTGGTTGTCTCCTGCTTGGTACAGCTTTATCAATTCTTGGCAATCAGTTTCTAGCCAAACCCGTTGTGTACCCACTTGCCTCGCCATCTTCAGGCCATCTCTGCAGGCCAGGGCCTCCATGTTTATAGCATACAGGCAGTGAGGATACCAGATGGCCCCACCTCTTATGAAAGCACATGCCTCATCCCGTAGCACCACTCCAGTAGCCCCCGGCCCTCACACTGTTGCTCGTAGAACGCACCATCAACATTGCACTTCATCCATCCAACCGGCGGAGCTTCCCAGCATTTGTCCATAGGCGCGACCTCTGCGTCAGCCATGGAGGTAAGTCTAGGCTGAAACTCTTTGATCTGCCATAGGTCCGCAGCCATGTCCACAGCCCAACGAACTGCTTCTCAAACCGAAGTGGCCTCCTCCGGTTACGCTGCAACCATAGCGATTACATCCCGATGATAATCATAGACTGGCTTTATCCAGTGATAATCCTTCCAGACACTAGATCATGTGCCCAAGACTCCGGGTGGAGCGCTGGGAGTTTGACGCCTACAAGATCTTTGGCATAATTCCAGAAGGCCCGAGCCACAATGCACTCTGAAGAATTTGCCGAGTTGGGAGGAACTCATGTACTACCCTCCACCAGAAGACTCGAATTTTTGGCGACACCTGGAGCTTCCAAATCTTTTTCCAAACAACATTCACAGACCCGCTTGTTGTGCTCATTTCCTTACTCCTGATTCTACTCATGTCAAGCAGATTGTAGGCTGACTTTACAGAGTAAAACCCATGCTTCTCGCGTTCCCACGCCCACAAAACAGTTTACTGGGTTCGAACTGGGATACGTAAAATCGCTGCTGCATCCACTAGAATGAATATTTGTCGAATTTTATTCTCATCCCATCGCCCTTCTGTAGTGAGAAGCTCTGCAACCCTCACCACCCCCTGGCCATCATGTGGTGTGATTGGTTTCGCCTCAGGCTATGTTCGGTTGGCCCCAAAACCATGGGGGTCGGGAGGGATTGAGGGGGATTAAATCCCAAACAAGTCAAATTCCACCCCAACCCCTTCCAATCCTCTCCATTTTTTAGCAAACGAACAAGCCCTCAAAGTGATTTGGTATCCATCGGTCATGCCAAATATTTGTCGAGGTACCATCTCCTATTCTCTTAATTAGTCCATGGGTCAACACTTCGCGCCCTGATAGAAATTGCTCTCCATGTATGGCTAGAGTTCCTCTTCCTTGTGCATGACAGGAAGTCACCATCATGGCAGAATTCTCTATTCCCCTGTATTTATGCTGTGACATTTTACTTTTGAATATTTCCTTTCTTTTGGAGTGTGCACGGAATTTGGGGTCGTTTTAGGGAAGAGAAAATTTCCTATTTAGCCATATTAAACTCAAGTATTCCCTCCGTAGCCCTAGTAAATTTGAACTTATATCCGTTTAATCTTAAATCTATCTTTGATTTATTTTTGGCCTTTACGTCACTTTACCCCTATAGCGGTGCTAAGTCGGGATGATAAAAAACTATTTTATTTTTGGACACGATTAGCCTTAAGCACACTATAGAGTTCTGTTTTTTTATTGCATATTACACAGATGTTTGTAATTTATATCTGTTTCATTTTAAGCATGATTTAGACATTTTGCGCAAAATAATGATCAAAATAAAAGCACATACAAACTGTCAACATCTGAGAAATATACAATGAAAAACTGAACCATGTACTGTGCTTAAGGTTAGTTTCGTGTTGCTGTCCACTTAACACCATTTGAGGGCCAAACTGACAGAAAAGCCCTAAAAACATTAAAGATCGGTTTAGAGTTAAATAGGTAAGATCAAATCTACCAAATTTAATTTTAACAAGACCAAACAAGGAATTTTTCTCTTTTGGAATCATGATAAGTTTGCGATCTTCCTGCTTATGTACGGTCTGTTCCGAATCTTGATGGTCCATTTGAATTGTTGACCTTCTTATTAAAAATTAAAACTAAAACATACGTGAAATGGATTATATAGTGCATTTTTTATAAATAATAAATAGAGAGAGCAAAAACATATGACATGGTGGAGAGCCGTCGGATGAACACTCGGGCCCATATAAAAAGAGTGGGCTGAAGCGAAAACTACTTTTTTTTTTCTTTCGAGGACAGATGCTAGATATTGATGCTGGGCCCAGCAAAGATCGAGTTTTTTTCTTCTCCAAAACAGCGCCAGAGGTTGGGCCGTAAGACGAGAGCGCACTACTGTCCAAAATAGGTGACGCACCCACGCCACACGTCCACACAAAAGGAAACCACGAGTGGCAACCATGCCTTTCCACCGAAAGCAAAAACCAGAGCGCATCCGCATCTAGATTTCTGTTCTTCTTCAAAGAGAGGAACCGTGGCCGGCCGGTAGTACCTCCGCCACAGCCCACTGCTCCCTGGCACTCTATCTGCATGCAACAAACACGCTTGGCTGTGCACGTCTACCCCGTGACCCTCTCCAGTGTCCAGAAGAGCTACAACAGATGTTCGTCAGTTATGTCTGCGGCGATGACGCTGTGCACGAAACACCAGAGCAGAAAGTACGACGCCGGCCGTTGCTGACGACCCAGACACCACAAAGGAAAGCTTTCCCCTCCACAAGGAACCAAACCAAACCGCGACGCAGACGCAGCCATGGGGAGGCAGCTCTGCCAGGCGCACCGCGAGCAACGCCGCAACCGCATCATCGCCATCGCCCTCCTCGCCGCCTCCGTCGCCACCGCCGCCGCGCTCGCGGTGTACCTCGTCTTCCATCCGCTGAAGCCGCAGGCCTCCGTGGTGCGCGCCGCCGTGTACCACATGGCCACGGCGGTCGCCGGAGCCGGGAACTCCTCCTCCTCATCAGAGGGGCGGGGTCCACCGCCCTACTACACGCTCTCGGCGAGCGCGCGGTTCACGGCGCTGCTGCACAACCCGAGCGACCGCGCCACGGTGTTCTACGACGGCCTCTTCGCCTACGTGACCTACCGCGGGGAGATGGTGGCGCCGCCCGTGCCGCTGCCCGGGGAGGTGGTCCAGGGCCGCGGCGCCGACGTGGCGCTGTCGCCGCGCTTCGGCCTCGGCGTCGGCGGCGGCGGCGGCGCGGCGGTGCCTGTGCCGGTGTCGGCGGACACGGCGCAGGCGCTGGAGGGGGACTGCGCGGCGCGCCGCGTGGAGCTCCGCCTCGTCGTCGTGGGCCAGGTCAGGTACAGCAGCGGGCCGTTCAGGACCGGGTGGCGCGGGCTCTACCTGCGCTGCAATGTCACCGTCGGCCTCGGGGCTGTTGACGCCACCGCCGGCACCGCGGGCGGCGACGAAGCTGGCGGGGACGTGCCGCTGCTCGAGTACCCCAAGTGCTCCGTCGACGCTTGAGCTGACGATCGTTGATCGGCGCAATGCATGCGCACTGTGTGATGATCGAATTTTCGGAGTTGTGGTGGAGAATAAGGAATTGGGAAATGCATAATTATGTGTCCGGGTGTGCTAGTAATTCATACGTTTGTACGAGTTGCTTAGTTTTTGTCGCCCCACTGTTCCCTAGCTAGCTTGGCAAAATTTAGCATGTCAACAAAAAATGACCTACTTAAACATAAATATATTAAATGCTGGGCTTGACTTAACATTCAGGTTGATCACAACTCTGATCCCTTTTAGAACCTTCAGGGATTCAAAGAACAACTGTTATTCAAAGAACTTTCAGGTCATCATATTATTGTGTTGGACCATTTGGAAGGCAAGAAATGACAAGGTCTTCTGTCACATTGATCAGAATCTTCAAATATCAAAGCAAAACTTCAAAGATGAGTTCCAGCAAGTTAGGAACAAACCGTCCACATCTTACAGAGAAAGAACATGCAGCTCCCTCTTATAATTGTGTCCTTTGCTCTTTTGGCATTGAAGAGTCAGCAAATCATCTTCTCTTGGAATGTTATTTTGCCAGAAACTGTTGGGGTCTAATTGGTTTAACAGTGAATAGTAGCCCTGACCCCTTTCAGAGACTTGAAAGTTTCAAATCACAGCTAGATGTCAATTTCTTGATGGAGATTATGATGATCATTATGTGCTGGAGCATCTGGACAGTTCGAAATGATGTGATCTTCAGAGAGATAAATGCGGACATTCTTTGTTGCCTGCAGATGTTCAAAGTTTTCTTCAAGCAAATCCTATGGAGTGCTAGAAGAAGTACTTTCCTGGAATTGAGTTATGGCTAGAGCACTCTGTATAATTGTTCAAATCTTTTTTGTTTCCTTCTTTGTGTCTTACTCCCTCCATTCCAAATTGTAAGTCATTCTAAGAATCTTGAAGAGTCAAACTATCTCAATTTTGATCAAGTTTATATGATAAGATAATAATATTTACAATATGAATTAAGTATCATTAGATTCTCCACCAAATATACTTTCATAGTACACTTATTTGGTGTCATAAATCTCTATATTTCTCTCAATAATTTTGGTCAAACATGAGATGCTTTGACTCTCCAAGATTTTTGGAATGACTTACAATTTGGAATGGAGGGAGTAGTTTTTTTTTTCTCTTTTTTGTTTAAGGTCAGGACCTTTCCTCTTTTTTGTCTTGCTCTCTTTGTAATCTCCTTGGTTGCCTTTCTATAAAATTCTCAGTAGAGGCCTCACGGCCTCTCTTGTTTCCTAAAAAGAAAGTTACGAACAAAAGGAAGCTACAATCCAAGAATTATTCAATGGATTGCATATTTATCTTAGCTTGGTTCCTTCGGTGGTAGCTTTGCTTTTCCTCATTTCTTCTTTTATCTTAACTCTCACTCCTTCGTAGCTCACTTTTGTTCTGTACTTTTGTTTTATTTGTCTTTTTAATTTAGTAATTATGCTGTAGGGGTGACAACCCCTCCAATTTTCCTAAAAAACATAAATATATTCTATCTATATCTAAACTAGCAAAAATGTATGTCCTCTTTCAATGGGAAGTATAGCGTGTTGCTTGGACCACCCGTGTCAATGATAATGAGTTAGGTTCAACAAGAGATTATATTGACCCACATGTTGCCATGCTGGCTTAGCTTAGGCTATTGTGTGTACTTGTTCTGAGGTTACGAAAGGTGAAACGTGAGCCACACACTCGTGTGCACGCTAAGTTGCAATGTTTATAGACCCAAATAATAATTCTTCCACTTCCTACCATAGATTTATGTTTGCCATATGTGAATAGAGAAGCGGGAGAATAAGTCATGACAAATCAAGGGGCAAAGAAAGATGTGCGTGCATGAGAGGGGAAATTATTTGGAGAGAGGTGCGACTGTGAGACGAGGTAGATGAATAAGGGACGACAAATCAAGGGCGAAGAAAAGGTGGTGCGCGTGTGTGCGAGCGAGAGTTGCAATTACTATGAAAGGTGGGACTATGAGACAATCGGATAGGGGAGAGACCAGCGAGTGAAAAGGGCAATGGAGATTATTTGGAGAGAGGTAGGATTGTGAGATGAGCAGATAGGGGAGAGACTTTAAGAGAGACGGATGACAGAAATTTGCATATAACAAGAAAGAGAAACAAAAAATCTACATATTTAAGTATTAGATATAGATATAGATATAGACATAGATATAGAAATAGATGTAGATCGATGATAGTATAGGCAAAGGATGCATTGTATGGTTTGTTGAATCAACGGGGAACAAGATCGTAAAAATAGGGTGGCTGTTGTTTGGACAGCAGAGGTAGCAAACACTTCGGTCTCGTTATCTCGGCCATTGGGGATTGCGTAGCCAAACCAATTTGTGGGATCATGTGCAAGGATGTTATGAACATGTGGGTCCAAGGGCTCAGTGATTTGAACAATGGATTAGCGGAGAATGCCAAACAACTCAGAGCTACAATCTGTCCAACAGCAGGAACAGAGGGCATGGAGATGATGATATCTCTAGTTTCTCAACTCCTATGGTAAAAGCATTTTACAGAGGTGCGTTCATGGATATTGTGTACCACTCAACCAAAGGGTTTGGTGATGGAAACAGCGAGGAACACCAATCCCGTCAACACCAGCAAAACCGGCTGTGAGGACAACAACACATACAATAGGTAAACATCGTCGGGGATCAACTATATGTCACCTAAGGTACTCGATATGCATAGAAAAACATGAAAACAGGATGGAAGAGATGATGGAGTGTTCTCGCCAAGGGAAAGGGTGTGGTGGAGCAAAAGGACGCATCGATGATGGCCGGTGACAGCGATATGGTACGATGGGGCCTCCTTCTCGCATTGGGGTTGATTGGGGCAACCATGGGGAAGGAGGAGGAGCTGCAGGGGTGTCCCCTGACCTTGACGTGGGAAATGAACACTTATATAGAGTAAATCTCTACTTGTGTGTACGTGTAGGAAATAGCATGACATAAACATATAAGAACACTTATATAGAGTAAATATCTACTTGTGTACGTGTAGAAAATTAACATTACGCAGATAAGAATATTAGGACGGCGAGGTAGCCAGCCGAATCGGTCGTGCAGGCTGCAGCATCGGCTGGGAATCGGTCGTGCAGGAGCATCGGCTGCAGCATCGCAGCTCCCAAGGGACATTGGTCATCGTTAAGAACGGGGCTGCGCTACTCGCGCTCGTAGTTGTAAACTCTCTTTATTAATGTAACGCTAGGTAATCAGGTCTTTTAAAAATCGTTAAGACTACTGTTTGTCTGTTTTCCTTTGCGGCTGCCTTTCTTTATTTTTTCGTGCCTTTTTTTAATTAAAGTTTGGGAATGGCCGAATGGGAAATGCGTTTGTTTTAAGGATGAAGAGTGGTTCACCAAATGCCCCTCCACTTCGTAGAAGAACGCTGGACATCACCTCAAGGGCCACGAAGTAAATGTAATTAGGCCCATAGATTGAGACCACTCCTCCGTCCAGTCTCTTGTAGGTTGAGGCCCCGTTTGGGTGAGCTCTAGCTCCAGCTTCTCCGAGTATAATCAGTCCCAGCCAGCCAAACGCTCAAAATGACAACTGATTCAGGTGGGGATTAGCAGACAATCACTTCTCCATTTACACTACGAGATAGGAGCCGAAAAAACTTGCTTCCCTGGATTCTCTCCCGCTCCCAGTTATATTTTGGTGGGGATCAGCTGAGAATCAATTCTGATCCCCACCCTGCTTTCTCCCAAAAATCTAATGAAATCACTACACCGGAAAATCGAGAAACAGAGCTGAAAAATCCGGGAGCGGAGCTCTTCCGAACAGACTTTGAGACTCAAGAAGCCCGTAACAAATTGTTGTTGCCCACGTTTTGCTAAAAAAAAATGTTATTGCCCACGTGCCAATCAACCAAAACAGAAAAACGTTATTTTCAAAAGAGAATCTACAATATTTCAAAAGAGAGTCTACAAACTCTAGGACGTTGACAGAAAACAACAAAGGTACCTTTGAATCTCGAATTTTTTTTTAAAAAAAAACTGATATATTTTGATAGATTCTATGTCCGTATGTTAAAATCTCTTAAAATCTAGTCTTTTTAGATTACTTTCTAGGATTCCGTGACTTTTTTATTATGATTTTTACAACCTCTTAAAATCTGGACTAAACAATCATTGCATGTACATGGTCTATATAATATACGTGTCCGTTAGTCCGCAGCACTGTGTGCACTGGGGGTTAATGCCCAGACGCACAGAAGCAAATGTGAAAGATCATTCAATTTCAAATAGAATGTTGATTGTAGTTTCTATCGACTGCGATGTGTTAAAGGTCAAAGTTTGTCTAGTGAAACTGAAGTTCTCAACACTATACCCAAGGTGTCCTAATCAAAATGATATTTGGGTATGCTTGGCACGGATGGATCCATTTGACAGGGCTTCTTCAGGACCACGGCTCCGGATTCGGCTTTGTTAAAAAAAAAAAATCCTACCAAGCGTGCAAAACGTTCATTGCGAAACCCGCGGAAATTAACAACAAATATACGCGCGGGGGGGGGGGGGGGGGGGGTGTCAGCAGCAGGAAGAAGAGGATGGCCAAGTCTGTCAAGGATCCGGCAATAGGGAAGAAGCCGTCTGTCTGTGGCTGATTGTGTTGCTTGGCCTGTTCTCGCTTTGGGCTTGGGCCATTCGGATCCTTTAGTGGGCTTAGTTGCGGGCTGAGGTCGGTGGCGTTCTCGCGTGACCGACTGGACTACTCTGTGCAATTTGGTGATGGCTCGTTTCGACAAGGACCAGTATCCTCTGATTCTCCAGCAGTTTGAGTCTCTGGTTCAGACTTCCTCTGTGGCTGAGTTTGTGGCTGAGTTTGAACAGGCGGCTCATAATCTGCTATTGTACAATCCCCATTATGATGAAACCTTCTTGGTTTCTCGGTTTCTCGCAGGACTGAAGGAAGAGATTCGATCAGGAATTGTGTTGCACCGTCCAGCGGACGTGGACACGGCAAGTGCTTTAGCCTTACTCCAAGAAAATGAACTCGGTCGTCCGAAGAACCGATCAGTTGCCAAGGACAGCTATCGCCTTTCCTTCAAGACCCAGTTGGGCAAAGGGAAATTGGCTGAGGGTGACAAGCTGAAACCACAGTCTACGCCGGGCGAGCCTGAGGACAAATTGACACAGCTCAGAACCTTCAGGCGTCGCAACGGGTTGTGTTTCAAATGTGGGAACAAATGGAGCAAGGATCATAAGTGTCCTCCACAGGTGGCATTACATGTCATTGAAGAACTTTTGGATGCCTTAGAGGATGAAGGGCTTGATGACAGTGACCCTGATCCTGAAGCTGTTGAAGATACGGTGATGACTTTGGGCCACACACCTCTTCCTGATTCACCCAAGAGGAGAACCATGAAGCTCTGTGGCAAGATTGGGAAACTGGAGGTCCTCATATTAGTCGATTCTGGCAGTGTGGCCTCTTTTATCAGCACCCAGTTAGCTGATCAGCTTCAAGTGGATTCTATACCATGCAAAAAAGCGACATATGTTGCTGCTGATGGCAGCCCTATGGTCTGTAGCCAGCTCATTCCTCAATTACAGTGGAGTGTTCAAGGCCACTCGTTCTCCACAGCTGTGGGTGTGCTACCTCTCAAGTGTGTCGACATGATTTTGGGTGAGGATTGGCTTGAGGAATGCAGTCCAATGTGGGTTCACTGGTCGAAAAAAGTGATGCGGTTTACTTATCATGGTAAACGAGTAGAGTTGTATGGTGTCAGGCAACATGTGGAGCAGTGCACGGCTATTTCAACTCAAGGGTTGCAGGGCTTGTTCAATAGGCAAGCTGTTCAGCATTGTGTTCAACTCAAGTTTGGGATGCTGCCCTCTGAGCTCCTCTCTGTCGAGCATTCGGTGTCATCTGTGACCATTGATGGGGTAGAAGAGGTTCCAGCAGATATTCAGTCTCTCTTACACACTTATGCAGATTTATTTCAGGAACCAGCTACTCTTCCACCGCAGAGGTCGTTTGATCATCATATTCAGCTATTGCCTGGCGCATCACCAGTGAATATTCGTCCATATAAGTACTCTCCGGCTCAAAAGGATGAGATTGAGAAGCAGCTGTCTCAGATGCTTTCTAATGGCATTATCAAACCAAGCCAGAGCCCTTATGCTTCACCAGTTTTGTTGGTAAAGAAGAAAGATGGTACTTGGAGATTCTGTGTTGATTACAGGCATTTGAATGCCATCACAGTGAAGAACAAGCACCCTATGCCTATTGTGGATGAACTCATTGATGAGTTAGCTGGTGCTCAATGGTTCTCCAAATTAGATTTTAGGGCAGGATATCACCAGATATGCATCCATCCTGAAGACACTCACAAGACTGCCTTTAAAACACATAATGGACTCTATGAGTTCCTGGTTATGGCTTTTGGGTTAACCAATGCGCCTGCAACATTCCAAAGTGTGATGAATATGGTATTTGCTTCTTTATTGAGGAAGGGAGTTTTGGTATTCATGGATGATATCCTTATTTACTCCTCGACCTTAGAAAAGCATGTGGAGCTCTTGGAACAAGTGTTTCAGATTCTTAGAACACACAAATCCTTCATCAAGTTGTCTAAATGTGCTTTTGCTCAGAGGGAAATTGAGTATTTAGGACACTGCATATCAGCTGATGGGGTGGCCACTGATAAGTCCAAGATTGCTGCAGTAGAGCTATGGCCCGTGCCTCGAAATGTGAAGGACTTGCGAGGATTCCTTGGCTTGACTGGATATTATCGAAAGTTCATCAGGCACTATGGTCTAATCAGTCGACACCTTACTGATTTACTCAAGAAAGGGGTTCCATTTGTCTGGACAACTCAAGCTCAAACTTCTTTTGAACAGTTGAAACTTGCTCTAATTAATGCTCCGGTTTTGGCCATACCAGATTTCAGTAAGCAATTTGTGTTGGAAACTGATGCTAGTGAGGTGGGCTTTGGTGCTATACTCATACAGGACTCACACCCTGTTGCTTACTTAAGCAAAGCTGTTTGTGCAAAGAATCAAGCCTTGTCCACATATGAAAAAGAGTGTATGGCAATTATACATGCAGTGGATAAGTGGCGTCCTTATTTGCAGCATGCTGAATTCATCATTCGAACTGATCACAAGAGCCTGTTAAACTTAACTGAGCAGCGCATCACTACACGCATTCAGCAAAAGGCTCTATTGAAGTTGATGGACTTACAATTCAAAATTGTTTATAAACAAGGAGCTCTGAATCAGGCAGCAGATGCCCTCTCGCGCTGTCAGTCCTCATCTCCTATTCTGCCAGTTTCTTTTTGTAACCCTGACTGGATTGAAAGTGTGAAAACAGGGTATTCAGATGATCCTAGTGCTCAGCAGTTATTGTTGAATCCAACCAACGGCTACTCAGTCATGGATGGCTTAATCAGGCACAATGGTCGGATCTGGTTGGGAGCTAATACTATTGCACAACATCATGTCATGCAAGCTATTCATAACTCAGGAGTGGGTGGGCATTCAGGTTTTCAAGCCACTTATTATAGGATTCGGCAACTGTTCTCTTGGCCAAGAATGAAAGCTGCAGTTGCTCGGTTTGTGCAGGAATGCCAGACCTGTCAGCAAGCCAAAGTTGAGCATATCAAGCCTCCAGGGCTGTTACAGCCGCTGCCAATTCCTACTCAGGCATGGCAATTGATTTGCATGGACTTTATTGAAGGGTTGCCAAAGTCTCAGAAATTTGATACTATATTGGTTGTTGTTGACAAATATACCAAATATGGTCATTTCATACCCCTGGCTCACCCATTCTCGGCATTGACAGTGGCACAGGCTTATTTGGACTCGGTCTACAAGCTGCATGGTCTACCTCAAGGTATTGTTTCTGATCGTGACAGAATCTTCACAAGTGCTTTGTGGCGCGAACTGTTCCGTCTGTCTGATACCCAGTTGATGATGAGCTCTTCATACCACCCTCAGACGGATGGTCAATCTGAGCGTCTGAACCAATGCTTGGAAGGTTTTTTGCGATGCGCGGTGAATGCTTGTCCGCGGCAGTGGAACAAATGGTTATCAGTTGCTGAGCTGTGGTACAATACGACCTACCATTCAGCCTTGGGCCGGTCACCATTTGAGGTTTTGTATGGTTATGCTCCAAGACAGTTTGGTCTCACTAATGAAGTGCAGTGCCACTCTCCTGATTTAGAACAGTGGATGACTGAGCGACATTTACTATCTGATGTTGTCCAGCACCATCTTCACAGGGCTCAACAGCGTATGAAGTCCCACGCTGATAAGGGTCGCTCGGAGCGTGAGTTTCAGTTGGGTGATATGGTTTACTTGAGGCTTCAACCATACTTGCAGTCCTCAGTCGCTCCAAGGACTAATCATAAGCTCAGTTATCGCTATTATGGCCCATTCAAGGTGATTGAGCGTGTTGGGGCTGTGGCTTACAGATTGGAGTTGCCGGCTGGTTGTCTTATCCATCCGGTGGTTCATGTTTCGCAGTTGAAACGGCATGTGCCGCCCTCACATCGTGTGGAAGATGATATCTCCCAGGTGCCGGTGGATCCAACATCTCAGGTTGCTCCTATTCAGTTCTTGGACTCTAGAATGCTTCAGCGGGGCTCGTCGACCATTGCTCAGATCTTGGTTCATTGGGCGACGTTGCCATCGTCTCTAAGTACGTGGGAGGAATCTACTGACTTACATAGGAGATTTCCAAAGTGTCCAGCTTGGGGTCAAGCTGGTTTTCAAGAGGAGAGGTATGTCAGCAGCAGGAAGAAGAGGATGGCCAAGTCTGTCAAGGATCCGGCAATAGGGAAGAAGCCGTCTGTCTGTGGCTGATTGTGTTGCTTGGCCTGTTCTCGCTTTGGGCTTGGGCCATTCGGATCCTTTAATGGGCTTAGTTGCGGGCTGAGGTCGGTGGCGTCGGGGTGGAATATAAACCCCTGTAACCGTTCGTGAATGGCATGGAAGAACAGAACCTCTGAACTCGTCCTCTGAATCCACTCCCTGCTCTCGTTTCGCCCCAATTTCTGTGCTATTCTATCTCTCTCAACTTCTATTTCCAGTAATTACCGTCCGAATCCTCTGTAGGTTCGTGACAGGGGGTGGGTGGGTGGGGGGGGGGGGGGGGGGGGGGCGCTACGGAGCGCATGCGGGTGGCACCGTTGCACGCACATGCAGAGACTACAGGCGCTCAACGCGTCGCCGTCTCGCCGCCACCGACGGCTTTGCCACTGCTCTCGGGCGCGCGGCGTGGTAGCCAACGTACTGTACGTGGACCGACGTCTCTCGCTCAAAAGCGCCCGAAAGCCACGCCACGGAGAATCAGCCGCGCTTGCTACCACGCCACTCTTGAAGCCACACACGGCAAGGTCGACGTGCCTTCTAAGCGTCGCGTACACGCACGCCACAGCAAACAGTCACAGGGCAAGGCTGCAGCCTACAGGTGACCACTGACCAGGCTTTGGATTCTTCCTCGACGCCGACGGGCGGCGGCTTTACCTCCTGGCTCCTGCCGAGGCCGCCGGAGGCTATCCATCGACCTTGCATAACTCGAGCAGAACCTAACACGTGCTCCCCTGGAGTCTCGTAGGGGACTTGCTCTCTCGACACGCGTATTCGCTCAATCGGTCCGACTCATCTTTGATCGACCAGAAATAACACGACGAGAGAGTTAGAGACAGGCATGGCACCCGTAAAACAACAACAAAAGCACACAGAAAAGAAAAGAAAAGAAAAGAAAAGGAAAGGAAATGACGAGAGACGGCACGCGGCCCCTTCAGCTCTTCTTGTTGGAAAAAAAAGTAAAGTGGATAAAGTTTTACGGCTGGCTCATCGAGTACAGGCAGCAGATAATCATGAAGACGTCATCTTTTCAGGATGAATTGGCCTTGCAAGCTTCTTTGGGGCAAAGGTGTTTCTTCCAAGTTGCATATATGCGGCTGTCCGTTTGCAACAACTGGGGTTATAGTGTGATGATGAATCATCCTTCTTTCGTCAGACATGGCACGGAGATTCCACTGCATTGCTTGCAGTTGTGCACGGATGGAGATGGAGTGAAATATGACGGTACCTGACTGCGTGCGAAGCAACAAGTGGAGACAACAGTGTAATGTATCCTCACACCATGTGTTACCGGCACCGTGTAGTGAACGTTACCTTCCCAAATTCCCTGAAAAATATCTCGATCCATTTGTCAACACACTGCTCGGAACCATCACGTCACATATAATGGCATGCTATAGGTTACCAGGTTTACAATCACTTGAGTTGAGATTATCAGACGAACGTGCTTTAACAATGGCTCTGTTCGCTGCGGCTAAAAAGCTGAGCTGATTTGGACTGAAACTGATTTGTTGTGAGAAGAAATACTGTTCCAGAGATAAAAAATATGTGCTGTTTAGTTGAAACGAACAGAGCCAATATTTTACTCTCACCACAAATCACTACTAACCCAAAATCAGCGTTTATTTTCGGCTAGAAATTTAGAGAGAGTTGGCTTATCTTGCACCTGCAAATTTTTTGGCTCTTCAATAACCAAATGTTTTGGAGCCCTCAGATCTAGATCCAATGGGACTTGTTTCTTAGCTTTCTCTTCTCTCACCTCCTTCTAAGCAGCACGCTACACATATTAGTGTGACGCTCCTCCTCTTCCTCCAATCTCAACAACTCTTTCCATGAAACTTGGCACAGCTCTCCGCTGCCGCATTGCCCAACAAACAATGACTTCTTTTTATGGCAACGAAGGATACACGGTCTTGGGTCAGGTTAAGGTATCTCGATTTTTGTAAAGAAATGGTATACTCACCCTGGCTTCCAATCACAACGACTAAGGAATGCATCAGTTGGATTGATCTCTGGCTCGGTCAAAGGTTGTTACCTCCCTGACTGAGTCCTAAGGATAAACGTGGGCATACCCATGCATGCGCTGCGATCGGTAGCGCTCCAACCAACCAATAGTTACGGCCCCAAGTTGAACAGCACCATATAAGCTAGGTATCCGTGCTCTCTCTCTATCTCTCTCTCCACCTTAGCCACCCTTACAACCCTATTTCCCATCCTGAGAGGGCGCTGGATCAACCCGAAGGCCGCCGCCCTTCTTCTGCTGCTCTGACGCCAGCAAAGATCATCGGCCAGTACCGTTGGAGGCCTGAAGGACGCCGCTACGACCCGCTGCTCTTCGATCTCTCCCTCACCGGACTACTCCACCGATGGCTCAAGCACAAGGTCCATTACTTGAGTATATTTTTTATCACTGACTAGTCTAGATCCTTACTGTGTTCATGTTTGAACTAACATTTGGTATCAGATTTGGTTAGTCTAAACAATTTGAGTCTGATACATATCTATGGGAGCCCTAAAATAGGCCATCGCTTAAGATCACGAAGAAACGCATTAGAAGTGACATAAAGGGATTAATCCCTGACACTAACAATGCAAAATATTTTCTAGCTTCATTAGAAGAGCCGCTTAAAGATCGGCGAAACAATTATGAAAAGTTTATTGTCGTAAAGGATAAGCCTAAGCTCGACTTAGAGAAGGAAAAGATCAAAAGATCTAGGGCTAAAGTTGAACATAATTTTGAGGGTCCGAGTTGTTCCTTCTGTAAGACTAACGGCCATATGCAGAAGGATTGTGGTGGCTTTAAGGAATCGCTCGCTCAAAAGGGTATTTCAGAGGCTGGCAATGGGGGAGTACAAGACTAAAGTATTAAATGGCATAAGATGAAGCCATTGCATTCTCCACTGCCATTAATTTTTGTTTTCACAAATAATTGTAATCTTTGTTTGTCATTATTTACAATTGCCTCTGAGTCAATATTCTGTGATAATTATTGATGATTATTGAGAGAAGTTTGTCCAATGAGACTCTCATCGAAATTTTGGCATCCGTCTAATAAGCCACATTTCCAAGGGGAGAAATGGAGCGTCTCATTAGAGCTGATATAATTAATAAGCTGAGATACTTCATAGTGATAACTTCTCTCACTCCTATCTTGTATCAAGGGAAAATTGTGTCAATAATTGAGAGAATATGAAATCCTAGAAATAAAAATATTAATTCTGGAGTTTCATTAGTAGGTTTATTATTTATTTACTACCTTAGTTAATGATATGCTTATTGTTTATTTACTACCTTAATTGATGATAATTTTCATTATGAATTTGTCTCTCCAACAAATCGACCTAAAGTACGTCAGTATAACTCAGTTATAAGTGCATAAGTTTTAGGTCAACAAGGGGAGCATTACAAAACAATGAACAATCGCCTATTGATAAGTATATGACCAATGACAAACCTCATCATAATGTAGAAATGAGAAATAGAATCGTGTCCTTAATATATGTGTCCTTATTCAATTATTTTCATTACCACTTGCCACTGAGTTTGAGGAAGTTGTGCAATTCAAGACAGCTACATTTTTATGCATTAAACGCTGCCTAGTCAACATCAAGTCATCTAATCCACATTAAGCACTAAGTTAATAGTGCATTAAGATGCATAAGTAAGAGTTTTTGGTAGTTGAGATTTTGATCTTGAGGAAATCTAGACTTATGAACTATTGCTAGAAATCCAAAGGAACTCTACTCTTCGACTAAGAAAAATGAAGTAAACAACTGCTAATTAAAAGTCATAAAGTTGGACACTCATCATAAGTACTGGATAGATATTGTAGTGCTCATGTGAGACGATTATCATATTTGATCTCCATAGCCTATATAACCCCTGTAATAATTGATGTTTTTGAAATTATAGTGGTATAAAAGTCTACCGTTAATGGTGATCATGCCATTTACATTATTTAAAAGTTTATTGCATGAAAGGGTAGATATTCTGGTACTAACTAAGGAGCCATAATGATTATACATGCCTAAACATTTAAGTCCATTAACTGTGAGCTTAGTACAAATTTCTGATGGAATCAACACAGTAGACTATAGATGGGTCTACATTATTTTAAATGATTCCAAAAGGAAGAGAGAAAAGTTCAAGGCAAGGCTTGCAATAAGGTTTCTTATAAGTTCCCTCTCTTTTGTATATAAGAAATATTGTCATAATGCTTGTTTGCTTCTCATTATGATTTAAAGTTGCAATGTATGGTTATTAGTATTCCATGTTACAATAACTTGTGTAAGAATGTTTACATGGCTCTATCGTGAGGTTAGTCATGCAGGCAAGTAACATGGACTGTAAACTAAAAGAGACCTTTTTACGAGTATAAGTAAGCATCTTGACATGGTACTCTAAGATTCATTACGTGGTTTAGTGAATCCAAAGTTTATCATTGTATATACACTAAGATCAAGGGGAGCTAGTGTGTCATCCTATTACTTTACATGGATGGTTATTTTTACTAGCAAATAGCAATATTTATATGGTACATTTTGATGATTGTTTTCTCTCAATAAATTTGACATAAAGATCCAGGTGATGCCTATTATGATTAGGCGTTAGAACACCTGATTTGGTCCAAATTATGTTTAAGTCCATCTCAAAGGTTATAAATGATAAAGTACCTGAGAGATATGGCATAAGTTAATTATTATCCTACGGCTAACATTTATGTTGAAGGGCGATAAAATTTGGGCCACTCCAAGGTCCCATAAGATAAATAAAACTAATCAGTTAAAGATAAGTGCTTACGCTTCAGCTGTTCGAAGCATTATGTGTGCACTCGCCCTGTTGCACATTACAAATTGGGATATTTGACAGAACTAAGTCAAACTTAGGATTGGACCCCCTGGGAGGCTATTAAGAATGCTTATTATGTATAAGAGACTAAGCATTGCATGCTCACACATAAGAGTGTCACACCCAATTTTAAGGATAAAATTGAATGAACCAACTTATGTGTGCCCAGGGATCAATCACACACATAAGCGACAAATTACATAGTACCATCACAAGGTTTAATATATAATGAATAATATCACAGAGTCTTTACATTAATAACAGAGGAATAATATAGATAACTCTCTCGCAGAATCTCCATTCCACAGGGAATAGTTGACTGGTGAACATAATCCTAGTAATCCTCAGGGAAGTCTTCATAACCATAGTCATCTGTTACCCATCCGGGATTTTTATCCAAATATGAAAAATAAAGCAAGCGTAAGTACATGTCGTACTCAACAAGAATAGCATGGGTTCATGAGGGTCAAATAAGGCAAGGCACAGGTTGACAGCGGTTGCTTTTAGTTGATCATGTTTTAGCAATTTGAGTAGCAGCAATAGAATATACCAAGGAACAAGATTTGCATGATCATATAAACATGATAATTAATATGGAATAAACATCAACAGAAACTTCAAATAAATCAATATTCAATTAGTTAAATTCCTGTAAGACGTCCAAGGCCGCTCGTGACCGTGAGCACGGCTGATATATCAGTTTTACACTCTTCAGAGGTTGCACACTTTCACCATGAGTCGTGATTTACCCTTTTTCTCGGGGTGATCAGCCTCTCGATCCACTACCAAGGTAGATCGGTGGGGTTCACTATGAAGTCTTTCAAAAGCCTCGCTAACATGCTACCAATCAATCCGGGCGCAATGGCAAGGAGCGGTAGAGCCCTCCTTCCAGTGGCACACACGCGCAGCAGTACACACAAAGACAGGAGCCGCAAAATAACCAGCTCGGCAAGGAACCTTTCAAGATTAATAGCATGATAGAAAGTAACTCCATACTTGACTAAAGCCAGAGCCATATAGCTCTCATGGTTGCGCTGTAAGTCCCGGTGTCATACTTACAGATAAGTCCTTAGTCCATGTTGCTAAAAAGCATCTTTTAATCTTTATTTCATAATTAATTATTCAAGTTCATAAGATCATGACATCATCAAGCACTAGCATCACTACTCAAATGCAATCTCATAGGTAACAAGGATCAAGTTATCAAAAGCTAAAAATAAACACTATGGTTGCCAAGGTAGACACATGCATCATGAATTTAGTGATTAAGGTGAATAGGCAACAAGGATGGTCCATGCTATACTTGCCTTGATCAAAGTGCTCTGGAGAACTTGGATCCTCAGTGTACTCTTGATCACCAACGTATTGCTCACCGTCTGAACTCGATCATAAAATCACCACACAATCATCGAGGCAATCATACACGAAACAAACAAGATCTATATTAGAAACAGTACACCAACAGTGGAAAAACAGATTGAAAAGTGTATAAAAATAATCTACGCGTCGCTACGATTCCAACGATATAAAGATCACGAAAATCGGAGTTCAAACGGAAAAGTTATGAAATAAACAAGTTTTACTTTAATAAAATAATAGATTAAATCTAATCTCGAATTTTAAAAGTTGAAAACATGTACAACAGTAGCATCATTAGGTAGATTACGAAATTACGAATCTAACGAGACTTGAACGGATCAAATCGGAGCTAAAACGAATAAAATATGGCCGAAATAAACTGAGTGGCAAATCTGTAAATATTGAAAACGTATTTTTGAATCTAAACCGAGGAAAATACGTTTTCCGTAAACAAAAGCGTATTTGACCAAAGACGCCAAGGGACTACGGGTTAGAACATTAAAAAGCTCAGGGGGTTCTCTGCAAAATTGCCGGCGAAGGGGTATCTCTCACTGTGAGCCGTTGGATCGGCCGTGGACGGCGTAGGTTAGCTCGGGGGAAAGAGGGGCGGCCCTGGTCGCCGGAGTCGGGCGGCGCCCGGCCAATTCCTCGCCGGAAGATGGCCGGAGACGGCGTTTTCGGGGCTAGGAAGCTCGGCACACCTCGGGATCTGGTCGGGAAGCAAGAGGAGCTCAAGCCAAACCTATCTATGGTTTCGGTTGCCACAGAGGTAGCTCGGAGAGGATGCGACGAGCTAGGTGGCGGAACTATGGTGGCGGCGAAGCTCGGCATCATGGCCATAGTGCACAAAACCGGGGGAGAAGGGGTCGGGAAGGTCCCTGACCTTGCTGCGAAGCTTGGAGAACAACCAATTTCGACGGAGAAGTCCTCCCGAGGAGTAATCGACGGCGGCGGTGGAGCTCGGGGCGGCGGCGGCTAAGGCAAGATTGGAGGGCGTGGCTTACTCGGGAACTTGTGGGGAGGGACGGCAGGGCTCGGCCGACCTATATAGGGGCGCGAGGGAGGCGTAGGAGATCCGGACTCGGGAGATTCGGTGGTTAGGATACGGTCGGAGACGGCAACCGTGCTCGGTTCAGGCTCTGTACGGAGAAAGGGGACGGCGCTGTGCCGTGGGCCCGACGCGTCAGTGCCAGTAGGAGGGGAAGAGGGTCGCGGCTTCCTTTTATGGGCCGGTGGAGGCGTGTTCGGGATGGACTCGGCCACGCCAAGAGAGGAGGCCGGGGTGGTTACGGCGCGGCCGTGTCCGCTTCGAACACGAGCGGGAGAAGGAGGAAGATGACTCGTGGGCCCCGCGTGTCGGTCACCGAAGGGGGAGGGAGCGGGGCTGCAACCGCTGGGCTCGGCCTGAAGTTGGGCCGCGCGGTGGGAATACGGAAGAGGGCAGCTAGCAGCTCGGGAAAAAGGAGAGCAGGCCGGGGTCTTGGGCCAGGCATGAGAGGTGAGGCAGGTTATTCATTTTATTTTTTTCTAAATCACTTTTCAAATAAGTTTTCAAAATATATTTCCAATACATCAATACAAAATAAATAGAGGCAGCATGAATGCATCACAACATGTTTCTAAATTATGATTACTTTTAATTTCCGAGAAAAGAAAAAAAATATTATTCTCTAAATTAAATGCCAAGCAAATGCATAAATAAATTCAATTTATCCTTAATTAATAAATCAAAAATTTTCGGGTGTTACAATTCTACCCCCCTTAAAAATAATCTCGTCCTCGAGATTAGTTAGTGCTTACTCAAAAAGATGGGGATATGACTTTCTTAATTCTTCCTCTTTTTCCCATGTTGCCTTATTTTCTGAAATCCGGTTCTACTGTACCTTGCACAACTTTATAATTTTACTCCTTCTGAATCGCTCTGTGGTTTCTAATATTTTAATTGGGTATTCCTTTTGAATCTGATTAACTGTCGCTGCGGGTGGTGGTTGCATTACTACATCAACACTGATTTTATCTCCTTTGGACGTAGTTAACACAACGACCTTTTTCTCACACTGAATAACTGCCTTGTGCTGCTTCATCCAATCCAGACCCAATATAACCTCTATTCCGGTTGTTCTTATTACCGTAGGGTTCACTTTAAAGTCTACCCCCATTAGAGCAATGCTAACTGAAGGACAATAATATTGAGCTTGCATAGCCCCACCGGGTGAATTTACCAATAATGGGTTTTGTAGGGCTAATAGTGGTATACCGCGTATCCTAACAAAAACTTTGTGATATGAATGAATGCGAAGCACCGGAATAAAAAAGAACGGTAGCGGGGATGGAGTTGACGTTGAACGTACCCATCATAACCTCTGGTGCTTCCTGAGCTGTCTCCGCAGACACATGGTTCACACTTCATTGATTAGACGATTGTTGATGTCTTCCCTCCTGGTTGCTACTCTGGGGAGTCTGCGGGTTCTGCTTCTTGGGACAGTGGTAAGAGAGATGTCCCGATTCTCCACAGGCAAAGCACTTGATGGGAGTGCCAAATGTATTGGTCCTGTTGGGGGTCTTGCTAGGGGTAGCTTGCTGAGGAGTTTGGGTAGGAGTCTTCTGCTGTTGCGGTGGAGACTGAGAACGAGGCTGGTTCTGATTGCGGTTCCATTGGTTTGATGGCCTTTGGTGTCTCTGCTGAAAATTCCGTTGCTGGGCGTTGGGACGCGAACGGTTATTTCTTGTAAAGGTTTGTCCTTGCTTCTTCCTCTTGTTATCAGCCATCTCCTTGCGCTTGTTGTCGATCACTATAGCGCGATTCACCAGCTCTTGAAAATTAGGGTAGGTGGTTGTCATGAGTTGGAGTTGCAATCTATCGTGAAGTCCCTTGAGGAAGAGACGCTGCTTGTCCTTGTCATTAACAACATCATCGGGAGCATACCGCTACAATTGAACAAACTGATCACGGTACTCTGGCACCGACATTTGTTCTTGCTTCAAAGCTCTAAACTCTGCCTGCTTCAACTCTATCAAACCTTCAGGAATATGGTATGACCTGAAGTTCTCACAAAACTCTTGCCAGGTGATAGTAGGCGCATTATTGGGGCGACCATACTGGAATGCATCCCACCAGTCTTGAGCAGCTCCTTGCAACTGTCCAGATGCATACAACACCTTCTCTTCATCATTGCATTGCACAATGGTGAGTTGTCTCTCCACGGCGTGAAGCCAATCATCAGCATCCAATGGGTCGGCGGCGTGATTGAACATAGGTGGACGACCTTTCAGAAATTCTCCTCGCTTATCTCTAGCTTGAGGTTGAGCAGGTTGTGGTCCTCCAGCTGGTTGGTTTTGAATGAACTACATCATTGTCTCCATCAGCTGCGTCTGCGACGCTATGAGATCTTGAATGCTAGGTTATGGTGGTGATGGTGGTGGATTAGGATTCCTCCTGTTACCAGCCATCTATTTTTCAACATATAAATGAGTTTTAGAATTTTTTTTTCTATTATGCAAACACTTGTAAGGCATGAATCTGAATTTCTGGGCGAGATCCGATAACAGCAGCATAGTAAACTGATCATATCTGGAGGTTCAGAAATCAAACACAGGCATTCTCTATATCGTTGGAAAGCCTGAGAAATTCTCTACAATCTTCATGTGGACCACTTTTCCAGATTCTGATGTTAGATTAACCAAAAACAGACAATAATAGAAACTATCCGGTCTGCCATACTGCGCAGAATTCTCAATTTGCAACAACTGTATCTCCAAAACCATAATAGCTATTAATGTGATTCTTGAGGCCATGGAAAGGGATGGAAGTCTACTGTTCCCCAAAATTTTTTCATGATTTTAGGAATTACGAAATTAATTAAGAATAATTAGCAAGACAGAGAGGTCATAAGAACAGATTTTGAGAAAACCAAATTTATTCAACCTAATTATTTATTTAAAAAAATTTTACCCCTTAAATCTTTTTATTAAGAGAATTATAGACATGTGTATAATCCTAAGCACTCATTACAAAGAACCAAATCACACATAATTCATAAGCACAAAGCAACAAGCACATAAAATTCACACGCACACAAGACTCAACTCAACTTGACTCACATCTAAATCGTTTTATTATCTAAGTGGACTCCTATCTTGATTCTTTTTATCGAGCTTGGGCATCCTTTCCTAATTCCTAGTTCATCCTTACATTGATAGTCATGCTTGCGGCTTGGCTTCTCCACCACGCTTGTGGGATAGTTTAACGATCATATCTCATCTTCTTAATTTTCGACCAAGACAGAGGTAGAATGAAAATAAAATTAAAATTTTCATAATAGAACAAGGTGAGAAAGCATGAAAGCATGATAGATCTTAGAATAAGAAGAGAAGCATCAAATTTTCATGATGGAATAAGGGTACGGGAAGCATATAAAATAGTAATTATCAAGGTTAAAGTTGAAAGTATGAATGAGGTGAGCAACGCACATCCTAAAGTATCCATTCTATCTAGACTTGCGTCCTACAGTCAACCTATGCTCCGATACCAATCTGTCACACTCAATTTTAAGGATAAAATTGAATGAACCAACTTATGTGTGCCCAGGGATCAATCACACACATAAGCGACAAATTACATAGTACCATCACAAGGTTTAATATATAATGAATAATATCACAGAGTCTTTACATTAATAACAGAGGAATAATATAGATAACTCTCTCGCAGAATCTTCATTCCACAGGGAATAGTTGACTGGTGAACATAATCCTAGTAATCCTCAGGGAAGTCTTCATAACCATAGTCATCTGTTACCCATCCGAGATTTTTATCCAAATATGAAAAATAAAGCAAGCGTAAGTACATGTCGTACTCAACAAGAATAGCATGGGTTCATGAGGCTCAAATAAGGCAAGACACAGGTTGACAGCGGTTGCTTTTAGTTGATCATGTTTTAGCAATTTGAGTAGCAGCAATAGAATATACCAAGGAACAAGATTTGCATGATCATATAAACATGATAATTAATATGGAATAAACATCAACAGAAACTTCAAATAAATCAATATTCAATTAGTTAAATTCCTGTAAGACGTCCAAGGCCGCTCGTGACCGTGAGCACGGCTGATATATCAGTTTTACACTCTGCAGAGGTTGCACACTTTCACCATGAGTCGTGATTTACCCTTTTTCTTGAGGTGATCAGCCTCTCGATCCACTATCAAGGTAGATCGGTGGGGTTCACTATGAAGTCTTTCAAAAGCCTCGCTAACATGCTACCAATCAATCCGGGCGCAATGGCAAGGGGCGGTAGAGCCCTCCTTCCAGTGGCACACACGCGCAGCAGTACACACAAAGACAGGAGCCGCAAAACAACCAGCTCGGCAAGGAACCTTTCAAGATTAATAGCATGATAGAAAGTAACTCCATACTTGACTAAAGCCAGAGCCATATAGCTCTCATGGTTGCGCTGTAAGTCCCGGTGTCATACTTACAGATAAGTCCTTAGTCCATGTTGCTAAAAAGCATCTTTTAATCTTTATTTCATAATTAATTATTCAAGTTCATAAGATCATGACATCATCAAGCACTAGCATCACTACTCAAATGCAATCTCATAGGTAACAAGGATCAAGTTATCAAAAGCTAGGAATAAACACTATGGTTGCCAAGGTAGACACATGCATCATGAATTTAGTGATTAAGGTGAATAGGCAACAAGGATGGTCCATGCTATACTTGCCTTGATCAAAGTGCTCTGGAGAACTTGGATCCTCAGTGTACTCTTGATCACCAACGTATTGCTCACCGTCTGAACTCGATCATAAAATCACCACACAATCATCGAGGCAATCATACACGAAACAAACAAGATCTATATTAGAAACAGTACACCAATAGTGGAAAAACAGATTGAAAAGTGTATAAAAATAATCTACGCGTCGCTACGATTCCAACGATATAAAGATCACGAAAATCGGAGTTCAAACGGGAAAGTTATGAAATAAACAAGTTTTACTTTAATAAAATAATAGATTAAATCTAATCTCGAATTTTAAAAGTTGAAAACATGTACAACAGTAGCATCATTAGGTAGATTACGAAATTACGAATCTAACGAGACTTGAACGGATCAAATCGGAGCTAAAACGAATAAAATATGGCCGAAATAAACTGAGTGGCAAATATGTAAATATTGAAAACGTATTTTTGAATCTAAACCGAGGAAAATACGTTTTCCGTAAACAAAAGCGTATTTGACCAAAGACACCAAGGGACTACGGGTTAGAACATTAAAAAGCTCAGGGGGTTCTCTGCAAAATTGCCGGCGAAGGGGTATCTCTCACTGTGAGCCGTTGGATCGGCCGTGGACGGCGTAGGTTAGCTCGGGGGAAAGAGGGGCGGCCCTGGTCGCCGGAGTCGGGCGGCGCCCGGCCAATTCCTCGCCGGAAGATGGCCGGAGACGACGTTTTCGGGGCTAGGAAGCTCGGCACACCTCGGGATCTGGTCGGGAAGCAAGAGGAGCTCAAGCCAAACCTATCTATGGTTTCGGTTGCCACAGAGGTAGCTCGGAGAGGATGCGGCGAGCTAGGTGGCGGAACTATGGTGGCGGCGAAGCTCGGCATCATGGCCATAGTGCACAAAACCGGGGGAGAAGGGGTCGGGAAGGTCCCTGACCTTGCTGCGAAGCTTGGAGAACAACCAATTTCGACGGAGAAGTCCTCCTGAGGAGAAATCGACGGCGGCGGCGGAGCTCGGGGCGGCGGCGGCTCTGCGGCTGCGGCTAGGGCAAGATTGGAGGGCGTGGCTTGTTCGGGAACTTGTGGGGAGGGACGGCAGGGCTCGGCCGACCTATATAGGGGCGCGAGGGAGGCGTAGGAGATCCGGACTCGGGAGATTCGGTGGTTAGGATACGGTCGGAGACGGCAACCGTGCTCGGTTCGCGCTCTGTCCGGAGAAAGGGGACGGCGCTGTGCCGTGGACCCGACGCGTCAGTGCCAGTAGGAGGGGGAAGAGGGTCGCGGCTTCCTTTTATGGGCCGGTGGAGGCGTGCTCGGGATGGACTCGGCCACGCCAAGAGAGGAGGCCGGGGTGGTTACGGCGCGGCCGTGTCCGCTTCGAACACGAGCGGGAGAAGGAGGAAGATGACTCGTGGGCCCCGCGTGTCGGTCACCGAAGGGGGAGGGAGCGGGGCTCCAACCGCTGGGCTCGGCCTGAAGTTGGGCCGCGCGGTGGGAATACGGAAGAGGGCAGCTAGCAGCTCGGGAAAAAGGAGAGCAGGCCGGGGTCTTGGGCCAGGCATGAGAGGTGAGGCAGGTTATTCATTTTATTTTTTTCTAAATCACTTTTCAAATGAGTTTTCAAAATATATTTCCAATACATCAATACAAAATAAATAGAGGCAGCATGAATGCATCACAACATGTTTCTAAATTATGATTACTTTTAATTTCCGAGAAAAGAAAAAAAATATTATTCTCTAAATTAAATGCCAAGCAAATGCATAAATAAATTCAATTTATCCTTAATTAATAAATCAAAAATTTTCGGGTGTTACAAAGAGTCTAAGAAGTTGGAGCAATAAATTAATCAGACGCTAATTTTGCACGATGTGATGATACGAAGATGTCGACATTAAGTTTTATATCATCACACTTGCCAGCAGAGCCGTTTACTTTAAAGGCTTATAATAAATATTAATGATAGCATGCTGAGGCTGTAGGCAAGGCCGTAAGGCATAAGAACTTTATTCCCAATTTAAAGTGGTGAACAACTTATCCATACCACTAAACTGTGTTCATCGAAATACAGTTTTTCCTATGCAAGTAACAACGCGTCAAGTGTATCTGCCAAACACATTGACATAAAGTATAAAGTTGTGAAAGGTAGAACCCAGGATCAGACAATTAGTATTATGCATTAAGTTATTGTCATGAATCCAATAGGGCTTACCATCCAATATATTATTTTACTATGTTGCGCACAAGGATTTAAAGGAAAGCCTTTGATTCTGGGTATGAGGGCCATAACGCAACCAACTCTCATTATGTTTAAGTTTCATCCTATCGAGGTAGTTTGGTGTACTGTAAATAATTGTGTTACAGTGGCAGTTTTACTTGACTGTTGTATCACGTTGTTTTAGTATATTATTTTAACTAAGTGTGGACTCATAATGATGTCATTCGATCAAAGGGGAGAATGTTGGATTGATCTCTGGCTCGGTCAAAGGTTGTTAGTTCCCTGACCGAGTCCTAAGGACAAATGTGGGCACACCCACGCATGCGCTGCGATCGGTAGCATTCCAACCAACCAATGGTTGCGGCCCCGAGTTGAACAGCGTCATATAAGCTGGGTATCCTCTCTCTCTCTCCACCAACGTGTGACTGAGACTTAGCCACCCTTACAACCCTATTTCCGATCCTGAGAGGGCGCTGGATCAACCTGAAGGCCGCTGCCCTTCTTTTGCTGCTCCGCCGCTGGCAAAGATCATCGGCCGGTACCGTTGGAGGTCTGAAAGACGCCACAACTCGTCGATCTCTCCCTCACCGGACTACTCCACCGATGGCTCACAACGTCCATTACTTGAGTATATTTGTGATCACTGACTAGTCTAGATCCTTACTGTGTTACATGTTTGAACTAACAACATCTTCAATGGATTCCAATAAGATACACGGGTCCAGACATCCAGTGGCCTAAAAGGATGATGATATCGCACCATGACAGATTCTATGTGCACATTTATTATGATCATTTTTGTTGACTCGATGTAATTTTAATAAGGAACATCGTAATTAGCAAGCATATATTCCTGGCTTCTAGTACATACATAGAACATCGAAAATAGAGTCTGTATACAAATTATGTGACGATTGTAGTGCAAGTTGCTCTTGAAGTCTGAGGCGGACTTGAACTTGATATGAATTGAGTCTCAACCTTGGTTTAAAGCCCACACTAATCTTCTTCGCCTCCATACCTCTCTCTAAGTACTTATCATTCCCGTCCAAAATTTCAAATTATAACACAACAGTACATTCTCACAATCACGAAAGAAATTATTTAGGAACTAGCTCACCTAGATGTCTAGTGTGTGTCATGCTCGAGATTTACTAACTGATCCTTGCACAATTTGTATGCTTTTTAAAGAAGTGATGTCCTGAGGACATGTCATCTAACGTTACTGGCGAGGTAGAGAATTTATTTTCATGGTGTTGGGTACAGTCGCGGGCCGGTCCTGTTCACCTATTTTAATCAGTCAATATTTTAGCTTTTTCTAGCATAATATAGTGTTTTTCTTTCAGAATAAATCAACATTAGCCAAAATTAATGTTTTTTTTCAGACAAGTGAACACGGTCGAAAGCAATAAGGGAAAAAATAATTAGGAGCATTATGGTCTTTTTATTGCTTTACCTCTCAGACGAACTTATTTTACCTGACATTTTTAAAAAAAAAAGATTAGCTTCATAAAAAAAGTTGATAATAAAGCTGTTTTTTCTAAAAAAACATATCGGTGAAGCTGAACTGTGCTAATTCGAACCTAAATGATCTCCTTTCAGTATCTCCAATCCCAAGTCCAACGTTTTGCCTAGTGCCGCAGACGGATACTTTTCTCCTGAACAACCGTAAAACCGGCTTTTATACACGCGGTGTCATGACAGGATACGGAACTCGTATCGACCAAATAAACACAACCAAAACAGCTACAGTAGCTTTCAATTCAAAAACCCCAAAAAGGTTAGGCCATCTGGTTTTGATCTAAAAGTCATTTTGACCCGTCGCGTGCGTGATAAATGAGGACCACGAGTCACTGTAGTACTCACCGCAGTTAAATCAAGACTAGTAATAGCCGACGATCGTACGGCCAAAACCCCCACCGCACGGCCGAGCGCACACGGCGGTACGCCACCTGCAGCGCTGTCGAGCGGCCAGCAAGACGTCCCGCCGTCCCCGGGTCTCCAACCTTTCGCCGGCGACTACTATTTCTTCCCCGTTCCCAGTTCCCACTCCCACACGCATCAGCTGGTTCCCCATCCCCGCCAACGCCAAGAAGAGAGGAGAGGAGAGGAGGCGAACGAGAGAATCCTGTGAGCTTGCCCGCCCGCGCACACAACCGCGACGTTTCCCGATCCGTCACTCCACCAACTCACGCGCCGCCCGGCTACCCGTCGTCACTCACTCATATAACGACTCCTCCATAGGAAGCCAATCAGGAAGCTACTCTACCTGCAGACGCTCACCGGCCTAATAGTTGCGTAGCAGGCTAGCAGCTACAGCCTACAGGATTCTCAGCCCGGTCATCCATCCGGATCTTGATTCTTGCCAAGGCGTGCAAGAGATTCCTGCTTCGCCGAGGATTAATTAGCTAGCCGCCGGCCGCACTTCTGCAGGAGAGGCATCAACAGCTTTTCTTGGTCACGGGTTTGTGCCTGGCTACTTTTGGTGCGGTCCTGGGCGAAGGGAATGATCCAAATCAACATGGCCGCAGCCACTGCCGCCGCAGCCTCCACCATGTCCCTGCTCCCGATCTCCCAGCTCAGGAAGCAGCAGCAGCAGCAGCACGGCGCGGGCGCCGTGGTCGTGTTCCGGCGGCGGCCCTGGGTCGCGCGGCGGCGGCGATACGTCGTTCCGGTACGCGATTCCCGTCTCATCTGGCGTGATCTTTCCTTACTCCGGTATTTTTTGGGCGTGGTGAACTGATGAGTGGGCAGGGACCTGTGGTTATGGGTGCTCTGTTTCGGCTTCTTTCTAGACGGCGAGGCTGTTCGGTCCGGCGATCTTCGAGGCGTCGAAGCTGAAGGTGCTGTTCCTGGGCGTGGATGAGGCGGAGAGCAGCAAGCAGGCGACGCCGGCGCCGGCGCCGGGGAAGCCGCCGTTGCTGCCGCGGACGTACACGCTGACGCACAGCGACGTGACGGCGAGCCTGACGCTGGCGGTGTCCCACAGCATCAACCGCGCGCAGCTGCAGGGGTGGTACAACCGGCTGCAGCGCGACGAGGTGGTGGCGGAGTGGAAGAAGGTGCGGGGGCGGATGTCGCTGCACGTGCACTGCCACATCTCCGGCGGCCACTTCCTGCTCGACCTCATCGCCGGCCTCCGCTACTACATCTTCCGCAAGGAGCTACCCGTGGTACGTACGTACAGTATACTCCTACGTGTCTGCCTGCTGCCCACACGCGTGAAGACACGTGTAGCATATGCGCACGGTTCTGGTTCCTGGTTCCTGAGCGAGACCCCCCGCTGGCGGCTGCCCTGTGTGATCTGCAATTCTGCATCGTGTCGTTATCCTTTGCCTGCTAAAATAATGCTTTGCTTCCCACAATTCCACAATTATTAGGGAATCTGTTGCTCGGTAGTAGTCAAATATACTGTACACTACCATAGCATGTCTATTTGGGTGGGTATCAATAAAGCAATTATATTACCAGAAGAGGCAAATGGGAGAAGTCCCACAGTAATAACTAGAAAAAAGGACGCCATAGTCACTTGATGTATACTGTAGTTATATACTCATTCAGTTAATTAGCAGTGATATGGTTTAGTCCCTGATGGTGTGTTCGAGAAATAATATGTTTAGGGTGTAGTACAGATTTGAACAGAACTTGGAGTGCAACGCTCTACTTAGGGCTTCTCCCAAACAAACAGGCCTGCCATTCTTACTCTGCTTTTTGGTGCGTGCAGGTGCTCAAGGCGTTCGTGCACGGCGACGGCGACCTGTTCAGCCGGCAGCCGGAGCTGGAGGAGGCGACGGTGTGGGTCTACTTCCACTCCAACCTGGCCCGCTTCAACCGCGTCGAGTGCTGGGGCCCGCTCCGCGACGCCGCCGCGCCCGCCGAGGACGACGACGACTCCTCCAAGGAGGGCCCCGTCGGCGAGTGGCCGCTCCGGTGCCCCCAGCAGTGCGACTGCTGCTTCCCGCCGCACAGCCTCATCCCCTGGCCCAACGAGCACGACATGGCCTCCGCCGCCGATGCCTCCGCCGCCGGCCAGGTCCAACAGCAGTAAAACGACGAGGAGGGACCTTCGCTTCGCTGCTGTGCAATGTAAGCCGTACGTAGCTAGACTAGCGTGTTGTTTGGTTGGCTACGTAGTAGCTGCAACCGCGCGCGTGCAGTGGCGCCAACACCACCTGCATGCCCGCGCTATTCTTTAATCTTTAATTGGTAGCTTAGCTCAGTTCAGGTTCCACTTCTACAAGTTGTTCGTCTTTGGAAGTACAGTAGCTTGGTTGTGGTCGGGGGATGAACATGCTGGTTGCTGGTGGTCTTGTAAATAGCTAGAAAGCTTGGTGTGTGGATGGCAAACCTGCCCAAAGAATACATGCATACATGTTGCTGCAAAAGTAGCAAGTTTATTGGCATTCGATGCACTGCTTAACATACAGTACTGTACTACTATTCTTGAACACTGGAACTCTACTAGATTTGTGTAGTTAATAAGTAATATGTACAGTAAATGGTTAATTATCTGGTCGACGACCGTACGATCTTGGTCACGCGTGTCTCTGTCAGGAGAGGTGTGAAGATGCGTCTGAAGTCTGGAACCGAGAGGAGAGGTCGTTGCGGGCGGTGATTTGAGTGGTGGTGTGTACTGGAAAAATGTACACACCTCGCCTGGATTGTGCAAGTGCCAGGAGTCTGGAGTTAACCGGTAGGTAGCTTTCACGCCTGCGTGCCGGTTTCGACGAAACTGGCTCTCGAGGCTTCTCCCAAACTGATCATCTCTTTTTCTTTGCCTTTGCGTGGAAGCGTCATAGCTGGAATCGGCAATTTTGTCAGCATAGCAGCCGTTGATTGCTGTGGTGCTCTTGCTTGCCGTGCTTGTTAGGTACAGTAGGATGACTTCCATGCATCTGGGGAAGAAATTACCGAAATTACCAGAACCCACGGTATGCCCGACACAGCTCGAGGAAAAGGAAGGATCGAGGAAAAGATACAAACAAAGAAATCAGCCTGATGACTTTGTTAAGAAAATGACGAAGTAATAATGGACTGCATGATTTTTTTTTTCTAGCCAATGTAGAGTTTACTTTATATTATCTTCTATAATGGGTAATTTGTAAGCCAATAGTAAGATATCTGTGATTTTCTATGTCCAAATCTGACGATTAACCGATGGATGAAAGCGATGAAATTGGAGAACACCAGACCTGTAACTCTCTAGTACAAAAACGAGTTGCATGATCTTCATTTTCTTTGATTGACGAGTTTTAAAGCGAAACTTCTGAAAGTGGAGATTCCAGACGTGCAATGGCACACGACTCTACAGCCGGACTGGGGAGGTGGGACAGCAATACGTCGGCCCATTCATTCCTAGTGGGCATTTAATGGGCTTTCAGTTTAGAAGCAGAGTCCAGCACAAAAGCCCAAAAACCCAAACCCCACGAGACACACTCCACGCCTGTGCCCGGGGATTGAGCGAGCATCGTATCGGGTGCTTTTCGTTCGTTATTACGTAGTACCTCCCTCGTCTCATCACACACCAATCCCCACTTCCCAAGCGTACGCACACTGCCCCTCCGGCGAGCCCCCCGCCGGCGGCGGATCGGATAGGGTGGGATCCGGATCTGACCAGCACTGGCATCGCCGCGACGGAGATGCCGACCCCGAAGCAGCGGCTTCCCTACTCCACCTCCGGCGGGGGCGGAGGAGGGAGGCGCGCCGCCTCCGGCTCGGCCGCGCTGCCCCCCGTGGTGGTCCTCGTCTTCCTCTTCGTGGTCGCGCCTTCGCTCTTCTTCGTCGTGCGCAATGGCGGTCGCGGCCACGTCCACGTAGCCTCCGGTCCGATTTGCATCCCCTCCTTCGGAGCCCCTGTTGTATGTGTGTATGTGTCGACGCGAGGTGTTTAATTCTGCGTTGCCTTGTGCGACGAGCGCCTAGATTGGGTGGAGCTTGGTGGAATTCGTCTATATTTTGGGATTGATGCGCTCTCCAGCCGTAGTCTGATGCGACTTAGTTGGATAAGGGGATCATCTGTGTAGTTTCAGAGCGGTTTCGGGATTTTATATTTAGTGCCCGCTGTGCTGTTGCTTGATTTCCCTTTTGGATGGAAACTGTGTCGGTGGAACATGGTGCTCTAAGGAAATGAACCTAGTCACCCTAGGGATCGCAGGAATTATTATCCCCTCGCACTCGGATATTGGATTACAGGAACTGTTATCCCTTATATGTTGCTGTTGCTATGTTGTTGGTGCATATATGATAAGTGGGTAGCGATAGGTTAATGCTGTAGAAATTGAAGTGCATGCATCCAACGGTGAACTAATAAGACTATAATGAAACTGTATAATGGGTGATCATAAGCATGCTGAACAATTGATGGCATTGCCATTGTTGGCTGAAATGTAGTATTATCTATAATGTGTATGATTCCACATATTTGGTTATTAGGTGTAAGAACAATGTACTACCTCTTTCGTCATTTTAGTTTGCTCCTAAGGCAAATCTCTCTAACCTTGACCATGTTTATAGAAAAATACACCAAAAATCTACAACATTAAATTAGTTTAATTAAAATCACCATAAAATATGTCTTGACAGTCTATTTATTTGATGGTCTAGATGTTAATATATTTTTATCTGAACTTGGTCAAAGTTGAGGTGTTGTAAAACAACTTACATTTTGGAACGAAGGGAGCATATTTTTGCAAATTAGAACACTGCACTATCTGAATGCATCATTATACCTGAAATAGGTAAGCATTGACATGTTTTGTTTACCTGCAGATCCCAAGGGCAAGATTGGCGATCAGGTAGTTACCAACCCTGAAAGGGTTTTGATTCCTTAATGAGTGTAGTTTTGATGATTCATTCCATCTTTTGAATTGCCTTGCAGGAAGCAGCAGCATTGAAGAACCTCAAATCTATTTTGCCTAAGGAGGTCGGAATGTCTTGTGACCAACTCTGCAAGGGTTTCAATTGCTTAATGAAAAATACTTTCATTTTTTTTCACATTTCACATATGATCCCTAGGTTAAACTGCCTTAGATGCTGGCTTTTCCCATCATACTAATACTAAGTCCTGATGTTCTACTTTTCAGCTATGTGTGTGTGGCTTATCCACCAAACTATGTCAATGGATTGCCCATGTCATATTGTGGCGAATAAACCATAGGTTTAGACCTCGTTAATCACCTTTTTTTATCTCAACTCTCATTCTTAGCAACTATTGTTATTTCCCTGTCTTATATAGTTATCTGTTATAGAAAATATTATTCCCAGCCTAAAGGAAAACTTGACCTATGGAGGGTAAGACAGTCCCCGGGCATTGCATTAAGAAGAAGACCTTCTCACACAGGTCAAGAAAACCCCCGAACCCCTGTCCCACCCATACACAGTGGCACCGTAGGTCGTGGGACAGACGAGGGGATTTTTTTAACCGCAACCGAAAATTCGCTCCCACAGGGAATCGAACCCAGGACCTGAGGAGTGCCGCGGGTTCCTCTAACGAACTCAGCTATTTTTGTTTTCCCAGCCTAGTCTGTTTAAGTAACCTTGTTCCAGGTCTTTGTATCTTATTATTATTCCCAGCCTAGTCTGTTTAACTAACCTTGTTCCACTATTTTGTTGTGTTTTCTGGATTTGCCATTATTCCGTTTCCTCTTCTTTTTTTGTTTTCTGTTTCCCTTCCCTTTTCTTTCTTTTGTTTGAGTCCAAACTTTTTATTCGATCTTTTCTTCTTAATTTGATGGCAGGCAGTCCTCCTGCCGGTTTGGCAAAAATATTTTCCATTATTTAGCTTATTGGGCTGTACTATTTTGCAGTTTGTTTTTTGCATATTTGTGTTAATTCAGTAACTTGTATTCATAATGTTGGTTGTGTTTGAAACAGACATTAATATTTTATGTGTCCTTAATTTCTTTGTGTTTGGACTTTTTTTTCGTCTTCAGGTGTTTGATGCTATAACTGCTAGTCAACAAGAACCAGGCACATTGAGTCTAGATTTTTTTAGGAATCACGCATCTCCCTCTTGGAGAACTGATGATCTAGTTGCCGAGAAAAGCATGGATGTTGATGACAAGGCTAAAGCTGACAACAGTTTGCCTGAACATGATCTACCAACAACTAGATCATCCAAAGATCCAGGTACTAAAATAAACATGAAAACCAAAAGCTATTATTGCTCCTCTGCTTATATAATCTAGAAAATAAAGTGTTCCTTAATGCAGGTGAACATCAAGTTGACAAAGCAGCAAAAATAGCTCGAAGGGTAACATTACTATCCTTGTATACAAATCGCCTTGTTCTGGTCTCTGTTGATACACATTTCTTATGTCTTCTTTACTTGCTTGTAACTGTAGAAACTTAGGGAGAAAAGGCGTGAGAAGAGAGCAATGGATTTGGTTCATAAAGATGATGAAGCGCGTGTTAAGCTGGAGAATGCTGCTATTGAGCGATCAAAAGCTGTAGATTCTGCTGTGCTTGGAAAATACAGCATATGGCGAAAAGAGAATGAGAACGAGAATTCAGACTCTACAGTTAGGCTGATGAGGGACCAAATTATTATGGCTCGTGTCTATTCTGCGCTTGCTAAATCAAAGAATAAGAGCGATCTATATCAGAATCTCCAGACCAGAATCAAGGAAAGCCAGCGGGCTGTTGGAGAGGCTTCTGCTGATGCTGACTTGCATCACAGGTGTGCATCTGCTTCACTTCTTTCCTTCGAAACTGTTTCTTACTTTGCTCCTTTTGACCATCTACTTTGCAGCGCACCTGAGAAAATCAGAGCAATGGGTCAAGTTTTATCAAAGGCTAGAGAAGAAGTTTATGATTGTATGGCAATCACTCAGAGGCTAAGGGCTATGCTTCAGTCAGCAGATGAACAGGTCAGGAGCTTGAAGAAGCAGAGTACATTTCTTAGCCAGTTGGCTGCAAAGACAATTCCAAACAGCATTCACTGCTTGTCTATGCGTTTGACAATTGATTACCATCTCCTCCCCCTTGAGGAACGGAAATTCCCAAGGAGCGAAAATTTGGAAAACCCAAATCTCTATCACTATGCACTTTTCTCAGATAATGTATTGGCAGCCTCTGTTGTTGTGAACTCAACCATCATGAATGCTAAGGTATTCTGGATGTACTTTTAGTCAATTATTATCCAACAATTGCACTTCACTAAGTAGTTTGTGACATTGATGTTTGGAATGATCTTTTCAGGAACCTGAGAAACATGTTTTCCATCTTGTGACTGACAAGTTAAACTTTGGAGCCATGAACATGTGGTTTCTGCTGAACCCACCTGGCAAGGCTACCATCCATGTTGAGAATGTGGACGAATTTAAGTGGTTGAACTCATCATACTGTCCTGTGTTGCGGCAACTTGAGTCTGCTGCCATGAAAGAGTACTATTTCAAAGCTGATCGTCCCACCACTCTCTCAGCAGGTTCTTCAAACCTTAAGTATCGGAACCCCAAGTACCTCTCTATGCTGAACCACTTGAGGTTCTATCTCCCAGAGGTCTATCCAAAGTTGGATAAGATACTCTTCCTTGATGATGACATAGTTGTGCAGAAAGATTTGACAGGGTTGTGGGATGTTGATCTCAATGGAAAGGTTAATGGTGCTGTGGAAACCTGTGGGGAGAGTTTCCATCGTTTTGACAAGTATCTTAATTTTTCAAATCCACACATTGCTCGGAACTTTGATCCAAATGCATGTGGCTGGGCTTATGGGATGAACTTCTTTGATCTGAGGGAGTGGAAGAAGAAAGATATTACTGGGATCTACCACAAATGGCAAAATCTGGTGAGAATTCAATTCTTGTTACTGAGTTGCATGATTTACAAAAAACTGTTTTACAAACCTGTACATTCTTAGCTAAATATCATATCTCACAATCCTCTTGCTGTTTGTTTCTGTTCTTTAGAATGAAGACAGAATTCTTTGGAAGCTTGGGACACTTCCGCCTGGCCTCTTGACCTTCTACAAGTTGACGCACCCACTGGACAAGTCATGGCATGTACTTGGATTAGGATACAACCCAAGCATAGACCGTTCAGAAATAGACAGCGCTGCTGTGGTTCATTACAATGGGAACATGAAGCCATGGTTGGAGCTAGCAATGACCAAGTACCGTCCATATTGGACCAAGTATATCAAGTATGATCACCCTTACATCCGTGGATGCAACTTGAGTGAGTAGATAGTCGTGCTGAAAAACTGACAGATGAGGAAGAGCCTATTGGACAGAAGTGTTCCACTACCATGTCCTTGCGGTGCGTTCTTTGACTCAGCAAAGTGGTACTACCTGAAACTCTTGATTGCTTTCGTCCTCTCCTCCTTTTCCCTCCCCTGAAAATTCACCGGTGGGTGTTCTGACCAGTGATATATTATTATAGCGATGCGAGGCGATGCGTTTCTTTATTCAATTATTAGTAATGTGCAGTATTTTGCTGTCAAGATTAGCAGGAGAAAAACTTCTAAAATGTGCTTATGCGGTTGGTGTCACGTGCTGCTTAGAGGTATAAACTAGAGGTATAAATTGAGTGTCGCGTAATTGGATTGTCTTTTGTATCCGATGATATAAACTAGGGAGTACAAGCCAAAGCTCAAGGCATGAATCAAATGGATTACAGGGCTAAATGCTAGCGCCTTCGTTAAGACACAACCACTACGCTTCCAGCCTGATGCTCCTGGCCCCAGCGATTTCTTCGCCAAAGGAGCCTGACGCACTGTCCGCCGCTGCTTAGCCTTACCGGGCAATCAGCTCGAGCCTTTTCCAAGTTCCTATCAACCGTCTCGCCATCGCCCATTTTCAGCCGCTCCCGGTGTAGGGGTAGGTCCACGATGCCCAGACGTCCCGACGACCACGCCCCTGCCTTCCACCAGCATCTTCTCCCCGGCGCGCTCGATGCTCGACACTCCGCGCTCATCGACCCTGTGTCTCCCCCCTGCAGCAGCAAGTAGCCGTGCCGCGGCAGGCCGCAGGCTCCGATCATGTCAACCGACGTGCCCGCAGCCCGCCGTGAACTTGGGCGTGACGGCCCACAGCTCTCGTCGAGCACGAGGCCGAGGGCGGGCCGTGGTTTGCCGCCGCTGAGCACCGGGGGAAATAACAGATCGTGTGCGTCGGATGGTAGCCAGAAGGCGCGATCCTAGCGGGGGCTCGCATCAGCGCCATCGAGTGCGGTGGACGCCGGAGGAGCTTGCCGTGCGCATCAGCCGTAGGCCGTACTGCCGTCGCACACAAACGGGCAATGGCTCGAGGCGTGAAGGGCTTGGCCGTGTGCCGAGGTGGAATCGTTGTGGAGTTGCACGCTTGGGCTGACCTCGTCTCTCCTGCGGAATGTTCTACGATTACGAAGTCCACCCCCCCCCCCCCCTCTCTCTCTCTCTCTCACACACACACACACACACACACACACACAAAGAAGTGCATGCGCGAATTTTATACGCGGTGCAGTAGGAGATCAGCGGATCACGCTCCCGAGATGATTATAAGTGCAGTTGTCATAGCCGGCGTAGTACAAAATGTGTTAGCAGTATGTCGACGTCACCATCCTCACCCAATCGACATTTCCAAAAGAAGAAACTATGGTTAACACCATCTTATCTTATCTTACTATTACTAATTAGAGGCCTCAATGGAGGCACCACGTTAATTCTCACCAGACGCGCTAAGAAAAAAGATAAATCCTAAAAATTCTCACAATAATCAGAAACATCTACCCTTTAGTTTGGTAGACTCTAATCATCATCATCATCATCATCAATAACAACCATCGGATCTATTGTTATTTGAACAAAAAATTACCGACCTCTGCCATTATGAAAAATACATAAAGTAACCTCCTGATTTTACAAATAAATTACCCATCTTTGCCATTATGAAAGATAATTCATATTAACCCCATAAATTTATATATAAATTAACCACATCTGTCATTATAAAACATAATTCAAAATAACACCCTTAACCATTTGACTTGGTATCTATATTACCCACATCGGTCCAACGAGAGATACTGTAACACCTCTGGTGTTACTGTAACTAAAACCTGCCATGTCATCATGATTGCATGCAAATCATCCCGCATTCAACCCTGATAATGTGCATTAACTAAAATAACTTTTAGTCTTGCATACAATTGTGCATAGGTGATTTAGAGGGACTTGTTGTATAAGTGTTTGTGGTAGTATGTATTTGTCTAAATGCAATTGGAATTTAGAGATAAAAACATTTATAAACCCTAAATCCGACCCAAAGCCCTAATTCAAAAACAGAAAGGAATTATATATTGGGCCTTAAACAAAAGTTGTAAAGCTTTAAAATTTGAGCACCTTCTATTTTGGGTAATTTTGAAGTTGTTAAATAAAATTACAAATAAAACTCTACCCTATGTTTGAATATTTAGATTTTAAATACAAATTCAAAAAATACTAGGAATTTGACCAAACACCTTTAATGAAAGTTGTAAAGCTTGTCAAATAGAACAACTTTTATATTTGGGGATTTTCAGGTTATTGAATGAAATTTCAAATAAAACTCAAATTAGTGTTTACAAATTCAAATTTGAAATGTCATTTCGAAAATTTTCAAGAATCTGACAAAACTCCTTTAATACAAGCTGTAGGGCTTGTCAAGTAGAACAACTTTTATTTTTATATATTTTTAGGTTGTTGAGAAAAATTTTGAAATTTGAACTGAATTGAAATGAAATTCAAAAGGGTGAATTTACCCCCTTTTTGATAATTTCAAATCCGCTTAGAATTTGAAGATGGTCCAAAAAGTAAATTTGTTCATCATGAAATTTGTCACAACTTTTATTTTTGGAGAATCTTGTGTTGCTGTGTAGATTTGGAACTAATTGCAGCAAATAGGGTTTAGGGTCTAGTGGAGCTACAGTGCCCGGCCCCTACCTCCTCTCTGTGCACGCCACCGCGCATGCGCGCGCCGCGCGTTGGCGCCGTCCAGGCCGGCCGGGTCCTGTCGTGGTTGAGGCCGGGTCCGTGGGGGCCCTCTCCACGACGCCCACCTCTCCTCTACCCTATAAAGTCCACCGTCGGCCGGCAACTTCTTTTTTTGTTCTCCTCACGGTCGCTGAAAGGACCATATAGGCTAGAGGGGGGTGAATAGCCTATTAAAAATTCTAGCAAAGCACTAGACCACAAGTTAGTTGATAAGCAAGCGAGATAAACCGCTAGCTCTAGACTATTCTATACAAGCTACCTATCAAGATATGCTACTCACAAATATAAGCACTCAACACGCAAGAAACCAACTCCCCCGAACCTAAGGAGATGTCACCTAAACAAGTATTAAGCGCAAGGAAGAGAGATCAAGAGGATTATACCGATGGGCTTGATTGAAGTAAAGTCCGCACGTCGTGAAGACCAATCACCGCGATATATCCAATATGAAAACCAAATGATCAAAGCCAATAGTCCACTCGATGGTGGAGAAGACAAGGAACACTCGATTTTTTACCGAGGTTCACGTGATCGCCGTCACGCTACTCCTCGTTATGGCACCGGTCTTCCTTGGTGGATTGCGAGGTAGGCTTCACACGCCAATCCCTCACCGGGAGCCGCTCACCAACACAAGAGAAGTGGCTATCAACCATGAGCAATCCACGAGAGTTGGTTTTGGCACTCCACCGATGATAACCACAAAACCTCTCACAATCAATCACCTCGGTGTAGGCTTGAACAATCTCCAATCAACCTCACACCGGAATCACCTCCAAGTCGCTTGGGACACGGCAATGCCCCAAGAGAATAAGAACTCAGCCTTGGCTTGCTCTCAAGTGCTCTAGAATGCAATTCACTAAGCAATGATGCACTTGAGGATCACTCAACTCACAAAGATGATCAATGATGAACAAGTGAGTGAGTGGGAGGCTTAGGATGCTCACAAAGAGTATGCAAATGATTCAAGTGTGCAAGAGTTGTCACCAAGTGACCAGAGAAGGAGTGTAAATACCCCTAAGTACAATCCTAACCGTTACCCACTGAAAACAGCCGTTAACACGCTTTTCGGGGCATCGGACCGACCGACGGACCGACAGCGTCGGACCAAGCGTTAGCGTCCGACGCTCTAGATCTCGCCACGTGTCAGCTCGATTCAACCACAGCCGCTGGATCGCAACGGTTACTTCTCGCGCTCAACTGCGGACCGTCGGACTAGGGGCGTCGGACTAACACTCTCGGTCCTGACGCCCTGTTCCCAGTACATTACACGCGTACCGTCGGACTCTTCAGCGAAACACCGTCGGACCAACGAAACGTACAGTCCGACACTTCCAGAGAGGTTTGAAACCGAGAAAACTACGTCGTACGGAGTCCGACGCTCGGCGTCGGACTAAGCTTCAGCATCCGACGCTCTCAGATTGCGCCACGCGTCACACCTCACTGCTCGGCACCGTCGGACTGGAGTGGGCAATGGTCCGACGCTCTTAAAACGAGCGTCCGACGCTCGCCATTGACCGGAGGTAGGGTTAGGCGTCGGACTTCTTCTCAATGGTCCGACGCTGCCCCTGCTAACAGTCCGCCAGCTCACTTCTCAGGGTTTTTCAAGTCTATTTCTCACCCCTTGCTTCTATGTGCTAACACTCAAGGTCTTCAACACTTGTGCACAGTGTGTTAGCATTTTGCAAACATTTTTCAAGGGTTTCTAACTTTGATCTCTAGGTTGGTTAGTTCAATGCAAATGAAATGCAACGTAGAGCACTTGAAAGTAATCCTACACTCGTTCTCCCCTTAATAGTCGGCTATCTATCCTAAATGTGATCACACCCTCTAGGTGTCTTGATCATCTTAAAGAAAAGCCTATTTGAGGTTATAGTTTTGCCTTCATGTCCTTTTCTTAACACTTGATCACCTTACTTCTTGTTCACTTGATTCATGGTATAGCCATCTTGATCAACATAGTCTCCTAGGCTCCACACTCCATGGTTTGACCAACCTAAACCTTGCCATCACTTAGCAACTTAGGTTAGTCCTTAGGATGTCATTAATTATCAAAACTAAACTAGGGCTTTCAGTCGCCGCTGGTCATCTCTCTGACAATGGTGAAATTCGTCGTCGCCGTTCAATCATCACCCTCTCCACCTCGCCACTAGTTTCGCAACCTTCTTGTGAGTCTATTGAGCCCACGGGTCTCACTTCTCATCATCGGAATCGTCCTCGCGACCTTCTTCTTCTTCCTGTCTGGCGGGAGTGCCACCGTGGGCACCTCCAACGCAGCCAGGTAGTTTCGGTGAGCTTTCCCCTTATCGGATGCGCGTCCTAGATATTTAGTGGTCCCCAAAAACTTATGAGCTAGTTGGTTTCGCGTTGGATGCTCAGATTTCGCCGGAATGCGGGTCTTGTCCTTGGAGCTCGCCGTCGAGGTCGCGGTCGTCACCAACCGGTCGTCTCCGGCGTCGTCTGCCACGCCCAGCTAGTGATTAGGCTTCTGGTGAGAACCCCGAACCTTTTTGCGTCCTCCTTTTAGACTCAACCGGGTTGAGTCGTCCGGATCGCGCAGCGCCGCCATGCAAGGTCGTCGCCGGCCGGCCATGGCCGCGGCTAGCATTACTTTGGTCGTCCTACCGCTCAAACAAACACATTGGTGGGTTCGTGGGATCGAGGGAAACATGTGTGGGTGCTCGTTCTCAGCCGGAAGGGCCACCGGCGACGAGCTGCCGCTACGACCGCGCTGCCGTGCGCATGCGCGGGGGCATGCCAGCACAGGGAAGGAGGCAGGGGCGTGCTGGGCCTTACGGGCCGAGCAAGCTAGCCCAGCAGCGCGGGAGAGCGCGCGAGAGGGAAGGAGGTCGCGTGGGCCGGCCTGGTTGCTGGCCCGAGTGGGTTAAGGGAATGTTTTTCATTTTTTTAAAAAAGAGCATAGTGCTGGATTTTGTTTATTTCATAAGGTTAATTCTAGAACCATAAAAATTATGAAATATACTTTTTAGCACTTTTACTATCTATTAAAAATGCAGAATTTAATTAATAAATGGAATTTACATGAATTTTCTGGGCAAAAATATATTTCCAAAAAGTTTAGGCTCAAATAGAAATAGTTTAATAAATTATTATTTAATGCTCCATTAATCCGATAATAAAATAAATAGAAGCCTTAATCATTTTAGGTTTTGTATGACTTTTGAATTGAATAATGTCACTGGGTCGTTAATTTGAGATGATCCTCAGCACTTTAATTAGTTGGTTGAGTCCTTAATTAAATTGTTAATTAAAGACATTAGTAATTTATGTTATACACATATAATAATAGGGTTTTATGAATTACTTAAGTAAGTACTCGCTATTGTATAGGAGAGCTAGTTCGGCTTTCAACAACTGTTAAAAAGAAATCCTAAATTGATAATCGATAAGTTAGTTTGTTGGCTTGCAACGTGAAGGAAAGCTTGTACTTAATTTTTTTAAATTAAGTTTATCCTCCTATTAAATTATAATTAGTGCATCTCATGCATTATGACATACCTATCATCATGTTAAATATGCATTATTATTTTACGTGTAGTAAACGGGTTTTCGGAAGACTTGCTTGGTGTTCCGACGGAGGATTATTCGTCAGAAGAAGTCAAGTGAGTTTTCTCTGATTTTCTGGACAGGAGTGACAGACCTGCAACATAGGCAAGCCCCGGTGCATTTAAACCCTTCCTTGTGAATTGCAAAATATTTATCACCTTGAGTTAAACTACTGCATTAAGTTGATAGGAGTTGACATACATTACCATCCTTGACCACTTAAATATCATCCCTGAAAACTGACTAAAACAAAATGTTTTGAAAAATGCTTAGCCCGGCTTAATTAATTTAGCTTTTGCATAAAATGTTATTTTTGAGTGATGATGGTATATATTATTAATGAATCATGAGAAAGGATAAGGGATATGAGTCCGTTCGGTGATTATGCACTTGGGTTGCAGTCTCAATGCATTGTCGCTGACGAAAAGGGATTTGTTCGTTCGGTGGTTGAACACTTGGGTTGGAGTCCCGAAGCTTTGTCACCGGCAGGCAGGGATTTGAAAACTGTTTGCACTTTGTACTTGGGTTAAAGTCCCAATGCATTGTCACCAATGAAAAATGAATTATGGACCGTTCGTTGTGGGCCTGCTGGATCGAGACTTTGCAACTAGCCACATACTACGGAAAGCCCTGACTCCGGTGGCTCTACTACTTGAACCGACAACCACGCACTTGGAGTGGAGAGATGGCGAGAATAGCGTGTACTCTCGTAGGTTAGAGTCCCGGATTAGAGAGGAGTATTGTGCTCTCTGGTGGCGTTGGACCAGTTCAGGTTTTGGAAAAGCCGTGGTAGACGGGTTGGCATATGCAAGCTTAGGTGCTACATATGCAGTGTGGATAGGGATCCCCAGCTAGGTATTAATCGATTCGAATCATCGTTGCTCCTCGGTTAATGGAGACTCGATCCACTGACCTACCCTGAAGAGTGGTTCGGAACTAGGTTTTGTGAATGGTTAAGAAAATTGGAATTTGGAGGATACATGTGGACCAATTTAGCTTCGGAACTACTGATTAATATTGAGATGAAATATTGAAAGTAGAGATTAAATTGATATGCTTTTCCGCAAACGACTTGCTCCTTGCTAGAGCCTTACCTTGACTCCCCTCAGCTTGCATTCTGAGTCTTTCTCCCCATTTTCTTTAGTCGGGTAAGTCTTGTGGAGTACCCCATGTATTCAGGATTTGTTAACCCCTGTTGCACGGTGAGTCAATCTTACAGTTCTACTTGGGACCGTGCCGGTTCACGGATCGGGCATAGATGATGATGTGTATATGATATGACCCTTGATCAGGGTGTCTAGTTGTATGCTGCTACTCCACTATGAAACTCTGGTTTGGAATAATGTAACCTATGTTGATAAACTTACGGTCATGTAATACTTTCGCACCTTTTACTCTGATTTAAATTATTTGTGTAAACTTGTTGTAATACATATAAGGTCTTTACAATGAGATCCTCGAGGAAATCAGGGTTTCCGAGGAAACCCGGCAGGCCACCTAGGTTGCGGGGAAGTCGTGCATAATAACCGGAGGTCCTTAGGGGTGATGATGGTGCACGTGGACCCTATGATCTAGGGCGGTTCTGCCACAGATAACTTAAAATATAACTCACCAATTTTATAGATTACTCACATCTACCTTTATAAAAGATGATTTGAAATATATTTGTATCTAGGTTACTCACATATATCATTATAAGAGATAACTTAAAATATAACTGAGTAATTTTGTACCTGAATTACTCAAATCCATCATCATGAGAGATAATTTAAAATAAATAATACCTAGTTTTAAATTCAACCTACATATATATATGTTGTTATGAAAGAGTATAAAGTATCAGCTTTACATTTATATCTAGGCTCAGTTAATATAAAAAATAAAAAAATATTAAATGTACTTGTAAATAGTATTATATGCTACTATAAAAATAAATCGATATTCATAAAGTTGGGTACATATTCTAAATCATAAACTTTTACAACCATAAATTTGATAAGTTGCTATTTAAAAAAGCTTAAATATTTTAATATAGGTATGTGATATAGCAAATTCAACAAGTTCGGTGCTAAGGTACAATCTGAATTGTAACTTAATTAATATTTGGAGGAACAATCTTACTAGGACTTAAACAATTTTAACAAAAAATATACTTTTGAATACCTAACATGTGAAAAAATTGCACAATTTAATTGAATGCCGATCAAAAGCTAAACTATGATTTCTGAAGTCATAGAAAAAGATGAAAAAATTGAATGGCTGGCTAATTTGTACGACTGAATTAGTGTGAGAGAAAAATACTATTTTATGGCCGAAAATAAGCATAATCTAGCTCAAGCGAGGATATTAATAATAGATCATCCACGTTAATCCTCATGAGACATGTTAACCTTTACGAGATATGATAGAAAAAACCGATAGATCCTAACAATTCAAAAAAAACTTGAAAATATTTGACTATAAATTTAGTATAGTCTAATTACAATTAATAATAATATTTATGAGATCCAGTCTAAAAATAATTAAGCACCTCTGCTATTGCTTAAAACAACATAAGACATCATATGATTAGACTGAAACTACCCATGTATGCCATTAAAAAACACGATTTGAAGTATATCTAAATTTGGATCTATTCACCTATGTACTCTTATTGTGAAAGATAATTTATTAACCTAATCTTTATCTTTTTATCTTAAAAATAAATATCCTCTAAAATCTATACCTAAAATTACACATATCTTTTATTAAAAATATTAAAATAACATGTAAAGAAAAAACTAAATATTTGACATGAAGTATGAGAGTCCATTGATGACTATATTTTTTCCAACCTTTTAAAATTAAACTTGATCATTATAAGTACTAAAATTCTCTTTAGGTTTGCACTATTACCCCTTCTGAGATCTCACGTCAAGTTCTATCATTTGTCTTAACTAACATTGTGTATGTTTTAAATGATTACTTTTGCTATCGTAGTATTTAAGAGCATACTGTAAGACAAAAACCCTTATTGTTAACAAGCAAAAGGTAGAGTTAATAAAAAAATATAATTATCACAAAAATTTTAGTTTGATGTAAAAAAAACCTATAGTAACCAACAAAAAATAAAATTTAAAGAAAAAATAAATTGTGATTCATGACTTCATAAGTTTTTTTGAATTGGATTAGACTATATGAAATATCTGTTATGTCTAAAAACAAACAATGGTTAAAACATTCAATTTAATATAAAAAATTATTTATTAATTAGATGTTTTACATTCGCAATATATGTCTTAAAAAAATTCTATCCCGTGCGAGAGCACGGATTGATGGACTAGTGTTAGAAATAGCAAGCCTTTTCAAGAAGAGGTTAAATCCCTCTTATTTGTGCATAATAATAATAACATTCCTTACGCACGAATGAAATGGAGGCCAGAGAGGCCTCCTGACACTGTTCATGTTATCATTTTCTTTTCTGCTCGTGCCAAGAATTTTTTACCTGTTTTTTTCATCCAAATTTTCTCACCGGATATTTTTTATTTTTCTTTTGCGGTCCAGATGTTTTCATCGGATGTGCTGTTCAACACTGATGCGTCGGTAGCGTACATTTTTTTCATGTCCAGATTTTTTTACCGGGTCCGCCGTTTAGTGCCAACGCAGTGGTACCGCGTCTATCATTCGGTGTTTTCGTGTTTTCCTTTTTGTCGTCCATATTTTTCCACCGGGTGTGTCGTTCTGTCCATATTTTTTCACCGGGTGTGTCGTTCAACAGCACCAACACGTCGATAGCGCGTATTTTTTTCCTGTTCAGAGTTTTCCACCGGGTCCGCCGTTTAGCGCCAACGTTGTAGCATCGCGCCTACCGTACAGTGTTTTGGGGTTTTCCTTTTGTCGTCCATATTTTTCCACCGAGTGTGTCATTCAGCACCAACGCGTTGATAGCGCGTATTTTTTTCCTATCCAGATTTTTTCACCGGATCCGCCGTTTAGCGCCAACGCAGTGGTACCATGGTACCGCACCTACCGTGTGGTGTTTTTTGGTTCTCCTTTTTGTCGTCCATATTTTTTACTGAGTGTGTCGTTCAACACTAACGCGTGCATAACGCGTATTTTTTCTATCCAGATTTTTCACGGGATCCACCGTTCAACACCGGCGCGATGGTACCACGCCTACCATGCTAGTTTGGATTATTTGGCGAATGTGTGCCAATCAACGAGAAGCTCAAGTTTGGATCATAAACGGTTGCCTTTGTTCTTATTGGTTGTGCTATTCATAACATTATGTTGAGGTGTTAGGCGCTTTTGCTCTAGCTGATCGATAATCCCGGCTGGTTATGCACACTAGCAACTTGTCAGTGGACATTGAAATGGCCGGAGTTTATCAATATTGTAAAATAATTCTCTTATTCTTAATAAAATAAAATATGGGTGCATATCTGCTTGAGAAAAGAACGTGGTTTTTAATACTAAACTATGGAGTAGATGACGTTACGAAAAACACTTGAGGTGCCTAGGATCACTGCATGGCCCCTCTGATTCCACCACGCACCCTGACTTGCACTAGCAGAGAATAGACCTTTCGTCCAACATTCGAATTGGGATTTAGTCTTGTCTTTTTTTTGTGTTCAGGAATTAAAGGGACCTTTAGTCCCGATCCCTGGCCAACGGATACTGGTGTGCTCTGTTGTGTCAGAGGACCTTTAGTCTCGATCTGTGGCTATAACCGGGACTAAAGGTTAATCTTTAGTCCCGGGCGGTGTTCATTCCCGGTTAGAGACACTGTCCGGGACAAAAAAAAACGATCATGTAGTCTCGGTTAGTAATCCGAACCGTGACTACAACCCCTCATATATAATTCAAGCACCCTTTCTTCCTCCTTTGGCCTGGCATAGCTCTGTTCTTCCGCTCGCTTGTATGTTCCTTCATTCTTTGGCCGTCACACGATTTCTTACGGTCTACATCGATTTTTGAAGGTAACTATAACTTCATTTTCGCACCTCACTACTATGTGTCATTGTTTTGTCTAGAAATAGTTAAGGATGTAACATATTGTCTTTTGTGCTACATTTCTTGATTGTTCCTGCTTCGTTCTTCGGCCGTCACACGAATTTTTGCGGTCTACATCGATTTTTGAAGGTAACTAACTTTGTTTGCACACCTCACTACTACATATCATTGCATTGTCTTGAAATAGCCAAGCATATAACATATTGTTTTTGTGGTGCATTTCATGATTTGTGGCATTCATGTTTATATTCTATTGATAGTTTGTATTTTTGGATGAAGAAAACTTATAGTTGTTGTTTTTAACTAGAATGCACCTTTTATTGGATGAAGAAAGCTTGTGTTTTCATATATAGCTTATTTAATGGTTACTTATTTAATGGTTTTTGAAAATATCCTTATTTAGAAACTGAGAAAGAAATTAAAATAACCGCAGCAGTGTATTTTTGGATGAAGAAAGCTTATAGTTGCTATTTATGGGTTGACATTGTTTTGTTTGTGTTTGTGCATGACAACTATCGTTGGGGCCTCAATCGGCGTACCTCGGCAACCCAAAGATGGCGGACTTCAATCAGCACCTACATGACAATCTTTGACGTACATGAGGTCAACTTATATACTACTGATATGATAGGCCGCTTAATACTTATCAAGATCCCCATGCAAGCTATCCCTGATGAGCACTCGTATTTCATGAATCACGCCGCGATACAGAAGCAGTGGTGCAGCAGTGTCAAGTCTTTGTCCTGCTAAACAATATCTCGCATTATCTTCAGGATTACCTAGTGCTAGCCTCATCTCCAACTGATGCACTTGCCATCATGGCTGTATCATATCTCGAAGTTGGTGACCATGAGGTTGTCATCCTTCCATGGACATCTGACTATGGTGCCACTACTGTTGGCTTAGGATCCCACCTTACTCACCTCCATGATACAAGCAGCAGAACCATTATCACCGCCATAGGATATTTTGAACCATTCAAGCTTGTCATTTATGGAATGCCACCAGCATCTTTTTGTGCAACATTTCGTAGTACCCAGAATGTTCACGAACCTATGTCAAGTTCACGACGTCCAGTCCAATAGAAATGATCTCACAATCCACATGCGCACATATGCTCAAAGATCAACTATACCCAAGGTTGAACATATAGGAGTACGCAAACAGGCACCTTGCGGGGATTTCATGATGCACATATGGCCAGTTTAGATTATTGTAGACTCACTCCCACCAGGAGATCAACATGAGGCCCGTCGTCCCGTAACTGGTAGGTGCACTTACAAAAGAACCATGCATGTTGTGTGTATGTTAAATTGTTCCTTCTAACAATTGCTACTCTTACTACAGTCCTGTCTCCGTATTGAATCCAATACACACTGTATCTACGCGTGGATCGCGGAGGTGCGGGGACTTCTGGACATAGAGGTGCACAAGGACCAAGTCATCGGCAAGCAGGTACAGGTACAAGAAGTTCATACATCTCCATTACCTACATACGTGGGGTTTACATATATAAAAAAACCTAAATTACGGGATGCACAGATTACTTAATTGAGGGACCCTGCGATTCTCCATCAGAAGAAGGTTCGCCTGCACACAATCCTGATACTGGTTCCACAGAAGTTCGGAGACACCACCTTTATCAGAAGATGGTTCACTGCTTCTAGAACCGGGAGTTGGATCAGAGGAAGCATCACAGACACCACAGGGTGACCTCAAAGGTTCGAGCCAACCACTTTAACGAGAATGGTACATTTAGTTCAGCTACAATTATTATTTACGCAACTGATAAATTATACATGTAAATTATACCTATAACACAACTCATTTAAATTTGTAGGTACAAAAAATACTGAATCCAAGGATACTTCATCCAAGGATGACGAGGCATATGTGGCAAAGAAAGCGTGAACCACTGAAGAAAGCGGTACTTGATGCATATGTGCTCCTCCATTCGGTTTGTCAGTGAAAACTTATTGTTCTGAATTATGGTTGTCAAATTTATGAACTTGGTGTGTATTTGAACTTGTTGTTGTGAACTTATATTTGAGAACTCATGAATTTTGGTGAACAGTTTGTAAACTCATCCGTGAACTTGCTGCGGTATTTGTAAACCTCTTTTTTTCTAAATTATGGGTCTGTGAACTCAGTTGTTGCGGTTGCATGGGCGGAAAACGAAATGGCTGCTTGGCAGAGGTTTTGTAGGGTGCCAAAATCCCGGTTCAAACTACAAACCAGGACTAAAGGTGGCCTTTAGTTCCCGGTTCCTAGTTGGGACCTGTGACTAATATCGCACTCGCACGCGTATATATTGCGTTGCCCTCTCAATCTTTTCGGTTCCAACTTCGCGCTCGCGCTCGCGCGTCCTTGCCTCCGGCCACAACCTCACTTGCCGTATCCGACCTCTGTACCGTGTCTGCGCCTGGCCGCGCTTGGACACGGGCCCTACCGCCTTCTCCTCGGACCCCGCCGCTCCCTTCTCAGATCCGACTCCGCCGCCTTCTCCTCGGACCCCGCCGTATCCGACCGCGGCCGCCGCTCCCGTCTCCGACCCACCGGCCGCGCTCGTCTCGGACCCCGACCACAACGTTCCCTGCTGCACCCTGGTGATATATACATTAATTTTTTACATTTTGCCTACAGCTTTACTTGATCATGTCTTGGAGATCTTTTTGTTGTCTTAGTGGATTCGAATGAATAGGGCAAGAAATTGTATATTTTGACATGAAGTTTTTGAACAGTTTGTTTAGGGATACTGATATATTATCTAGTGTTCTAGATATGTTTTTTAGGGTTCCATATATATTGTTGGCCAACTTATATGAATTTTGAGGCATATGGTACGTATATATATATATGAATTTTGATATATGTGGTATATATGTATGAAATAGAGACGGTTGGACATCGTCTCCCTGAACCAGAAAGGATTGGCCACAGCGGCTATATAAATGCTTTCGAATTCGATTCAGAGGTTGTTAAAGCAAATTGGCCCTATCCAACCATTGTAAGCAATTCAATAAGTTTGTGTAATTATACTGTCCAATGTGTATATGTTTATAATGTAAAAATTAACACCTATTAACTATAGGTAATTGACCCAATTATTTGGCTGAAAGAGAACAGAATGTCGTCTTGCTCGAGCACCGTTGAAAGGACCTTATAGGCTAGAGGGGGGTGAATAGCCTATTAAAAAATTTACAAAGCACTAGACCACAAGTTAGTAGATAAGCAAGCGAGACAAAGCGATAGCTCTAGACTATTCTATGCAAGCCACCAAGCACAAAATGCTACTCACAAGATATATGCACTCAACTCGCAAGAAACCAACTCATCCGTTCCTAAGGAGATGACACCTAAACAAGAAATAAGCGCGAGAGAAGAGACCGAGAAAGATTATACCGATGGGTTTGATGAAGTGACGCCCGCTTGCCATGCCGAGCCAATCACCAAGAGATAGTCAATATGAAAACCAAGTGATCAACCACAAATGAAAGTTGGAAGACCAATAATCCACTTGAAGGTGGAGAAGAGAGTGAACACACGATTTTTTACCTAGGTTCACGTGATCGCCATCACGCTACTCCTCGTTGTGGCACCGGTCTTCCTTGGTGGATTGCGAGCTAGGCTTCACATTCCATGGTTTGACCAACCTAAACCTTGCCACACTTAGCAACTTAGGTTAGTCCATAGGATGTCATTAATTATCAAAACCAAACTAGAGCTTTCAATCTCCCCCTTTTTGGTAATTGATGACATCCCGTTGAAAGCCCATGTTTGGTTTTGGGTAATTGATGAAACCTAGTTTGCTAACGATTGCTCTAAGTGTTTCATGAGAATTGATTAGCAAATGGCAAGATGGAGCAAAGGACCGGGTCGGTGGAGGTCACAAGTGAAGGGCAATGACGGCGTCCATGAAAATGGTGTAAGTCCATCAACAAAGGAGAAAGCCCTATTGACGGCATCCATGCAAATGGTATAAGTCCATCATCATATGTGTCCACAAGGTCCATCAAGAGATGAGAAGGAAGTTGATAAGAAACCGGGAGCTCAAGGCAAAGGTATAACCAATAGGAGCTCTTTTGGTTTTTGTGATCAAGACTCCATAGAGGGAGTGATCACATTCAGGATAGATAGCCGTACTATCAAGAGGGGCGAAATCATTGATGAAATATGGTTATCAAGTGCCACTAGGTGTTCATAATCATTGCATATGCATATAGATGCTAGTGACACTAACAAACCCCTGGAAAACTCTTTTGAAAAGGCTAACACACATGCACAAGGTGTAGAACAATTGGTGTTAGCACATGGGAACAAAGGGTGAAAGGTTTGAGTGAAAATCCTGAGAAAACAGAGCGTCGGACCATAGAGTCTCAGAGCGTCGGACCAATGTCTTCGGTCCGACGGCTAACACTGCTGTGAGCGTCGGACGCTTAGTCTCTGAGCGTCGGACCATTAGCCGAAGCGTCCGACGGTGCAGATCGTGCGAGAGATGACACGTGGCGAGCTCTGAGAGCGTCGGACTCTCGGCATTAGTCCGACGGTGAGCGTCGGACCAACGTCCGACGGTTTTCAGGGCTCGGGGAGCTCTCTGGAAGCGTCGGACGGCCGCGTTCGTTAGTCCGATGCGCTGTGTAGTTTCAGTCCGACGGTGCAGTGGCAGTGGGCGTCGGACCGCGGGTGTTAGTCCGACGACCCACCGTCCGACGGTTCGTTTTGGCGCGAGGAAATAGCCGTTGTGATCCAACGTTCGACTTCAAACGGCTAGTAACACGTGGCATTCATCCGAGGCGTCGGACTGTGCGGATTAGTCCGACGCTCTGGCCGTCGGACAGTCCGACGGTGCGCAGTGAACTCTAAACGGCTAGTTCTTTGTGTGTGGCTTATAAATGGCGACTTGGCCGGTTTGGGGAGCATCCCTTGGCACTCCTAAACATCATAACATACTTGTGAGCCTTCCCACTTCACTCTCACTCATCCTACTTGATTGTGATCATCATTTGGTGAGTTTGGAGAGCATCAAGTGCATTGCATTGATAGAGATCATCTAGAGGCACTTGGTAGTGGTGATTCGTAGCGGTTTCTCTTGTTACTCTTGGAGTTTGCCGACTCCTAGACGGCTTGGAGCTGCGAGGATCGTTGAGGGGAGTTGGTGATTGTCTCCGCCTCCGATCAAGGTATTGTGAGGGGTTCTTGAGCCTATCCCCGTGGGAGATCGCGAAAGGCATCTTTAGTGGATTGCTCGTAGCTTGGTGGATCCCCATCTTGTGTTGGTTGTGCGGCATCCTTGAGAAGGGTTTGGCGTGTGATGCCAATTAGCGCGTGAACCTCCAAGTGGGTGTATCGCTACAACGAGGACTAGCTTGCCGGCAAGCAAGTGAACCTCGGTAAAAAATCTTGTGTCATCTCTCTACCGAGGATCTCCCTTATATGTGATTGATTGGTTATATTGGACTTTATATCATCTCTTCACCGGCGGAATTGAAATCACCTTTACTCTTTACATTTGTGTATTTCTCTCTTGTGTAGCTTGTTAGTTAGTTGCTCACTTAAGAGTAGTGTAAAGTAGTAACATAGTCTTTGAGTGTGAACTAGAGATCATAGTGTAGTATACTTGTCTAGTTGGCTTGCATAGTGTAGTTTAGAGCTAGTGCTTTGCAAAGCTTGCTATTGTTACTAATCGGCTTGTGAAGTGTTGTTTGTAGATTTTTATAGGCTATTCACCCCCCCTCTAGCCATTTAGGACCTTTCAAGTGGTATCGGAGCCGAGGCACCGTTGATTTGAGGTTTAACAACCTACGGTGTAAAAATGGCTCAACTCAACATTCACATCAACAACACCAAGAAGCCACCCCAATTTGATGGCACAAATTATGCATATTGGAAGAGCAAGATGACCTCACACATCAAGTCAATCAATAGAGAGGTTTGGAAGGTTGTGGAAACAAAGATTGAGATTGCCAATGCGGCCAATCCCACAACCGCCGAAGAAAGATTGCTTCAACTCAATGACATTGCGGTTTGTGCTATTCATGAGGCCGTAGATGAAAAAGTGTTTGAGCAAATCAAGAACATTGAGAGTGCTCATGAAGCTTGGAAGAAGCTTGAGGAATCATATGAGGGCACCAAGGGTGTAAAGGCCGCCAAAGCATACATCTTGAAGGACAAGTTTGCAAGCTTCAAGATGAAGGATGATGAAACCGTGCCGGAGATGTTCCATAGATTGCAAGTTATTGTGAATGAGCTCAAGGCCGTGGATGAAGAGGTGAAGGATAGTGACTTCTCCATGAAGTTCTTGAAGAGCTTGCCCAAGCGGTTTGCCACATTGATCACGGTCTTGGTGAAGACAACATTGAGTGAATTGACTCCAAATCAAGTGCTAGCGGAGGTGATGACCGATGATGCGTATAGAGATGATGATGATAAAGAGGAGTTGATCAATAAGAAGAAGAAAGAAAAAGATGAAGACTCCAATGATGAGAAGAAGAAGAGTGTGGCATTCAAAGCCACATCCTCATCAAAGGGCAAGAGCAAGGCCAAAGAAGAGTCAAGTGAAGATCCCTCTAGCACAAGTGAAAGTGATGAAGAAATGGCCCTTCTAGTAAGAAGATTTGGCAAGTTCATGAAGAAGAAGGGCTACCGGGCAAGAAGAAAGAAGAATGCAAGAAAATTTGATGGCCCAAGAAGATGCTTCAATTGTGGAAGCAAAGATCACTTGGTAGCCGATTGCCCACACTCAAGTGAAGATGATCACAAGGGCAAAAAGAAGAACAAGCATGAGAAGAAGGAGAAGAAAGAGAAGAAGGAATCTTCATACATGAAGAAGAAGAACTATTCTCATGTAGTGACATGGGATAGTGATGCCTCTTCAAGTGATGAAGAGAGTGATGATGATAAGAAGAGCAAGAGGAAGGCACATGCAAGCATTGCCATTCATGACAAGCCGTCCATCTTCGACACTCCTTCTTGCTTCATGGCTAAGGGCTCTAAGGTATCATCCGACACCGAATCTAGTGATGATGATAGTGATGATGACCTAACAAAAGAAGAATTAATTGAAATGCTTGATGATGCACGTATTCATTTTGATAAACTTAGAAAGGAATGCAAGGGCTTGCGCAAGGATAAACAATCCATTGAGCAAGAACTTGAGGAACTTAGAGCATCTTATGAGAGTCTAAAGGAAGACCATAAGAAGCTCCTAAAGGTTCACATTAAGCTTGATGAAGCTCATTCTTCTCTAGTTGAGCAAAATAAAGACTTGCAACAACAAGTGCAAAAGAAAGAAACTAAAACTTGCAACATAGGTGTAACATGTGACATATCTTGTGAACCTATTGTTGTTACCACTAACCCTTCTTGTAGCACTTCCACTACTACCTCACCCACTAGTGACCCTTCACTAGTAGTTGAGAATAAGAACCTAAAGGAGGAGGTTAAAAAGCTTAATCACTCCTTAGCTAAGGCTTATGGTGGTGAGGACCGCTTGCTTATGTGCTTGGGTAGCCAAAGGGCATCTCTCCACAAAGAGGGATTGGGCTATATCCCCAAGAAAGGCAAAACCGCCTTTGCTCCTCACAAGACTTGTTTTGTGAAGAGAAATGGCCGGTATTGCACAAAATGCAAGCAAGTTGGTCACTTAGAGCAAGATTGCAAAAACAAGAAATCCAATGCTTATGTATCCTCAATTAAGTTTGATTCTTGCTACGTTCTCACAAAGGGCTCAAATGGTGTGAAGGCTAAGTTTGTTGGTACATCCATGTTGGGTCCAAAGAAGAAGACCATTTGGGTACCAAAGAGCTTAGTCACTAACCTTCAAGGACCCAAGCAAGTTTGGGTACCTAAAAGGAATTGATCTCTTTTTGTAGGTCAATTACAAAGCCGGAGGGAGGCATTGGGTGCTTGATAGTGGATGCACTCAACATATGACGGGTGATTCTAGTATGTTTGGCTCTCTCAATACAAGTGCAAATAGTGGCTATGATGCAATCACATTTGGTGACAACAAGAAAGGGAAAGTGAGAGGACTTGGTAAAATTGCTATCTCCAATGATATGTCTATCTCAAATGTGTTGCTAGTTGAAAGCTTGAATTTCAATTTACTCTCGGTTGCACAACTTTGTGATCTTGGTTTCAAGTGTATATTTGGGGTTGATGATGTTGAAATTGTTAGTGTTGATGGGTCAAATTTGATATTCAAAGGGTTTAGATATGACAACCTATATCTAGTGGATTTCAATGCTAGTGAAACTCAATTGTCAACTTGTTTGATCACTAAGTCAAGTTTGGGTTGGTTATGGCATAGAAGGCTTGGTCATGTTGGAATGAAACAATTGAACAAACTAGTGAAGCATGATCTAGTTAGAGGCTTGAAAGATGTCACTTTTGAGAAAGATAAGTTTTGTAGTTCATGTCAAGCCGGCAAACAAGTTGGAAATACACATCCTAAGAAGAGCATGATGAGTACTAGTAAAGCTTTTGAGCTCTTGCATATGGACTTGTTTGGACCAACCACATATACTAGCATTGGTGGGAACAAGTATGGATTTGTGATTGTGGATGACTATACTAGATATACATGGGTATTCTTTCTAGTTGACAAGAGTGAAGTGTATGATATATTCAAGTCTTTTGTCAAGAGAAGCCAAAATGAGTTTGAAACAACCATCAAGAAGGTTAGAAGTGACAATGGTAGTGAATTCAAGAATACCAAGATTGATGAATTGTGTGATGAGTATGGCATTGGACATCAATTCTCACCCAAATATACACCACAATCAAATGGCATTGTTGAAAGGAAGAATAGAACCTTGATAGATATGGCAAGATCAATGCTAAGTGAATACAATGTTAGTCATTCTTTTTGGGCCGAAGCAATCAACACCGCTTGCTACTACATAAACCGTTTATATTGCCATGGTATGCTTGCAAAGACTCCTTATGAGCTATTGAATGGTAGAAAGCCCAACATTGCATATTTTCGGGTTTTTGGTTGCAAATGCTACATTCTCAAGAAAGGCACAAGATTGAGCAAGTTTGAAAAGAAATGTGATGAAGGTTTCTTACTTGGTTATTCAACCACAAGCAAGGCATATAGAGTTTGGAATTTGGCTAGTGGTACTCTTGAGGAGGTACATGATGTTGAATTTGATGAAACCCAAGGCTCTCAAGATGAAGTTGAAAATCTTAGTGACGTGAGAGGCAATGACTTGGCAAATGCAATGAAAAATATGGATATTGGTGATATTAGGCCAAGGCAAGTCAATGAAGATGAAGATGATGGTGTAATTCATACTAGTATGCAAGTTGAAAATGAAGCAAGTACAAGTAACTCACAAGATCAATCTCAAGTGCAAGATCAACAAGCTAGTTCATCTCAATCCAATGATCAAGTTCCTATTCTCCAACCGGTCTCTATTGCAAGGGATCATCCTTTGGATCAAATCATTGGTGGTATTCAAAGTGGAGTTCAAACTAGAGCAAGACTAGCTCAAATTTGTGAGCATTTCTCATTTGTGTCAACCATAGAGCCAACCAAGATTGAGGAAGCATTGAAAGATGTTGATTGGGTTAATGCTATGCATGAAGAGCTCAACAATTTCACAAGAAATCAAGTTTGGGAACTAGTGGAAAGACCAAAGAAACACAATGTGATTGGAACCAAATGGGTCTTTAGAAACAAGCAAGATCAAGATGGCATAGTAATAAGGAACAAAGCTAGATTGGTTGCACAAGGTTATACTCAAGTTGAAGGTCTTGATTTTGGAGAAACCTATGCACCGGTTGCTAGATTGGAGGCCATTAGAATCTTATTAGCTTATGCTTGTGCCCACAACATCAAGTTATATCAAATGGATGTCAAGAGTGCATTTCTCAATGGGTACATAAATGAGTTGGTTTATGTAGAACAACCTCCCGGATTTGAAGATGTGAAGAAGCCCAACCATGTATACAAGCTAAGAAAGGCATTGTATGGTTTGAAGCAAGCACCTAGAGCATGGTATGAGAGATTAAGAGATTTCTTGCTCTCAAAAGGATTCAAAATGGGAAAGGTTGATACCACTCTCTTCACTAAGAAGCTTGGTAATGATTTATTTGTGTTGCAAATATATGTGGATGATATTATCTTTGGATCAACTAATCAAGATTTTTGTGAAGAATTTGGAAATATGATGGCAAGTGAGTTTGAAATGTCCATGATTGGTGAGCTTAGCTACTTCCTTGGTCTTCAAGTTAAGCAAATGAAGAATGGTACATTTGTAAATCAAGGAAAGTACATAAGGGACATGGTGAAGAAATTTGGATTGGAACATGCAAAGCCCATGAATACCCCTATGGCAACTAATGGGCATTTGGACTTGGATGATAGTGGCAAAATGGTAGATCAAAAGCTATATAGATCAATGATTGGAAGTCTCCTTTGTGTGACCGCATCACGACCGGATGTCATGTTTAGTGTGTGCATGTGTGCAAGATTTCAAGCCTCACCAAGAGAAAGTCATTTGAAAGCCGCAAAGAGAATATTGAGGTATTTGAAGGGCACACAAGATGTTGGGTTGTGGTATCCTAAGGGGTCCAATTTTGAGCTTATTGGATATTCGGACTCCGACTATGCCGGTTGCAAAGTGGATAGAAAGAGCACTAGTGGAACTTGTCAATTGCTTGGAAGGTCACTTGTATCATGGTCTTCAAAGAAGCAAAATAGTGTTGCTCTCTCAACGGCCGAAGCGGAGTACATTAGTGCCGGAAGTTGTTGTGCACAATTGCTTTGGATGAAGGCAACTTTGAGTGATTTTGGATTGAAATATAAGAAAGTGCCTTTGCTTTGTGACAATGAGAGTGCTATCAAGCTAACCAACAACCCCGTGCAACATTCAAGAACAAAGCACATTGACATAAGGCATCACTTCATTAGAGATCATCAAATCAAAGGGGATATTGCAATTGAAAGTGTTGGCACCGAAGATCAATTAGCGGATATCTTTACCAAGCCACTTGATGAGTCAAGATTTTGCAAGTTGAGAAATGAGATAAACATACTAGACTACTCCAACATGAAGTAAAACGCATCCTACATTATATGACATGCCTCTCCTTCGACTAAAGCAAGGTAAAATTGGTTGACATGGCATTCATACTTTGATAAGGATTTGTCTAGTTCATGTAGACATGAAATGCATCTTATAGGCTCATTCATGAAAAATCAAATGCTTTCATGTATATATGGTACCACTTTTGTTCTTTTTGCTTGTATGATCAAGTGGTAGCATATGACATATTGATGGGCTTGCAAACCTAGTGTTAAATTTAGAACATGAGCTCATGATGTGTAACTTAACATGGTCAAGATAACCCTACAAGTGAGGTGTGAAGAAGCTTGTCCTTGGATCAAACTTAGTTACATATTCTAGGCAAGTAATCTAGATTGAACCAATGTGAAAATAACCCCATTTATTGACTTGATATTCCCATACTTTGTACCATTTTTGGTGATTGTTGACAAAGGGGGAGAAGAAAGTCACAAAGATAAGAAAGGAAAGGGGTCAATTAAAAATTTGAAAGCACACAAGTAGGGGGAGCAAGCTCATTAATAAGTTGTTGCATTTGTGTATGCATTAACATATGAAATGTTGCATTGTCAAAACTTCAATTCCTATACTTGTTTGAATTGATGAAATGCTTAAAAATAGGATTTGAATGGTGATTTGACAAACTAGCATGCATAGGACTTATATGTCATACAAAGTACCTCTTTTACTTAAATGTTGATCTCACGAGGTATTTTGAGTTTGTGATGCATGACTAGTAAACGATGGTGCTAAGGATGGTATATTTCCGCAACTCCGATGGTATCACGCTTCAAAGGTCCATTCTTTATACCTTAGCATCATTTGATAGTAGTAGCTCACCCAAACTTTCAAATTCATGCATATGTGAAAAATTGAACCAAACATAAGGAATCACATATGTAGGGGGAGCTAATACTACCAAAGTGCAAAATTGGTTTTCATTTCATATCTTTGTGAAGGTTGTCATCAATTACCAAAAAGGGGGAGATTGAAAGCCCATGTTTGGTTTTGGGTAATTGATGAAACCTAGTTTGCTAACGATTGCTCTAAGTGTTTCATGAGAATTGATTAGCAAATGGCAAGATGGAGCAAAGGACCGGGTCGGTGGAGGTCACAAGTGAAGGGCAATGACGGCGTCCATGAAAATGGTGTAAGTCCATCAACAAAGGAGAAAGCCCTATTGACGGCATCCATGCAAATAGTATAAGTCCATCATCATATGTGTCCACAAGGTCCATCAAGAGATGAGAAGGAAGTTGATAAGAAACCGGGAGCTCAAGGCAAAGGTATAACCAATAGGAGCTCTTTTGGTTTTTGTGATCAAGACTCCATAGAGGGAGTGATCACATTCAGGATAGATAGCCGTACTATCAAGAGGGGCGAAATCATTGATGAAATATGGTTATCAAGTGCCACTAGGTGTTCATAATCATTGCATATGCATATAGATGCTAGTGACACTAACAAACCCCTGGAAAACTCTTTTGAAAAGGCTAACACACGTGCACAAGGTGTAGAACAATTGGTGTTAGCACATGGGAACAAAGGGTGAAAGGTTTGAGTGAAAATCCTGAGAAAACAGAGCGTCGGACCGTAGAGTCTCAGAGCGTCGGACCAATGTCTTCGGTCCGACGGCTAACACTGCTGTGAGCGTCGGACGCTTAGTCTCTGAGCGTCGGACCATTAGCCGAAGCGTCCGACGGTGCAGATCGTGCGAGAGATGACACGTGGCGAGCTCTGAGAGCGTCGGACTCTCGGCATTAGTCCGACGGTGAGCGTCGGACCAACGTCCGACGGTTTTCAGGGCTCGGGGAGCTCTCTGGAAGCGTCGGACGGCCGCGTTCGTTAGTCCGATGCGCTGTGTAGTTTCAGTCCGACGGTGCAGTGGCAGTGGGCGTCGGACCGCGGGTGTTAGTCCGACGACCCACCGTCCAACGGTTCGTTTTGGCGCGAGGAAATAGCCGTTGTGATCCAACGTTCGACTTCAAACGGCTAGTAACACGTGGCATTCATCCGAGGCGTCGGACCGTGCGGATTAGTCCGACGCTCTGGCCGTCGGACAGTCCGACGGTGCGCAGTGAACTCTAAACGGCTAGTTCTTTGTGTGTGGCTTATAAATGACGACTTGGCCGGTTTGGGGAGCATCCCTTGGCACTCCTAAACATCATAACATACTTGTGAGCCTTCCCACTTCACTCTCACTCATCCTACTTGATTGTGATCATCATTTGGTGAGTTTGGAGAGCATCAAGTGCATTGCATTGATAGAGATCATCTAGAGGCACTTGGTAGTGGTGATTCGCAGCGGTTTCTCTTGTTACTCTTGGAGTTTGCCGACTCCTAGACGGCTTGGAGCTGCGAGGATCGTTGAGGGGAGTTGGTGATTGTCTCCGCCTCCGATCAAGGTATTGTGAGGGGTTCTTGAGCCTATCCCCGTGGGAGATCGCGAAAGGCATCTTTAGTGGATTGCTCGTAGCTTGGTGGATCCCCATCTTGTGTTGGTTGTGCGGCACCCATGAGAAGGGTTTGGCGTGTGATGCCAATTAGCGCGTGAACCTCCAAGTGGGTGTATCGCTACAACGAGGACTAGCTTGCCGGCAAGCAAGTGAACCTCGGTAAAAAATCTTGTGTCATCTCTCTACCGAGGATCTCCCTTATATGTGATTGATTGGTTATATTGGACTTTATATCATCTCTTCACCGGCGGAATTGAAATCACCTTTACTCTTTACATTTGTGTATTTCTCTCTTGTGTAGCTTGTTAGTTAGTTGCTCACTTAAGAGTAGTGTAAAGTAGTAACATAGTCTTTGAGTGTGAACTAGAGATCATAGTGTAGTATACTTGTCTAGTTGGCTTGCATAGTGTAGTTTAGAGCTAGTGCTTTGCAAAGCTTGCTATTGTTACTAATCGGCTTGTGAAGTGTTGTTTGTAGATTTTTATAGGCTATTCACCCCCCCTCTAGCCATTTAGGACCTTTCACCCGTACAAAGATAGGAGTTAAGTTTGTTTTTGAACTTGTGAGCTTGTCCAAACAAGATTATCATGTATTGGAATGGACAAACAACACAAATTTGGTTTGGTGGCTATTTAGCTCCCCCTATATATGTGCATGAGTTTGAATTTTGAAGCTTGCACATATGTATTATTAGAGAGTAAATTTCCACAAATATGTGCTAGGATGGTTAGGATAAACCTTTGAAGCGTGATACCAATTGGAATTTTCATCGAAGTTGCGAAATTCTCTATCCTTAGCACTTATGATGACTAGATGATCAAAAACACTTGAGCATACTCATGAGATCAATAATATACGCAATGCTCAAATACCACTTGGAAAGTACAAGATCATCTAGCTACCACTTAAGCATGCTAGTTATCAAAACATCAATCAATTTTATACTAGCATACACCACTCAAGAACATGGCAATTGAAAAAGAGTACATATGCAAATGCATCAAGCATATGTGAGTGCACATTCCAAATCCAATAACCAAGTTCATGAGTTTGCTCCCCCTCAAGGTGAGCTTTTCTTAAGTAAAGGTTTTGATTCAAATTTTTGATCCCTTTACTTTGGCCTATTGCTCTTCCATCATCAGCCTTAATGATGGTTCATTGCAAAGCTTAAGTTCTCTCCCTTGTTCTTTACCTTATTCTTTATCTTTGTTTTTCTTCCCCTTGGCATCAAGTACCACAAAATGGTCACGGTTAAAGGAGTGAGAGACTTTGCTAGTCAAATTTTGGTTCAATCTAACAAAAGGGTCAAGTTACTTAGCTCGGTTTGAACCAAAGACAAGCTTCTTCACGCCACTAGGGGTTATCTTGCCTATGTTGAGTTAAGCACTTAGTTGCTCATTTAACTAGATTCAACACTAGGTTTGCATTCACATGAACAAGTTATATGCCATCACTAGATCAAGCAATCAATCAAGCAATAGTGATGCCATATAAACTGCAAAACCATTTTGGCTTTCAATGAATGACCTAGAGAGAATAAAATCATGTCTACATGATCTAGCAAGTCCTAACAAAGTATGAATGCGCGTGCCAAACAATGATACCTTTGCCCTACTTGGAGGATAGACATGTCATAAAATATTCATGAAGTGCATCAATACTTGTTGGAGTAATCAAGTATGTTCAATTCATTCCTTAGCTTGCAAAATCTAGCTTCATCAAGTGGCTTGGTGAATATGTCGGCTAGTTGATATTCAGCGCCCACATTTGTGATTGCAATATCTCCCCTTTCTTGGTGATCTCTTATGAAATGGTGCCTCACGTCTATGTGCTTGGTTCGAGAATGTTGCACCGGATTGGTTGTGATCTTCACTGCACTTTCATTGTCACATAGTAATGGAACCTTGTTGAATTTTAATCCAAAGTCCTTCAAAGTTTGCTTCATCCATAAGATTTGTGCACAACAATTTCCTGCACTAATGTATTCGGCTTCGGCGGTAGAGAGTGCAACACTATTATACTTCTTGGATGACCACGATACTAATGACCTTCCCAAGAGTTGACAAGTACCGGAAGTGCTCTTTCTATCAATTTTACAACCGGCATAGTCCGCATCCGCATAGCCAATCAAAGTGAAGTTTGATCCCTTGCGATACCACAATCCAATGTTAGGTGTGCTCTTCAAATACCTCAATATTCTCTTTGTAGCCTTCAAATGACTTTCTCTTGCAGAGGCTTGATATCTTGCACACATGCACACACTAAACATCACATCCGGCCTAGAAGCGGTCACATAGAGTAGACTACCAATCATAGACCTATATTGCTTTTGATCAACCAATTCACCTTCTTCATCCGGTTCCAAGCTTCCACTAGTGCCATTAGAGTTGAGATTACCTTAGCATTTTGCAATCTAAACTTCTTTACCATGTCCTTGATGTACTTACTTTGACTCACAAAAGTGCCATTCTTCAATTGCTTGATTTGGAGTCCAAGAAAGTGTTGGCATTTCTTAGCATCACTACTAAAGATAGACTATAAATCCGTCCTTAATAATAATACTAGAAACATAAGTTGACATTCCCAACCACCATTACTTCAGAAAGGTAACCCTTGGCCCTTAATGGTGCCGGCCCAGGTAATGCAGTCTGGTAATAGCAGTTAAAAGTGTCGGATTGGCCTTCCAAACCGTCATTACTTACGATATGCAAAACTGTGACACGGCGCCATGGGGTGCACAAGAATTACAATCCTTAATTAATGGTACTTAGGTACGCCAATCGATAGCTCAGTAAGAAATAAGATTATTCTGCAAGCGCACAGAACTAGCATTTCAACCCGGGTGTCGTATTTATAATTTCCCGTAGGAGGGCAATATGCATCAAGCGTGGTGTAAACATGGTCACTTATTGAGTGCAATGGTAGGCATAGAGTAAACAGGAATAAAACATGATTTCAAAATAGTGGACACACATCTGGGTCAACCTCAAGGATAAAAAGGGAAAATAAAGAACAAAAGAATATAACTAACTGAACAGGCATTGGTCATATATAATTATGCAAAGAACTACTAGCAACACATCTAATTAGTAAGTCTAGTATCAGGACTAAGTCTGGGGTGATAGGGAGATCCCCGCAGCTGGTCTGCCAGCCGATAGAGACTTTACGAACTCCTACTTCAATATCCGAACGTGGGGGAGTGCTCGGGATGGACAGGGCTGTCACCACTGCCCACCTACCTCTCTGCCCGTGGGATACCGACATATTCGCCGATCTCCGCATACCGGAGCACCATGCTCACGTATTTCAAAACAACTCCTAACCTCCATGGACCCCAACCCATCGGATTGACAGGCTAGGTTAAGAGCAACCAAGAAGGCACGGCGAACCATCACCTCATTCCAAGTTCTTCCTCTATTCATACTAATTCGATGAACAATGAAGAACGACGATGAACAAGTCAGGAACATGATACATAAACTATATTCTAGTCCATATATTATGCTCATGACAAGATCATAACTTTGCTCTAGTTCATATGCATGATCATATAAATATAATAAGAACTTCCTCATGGAAGAAGACCGAATTGTATTCATACCAAGATGATCTTTTTCTTCCAAGGAGACAAGCTCTCCTTGATAGCTCTTGCCTTGCTCACAAACTACTAGTACTACTCTAAAGATACAAATGAGAGGTGTAAGGTAGATGACTCCAAAATGATGTGTGTGTTGAATAAAAGAGCACCATCTATTTATAGTTGAACTAGGACGGTTTGGGCGTCTCCAGGTTTGGAAGGAGGTGAAACCGCCCTTGTGGAACCGCCTAGAGCACCGCCATCGAAGATTGGGCCAGGGAGGCCCCACCAGGGGAGCGGCCAGTCCTGGGGGTGGTCGCACCCTTGGCTGGGCCCGCTGACCACCGCCTTCTGGTGGTCGGTTGCTATCTGGGCCTGGGCCTCTCCCGTGGTTACGGATGGATCCAATTTAGCTTTTTGAGGTGGGCTTTCTTATTTTCTTGGTTTGCGCATTTGCGGAATACGTCGTTTGCTTTTGTGCTTCTTCCACGATGTTGTGCATTTCCACATGTTACACCATTAAACCTGCAAAACATAAACACTAGGGGTACAAGTGGAACTTGTTAGTAGTAAAAGCATATGTGCTAGAATATGTTTGTCTTTCTTCTTTTTAGTCTAAATTGGCGGCATAAAAGTGATCCATAAGGATTGGCAACAAGACCCCCAAGCTTAACCTTTGCTTGTCCCGAGCAAATAGCTAAGTATGGTTGTTGATCAGGAGTTGCTACGATGCTGATATAATTCATAGGTGTCATGCTTATAACAAAGTATTCATTCGTAATTTAAATAGGTTGGCATTCTATCCACTCTTTACCTTGATTTCTCATGGGGCCTGTAGTTTCTCCAATTTCTAGGGCGGTTGCAAGACAGAATGGTTATAACAGATTCACCAATCATTCATTCTTTGATAGACCTCCTATCCGGAGGTTTTATGAATTTTTTGTAAAATAAAACAAGTTCCTCAGATGATTCTCTTAATCTCTCAATGTGTCTGATTACCTCACCAAAGGCATTGTAGTGTTGCCTTTAAATCATACCACTAAGGCTGAGAGTGGAGTTTTTAGGTAGGTATGTGGGCATACTTATATCACCTGTATTGCTGAGTCAAAGACCAGACCATAAGGAGATACAAGTCATACACTTTGATTGAGATGTGCAAGTGTGTGGAATATAAGTATGGTGGAAACCTATCTCTAATTTTTTTTCTTTTGGGCACTCCATGCATCATGACTCTCTTTTATTGGATGGAACAAAGTCTTTTGGAGAGATATGGGCTATAGAAAGATCATCCTCTTTTTTTGAACGGGTATTTGGATTTTCTTTCCCGTTTGTTTTCTCATGCCCCTTGGTTTTCTCTTTTTTTTTCTTTTCTTCTTCTTCTTTTTTTTATATAGCCCATATCTTTTTATTGACGTATGGAAACTTATGGATGGAGAGATGTCATGATGGCGAATGCAAGGAGTGAAAATTTTGTATGAAGAATGCGCGACTCTCATAGTGAGGGTCGGTCATTTTTATTTGGTAAAAACAGAGGGCGCACCTCTCAGGGTAAGAGTTGGCGTATTTTTTTTGGTGGATGGAAGGGTGCATGTTGTGCGCAACTCTCAGGGTGAGAGTCGGCTTTATTTGGTGGGTGTACGTGAATCTCAATCATGGGTGCATGACTATAATCTCAGTAGGTCTCAGCTTTTTGACTCGACTCAAAGTTCCGCAAGCAGCATATGACTAAAGTTTTGCAAAAGTAGAGCATGTCATATGGCCTTGATAGGTATTTCATAATCATTGGGGAACTTTTGATTTTTTGAATTTTTGAAAAGAAAATTCCGGATGCCAAGTTTGTCTTAGAACAAAGTCATAGTAAAGTCTATTTGTACCATCTCATATCTTGCAATAACTTAGAAAAGGATCTTACAATTGCAACCCACAAGATTTCAAGTTCTCAGAATGAGACATTTTTAGCCAACAAACTTAAATCTTGAGGAATACTAAGTTATAACTTAGGCAAAAACGAATTATAGACATAGCAACTATTCATCATTTCAACAGAAGGGTAACTAACATATATTAGCACATATGTGAGTGGAATATTTTATTTTATTATTTATATATATATATTTTGATAAGGAAATAACATTGCAAAATTTAAAAATGTGGGAAATAAAGTGCAAGAATTTTAAAGATACATGTTACCTCTGTGGGTTCTCCTCCCCCAAGCTAGTTCAAGGCCTAGGTCCCTGGAACTGTCCCATAGACCGAAGGTAGGCCATCTGTGCCTCGTGCCGCCGCCGGTTTGCATCTTCGAGGTCCACGAAGTGCTGCTGGTACTGCTCATGCCATTGAGTCTGGATGTGAGCGTTGAGCGTACCTTGGATCTGCCTGTTTTGCAGCTCTAATCCTCCCATGCGTGTGTTGAGAATCTCTAGTGTGACCGGCTGTGGGTGAAGTGGAGGTGGCATGCCTTCAGAATCTGAGGAATGCACATGCTCGTGCTGCCTTGATCCTCCTGCCTCATGTGAGTGCTGCCACCCTGACCCTCCAGCCCCGTAAGGGTGAGGAATGTGTCCCATACCATATCCATACCCAGGGGTGAACCCAGGTGTAGACATGACAGGGGACCATCCTATCCCTGGTGTCATGGTGGGCATGACTGCTGGTGGTGTAGGTTGTACGGATGGTGTAGACTCCTCTTCCTATACTCCTATCCTTCGTGATCTCCTGCGGGAAACAGAACTCCTGCGTGCTTCTTCCTTCTCAACAAGGTCGAAGGTGAGAGATGGGGATTTATATAAAGCGAGATCCAAGTTAGGTAACGGTATCTCGTTTATATATCCCGGAAAATAAAATACCAAATTCTGTCCCGATTCGTCACATTTTAGAGTGTGGGCTTGCATGAAATAGAATTCATTGAGCATAATGCGAGGAGTGGAGAGATAAACAATAGTATTAGAACCATGAGGATCAATACTAGTGGCAAGATGAGTGATGCGTGAATTTCACATGATAGGTGTAGAAGTTTTGAAAGAATTCAACCAGTGCTTAACAATATCATAGACAGGAGCGACTTTAATCTTTTTAAGCACGGTATAAAGCAACTTCAATTCAATTTCATAAGCATGATGCGTGTCCTCTCTAGGAAAGAAATAATTAGCAATCTACTTAAGCATAAACCTCAAAGTAGGATGATGGATGTTGTTGATATTAGGTTGGAATTTTCTAGTCATATTTTGTCCGGTTATCAAGTGCCAAAAAGTATGACGATGATAACCCGAGAGAGAAAAACCCAAGTCAACAGAGCATCGCTCATGAAAGCCTAAGTGGTTAGCAAAATCCTTCCAATAAAGACTATGCTCCTTCCCAAAGCAGCGGAAAGTAATACCATAATCGACAATTTGTAGAATGCCCAAGACTTGGATGGTCAAAAGACGAGATCCAAGTTCGTGCACAGGGGCAACTTGGTTCCATCCAACATTTTCAAAAATGGTAGTAAATTCGACGTCCATACCTGTCTACTGGAGAAAGTGTGGGTCGAAGGCCGGTGTATGCAGGAACTTGCTTTCCTTGAGGAGGTTGTATGCTTGCATCTCCCGCTCGCTCTCCAAGTCGATGAAGGGGGAGTCAGCCTCGTCGATGGCGTGGCCTCTTGGTGCCTCCTCTTCTTCAAGCAGCAGGCTTTTTTCACTTGCGGGGGGGCCTTGGCTAGACTCCCCACGAGAGCGACGGCCTTTCCGAAACATGCCGGAAATCCGACCTCCGATCCCACTTATGGTGAGTGAGCTAGCACGAGAACTTGCTTTGTGGTGGAAAATGCAAGAGGTTCTTGCAGAATTTTCTTGCACTTGAACTTTGTGGAAAGTATTTGGAGAGTGGTGGAGCAAGAGAGTGATAGAGGGAGTGAAAGAATATGAGTGTGAGAGGGGTGAGGAGCTCCACCCGAACTCTCTGGTATTTATAGACTTGATCACAGGCGGGGGAGTGTTGCTTGCAACGGCTAGTAGCCGTTGGCAAAAGCCCGCGCTGTCGAGCCGTTGGGCAGGGGTGGTCGCCCCTGGGACCGGCCGGTCCCCTGATTGGGCCGGTTCTGTCCTGCCTTTTGGCAACGCCCTCCAACGGCTACCCCCAAGGGGTAGCCGGTTACGGATGACTCCCATTCGAAACTTTGCTCCAGATTTTGATTTTCCACAAATGTATTTGAAACTTTTTGGTTTTCAAAAATTAATTAAAAATAAGATTTAGATATAGCAAAATCTAAACTTCCTAAGAATGATTTTTATAAAATTTTTGGAGAAGAGTTTATTTTGGACTAAAAATAGAGTTTTATAAAACTAGAAAGAGGGGGACTCTTATTGAATGTAAGAAGGTATTTATATTATATAAATACGTTTATATTATTATTATATATTTTTATTTTTTCGAAAGGATGAGATACAATACTTGAGTGGGGGCACCTCCCCCAAGCTTGAAAGATGGTGTGAGCCCCTTCAGATATTTATTTATTTCTTTATATTTATTTATTTTTAGATAACTGCCGATGACCTTCGGCAAGGGCTCAACGTTTACAGTCTGTTGGCAAGACTCTTCTTCCTTTATTGCTCTGCAGCTGCATGAACAAACTCAGGAGAAGCCTCGGGTTGCCCTGGGATTTTTCCCATATTGTTGACAGGGATAGAAGCAACTATTTGAGCTATTTGGGTTTCTATCATTTTGTTGAAACTTGCTTGATTTTGAACAGAAAAAGACAGAGTTTCAAGCTTTGCATTTATATTTTTAAACATTTTATCGTTGAAAGACAGCTTTTTGGTCAGATTCTCATTGATCTTAGCTTGTCCTAACACGAGGTCTTTTAAGGAAGGTTGGTTTGAATTGTAATTTGAATTGAAATTATTACCTTGCGGGCGGTGTTGATTGTTCCACCCGTTATTACCTTGCTGAGGTTGGCGAAACCCATTGTTGACGTATGAAGCTTCTTCTTGGGTTTCGGGGCAGTTGTTCCCCGAGTGGCCAACGTTCCCACAGACTTCGCACGTCATGTGTGAGTCCATGGCCTGGACGGTACTCATGGTACGGTTGGTGGCACGATTGTCCAGCTTCTGCATAAGCAAGTCTATTTTTGCGGCAAGCAAGTCCGTCTCCTTCACGGTATGCGTGCCTTTTTGTGTTTTTCTTCCTTCTCCCCAACTCTGGTTGGCCACCATCTTCTCAATGAGTGCAGTTGCATCCGCGATGGTGAGGGAGAGAAATGCACCTCCAGCTGCGGCATCTACGTGCCCTTTTGACATGGCCGTGAGGCCTTCATAGAAGTTTTGAAGCGTGAGCCAATCTTCCATTCCATGATGAGGACAGGCTCGGATGTATTCCTGAAGCCTTTCCCAAGCTTCGGGGATGGACTCTAGCGAAGATTGCTGGAAGTTTGAAATCTTTCCCCTTAGAGTGCTGGTCTTGCTCATGGGGAAGAACTTGGCGAGAAACGCTGTGGAACATTTGTCCCACATGTTAACAGCTTCCTTGTTTTGGTAGAACCATTGCTTCGCTTTCCCCATGAGGGAGAAAGGAAACAAGCGGAGTCTGATGTTGTCCTGTGCGACATTCTTGATGACAATGGTGTCGCATAGCTCAAGGAAGTGTTGCAGGTGAGCATTTGCGTCCTCACTTGGCAAGCCATAGAACTGACTCACCTGCACCATCGAGATAAGGCCCGTACTGATCTCGAAATTTCCATCTCCAACATTGACAGCGGGCCCAACGGGCATGTTGGCAACAACGGGAGTGGAGTAGTCACGGAGTGTCTTGGCCATAGCGGTAGTGGCAGATGGTGCGAGAGTGACCAGTTCGTCTGCCGATGGGGTAGCAGAGGAAGAAGCGGTACGAGACCTTTTCTTCCTCAGGAGTGCTTCCGGGTTACTGGTGAAATTGTTCGGCAAAGCAAAACTGTAATACCCCTGGTATTACTGTTAACTAAAATGACATGTCATCATATCATCATGTGCATTTGCTTGTCATTAGGGCTAATAGTGTGATTAGCTTGTTTAACTCTTGTGTGTGCTTGAAGGAACCCTAATTGAGTTGTTATTTCTTGTTGATTTTTAATTTTCCTAAAACCCTAATTAAAGGCTTCAATGTGCACTTTCTAAATTTGATCAAATCTGAGGTAGGTCCCTTAATAAAAGTTGTAGAGTTTTTAATGTAGAACAACTTATATTTTGGGTGATTTTGAAGTTATGTTGAAAATTTTTGAATTAACCTCAAAACAGTGTTTCAAAATTTGAATTTAAAACTGCTTTTCAAAAACTAATGAGAATTAGGTAAAACTTCCTTAATAGAAGTTGTAGATCTCTCTGAGATGCACAACTTATATTTTGGCCAAATTTCAAGTTCTTTAGAAAAATAAAAAGTAATTTTAAATATTCAGTTTGAAATTCAAAACCCTAGTTTACCCCCTTTTGAATATTTTCAAATCTAGGCCGAATTTCAAATTGGTGCAAAAACAAAAGTTGTCCAGCACAAAAATATCTACAACTTTGCTTTTGGGCGTGGCCTCGGATTCGGTCGTTTGGCCGGTCAATTTAAGCGATTTTCTCTGAGCAAGGTACTGTACCGGCGACACTGTTCACGCGTCACGCGCGCGTCCGGCCGCGGCGCGCACGTCGCCGGCGTGCGCGACAGTGCCGCGCGTCCTCTGGCGCCGGAGCTCCGTCCGTGGTACGCGCAGCATGGAGTCGAACTCTCCCACGTCCTCTTTGGCCTGTTCCCCGGCTATTGAAGCCCCCGAACGCGCCTCCCCACCCATCTTCTTCCCCGCCACCATCGCCGGCGAACTCTCGGTCTCCGACCAAATTCGTCGGTCACCGTCCACCTCCACCCTCTCCATCTCACCGGTAGGTCGAGCACTTCCTGGCGAATCGGTTGGTGTCTTTGGAACTTGCTCTGACCCTCTGTGTGTCGCAGGGTCACCGTCGCCGCGCGTGCGCATCCGGCGGAGCGCCGCCGCGAGCTCACACCCGTCCACAGCTCTCTCCAGTGAGCCAATGCCTCGTCCGAGTATTCCTCCGTGCTCACTGACCTTCCTTGTTGCTCATGCGCCTGTTGGTTCTTCGTCTCTGACCGTAGGTTCACCGGAACGGAGTCCTCGCCGCCGGCGGAGGTCGTTGCAGCCGCGGCCACCGTCACCACCGTGCCTCTACACCATCTCGGGTCGTTCTCTCCGTACTAGTCAAGTCTCGGTGAGCTCACGAATCTTCCCATGCCCTAACCCGGCTTGATTAAGCCTTGGCCTCGCCGGAGTAGGTCCGGTCGCCGCCGCCGAGCCGCGGCGGAGGTGCCCGAGGGTGCTCCGAGTGTCTATCCTTGCCATTAGTTAGCTTGTTAGGTGCGGCTAGGAGTCCCGAGGGTCGTGGGAAGGTTGGTTTGGCCGTTGGGGTCACCGGCGGTGAGCCGCGGGCGGCGAACCGCCGGCGCCTCACCTCCGTTCGAAAACAGAGGAGGCCCAGGGGCGTCGTATTAGAAGGTGAAAAGTTCCAGGGGGGTTTTTGCAATGTCAGTGACTCTGGTGAATAGTGTGAGTTGGTCCGCGGGTTGATAACCGTGTTTTCCAGGGGGTTTTGCGCAAAAGCGCAGGCGCCGAGCGCGGGCAGGCCGAGTGGGCCGGTCTGCTTCGCTTGGGCCGAGTTGGGCCGGCTTCGGGCCGTTTTCGGTTTTCTCTTTTTCCAGGTTTTTTCCAAAGCCTTTTCCATTTTATTTTCAAATGAATAGTGCTGCAGTTTCATAATTTTGTTAGAATATTTTGGCTGATCCAAAATTCATGAGAATTTTTGTATGTTCTCTCTGAGTAGTGTAGAATTTTATAAAAATATTGTTTGTCATGTTTAAGTACTTTCTGCAGTAGGTAAAAATCCCTAAAATAAATGGAAAATGGATTTTTGCACATTTTTAATTAATTCTAGGTAACTCCAAAAATCACCAAAATTTATTTGTCTCTGTTTGGCATGAAAGACTATCTGTTGGTGAAGTTTGGTCTCAATTGGAATTAGTTTGCTCTTGTATTAAATAGATATGGGTTTATTAAATAGTAAAAAGAAGTGTAGAAAATGAATTTAGGGTTTGTGTGACTTTGGAATTGATTGTGGTTCTAGGTCAAACCCATTTAAGACCTAGAACACCCTAGTGATGTCGTTTTATGCTTGTCATATGTTTAGTTCTTGATTTCTTGCATATGCTCTTTTCCGCATCGCATTCATACATGCATTGTTGCACACGTGTAGTGCCGGTAAACGAGGAAGTCAAAGTCGAGGTGCCTGGAGGAGAAGGTTCCGAGGTGGTTCTTGAACCTGAAAGCTGTGGTGCTCCTGCCCCGACTGTTTTTGCGTTGCAAGGCAAGCCCCGGTGCATTCAACCCTCTATTTATAAATGCTTTTATCACTGGAGTTAATCAACTGCATTAAGTTGTTAGGAGTTGCGTGATGAAACAATTGATGCATTTACCATCCTTGACTACTTGTTATCCAAGGAACCTAATGATTTGAAATGAGTTGAAAAATGCTTAGTCATGCTTAAATATTAGAATTGCAAAAATGCTAATTTAAACTTGATATTTGGAATGAAGAATTATCAAGGGATGGGTATGAGTCCATGTATGATGGCAGGGTCCTTTGGCCAGGACACTGTTATTGTAATGGATGGGTTTCCCGAGTGATCGGCCATCTGTTTGGGTTAGAGTCCCAACTGATCGTCATCATCGGGAAAGGGATTTGAAAACCGGGCAGAATCCAGGGTATTTGGGTTAGAGTCCCAATGCATGGTCCCTGACGGAAAGCAGTAGGGACCGTTCGTTGTAAGGCCTGTTGTGATCATGATGAACAGCCTAGCCACATACCAATTCGGAAAGCCTAGGGTCAGGTCGCTCTATTGCTGGAACCGACAACCGCGCACTGGGAGTGGAGAGATGGCGAGAGTAGCGTGTACCCACGTGGCCGGCGTGCCTGGAGACTAGTGGAGTACTGTGCTCTCGGGTGGCGTAGGACCGGGTCCGGAATAGAAAAGCCGTGACAATGGGTTGGTATATGCAAGCTTAAGTGCTACATATGCAGTGTGGATAGAATCCCCAGCTGGGTATACTTACTTGATTCGAATCAATGTGCTCCTCGGTTATGGAGACTTGATCCTCACGTCTACCTCGAAAAGTGGTTCGAAGAATAGGATGTTTGAGAATGATGAAAAGAATAAGATAGATGGAAAAGATGAATGATGACTTATGATATTAATAAGGTTATTCAATGAGCAAAAATACTGAGATAGGATAGTAATGCTTTTCCGCTAAACTCTTACCTCCTGCTAAGCCTTACCCCTAACCTTGCATTCCAAGAGTCAGATATTTTCCTTAGTCGGGTAAGTCTTGCGGAGTACCCAGTACTCAGGGTTTGTTAACCCCGTTGCAGGAGGGCCACAGCCGGAGATTTGTCTCGACTCCTGTTGTGCTACAGTGATCGAAGAGGATAGTGGTGAGGAGTGAAGGACCCGTGGGCTGGGTTCGATTATCTACTATCTATTTATGTTGTATCGCTGTTCCAGTGCCACTGCTACTGTTTTAAGTTGGTTTGTAATAACTACACTTATTTACTATTTGAACTTGGTTTGTAATTTAAGTACTAGTTAATCTTCCGCATTTACTCTGATGTATTTTGATTATGAAATGTTGTAACTCTGTAATGGCTTCGCAATGGAGATCCTGTCGGCATACGGGCACTGATGTAGCCCGGCAGGGCTGCCTCGATCATTTGGAACACGGGTACGACTGTCAGAGGTCATTAGTGACGATGACAGGTGCCTGTGGGCCATGTGATTAAGGCGGTTCTGTTACAAGTGGTATCAGAGAGATCTATTGCTAAATCATTACGGAGTTGTTTTCGAAAACTTCAAAATATTTTGGATCTAAAATTTAAGTTAACTATTTTGAGTCCAAAACTGCTTTTCTTGTATTACTCTGTACTAGGAGTAGGGTGGCATGTGGAACAATATTATTACTATTATTATTGTTAAGCCCTATGTCTGAAGTATGTTATTAATATTTATTTACCTGCATTGATTTAAAATTTGCGTAAGAACGAATCATGCATCATGTTGATTCACATGTTAATAACTTCCTCCCTAATGTTGGGTTTTGGGATAGGATTTACCAACCTGTTCATGCTAGCCTGTTCTATCTTGTCTTACCCTCACTTTGTCCAGCTGGCTCGCACGAAGCTGACCGCACGCAAGATGGTGGGACCGCGTGGCATTTCTCGTCACCAGCTCGCTCCTAGCCATGAGGAGGGCGAGGGCTCAGGCAGCCGTCGCCGCAGCCGCAGGGAACTCAAAGAGGAGATCAGGGCACTCAAGGCCGAGGCGAGGCTAATGGAGGAGGACTTTGACCGAGCTGTGCGCAACCACTACAGGGATGTGCGCACCAACCGCGACCTGCACCGAGAGATTCACCAGGTCGAGGCCGAGGTGCAGGCGGCCATGGAGCGGGAGGCGGCAGCGCTGGAGCGTGAGCAGGTGGCAGTCCAGCAGAGAGACGAGGCTTTGGGGCGCGAGCAGGCCGCCCTTGAGCGTGTGGAGTGGGTGGAAGCCCACAATGGCAACATGCAGGCGTACATCAACACCCTGCATGAGGAGGTGCACAGGCTTAACAACCTGCTTAACCCTATCTTGGTTCCCCGTGAGGAGGACCCGGAGGGTGGCGTGGTTGTCGGGCCTGAGGACGAGGAGAGCGAGTCCGAGGAGTTGGGCTACTTCGAGCCCGTACCACTCGCCGAGGACCCAGCAGAGCCTGAGGACCAGATGGTGGAGGACGACGTCGATGAGGAGATCGTGGTCATCGACGACTAGTTGCCCGTGCTGCAGCGTTGGCAGTTGCTTGTATCTCTGTGTCGTAGTCTATGACCCTTAGAATTTTAGTTGTGGTTGGGATCTATGTGCTGTATGTCGCTAAGACTATGTATCTTGTGTTGTTATTTTTTTTTTGTTTGTGCTGTTACTCCGTTTCTATTTAAGTAATGTCAAGTCCAAGTTCTGAGTTAAGTGTGCAAATCACAGATGGTTCAGACCCGTGGTCAGTCCAGCAACCAGGGAGAGGACGGTCTTCCTGAGGCACCACCCGTGCCACCAAGCCTCGCTGATGCCATTACCGCACTTGCTAATGCGGCAAATGCTTTCGCTCAGAATCAGGGTCAGCGTGGAGAGCGCCGTGGGCGCAATAATGGGAACCAGGAAACTACCTATGTGGACTTCACCGACACCCGTCCACCGGTGTTCACCAAGGCGGATGAGCCGCTTGAGGCGGATGACTGGCTCCGTACCATGGAGCAGAAGTTTGGTTTGATCCATTGCACCGAAATCCAGAAGCCACAGTTCACAGCACAGCAGCTGCGTGGTCCCACAAGTGCCTGGTATGCTAATCTCCTGGCAGCACAACCCACCGGACACCAGCTTACCTGGGCAGAGTTTCGCACTGCATTCCGTGCCCACTACATCCCTGAAGGGATAATGAGAATGAAGCTCGATCAGTTTCTGGCATTGCGGCAGGGGGACTCCACTGTGATGGAGTACGTGACCAAGTTCAACCAGTTGTCTCTGTATGCCCCAGAGTACGTGAATACTGATGGTAAGAAGAGGAGCTGCTTTGTCAGAGGCTTGAACTACAAGATCCAGCGCAGCTTATCCAACAACCGCCACTGTACCTATCATGAAGCTGTTGACAGCGCGCTCGCTTTTGAAGAAAGTGACCGCCAACTTCAAGGAGAGAAGAAGAAGAAGAAGGCTGTTTTCTCTGGCAGCCAAAAGCGCCAGAAAATCATCTACCATCCCACCCACCACAACCGCCCACAGTACCCACAGCAGCAGGTAGTTGTGCGTACCGCCGCTACCTCCCACACCTCAAACCAGCAAAACACCACTCAGCCGAATGCCCCTGGCGTTCGTGTCACCTCACCACAGTTCACCTACAATCAACCGTGCTACAACTGTGGCCAGATGGGACACTGGTCCCGCAATTGTCCTTTCCCCAAACGGTCCAATCAGAATGCACAGAAGGGTGCTGGTGGACAGCAGCAGCAGCAGCAGGGACAGCACCGTGGACAGCAGCAGCAGGCCCAGAAGGACAAGGTGGTCAAGAAGGCTGGCCAGGTGTACTACACCCAGATCGCTGATATCCCGGAAGGAGAGCCCGTCATGCTCGGTAGGTTCCCTATTGCCGATAACCCTGCAATTACACTCTTTGATTCTGGTGCATCACATTCATTCATCAATCGTAATTTTGTCGTCAAGCATGACATACAAATTGGGGAGGTTAATGAGAATTTTATCATACAATCGCCCGGGGGGCGTATCAGTACTAAGGAAGTGGTATTTCGGGTACCCATAGAATTGGGAGGGCATAAGTTCCCGACCACTATGATAGTGCTAAAAGATCAGGACATAGATGCCATTTTGGGAATGAATTGGATGTATCAGCACAAGGCTGTGATTGATGTGCTGAATAGGACAATCAAAGTTAACATACCTGATAGTCAGTCCAAACTTCTTATCCAACTTCCATTACCCCTGAGAACCGTGAAGCAAGTCAATGCTACCTCAGTGCAAGAAATCCTGAATATTCCAGTAGTTTGTGAATTCCCGGATGTCTTTCCTGATGACTTACCTGGGTTGCCTCCGGACCGTGATGTGGAGTTTGCCATAGAGCTTAAGCCTGGTACGGCACCTATATCTCGTAGGGCGTACAGGATGCCACCAAAAGAACTGGCAGAGTTGAAGGTTCAGTTGCAAGAATTGCTTGACAAAGGTTTTATCCGGCCCAGTTCGTCACCTTGGGGCTGTCCGGCCATTTTTGTGAAAAAGAAGGATAACTCTCTCAGACTGTGTATTGACTATCGTCCTCTCAACGAGGTCACCATCAAAAATAAATACCCTTTGCCCCGTATCGATCTTCTCTTTGACCAGCTTGCTGGGGCCAAAGTATTCTCTAAGATTGACCTTCGATCGGGGTACCACCAAATAAAAATCCGTCCACAAGATATTCCCAAAACCGCTTTCACCACCAGATATGGCCTATATGAATACCTAGTCATGTCTTTTGGCCTGACCAATGCTCCTGCCTATTTCATGTATCTGATGAACTCCGTGTTCATGCCTGAGCTTGACAAGTTCGTAGTCGTTTTTATAGATGACATCCTTGTATACTCCAAAACCCCCGAAGAACATGCTAACCACCTTCGAATTGTCCTAAACCATTTGAGAGATCACCAACTTTATGCCAAGTTCAGCAAATGTGAGTTTTGGTTGGACAGAGTTCCATTCCTCGGTCATATTCTGTCCGCAGAAGGAGTGTCCGTGGATCCCAGTAAGGTCGAGGAGATTCTGAATTGAAAGCCGCCCACCACAGTGCATCAGGTCCGCAGTTTTATGGGTATGGTAGGTTACTATCGTCGTTTTATCCCAGATTTCTCCAGGATATCTAAACCCATCACCAACTTGCTGAAAAATCAAGTGAAGTTTGTTTGGTCATCAGATTGTGAGGAAGCTTTTCAGAAATTGAAGGAATTGCTAACCACTGCACCAGTGTTGGCTCAGCCGAATATCGAGAAACCATTTGATGTGTACTGTGATGCTTCGGGAACCGGTCTTGGCTGTGTGTTGATGCAAGAGGGTCGTGTCATTGCTTATGCTTCACGGCAACTCAAGCGTCACGAAGAAAACTATCCTACTCATGATCTAGAGTTGGCAGCCGTGGTTCATGCTCTGAAAATATGGCGTCATTATCTGTTGGGAAGTACCTGCAATATTTACACTGATCACAAGAGTCTGAAGTATATTTTTACTCAAGAAGAGTTGAATATGAGGCAGAGAAGATGGCTCGAGTTGATCAAGGACTATGACATCGAAGTACATTACCATCCTGGTAAAGCAAATGTGGTAGCTGATGCATTGAGCCGCAAGGTTCACTGCAACTGCTTGAATGTGAAGTTATATACTCTGACCTTGTGTTGTGAACTGGAGAGATTGGATATTGAAATGGTGCCACGGGGCAGCATAGCCAACATTAGAATTGAAACTCCTATTCGAGAACAGATCATTACCGCTCAAAAGAAAAGCAAAGGGATCAAGCACATCAAAGAAAAGATCCAAGCAGGCAAGGCTGACTGTTTCAGGATTGATGATGATGGTGTGGTTTGGTTCAAGGACAGATTAGTTGTCCCCAAGATTCCTGTGTTACGTCAAGCGATCCTCGATGAAGCGCACTCGACAAAATTCTCTATTCATCCAGGAAGCAATAAGATGTACCAGGACTTGAGGCAGAAATTCTGGTGGACCAAGATGAAGGTTGAAACTGCTCAGTATGTGGCAAGGTGTGACACAAGTCAAAAAGTTAAGGCTGTTCACATGAGACCTGGTGGAGAGCTACAACCATTGCCTGTGCCAGCATGGAAGTGGGAAGATATCAGCATGGATTTTATTGTGGGATTGCCCAAGACTACTCGGGGTTTTGATTCCATCTGGGTTGTTGTGGACCGTCTTACGAAACAAGCCCATTTCATGCCAGTCAAGAAGGACTTTAGAGCTCCAAGGTATGCTCAGTTGTATATTGAGAATCTGATGAAACTGCATGGAGTGCCAAAAACCATTGTCTCTGACCGTGGTACCCAGTTTGTCTCCAAGTTTTGGAAGGCATTTCATAAGTCCTTGGGGACAAAGCTTCTGCACAGCACTGCATATCATCCGCAAACCGATGGGCAGACTGAAAGAGTCAATCAAGTATTGGAAGACATGTTGAGAGCTTGCGCGTTGAATTACCCGGACAAGTGGGACGAGTGTTTGGCCTTGGCCGAATTCTCGTATAACAACAGCTATCAAGAAAGCATCCAAATGGCTCCATTCGAGGCCGTATATGGTAGAAGATGTCGCACACCTTTGAGTTGGTCCGAACCAGGAGAAAGATGGTACTATGGGGTAGATCTGGTAAAAGAGGCTGAAGACAAGGTTCGAGTGGTACAAGAGAACTTAAAAATAGCCCAGTCTAGGCAGAAAAGTTACGCTGATAAACGACGTCGACCGCTAGAGTTTAAAGTGGGAGATTTTGTTTATCTGAAGGTATCACCAATGAAAGGAGTGAATCGTTTTGGAGTTAAAGGCAAACTAGCCCCGCGTTTCATTGGACCCTTTGAGATCATCGAACGTGTGGGAAAAGTGGCTTACAGGTTGCAGTTACCTGAGCACATATCAGAAGTACACAACGTATTCCATGTGTCGCAGCTGAAGCAATGTCTGAGAGTGCCAGATCAAGTAATCGATGTGGAAGGAGTTCAGTTGGAACCCGACATGACTACCTCCGAATATCCAGTTCGGATTCTGGATATTAAAGATCGTGTTACCCGCAGGACTACAACCAGGTGGTATAAAATACAATGGAGTCAGCAATCTGAGGACGAAGCCACCTGGGAATCTGAAGACTTTTTGGCAGAAAAATTTCCCGAATTCTATGCTTCTTTATAGGTATAGCCTCTCCCTGTATTTGATCTTTTCTAGCCCCTTGTTTTGAGTTTTGTTTGGGTAGCTTTGATTGGAAAATTTTCTGTTTAAAAAAAATGTTATCTACCTAATCTCGGGACGAGATTTCTTTTAGGGGGGAAGGCTGTAATACCCCTGGTATTACTGTTAACTAAAATGACATGTCATCATATCATCATGTGCATTTGCTTGTCATTAGGGCTAATAGTGTGATTAGCTTGTTTAACTCTTGTGTGTGCTTGAAGGAACCCTAATTGAGTTGTTATTTCTTGTTGATTTTTAATTTTCCTAAAACCCTAATTAAAGGCTTCAAAGTGCACTTTCTAAATTTGATCAAATCTGAGGTAGGTCCCTTAATAAAAGTTGTAGATTTTTTAATGTAGAACAACTTCTATTTTGGGTGATTTTCAAGTTATGTTGAAAACTTTTGAATTAAGCTCAAAACAGTGTTTCAAAATTTGAATTTAAAACTGCTTTTCAAAAACTAATGAGAATTAGGTAAAACTTCCTTAATAGAAGTTGTAGATCTCTCTGAGATGCACAACTTATATTTTGGCCAAATTTCAAGTTCTTTAGAAAAATAAAAAGTAATTTTAAATATTCAGTTTGAAATTCAAAACCCTAGTTTACCCCCTTTTGAATATTTTCAAATCTAGGCCGAATTTCAAATTGGTGCAAAAACAAAAGTTGTCCAGCACAAAAATATCTACAACTTTGCTTTTGGGCGTGGCCTCGGATTCGGTCGTTTGGCCGGTCAATTTAAGCGATTTTCTCTGAGCAAGGTACTGTACCGGCGACACTGTTCACGCGTCACGCGCGCGTCCGGCCGCGGCGCGCACGTCGCCGGCGTGCGCGACAGTGCCGCGCGTCCTCTGGCGCCGGAGCTCCGTCCGTGGTACGCGCAGCATGGAGTCGAACTCTCCCACGTCCTCTTTGGCCTGTTCCCCGGCTATTTAAGCCCCCGAACGCGCCTCCCCACCCATCTTCTTCCCCGCCACCATCGCCGGCGAACTCTCGGTCTCCGACCAAATTCGTCGGTCACCGTCCACCTCCACCCTCTCCATCTCACCGGTAGGTCGAGCACTTCCTGGCGAATCGGTTGGTATCTTTGGAACTTGCTCTGACCCTCTGTGTGTCGCAGGGTCACCGTCGCCGCGCGTGCGCATCCGGCGGAGCGCCGCCGCGAGCTCACACCCGTCCACAGCTCTCTCCACTGAGCCAATGCCTCGTCCGAGTATTCCTCCGTGCTCACTGACCTTCCTTGTTGCTCATGCGCCTGTTGGTTCTTCGTCTCTGACCGTAGGTTCACCGGAACGGAGTCCTCGCCGCCGGCGGAGGTCGTTGCAGCCGCGGCCACCGTCACCACCGTGCCTCTACACCATCTCGGGTCGTTCTCTCCGTACTAGTCAAGTCTCGGTGAGCTCACGAATCTTCCCATGCCCTAACCCGGCTTGATTAAGCCTTGGCCTCGCCGGAGTAGGTCCGGTCGCCGCCGCCGAGCCGCGGCGGAGGTGCCCGAGGGTGCTCCGAGTGTCTATCCTTGCCATTAGTTAGCTTGTTAGGTGCGGCTAGGAGTCCCGAGGGTCGTGGGAAGGTTGGTTTGGCCGTTGGGGTCACCGGCGGTGAGCCGCGGGCGGCGAACCGCCGGCGCCTCACCTCCGTTCGAAAACAGAGGAGGCCCAGGGGCGTCGTATTAGAAGGTGAAAAGTTCCAGGGGGGTTTTTGCAATGTCAGTGACTCTGGTGAATAGTGTGAGTTGGTCCGCGGGTTGATAACCGTGTTTTCCAGGGGGTTTTGCGCAAAAGCGCAGGCGCCGAGCGCGGGCAGGCCGAGTGGGCCGGTCTGCTTCGCTTGGGCCGAGTTGGGCCGGCTTCGGGCCGTTTTCGGTTTTCTCTTTTTCCAGGTTTTTTCCAAAGCCTTTTCCATTTTATTTTCAAATGAATAGTGCTGCAGTTTCATAATTTTGTTAGAATATTTTGGCTGATCCAAAATTCATGAGAATTTTTGTATGTTCTCTCTGAGTAGTGTAGAATTTTATAAAAATATTGTTTGTCATGTTTAAGTACTTTCTGCAGTAGGTAAAAATCCCTAAAATAAATGGAAAATGGATTTTTGCACATTTTTAATTAATTCTAGGTAACTCCAAAAATCACCAAAATTTATTTGTCTCTGTTTGGCATGAAAGACTATCTGTTGGTGAAGTTTGGTCTCAATTGGAATTAGTTTGCTCTTGTATTAAATAGATATGGGTTTATTAAATAGTAAAAAGAAGTGTAGAAAATGAATTTAGGGTTTGTGTGACTTTGGAATTGATTGTGGTTCTAGGTCAAACCCATTTAAGACCTAGAACACCCTAGTGATGTCGTTTTATGCTTGTCATATGTTTAGTTCTTGATTTCTTGCATATGCTCTTTTCCGCATCGCATTCATACATGCATTGTTGCACACGTGTAGTGCCGGTAAACGAGGAAGTCAAAGTCGAGGTGCCTGGAGGAGAAGGTTCCGAGGTGGTTCTTGAACCTGAAAGCTGTGGTGCTCCTGCCCCGACTGTTTTTGCGTTGCAAGGCAAGCCCCGGTGCATTCAACCCTCTATTTATAAATGCTTTTATCACTGGAGTTAATCAACTGCATTAAGTTGTTAGGAGTTGCGTGATGAAACAATTGATGCATTTACCATCCTTGACTACTTGTTATCCAAGGAACCTAATGATTTGAAATGAGTTGAAAAATGCTTAGTCATGCTTAAATATTAGAATTGCAAAAATGCTAATTTAAACTTGATATTTGGAATGAAGAATTATCAAGGGATGGGTATGAGTCCATGTATGATGGCAGGGTCCTTTGGCCAGGACACTGTTATTGTAATGGATGGGTTTCCCGAGTGATCGGCCATCTGTTTGGGTTAGAGTCCCAACTGATCGTCATCATCGGGAAAGGGATTTGAAAACCGGGCAGAATCCAGGGTATTTGGGTTAGAGTCCCAATGCATGGTCCCTGACGGAAAGCAGTAGGGACCGTTCGTTGTAAGGCCTGTTGTGATCATGATGAACAGCCTAGCCACATACCAATTCGGAAAGCCTAGGGTCAGGTCGCTCTATTGCTGGAACCGACAACCGCGCACTGGGAGTGGAGAGATGGCGAGAGTAGCGTGTACCCACGTGGCCGGCGTGCCTGGAGACTAGTGGAGTACTGTGCTCTCGGGTGGCGTAGGACCGGGTCCGGAATAGAAAAGCCGTGACAATGGGTTGGTATATGCAAGCTTAAGTGCTACATATGCAGTGTGGATAGAATCCCCAGCTGGGTATACTTACTTGATTCGAATCAATGTGCTCCTCGGTTATGGAGACTTGATCCTCACGTCTACCTCGAAAAGTGGTTCGAAGAATAGGATGTTTGAGAATGATGAAAAGAATAAGATAGATGGAAAAGATGAATGATGACTTATGATATTAATAAGGTTATTCAATGAGCAAAAATACTGAGACAGGATAGTAATGCTTTTCCGCTAAACTCTTACCTCCTGCTAAGCCTTACCCCTAACCTTGCATTCCAAGAGTCAGATATTTTCCTTAGTCGGGTAAGTCTTGCGGAGTACCCAGTACTCAGGGTTTGTTAACCCCGTTGCAGGAGGGCCACAGCCGGAGATTTGTCTCGACCCCTGTTGTGTTACAGTGATCGAAGAGGATAGTGGTGAGGAGTGAAGGACCCGTGGGCTGGGTTCGATTATCTACTATCTATTTATGTTGTATCGCTGTTCCAGTGCCACTGCTACTGTTTTAAGTTGGTTTGTAATAACTACACTTATTTACTATTTGAACTTGGTTTGTAATTTAAGTACTAGTTAATCTTCCGCATTTACTCTGATGTATTTTGATTATGAAATGTTGTAACTCTGTAATGGCTTCGCAATGGAGATCCTGTCGGCATACGGGCACTGATGTAGCCCGGCAGGGCTGCCTCGATCATTTGGAACACGGGTACGACTGTCAGAGGTCATTAGTGACGATGACAGGTGCCTGTGGGCCATGTGATTAAGGCGGTTCTGTTACAAAAACCGCTCATACACTATCCTGTTTTCATTCCAATAAAAAGAGGAATAAAACAGTGAAGTTAGCTTGTTTAAACTACATCTAACAATGCTTTATTATGCAATCAATGTTTATGCCAGCTTAGATGTTTTTGCCCTCCCTGACAACGCCGCAGAAATGCTTGTTGGCGTTTCTTAGCATCACTACTAAACATAGACTATAAGTCCATGCTTAATAATAATACTAGAAACGTGAGTTAACATTCCCAACCACCATTACTTCAGAAAGGTAACCCTTGGCCCTTAATGGCGCCGGCCTAGGTAATGCAGTCTGGTAATAGCAGTTAGAAGTGCCGGATTGGCCTTCCTAACCGTCATTACTTACGATATGCAAAACTGTGACACGGCGCCGTGGGGTGCGCAAGAATTACAATCCTTAAGTAATGGTACTTAGGTACGCCAATCGATAGCTCAGTAAGAAATAAGATTACTCTGCAAGCGCACAGAACTATCATTGTAGCATTTCAACCCGTGAGTATTCAAGGGTGTCGTATTTATAATTTCCCGTAGGAGGGCAATATGCATCAAGCGTGGTGTAAACATGATCACTTATTGAGTGCAATGGTAGGCATAGAATAAACAGGAATAAAACATGATTTCAAAATAGTGGACACACATCTGGGTCAACCTCAAGGATAAAAAGGGAAAATAAAGAACAAAAGAATATAACTAACTGAGCAGGCATTGGTCATATATAATTATGCAAAGAACTACTAGCAACACATCTAATTAGTAAGTCTAGTATCAGGACTAAGTCTGGGGTGATAGGGAGATCCCCGCAGCTGGTCTGCCAGCCGATAGAGACTTTACGAACTCCTACTTCAATATCCGAACGTGGGGGAGTGCTCGGGATGGACAGGGCTGTCACCACTGCCCACCTACCCCTCTACCTGTGGGATACCGACATATTCGCCGATCTCCGCATACCGGAGCACCATGCTCACGTATTTGAAAACAACTCCTAACCTCCGTGGACCCCAACCCTTCGGATTGACAGGCTAGGTTAAGAGCAACCAAGAAGGCACGACGAACCATCACCTCATTCCTAGTTCTTCCTCTATTCATACTAATTCGATGAACAATGAAGAACGACGACGAACAAGTCAGGAACATGATACATAAACTATATTCTAGTCCATATATTATGCTCATGACAAGATCATAACTTTGCTCTAGTTCATATGCATGATCATATAAATATGATAAGAACTTGCTCATGGAAGAAGACCGAATTGTATTCATACCAAGATGATCCTTTTCTTCCAAAGAGACAAGCTCTCCTTGATAGCTCTTGCCTTGCTCACAAACTACTAGTACTACTCTAAAGATACAAATGAGAGGTGTAAGGTAGATGACTCCAAAATGATGTGTGTGTTGAATGAAAGAGCACCATCTATTTATAGTTGAACTAGGACGGTTTGGGCGTCTCCAGGTTTGGAAGGAGGTGAAACCGCCCTTGGGGAACCGCCTAGAGCACCGCCATCGAAGATTGGGCCCAGGAGGCCCACCAGGGGGGCGGCCGGTCCTGGGGGCGGTCGCAGCCTTGGCTGGGCCCGCTGGCCACCGCCTTCTGGTGGTCGGTTGCTATCTGGGCCTGGGCCTCTCCCGTGGTTACGGATGGATCCAATTCAGCTTTGTGAGATGGGCTTTCTTATTTTCTTGGTTTGCGCATTTGCGGAATACGTCGTTTGCTTTTGCGCTTCTTTCACGATGTTGTGCATTTCCACTTGTTACACCATTAAACTTGCAAAACATGAACACTAGGGGTACAAGTGGAACTTGTTAGTAGTAAAGGCATATGTGCTATAATATATTTATTTTTCTTCTTTTTAGTCTAAATTGGCAGCATAAAAGTGATCCATAAGGACCGCCAACAGAAGGTAACTAAGTTCACCAACCATGGACATCTCAAACTCTTTGGCCATCATTTCTCCAAACTCTTCACAAAATGCTTGACTTGTTGACCCAAAGATAATATCATCAACATAGATTTGCATGATGAATAAGTCATTACCAATCTTCTTAGTGAAGAGAGTGGTATCAACCTTACCCATCTTGAACCCTTTAGAGAGTAGGAAATCTCTCAATCTCTCATACCATGCTCTTGGTGCTTGTTTCAAACCATAAAGAGCCTTCTTGAGCTTGTACACATGATCGGGCTTCTTGTCATTTTCAAAACTGAGAGGTTGCTCAACAAATACTAATTCATTGATGTAGCCATTTAAGAATGCACTCTTGACATCCATTTGATAGAGCTTGATATTATGAGCACATGCATATGCTAATAGAATCCGTATTGCTTCCAATCTTGCCACGGGTGCATAGGTTTCTCCAAAGTCAAAGCCTTCAATTTGAGTATAACCTTGTGCAAGCAATCTTGCTTTGTTTCTCACAATAATCCCATATTGATCTTGCTTGTTTCAGAAGACCCACTTGGTACCAATCACATTGTACTTGATTGGTCTTGGAACTAATTCCCATACTTGATTTCTCTTAAAGTTGTTTAGCTCTTCATGCATAGCGTTTATCCAATCCCTATCTTTGAGAGCCTTCTCGATATTAGTGGGCTCCTCTTGTGAGACAAAATAATAGTGCTCACAAAAAGATGCTACCCTTGACCTTGTTTGCACACCTCTAATAATATCAGCAACAATTTGATCTAGAGGATGATCCCTTGCAATATGTGTAGGTTGGAGCACTTGACTTGAACTTGCATTTTGTACTTGGTCTTGGTCTTGACTTTGATCTTGAGCTTGAGCTTGAGAATCACTTGAGCTTGCTTGATTTGCATCATCTTCTACTTGCACAATAGGAGGGGTGACTTCATCATCATTTTCTTCAACTTGTCTTGGCCTAATGTCACCAATGTCCATGTTCTTCATAGCATCAACTAATTGAGGTTCTCTCACATCATCAAGATTATCCTTCTCATCTTGTGACCCATTAGTTTCATCAAACTTAACATCATGGACTTCTTCAACTATCTTATGTGCCAAGTTCCATACTCTATAGGCTTTGCTTGTAGTTGAGTATCCAAATAGGAATCCTTCATCACACTTCTTCTCAAACTTTCCCAAACGAGTGCCCTTCTTCAAGATATAGAATTTGCAACCAAACACTCTAAAGTATGCAATGTTGGGCTTTCTTCCATTCAAGAGCTCATAGGGTGTCTTCTTCAATATTGGATGACAATATAGATGGTTGCTAGAGTAACAAGTCGTGTTGATAGCTTCGGCCCAAAACTCATCACTAACATTGTATTCATTTAGCATTGTTCTTGCCATATCAATGAGAGTTCTATTTTTCCTTTCAACAAGCCCATTTAATTGTGGAGTGTATTTGGCCGAGAATTGATGTTTGATACCCAAATCATCACATAGCTCATCAATTCTTGTGTTCTTGAACTCACTACCATTGTCACTTCTCACTTGCTTCACCCTTGTATCAAACTCATTTTGGCTTCTCTTGATGAAAGATTTGAAGATTTCATACACTTCACTTTTGTCAACTAGAAAGAATACCCAAGTGTATCTAGAGAAGTCATCAACTATCACAAAGTCATACTTTCTTCCTCCAATGCTTGCATAAGTGGTTGGACCAAACAAATCCATATGCAATAGCTCAAGTGGACTAGATGTACTCATCATGCCTTTCTTAGGATGTATTCCCAATTTTCTTTCCAAATTGACAAGAACTACACTGTAACACCCGAAAAATTGCATTCTTTTAAATAGTGGGAATTTATTTAATTATGCAATTAGTTGATCATTCCAATATAGGGAAATAATAATTTTTCTCAAATATAAAATCAAACCTAGGTCATACACATGTATGATGCATTCATGCTGGAGCATTTCTTCTTTGTACTGTTGTAGATTATTTGAATTTCTCAAATATTTCAAAACCCAATTTGAAAATCCTTTTGGAAAATGGAAAAAGGAAATAGAGCAAAGCCCTTCCCCTCTCCTTTCTGGCCCGAGCAGCAGCTTGGCCTGTTTTCCACTCCTTGGCCCCAGCAGATCCAGGTCGGATGGCTCGAGGACAGCTCGGCCGACCTGCTCCCTCCTTTCCCCTTACCCCATCTGACTGCCAGCCCGACCCCAGCGCTCGGTGCTACCGACCTGTGGACCCACAGAACAGCCCCTCCCCTGTTTCCCTCTGCTGCTCGCCGAGAGTCCGGCGCGGGCAAGAAAGAGACGGCCGAAGCCGAGTTCGTCGCCGCGCTGAGAGTCCGTAGCAGAGAAGAAACGGCCGAAGCCGATTTCTCCGCTCGCCGAGTTTGTTTCAATCTTCGAGATTGTCGTCACACCTCGGGAGTATTTAAGCAACGCTACACCCCCCGTAGCCGTCACCTAACCCTAGCCGCCTCTTCTCGCCGCCATTGCCGAGCTCCCGCGAGAACCGAGCAGCCGCCGCCGCGAGCAATTGGCTCGATTCGCCACCAATTTCCTCCCGGTAAGCCTTTGAGGAGCTTCGCTGTGATCTTGTGAAGTTCCCGAGCACTTTCCCCCTTCAATTTGTGCACTGACACGCCTTCGCCGCCGTTGCAGAGATCCACCGTCCGCCGGATCACGCCGCGAGCTATCTCCGAGTCGATTTCCGACCTTCCCATTACCCTAGGTGAGCTTGCGACGCTCTTCCCGATCTATGGGTACCCTTCCCGACCTATTTCATGCACCGAGGGACGAGTTCTCCTTCTCCGGCGGCCCTCTGGCCATGACGCCGCCGTCGGCCTCTGTTTTCCGGCCGAGAGCACTGCCACCCCTCCTCTCTGTTAATCTGATCCGCCGATTTTGAATCGGACGGCCGCAGAGCAGCCCATACCGATTCGGCCGGCGTTTTTGCGAATAACTCCCTGCAGTTTTTAATGCTTAGCCCGCAGCCCTTAGCGTATTCAGTAGATTACGTTTGAAGGCGTATTTATTTTCGGTATATGTGAAAATGTGTTTTCATATTTGAATTCAAAATTGTTTCATTTATAATTTCCACGTTTTAGTTCCGATTTGAACGATTCAAATTGCGTTAGATTCGTAATTCGATGATCTACCAGTTAGTAACACTGTTTCATATGTTTTTAACTTTTAAAATTCGAGATTATATTTAATCTAATATTATTCTATTATAAATCTTGTAAAATTCATATCTTCCTCGTTTTAAATCCGATTTGCGCAAACTTTATATCGATGTGATCGTAGCAATGTGTAGATTTGTTTTATAACCTTTTTAATTTATTTTCTCTCTGTTGGTGTACTGTTCTAATGAAAACTCTTGTTGTATGCATGATTGCCCCTGTATGCGTGTGTGTTGTTATGATGGATCGAGTATAGACGGTGAGCTTTACGTGGGTGATCAAGGTCAGTACTGCGACAACCCGGATCACCAGGAGTTTGCTGATCAAGGCAAGTATTAGCATGGATCATCCTTGTTGTCCTATTCACCAAATAAATAATTATTTGCATGTGTCTTCCTTGTTAACCATAGTTACTTCCTAGTTTTATTATCCTGTTCCTTGCTACCTATGGGATTATGCATGTGGTAAATGATGCTAGTGCGTTATTGATATCATGATCATGTAAATTTGATTAATTGATTATGCAATATGATTAAAGGATGCCTTTTTAGCAACATGGAGCTAGAGGATTCGAGCATAGTTTTGTGATGCTCAAAATCCTTCACCTTTGATAACGATCTGTAAGTATGGCACCGGGACTTACAGTGCAACTATGAGGGCTATATGGCTCTGGTTTTAGCTCAGTATGAGGACCTTTTCTAGCTTGTTAGAGGTTACCGAAAGGCGCAAGAGGGGCTTGCCGACTCGGGTATAGTGCGGCCTCTGTCCATATGTGTATAACCTGCGTGACCTTGTGCCATATGGAAGGGGGGCTCTACATCTGCTTGCCGAGGAAACCTCGCGGCCCTAACATGTTAGACGAATCTTTGAAAGGCTTCATAGTGAAACCCTGCTCTCTCACCTTGGTAGTGTTATGGGAGTAATTAACCCGAGCAGATGGGAATCACGGCTCATAGTGAAAGTGCACAACCTCTGCAGAGTGTAAACTGGTATACTAGCCGAGCTCACGGTCAAGAGCGGCCTTGGACGTCTTATGGAGTAGTTATTCTTTTGGGGTGATGCTTACTTATTGCTAAATCTATTTATTGCTGCTCATTAATTATGTTTACTATGATCATGAGAATGGGCATGTTAACTTGTTGCTATCCAACTGCATAAAAGATGATTAATTAAAAGCAACCTGCTGTTAAAACCGTGTCAACCTTTTGAGCCTCATGAACCCATGCCAGTCTTGTTGAGTACGACATGTACTTACGCTTGTTTATTTTTCATTACTTGGTTAAAAATCCCGGATGGGTAACAAATGGTGATAGTGATGAGGACTACCCAGAGGAATACTAGACTTGTGCTTCACCAGTCGACGTCCCTGTGCTATGGAGCTACCGCGAGAGTTTTCTTTATATTCCGCTGTGTAATGACTTTGATATTATTCGCTATGTATTAAACATTGGTTGTGATACAATTTATGCAATTTGTTGGCTTATGTGTGTGACTGATCTCTGGGCGCACATAAGATTATGCATCCCATTTTATCCTTAAAATTGGGTGTGACAAATTGGTATCGGAGCCGTGTTGACTGTAGGACGCAAGCCTAGTTAGCACCGGATAGCCCTTAGCTTTATTATCTCTTTTTACTTGTTATATTAATTTGCTACAAGTTTTTGCTGATATCCTACCCTTGTCCATTGCAAAATTTTGACTTAATCTTAATTCTTGTAGATGGCCAACCTTAAGCGCACTGCTCGCAAGCGTGTCATGCCACCTAAGAGGTACCTGCAGCGCTTCATCTCTGGCGGACGTGTTTCCCGACCAGAGGTACCCGTGGAAGACGTACCAGTGGAGGAGTCCCAGTAGGAGGTGCCCGCAGAGGAGCCCAGTGAAGAGCCCTTGGACGACAGCTCTGAAGACGTACCTATGGAGGGCCCTCAGAAAGATGAACCTGAGAAGGTGGAGCCGCGGGGTGACCAGGATTGTGCTGGCGACCCTGACGACGCAGATGATGGAGGCAACTCGGATGACTCCGACGACCCCGAAGACGATGGCGATGATGATTGAGACCAAGGTGGAAAACCCTGGGTGGGAATGATTCACTATGATCATCATGGTGATGACTACTACCACCCGCTGCTTCTCGACTTGGTGCGCCGCTTCTACCCCAACGCCTCGGTGCTGTACAAGACGGAGTACTGGAAGCACCCTGACTACGCCGCCTACTATGAGACGAGGGTGTACATCAAGGAGGGAAGCCAGGTGAAGAATATTCACTATGCTATCTCCATTCGACTCTCCAAAGCTGCCGCCATCAAGGATGCCGCACGACAAGCTCTTATGGTGCCCCGCCATGAGAATTGGGACATCATCAAGTGGGAGATGCACCGCTACCTTCCTCGCCGTCAGAGTGGCCAAGCTAACTGCAGTATCGCCGGTCCACTTGGAGAAGTGAACGCCCGACTCCACGCTGCCTTGGAATGTTTGGCTCAGACCAACACTTTTCTGGACCAGACACTGGATGAGCTGATCACCAGGACTGAAGCTAACTACAAGCTCAGCCGGGCAGTGGATGGGTTGAACAGGCAACTCGGTGTTGGACCCCCTCCGCCATCACCAAGGTGTCCAGCTGAATCGCCGCCAAGGAACCGAGGAAACCATGGAGATGCTCACACCCGCACCGACATCGACCCCTAGAGGAGTTACCCCCAGTTAGTAGCAAAAGACGCTAGAAGCGCAAGTTGAGTCAAGTCGAGTCTAGTTCGTGTCTTGTGAACTTTTGTGCTAGATTGCTTTTCCTTATGAACAATGCTTGATTTGGAGTTTGTAATGAGTGCTGAGATTGTGGGCATGTCCGCAAAATCTCTTTATATAGGTTTGAATTAATGCATAATAGTTTGGGTTGATTATCTCAGTTTCCAGCAGTGCTGTTTTTCAGACCTCTCTGTCTTAGTTATTTTTCCTATTTATCTATATACGACCAAAAATCATGAGAAATTTTTGTGAAAAACTAGACTTCTGTAGTTTTCTTTGGCCGTAAGAATCATCTCAATATCAGTTACGGTTTGGGAGAAACAAATGTCACAAGTCAAAGTTTCTGCGCTGTCTGTTACTCTGAAATAGTTCGAATCAAATTTGTTTTTGATAAATGTAACGACAGAATCTGGAGAGATGGTATGAATAAAACTTGTAGAGTTTTTCTCATGCTTTCCAACCATGTATAGCATGTCTCTGTTTGATTTCGGGAACTCCAGATATGACTGTTTTTCTACTCTGCCGTGGTTGGATCGCGCCCAGAATTTCCCGTTCTAGTCTTTTAAGTGTTATTTCAATGGAAAAGAATTCTAAACCTCACTTCAATGATTGAACAGCAGATGGCCCACACCAGGAGGAACCCAAGGGGTGATGGTACCTCTGAAGAAAATGCTAATCCACCACCACCTCCGCCACAGCCTAACATGGAGCAGCTGATGATGATGCAAACACAGCTGATGCAGCAGATGGCCCAGAACATTCAACTGCTGCAGCGAAACAATGGCAATGGGAACCCACCTCCACCACCCTGTGACAAGAGAAGCGAATTCTTGAAGGGACGCCCGCCCACCTTCGATCATTCCAGTGATCCTCTCCAAGCTGATGATTGGCTGCGTGCAATAGAAAGGCAGCTGGAGATCGCCCAATGCAACGACGTCGAGAAGGTTCTCTATGCATCTGTACAGTTACAGGGAGCTGCTCTGGATTGGTGGGAGTCTTTCCGTTTTGGACGTGCCGAACCCATCTCTTGGGGGCAATTCCGTGAGGGGTTCCGCAATCATCATGTGCCTGCAGGGTTGATGAAGCTGAAGAAGAAGGAGTTTCTTTCTCTGAAGCAGGGAGGAATGCTAGTTGCCGAGTACCATGACAAGTTCATCCAATTGTCGCGATATGCTCCAAAAGAGGTTGAAGATGATGCCAAGAAGCCGGAGCTCTTCTTGGAAGGATTGAATGATCATCTCCAGTACCAGTTGCTTTCCCACACTTTCGTCAACTTCCAACAGTTGGTGGACAAAGCTTTGATCATCGAGAGCAAGCGCCGTGAGATAGATGAGAAGAAGAAGAAGAGGAAGTTTCAAGGGCAGTCGTCTGGAAGCAACAGCCGCTTCCGTAACAACCAGCAGCAGCCTCAGCAGCAACAACGTTTTCAGGGACAGTCTGGATTCAAGAACAATTTACAGAATCAACAACGTTCCCAGAACCAGCAGCGTTCCCAGTACCAGCAGCAAGGTGGCAATCAGGCGCCACAACTGACTGCTCCCAACAACATCCCAGTGAAGAATGGTGTCCCCAACAAGTGTTTCCGCTGTGGCAAAGAAGGACATTTGTCCTACAATTGTCCTGAGAAGCAGAATTCCCAAGCCTCCCAGAAGCAGAACAACCGGCAGAGAGTGCCACCTCGCACCGGGAAGGTGAACCATGTGTCTGTTGATACGGCACAGGAGACTCCAGAGGTCATGATGGGTACGTTCAATATCGACTCCATCCCCGCTACAATTCTTTTTGACTCTGGTGCTTCGCATACTTTCATTTCGCACACATTTGTTAGAAAGCATGGTATTCCCCTTAGTGTCATGAAACATCCTATTATGGTTTCTTCTCCGGGTGGTGTTATGCAAGCTACTCTTCAGTGTCTCCCGATTACTGTCTCATTAAGGGAGGTAGAATTCGAGATAACCCCTACCGTGCTAAATACTACCGGAATTGATCTTATCCTGGGTATGGATTGGATGAAGAAATACAACACGAACATAGAGTGTAAGGAGAAGGTTGTAACTGTCACTACACCAAAGGGAGATGAGGTCCGAGTTGAGGTTGCTCTGCAAGTGCAACAACAAGCCACAGTACATCAGCTCCGAGAAGAAGTGCAGCCGGATAACTCAGTGGTGGATGAGTTTGAAGATGTGTTTCCAGATGAGTTACCAGGTATGCCGCCTGACCGTGACATTGAATTTATCATTGAGTTGTTACCTGGTACTGCACCTATAGCTAAACGTCCATATAGAATGGGAGTTAAAGAATTAGAAGAACTTAAGAAACAAATCAAAGAACTGTCAGAAAAAGGTTTCATTCGTCCTAGTTCTTCACCTTGGGGAGCCCCGGTTATTTTTGTTGATAAGAAAGATGGTAGTCAAAGGATGTGTGTTGATTATCGATCACTGAATGAGGTCACCATTAAGAACAAGTATCCGTTGCCTAGAATTGATGACTTATTTGATCAGTTGAGAGGTGCTTGTGTGTTTTCCAAGATTGATCTCCGTTCAGGTTATCATCAGTTGAAGATTCGTGACTCTGACATACCTAAGACTGCATTCACTACTCGGTATGGATTGTATGAGTATACGGTAATGTCTTTTGGTTTGACTAATGCACCTGCCTACTTCATGTATCTGATGAACAAGGTATTCATGGAATTCTTGGATAAGTTTGTTATGGTGTTCATTGATGATATCTTAATCCACTCCAAGAATGAAGAAGAGCATGCCGAACATCTGACATTGATTTTGCAGAAGCTCAGAGAACACAAGTTGTATGCCAAGCGAAGTAAGTGCGAATTCTGGTTGAGAGAAGTTGCTTTTCTAGGACATATCGTGTCCAATGGTGGAATTTCTGTAGACCCAAGCAAGGTGGCAGACGTGTTGACTTGGAAGCCGCCAACTGATGTAACTGGCATTCGTAGTTTTCTTGGTTTAGCTGGTTACTACCGAAGGTTCATTGAAGGATTCTCCAAGCTTGCGAAGCCAATGACTTCCTTGCTAGAGAAGAATGCTAAGTTTGTGTGGTCTGAGAAGTGCCAAGCTAGTTTTGAAGAATTGAAGAAGAGATTGACAACAGCCCCAGTGTTGGTTTCGCCGGATCTGAGTAAGAAGTTCTCTATCTATTGTGATGCTTCCCGCCTAGGTCTTGGTTGTGTTCTCATGCAAGAAGGAAGAGTCGTAGCATATGCATCGAGACAGTTGAGGAAGCATGAGTTAAATTACCCTACTCATGACTTGGAGCTAGCAGCTGTGGTGCACGCTTTGAAGATTTGGAGACATTATCTTATTGGTCATAAGTGTGACATCTATACAAATCATAAGAGCTTGAGGTATATCTTCACCCAGTCAGAGTTGAATTTGAGGCAACGTCGTTGGTTGAAATTGATAAAGGATTATGATTTGGAAGTGCACTATCATCCTGGCAAAGCAAATGTTGTAGCAGATGCTCTTAGTAGAAAGAGTTATGCTAATGAGATTCGAGCAACCACTATACCCGCAGAGTTGTGTGCAGAGATGGAACGTCTCAACTTGGGAATTGTGATCAATGCTGTTGAGATGGAGGTTGAACCCACACTAGAGCAAGAGATACGAAAGGCTCAGTTGGATGATGAGAAGCTCAAAGAAATAGCAGAGAACATTGTGGTTGGAAAATCACCCGGATTCAGGCTAGATGAGAATGGAACCTTATGGTTTGGGAAGAGACTCTGTGTACCTGAAGTGAAATCCATCCGAGACGCTATATTGCGTGAAGCTCACGAGTCAGCATATTCTATACACCCAGGAAGTAACAAGATGTATTTGGATCTGAAGGAAAAATATTGGTGGGTTGGACTGAAGCGTGATGTAGCAGAATATGTGGCTATATGTGATACCTGTTAGAGAGTTAAAGCTGAACACCAGAGACCTGCAGGATTGCTACAACCACTAAAGATACCTGAGTGGAAGTGGGAAGAAGTCGGTATGGACTTCATAGTTGGATTGCCACGTACTCAGAGAGGTTATGATTCAATCTGGGTAATTGTGGATCGACTGACTAAAGTAGCTCATTTCCTTCCAGTCAAGACCACTTATGGAGGTCCTAAACTAGTAGAGTTGTATATGGAGAGAATAGTGTGTCTGCATGGAGTTCCAAAGAAAATTGTGTCTGATAGGGGCACTCAATTCACCTCACATTTCTGCGAAAAGATACATGAGTCTCTAGGTACTAAGCTGAATTTCAGTTCTGCATATCATCCCCAGACTGACGGTCAAACTGAACGGATTAATCAGATTTTGGAAGATATGTTGAGAGCTTGTGCTTTACAGTATGGAACAAGTTGGGATAAGAGTCTGCCGTATGCGGAGTTCTCTTATAATAATAGTTACCAGAAAAGTCTCAAGATGGCACCCTTCGAAGCATTGTATGGACGCAAGTGCAGGATACCCTTGTTTTGGAATCAAACTGGAGAAAGTCAAGTGTTTGGACCGGATGTGTTGAGAGACGCAGAGGAGCAAGTCCAGACCATAAGAGAGAACTTGAGAATAGCACAATCTAGACAGAAGAGCTATGCGGATACACGGAGAAGAGAACTAGCTTTTAATGTAGGAGACTATGTATATCTTAAAGTGTCCCCGATGAGAAGTGTGAAAAGGTTCAACAGCAAAGGAAAGTTGGCACCAAGGTATATTGGTCCTTTCAAGATCCTAGAGAGACGTGGAGAAGTGGCATATCAGCTAGAACTTCCGGAAAGTTTGTCCAGTGTGCATGATGTGTTCCACATATCTCAGTTGAGAAAGTGTTTGAGAGTACCAGAAGAGCAGGTTCCTGTCGAGGAAATAGTTTTCAAGAAGGGTCTCACTTATGAGGAACATCCAGTGAAAATTTTGGAAACCGCAGAAAGAGTTACAAGAAGTCGAGTTATAAAGATGTGCAAGGTGTAGTGGCATCGGTACTCTGAGGAAGAAGCTACTTGGGAAAGAGAGGAAGATCTCAGAGAGAAGTACCCGGAGTTGTTTGTAAGCACCAACTGAATCTCGAGGACGAGATTATTTTTAAGGGGGGTAGAATTGTAACACCCGAAAAATTGCATTCTTTTAAATAGTGGGAATTTATTTAATTATACAATTAGTTGATCATTCCAATATAGGGAAATAATAATTTTTCTCAAATATAAAATCAAACCTAGGTCATACACATGTATGATGCATTCATGCTGGAGCATTTCTGCTTTGTACTGTTGTAGATTATTTGAATTTCTCAAATATTTCAAAACCCAATTTGAAAATCCTTTTGGAAAATGGAAAAAGGAAATAGAGCAGAGCCCTTCCCCTCTCCTTTCTGGCCCGAGCAGCAGCTTGGCCTGTTTCCCACTCCTTGGCCCCAGCAGATCCAGGTCGGATGGCTCGAGGACAGCTCGGCCGACCTGCTCCCTCCTTTCCCCTTACCCCATCTGACTGACGAGTGGGACCCACGGGTCAGCCCTTCTTTCTCCACCTCCCTCGCCGCGCGAACAGAGACGCCGCTGCCGTGTTCATCCACCGCGGCCGAACGCGCGCGAAGCGTCCCTCTGCCGTGACTGCCAGCCCGACCCCAGCGCTCGGTGCTACCGACCTGTGGACCCACAGAACAGCCCCTCCCCTGTTTCCCTCTGTTGCTTGCCGAGAGTCCGGCGCGGGCAAGAAAGAAACGGCCGAAGCCGAGTTCGTCGCCGCGCTGAGAGTCCGTAGCAGAGAAGAAACGGCCGAAGCCGATTTCTCCGCTCGCCGAGTTTGTTTCAATCTTCGAGATTGTCGTCACACCTCGGGAGTATTTAAGCAATGCTACACCGCCCGTAGCCGTCACCTAACCCTAGCCGCCTCTTCTCGCCGCCTTTGCCGAGCTCCCGCGAGAACCGAGCAGCCGCCGCCGCGAGCAATTGGCTCGATTCGCCACCAATTTCCTCCCGGTAAGCCTTTGAGGAGCTTCGCTGTGATCTTGTGAAGTTCCCGAGCACTTTCCCCCTTCAATTTGTGCACCGACACGCCTTCGCCGCCGTTGCAGAGATCCACCGTCCGCCGGATCACGCCGCGAGCTATCTCCGAGTCGATTTCCGACCTTCCCATTACCCTAGGTGAGCTTGCGACGCTCTTCCCGATCTATGGGTACCCTTCCCGACCTATTTCATGCACCGAGGGACGAGTTCTCCTTCTCCGGCGGCCCTCTGGCCATGACGCCGCCGTCGGCCTCTGTTTTCCGGCCGAGAGCACTGCCACCCCTCCTCTCTGTTAATCTGATCCGCCGATTTTGAATCGGACGGCCGCAGAGCAGCCCATACCGATTCGGCCGGCGTTTTTGCGAATAACTCCCTGCAGTTTTTAATGCTTAGCCCGCAGCCCTTAGCGTATTCAGTAGATTACGTTTGAAGGCGTATTTATTTTCGGTATATGTGAAAATGTGTTTTCATATTTGAATTCAAAATTGTTTCATTTATAATTTCCACGTTTTAGTTCCGATTTGAACATTCAAATTGCGTTAGATTCGTAATTCGATGATCTACCAGTTAGTAACACTGTTTCATATGTTTTTAACTTTTAAAATTCGAGATTATATTTAATCCAATATTATTCTATTATAAATCTTGTAAAATTCATATCTTCCTCGTTTTAAATCCGATTTGCGCAAACTTTATATCGATGTGATCGTAGCAATGTGTAGATTTGTTTTATAACCTTTTTAATTTATTTTCTCTCTGTTGGTGTACTGTTCTAATGAAAACTCTTGTTGTATGCATGATTGCCCCTGTATGCGTGTGTGTTGTTATGATGGATCGAGTATAGACGGTGAGCTTTACGTGGGTGATCAAGGTCAGTACTGCGACAACCCGGATCACCAGGAGTTTGCTGATCAAGGCAAGTATTAGCATGGATCATCCTTGTTGTCCTATTCACCAAATAAATAATTATTTGCATGTGTCTTCCTTGTTAACCATAGTTACTTCCTAGTTTTGTTATCCTGTTCCTTGCTACCTATGGGATTATGCATGTGGTAAATGATGCTAGTGCATTATTGATATCATGATCATGTAAATTTGATTAATTGATTATGCAATATGATTAAAAGATGCCTTTTTAGCAACATGGAGCTAGAGGATTCGAGCATAGTTTTGTGATGCTCAAAATCCTTCACCTTTGATAACGATCTGTAAGTATGGCACCGGGACTTACAGTGCAACTATGAGGGCTATATGGCTCTGGTTTTAGCTCAGTATGAGGACCTTTTCTAGCTTGTTAGAGGTTACCGAAAGGCGCAAGAGGGGCTTGCCGACTCGGGTATAGTGCGGCCTCTGTCCATATGTGTATAACCTGCGTGACCTTGTGCCATATGGAAGGGGGGCTCTACATCTGCTTGCCGAGGAAACCTCGCGGCCCTAACATGTTAGACGAATCTTTGAAAGGCTTCATAGTGAAACCCTGCTCTCTCACCTTGGTAGTGTTATGGGAGTAATTAACCCGAGCAGATGGGAATCACGGCTCATAGTGAAAGTGCACAACCTCTGCAGAGTGTAAACTGGTATACTAGCCGAGCTCACGGTCAAGAGCGGCCTTGGACGTCTTATGGAGTAGTTATTCTTTTGGGGTGATGCTTACTTATTGCTAAATCTATTTATTGCTGCTCATTAATTATGTTTACTATGATCATGAGAATGGGCATGTTAACTTGTTGCTATCCAACTGCATAAAAGATGATTAATTAAAAGCAACCTGCTGTTAAAACCGTGTCAACCTTTTGAGCCTCATGAACCCATGCCAGTCTTGTTGAGTACGACATGTACTTACGCTTGTTTATTTTTCATTACTTGGTTAAAAATCCCGGATGGGTAACAAATGGTGATAGTGATGAGGACTACCCAGAGGAATACTAGACTTGTGCTTCACCAGTCGACGTCCCTGTGCTATGGAGCTACCGCGAGAGTTTTCTTTATATTCCGCTGTGTAATGACTTTGATATTATTCGCTATGTATTAAACATTGGTTGTGATACAATTTATGCAATTTGTTGGCTTATGTGTGTGACTGATCTCTGGGCGCACATAAGATTATGCATCCCATTTTATCCTTAAAATTGGGTGTGACAACACAACTTATTCTTCTCAAAGTGCACATCCTTCAAGCCTCTAACCATATCATGCTTGACCAATCTTCCAAGTTACTTCATGCTAACATGTCCAAGCCTTCTATGCCATAATCAACCAAGACTTGACTTAGAGATCAAACAAGATGAGAGTTTTGCTTCGCTATCATCGAAATCCACCAAGTATAAGTTCTCATATCTAAATCCCTTGAAGATCAAGTTGGAACCATCCATACTCACAATCTCAACATCATCAATACCAAAGATGCACTTGAAACCAAGATCACAAACTTGTGCAACCGACAATAAGTTGAAATTGAGAGATTCAACTAGTAATACATTGGATATACTCATATCATTTGAGATAGCAATCTTGCCTAAACCTTTCACCTTGCCTTTGCCATTGTCACCAAATATGATAGAATCAAACTCTTGGTTGCCACTTGTATTAATAGAATTGAACATACTAGACTCTCCGGTCATATATTGAGTGCATCCACTATCAAGCACCCAATGTCTTCCTCCGGCTTTGTAATTTACCTACAAAGAGTAAATCAATTGGTTTTAGGTACCCAAGCATTCTTGGGTCCTTAGAGGTTAGTGACCAAAGACTTAGGCACCCAAATGGATCTCATCCGTGGGTTGCCTCTTGGTGTACCAATATACTTGGTTTTAACATCCTTCACTCCCTTAGTGAGCATGTAACAAGAATCAAGGCGAATTGAAGTCGCACTAGCAAATTTGAATTGCTTGATCTTATTGGCCATGCAATATTGCTCATTATGCCCACTTGCTGCATCTTTGGCAATACCTACCGTTGGTTCTCACAAAACTAGTTTTGAAAGTGACAAAGGCGGCTTTACCTTTCTTGGGGGTATAGCCTAGTCCCTCTTTGAGGTGACTAAATCTTTGGCTACCCAAACACTTTGGCAAGCGGGCATCTCCACCACAGGTATTGCCTAAGGCACGGGTGAGCTTGTTGACCTCATCCTTGAGGTTTTTGTTTTCTACCACAAGTGAGGACTTAGAGTCATCAACTTTAGGTGAAATGGGAGTGGTAAAGCTGCAAAAAGGGTTAGAGACAATAATAGTAGAAGAAGGAATTGACTTGTCACTAAGGATGTCACATGTGGAATCCATGTCACATGTCTTGATGGATGCCTTCTTCTCATTTTCGGCCACTAGACAGGAGTGAGCTTTCTCTAATTTGGAGTGAGCTACCTTGAGGCTCTCATGGGCTTCCATTAGCCTCTCATGAGACTTCAATAGCTCATCAAAGGATTGCTCAATGGCTATCTTGCCTTTGCGCAATTCTTTGCACTCCTTTCTCTTGGCCTCAATGTAAGTGTTGTCATCATCAAACATGGACATAAGCTCATCACATGAAAGCTCCTCCTCATCACTCTCATCATCGGATTGTACCTTGGATGGCTTGGCCATCAAGCATGTAGATGGAGTGTCAAAGAGAGATAGTTTGTTGTTGAGAGCAATACTAGCAATGGCCTTCTTCTTGATGGTCTTGCTCTCATCATCACTATCATCCTCATCGGTAGAGGCATCACTATCATCCCAAGTGACACAATAAGTTTGCCCCTTCTTCTTCTTCTTAAGAGTCACATTCTTGTTCTTCTTTTCCTTCTTGTCCTTCTTCTTGCTTTTCTTCTTCTCATCATCACTCTCATTGTCATTGTCACTATTTAGAGGACAATCGGCAATGAAGTGATCCAAGCTCTTGCACTTGAATCATCTCCTTGGCTCTTGCTTGTTCTTGGAGATGAACTTCTTCTTACCTTGACCATAGCCCTTTCTCTTCAGGAAGCGCCCAAACTTGCGGACTAGAAGAGCCATGGCCTCATCATCTTCATCATCACTTGAGGTAGAATCTTCATCAACCTCAATCATCTTGGTTTTACCCTTACTCTTGGAGGATGTAGCTTTGAGAGCAATACTATTCTTCTTCTTCTTCTTCTTCTTCTTCTTCTTCTTCTTCTTCTCCTCAACCACCTCCTCGTTTTTCATGTCTTGAGTGATGATCTCTCCGAGGATTTGATTGGGCTTCTTGGTGCTCAAGTCTTCTCTTGCTAGTAATGTCTTGATGATGGCAAATCTTGCGGGCAAGCCATCTCAAGAACTTATGAGAGAAGTCTTTGTCCTTGATGTCCTTACCCAAGCTCTTCAAGTCATTGACTATCACTTGCAACCGGTTGAACATTTTCGGCACACTTTCATCATCTTCCATCTTGAAGGTGCCAAACTTCTCTCTCAATATATAGACCTTGGCATTCTTGACCTCTTATGTGCCCTCATAGGTCTCCTCCAATCGCTTCCAAATGTCATGAGCCAAATCAAGATCCTTGATTTGCTCAAATACATGAGACTCAAGTGCAGGTGTAGAGTGCATTGATTGCATGAGTATTGCACTCCATCTTTCTCTTGTCGGCTTCGGTGGGAGCTTGAGCATTCTTATACTCAATCTTTGTCTCCGTCACCTTCCATACATCAATGTGCATGGTCATGAAGTGCACAATCATCTTTCTCTTCCAATGGTCATAACTTGTGCCATCAAACTTCGGCGGCTTCCCCAACACATTGATTTGAGCCATTTTACACCACAAGGATGTTAAGCCTCAAACGGTGGTGACCTTGGCTCCGATATCAAATTAAAGGACCTTATAGGCTAGAGGGGGGTGAATAGCCTATTAAAAAATTTACAAAGCACTAAACCACAAGTTAGTAGATAAACAAGCGAGACAAAGCGATAGCTCTAGACTATTCTATGCAAGCCACCTAGCACAAAATGCTACTCACAAGATATATGCACTTAACTCACAAGAAACCAACTTCGCCGTTCCTAAGGAGATGGCACCTAAACAAGAAATAAGCGTGAGAGGAGAGACCGAGAAAGATTATACCGATGGGTTTGATGAAGTGACGTCCGCTTGCCGTGCCGAGCCAATCACCAAGAGATAGTCAATATGAAAACCAAGTAATCAATTACAAATGGAAGTCAGAAGACCAATAATCCACTTGAAGGTGGAGAAGAGAGTGAACACACGATTTTTTACCGAGGTTCACGTGATCGCCGTCACGCTACTCCTCGTTATGGCACCGATCTTCCTTGGTGGATTGCGAGCTAGGCTTCACATTCCATGGTTTGACCAACCTAAAACTTGCCACACTTAGCAACTTAGGTTAGTCCATAGGATGTCATTAATTATCAAAACCAAACTATGGCTTTCAACCCTTTACTGTGGTCAGTAGACCTTGTGCTCGTAGTTGTGAAGTGTTGATGGTGGATATACCATAAAATTCCACATTCAAACACTGTCAACAGGCCTCAGATCCAAGGGAGAATAAACACAACATGAGCATATTTTATCAATAATGAGTTTCACTTGTACTCTTAGCTTGTGATTGCAGGGAACACCAAATCAGTGCAAAAGTGAGCAGCTAGGGGCTAACTACATTGTTCGGCCAAACCATGTCATGTTGCCCCGGGCCACCAACTTTCAACATGGTGCATACAACATCAAATGAAAGAGATCAGAGCCAAGGGTGGGCCCACCCATGGGTCGGCCGAACTGCCCATGGGGCCCACCTGGCTCTGGTGACATGGCAGGATCCGTGTGACACTCCAACCAAGTCATTTCATCCATCGGATCAACTTGTGCTTTCATTCAACAGTGAAGATCAAAGGCACACGGATTGAGGCATGAAACAAAGCAAACGAGACATAACAAAGACCAGGAGAGTCTCTATGACAGGTGGGGACCACGGTGGTGGGCTCAACCCACCAGGGGTGGGTCGGCCTAACCACCATTGGTGGGCCCAGGCCACCTACACCATCACTGACTGGTGGGGACTCCTTCTAGAAGCTCCTGGTTAGGCCCACCAGTCATAGGGGGTCAGCCGAACCCCCTCTGGTGCCCAGCCAGGTCGGTTGGCCTCCACCGACTCCAAGCATGTTTCCCATGTGCTCAAATCATCAAAGCCATCCATCTTGAGGCGGTTACAAGGCGGTGATCCAAGGGTGGAGAGGCAAGGAGCATGCGGATCGCTGACGTGGCACCCCCTTGCTCTCCCCTATAAATAGAGGCTGCCCACTCCTCTTCAAGGCACATCATACAACACAAGAAGCAAACTAGAGTGAAGTTCTACTCTTTAGTAATAGTATTAGTCTAGTGTGGGAGTTAGAGTCGAGTCGAGCTACGCTCGGAGTCTCCAGAGTCGTCTACTGGAGAGTCTAGTATAGCTCTTGTACCTTTCCTTCTGCAAGACTTTATCCTTTTCAATATATTATCATTACTTTACTTCACTAAGTTCTTACTTAGTCTTTACTATTCTTTATAGTATTGTTGTGTCTTGTCTTATTCTATAGTTGTCTTATACTTGATAGTGATCTTGTCCCAACTCAACGTGTGTTAGTTCATCGCCTGTCATAGGGTGTTCTAGTTGTTGGTACGCAACTAGAATAGTGAGACTTAGTGTAAGCGTGGTGCTTAGACTAGATCTTACCTTTGATTACCGCTTGTCGCACGGATTGTTTGTGGGTGCTAGCAGGTGGTGACAGCCCTGTCTAGTCTTAGTATATCTCCACGTGTTTTAGGCAAGTTCTTAAAAGGTAGGCTCCCATAAGAGTGTAGGCGCTTCGGGTAGAGGTTTTGTCCTCTATTGTCTCGCACTACCCCCTGCACACCGGTAGTAAGGTAACTATCTTAGTATAAGTCATCTATTTGATAGGGTAAGTCACAAGAGTAAAGTAAGTGTCATTAGAGTCTTATACTCACTCGTTGTCCTCCCACCTAGCTATACTCTACTAGTTATCTTTTAGTTATCTTAACACTTGTTGTGTGTTGGTGTCATTACCTTTTCCTCTACCTATCGATTTACCCCCCTACCACTAGCTGGTACTAAGTTGGTATAGACTTAAGGATCTCTCTTTCTTTTTATTAATTATTCGTAGCAACCGCTTTCCCTTGGGATAAAAATAAATAATGATACCTTGCAATACTCTCGGGTGAAGTGCTACAGCGGTATATTCTGTGCGCTTGCGGAATTATCCAATAGACATAAGAAATACCCTCAGGAACTTCTGGCGCCGTTATCAGAGATAGCCTAACACCCTATGTCTGGTGGTTGCGCTAAGAAGTGTCAACATGAAGCAGGAGAGAGTGCACTGCTCCATGCTTTACTCTACATCAATGAAATATGTCTATACCACATCGGCGACCTACGCTTCACTAAGCTGCTTGTGGCACATAATGAATATTTTAGAAATATATAAGTAGTAGTTGTGTCTTGTATCGTTTATTTGAGAGCACTTGAACATGTTATGTGTGTAATATCTTCTAAATCGTTGTATGGTCCTATGTATGTCACGGTTTACTTGAACATGTGGTTTAAATTGTATGTCTAAGTTTCATATATTAGCACCAGTAAAACATATTCAAAAACCTAATTTCGAACACCGACAACAAAAGAACAGAAAAGAACCAGAATAAAGAAAAAAAGAAACACTTTAGTTCGATCATGAAATACAAACCGGGACTAAAGAATGCAGGCCCGTGGCTCGGTTGGCCAACATTTTAGACCTGGTTGGGGTTACAGACTGGGACTAAAGGTCCCCTCTTTAGTCCTGATTCATCAACTGGGACTAATGGCTCCACCTTTATCCGCCATCCCGATTGGGAAACCAGGAGCAAAGGGATTTTCCAACCGGGATAAAATTCCTACTATGTAGGAGTGCTAGAATCTAGGTAGGTTTACGGCTTGAGAATCAGTAGTCGCTGGACCTAGAGAGCCGCCTAGCGAGGGACCCTCTACCCCAATAACCTTTAGGACAGCTAATCTTTTCGTAGCTAAGTCGCGTAAAGGTTTACCGTTTACTAGTCAGGTTGTTTAACTGTCTGCTAGGGTGTGCGCGGCCGACATTGCTGCTCACAATGGATAGCCAAACAAACTTTATAGGCATGTATTCGAAATTCTCCCCTTCTAATGAAATACGCGAAAAAGCTAATCTTTTCGCACATGAAATGATTGGAAAATAATAAAAAAGCAAACATAATATTTTTTCCTTTTTTTGCGAATTTACACAGTACATACGCTCAAACTACACGCACACTCACCCCTGTGAACGTGAACGCACTCAAACCCTACCCCTGTGAGCACCTTTGAAAGACTACGCCGGTAGATCTCGAGGTTGACGAAGTCATCATAGATGCCTCGCTGTCGACGGGAACGTTCCCGTCGACTTACCACTAAAAGCACAACGCCGTTAAATCCTAGCCATACCTTCCTTCCTCCAATAACTTAGCTAAAATTTATAGCTAAATTTCATAGTTTACCTATTTTATAAAAAAGAAAATTTCTTGGAAAAGAAGAGATCTACAATAACTTTGCTATTTCTCATCTTTATATAACTAGCGTCCATGGTTGGCTTTATGCAACAACCAAAAATCAAGGAATATATATAGCCAACTTTCTATTTACAAAGTCAGATAGCATATCTATTGAAATCTATTTTTTTAATACAAATTTTAAAATTGTTTTGAAAACAAGAATCAACGAGCCGTTGGATTTGCTCTTCAAATTTAAAATATAGCTATATATCTTCCCTCATCAACACAATTTAGATTTCCTGGTTCATACAAATTAAACTGATAACACTCCATTTTCAGATGCAACAAATACATGAGTGTCATATATCTCGTCGTGAAGACAAGAAGATGAGACAACACACAAATAGAGTGGGACGGCTCATGCGTCCCAAATCTGAATTTGGGCTCTGAAGCTAACATCTGTTGCTTCCTCTGCGTTCTTCTGACGTGATTCCTTTTTTTTTCTCTCTCTCTCTCGACATATCAAGTGGTTTGTCAGGTCTTGCCACAAGCTTTCCACGGATTTCCATTTCATTGACCAATCCAAGTGACATTTCGTCTATAAACAAATGGAAGCGTCATCGCACAAAATAAATAAACAAATGGAAGCGGCAGCAGTCACTAGCAGATTAGGTGTAGTAAGTGGTGCAAATCCCTTTGTTTTTGTGTTGTTGCCTGCGCTCGATCGCTTCAGTTTGTCTGCTCAGAGAAACAGAGAAATTGCTGTGACTTATTCAAAACTCAAAAGCTAGTAGGAGCCTCTAGGACATGCATGTCTCAGACAAATGCATCGAGCCACATGAGAAGAAACAAGGGAAGCACGGAGGGCCATTAGAACTAACCCCTGTTATGAGTCACGAGTTTGGTCCTATGCTATTGCTCTGTCCATTTCAACTGTCTGACTGACCTGGTCGCTAGCACGAGGCAGTTATGTGTCATATAATTCATTTGATCATGTTCTGATGAACAGTACACAGGTGTTTCATTGTAAGCTGGTTTCATTGTGTTTATATATATATATATATATATATATATATATATATATAAGCGGTGACGGTGTACGTTCTAGAGACCACATAATTCATAGGAGGGGAATGTCACTGTTAAATGAGTGAAGTCTCCAAGGAGAGGCGAACACTAGGAAGATAATTTTGTAGCCAGCGAGACAAACAACCAGCTAACTAGGGTATCCAGCATTCCAGCCTCGGTTTCTCACCTGCATCCACATCTGCATCAGATCGGTCGTCGTCCTCTTCTCGTCCCCCAGATCGCAGGGTCGCGCACGAGATGATCCACAGGTGCTTCTGTTGCGTCGCCGGCGATGATGAGCCGGAGCCAACCGCCGCACCCGCCGGTCGTCGCAGGTACACATCTATGCTTCGTCACCATCGATCGTGATCCCGTGCGTGCGCTCTCCCTCTCTCTGATTTCGCGACCAGTCGAGCTGATGAATCTTGTTGTGAATATGAAGGACGAATCCGTCGAGGACACCCAAGAACAGGAGTATGGAGTATCCATGGGAGATGTACAGCCTCAAGGAGCTCCTGCAGGCGACCAACAACTTCAACGAGAGCAACAAGCTCGGGGAGGGCGGATTCGGCACTGTCTACTGGGGCCGCACCTCCAAGGGCGTCGAGGTGGTCTTGTCAATTTGATTACATGTCGTAATCTCGTAGTAATTCGTTTGTTGCCGGCGGCGGCCGGCCGGGGTTTTTATGCCATCCTGATTCCTGATCACTGATAAATTAAATGTGCGGTGCGATACGTGTTCAGATCGCGGTGAAGCGCCTGAAGGCGATGACGGCCAAGGCGGAGATGGAATTCGCCATCGAGGTGGAGATCCTCGGCCGTGTCCGCCACAAGAACCTTCTCAGCCTCCGCGGTTTCTACGCCGGCGGCGACGAGCGCCTCATCGTCTACGACTACATGCCCAACCACAGCCTGCTCACGCATCTCCACCCCCACCGCGGCTCCCCCTCCTCCCAGCAGCTTCAACCCCTCGACTGGGCGCGCCGCGTCGCCATAGCCATCGGTGCCGCCGAGGGCCTCGCGTGCGTCATCGATCATCCATGCACAATTGCACAATTGCATCGATATGATCATCTCGTTAATAACAATCCACACACACGTGTCTTGATTAATTTCAGTTACTTGCACCACGAGGCGAACCCGCACATCATACACCGGGACATCAAGGCGAGCAACGTGCTGCTGGACGCGGAGTTCGTGCCCAAGGTGGCCGACTTCGGGTTCGCCAAGCTCATCCCCGACGGCGTGTCGCACCTGACGACGCGGGTGAAGGGCACGCTGGGCTACCTGGCGCCGGAGTACGCCATGTGGGGGAAGGTCTCCGAGAGCTGCGACGTCTACAGCTTCGGCGTGCTCCTGCTGGAGCTCGTCAGCGCGCGCCGCCCGCTCGAGAAGCTCCCCGGCGGCGTCAAGCGCGAGATCGTGCAGTGGGCGGCGCCGCTCGTGGACCGCCGCAAGTGGGAGCGCATCGCGGACCCGCGCCTCGCCGGCCGGTTCGACGCGCAGCAGCTCCGCGCCGTCGTCGAGGCCGCCATGCTGTGCACGCAGAGCAACGCCGAGAGCCGGCCGGCCATGGCCCAGGTGGTCGAGATGCTCAGGTTCAGTGGTGAGCGGCGGACAACCAAGGAGATCGTGCCGGTGGTCGCCGCGAGCAGCGTGGACACCACGGACCTGGAAGACGTCACCGGCAGCACCGAACCCCTGGACAGGAGGAGCTGGAAGCTGACCAAGCTGAGGTGACGTCGATCGATCGATCGTCCGTCCAGAATTCCAAATTCAGGCATGTGTTATCATATGCAATTGAGGTGCAAATGATTAGTGCATTTCATTTAGCAGATTGCACAGTTAATTTAATTGATAAGGTCACGCAGACGCTGCTGACGGTGTTTGGTGGGAGAAATCAAGAGTTCTTAATCATCTGGCCTGCAAAGTTTTGTTTGCTTGCGTTGTGGGGTTTATTTGTTGCATTTGCTTATTATATTGTTCGATAAAATATAAAATGGGAGCTAGCTGGTGTGCCGTGCACAAATGATTATGGGTATAATCAATCTTTCTTCTGCACACAGATACACTTTGGGATATTTTCAACCCCGAAGGCCGTTACGTTTGTATGGTTTAGAGCCAGAGAAATACATAGATATGATCTATCTAGCCAATAACCAGTATTTTAGTCCCTTCCAACAACTGAATTTTGCTATACACTTACATTTTCTTATAGTGATATTTACTTCGTTTTGTTACTATATTTACAATAATTCCTTCAACGTAGTTTACTAGACAGTGTGATGTGTAGTTTGATGATAGATGCAAACCTCAGGCAAATATACGCTACATTTTTCAAAAATAAAAATATTAAATAATTTATTTTATAGATTCTAGATACCAATGAAATATATACCAAAAATATTCACAAATGCCATCAAATTATTCACAAATTTACAAATAGAAGAACAGTGAGCCAAAAAAGAACAGAGATCAAGAACAAATCTCATCTTCGAGTGGCAGAACAAGGGAGAGGAGAGGACGGTGGCGCACCATGGACGGCGGTGCTGTCACACCCAATTTTAATGATAAAATTGAATGAACCAACTTATGTGCGCCCAGAGATCAATCACACACATAAACGACAAATTACATAGTACCATCACAAGGTTCAATATATAACGAATAATATCACAGAGTCTTTACATAAATAGCAACGGACTAATAATTATAATCTCTCGCGGAAGCTCCAATTCACAGGGAAATAGTTGACTGGTGAACCACAATCCTAGTAATCCTCAGAAGAATCATCATAGTCATCTGTTACCCATCCGGAATTTTTATCCAAATATAAAAAATAAAGTAAGGGTAAGTACATGTCGTACTCAACAAGAATAACATGGGTTTATGAAGCTCAAATAAGGCTTGACACTGGTTGACAGCGGTTGCTTTTAGTTGATCATTTTTTTAGCAATTTGAATAGCAGCAATACAATATACCAAGGAACAAGATTTGCATGATCATATAAACATGATAATTAATATGTAATAAACATCAATAGAAACTTCAAATAAATCAATATTAAATTAGTTAAGTTCCTGTAAGACGTCCAAGGCCGCTCGTGACCGTGAGCACGGCTGATATATCAGTTTTACACTCAGCAGAGGTTGCACACTTTCACCATGAGTCGTGATTCCCATATGCCAAGGGTCATGACTCCCATGTCACCTCACCAAGGAAGTACGGCAGGGTACACTATGAAGTCTTTCAAAAGCCTTCCTAACATGCCACTAATCAATTCGGGCGCAATAGCAAGGGGTGGTAGAGCCCTCCTTCTAGTGGCACACACACGCAGCAGTACGCACAAAAACAGGAGCCGCAAAACAACCAGCTCGGCAAGGAACCTTTCAAGATTAACAACATGATAGAAACTAACTTCATACTTGACTAAAGCCAGAGCCATATGACCCTCATGGTTGCGTTGTAAGTCCCGGTGTCATACTTACAGTTAAGTCCTTAGTCCATGTTGCTAAAAAGCATCTTTTAATCTTTATTTCATAATCAATTATTCAAGTTCATAAGATCATGACACCATCAAGCACTAGCATCACTACTCAAATGCAATCTCATAGGTAACAAGGATCAAGTGATCAACACTAGGAATAAACACTATGGTTGCCAAGGTAGACACATGCATCATGAATTTATTGATTAAGATGAATAGGCAACAAGGATGGTCCATGCTATACTTGCCTTGATCAAAGTGCTCTGGAGAACTTGGATCCTCAGTGTACTCTTGATCACCAACGTATTGCTCACCGTCTGAACTCGATCATAAAATCACCACACAATCATCGAGGCAATCATACACGAAGCAAACAAGATCTATATTAGAAATAGTACACCAATAGTGAAAAAACATATTAAAAAGTGTATAAAAATAATCTACGCGTCGCTACGATTCCAACGATATAAAGATCACGAAAATCGGAGTTCAAACGGGAAAGTTATGAAATAAACAAGTTTTACTTTAATAAAATAATAGATTAAATCTAATCTTGAATTTTAAAAGTTGAAAACATGAGTAACAGCACATCATTAGATAGATAACGAAATTACGAATCTAACGAGACTTGAACGGATCAAATCGAAGTTAAAACAAATATTTTATGGCCAAAATAAACTGAGTGGCAAATCTGCAAATATTGAAAACGTATTTTTGAATCTAAACCGAGGAAAATACGTTTTCTAAAAAGGAAAGCGCAATCTGAAAAATACGCCAAAGGACCGTGGGTTAGAACATTAAAAAGCTCAGGGGCTCTTTTGCAAAAGTGCTAGCGAAAGGGTATGGAGGGATTTGGGCCGTCGGATATGAAACGGACGGCTTGGATTAGATCGGGGGGAAAGAGGGGCAGCGCTGGTCACCGAAGACGGGCGGCCAATGGCGGCGCTCTCGCCGGAGGATGGCCGGAGACGGCGTTTTCGGGGCTTGGAAGCTCGGTTCAGCTCGGGATCTGGTCGGGGAGCAAGAGGAGCTCAAGCTAAACCTATCTTTGGTTTCGGTTGCCACAGAGGTAGCTCGGAGAGGATGCGGCGAGCTAGGTGGCGGAACTATGGCGGCGGCGAAGCTCGGCATCATGGCTGCAGTGCACAAAACCGAGGGAGAAGGGGTCGGGAAGGTCCCTGACCTTGCTGCGAAGCTTGGAGAACAACCAATTTCGACGGAGAAGTCCTCCCGAGGAGAAATCGACGGCGGCGGCGGAGCTCGGGGCGGCGGCGGCTCTGCGGCAGCGGTTAGGGCAAGATTGGAGGGCGTGGCTTGCTCGGGAAATTGTGGGGAGGGACGGCAGGGCTCGGCCGACTTATAAAGTGGCGCGAGGGAGGCGTAGGAGATCCGGACTCGTCCGAGGATCCCGGCGGCGGACGGTTGGACATCGAGTCCGGTTCGGACTCCAGCGCGAGGAGGGAGGAGGGTCTGACGCGCGGGCCCCGCATGTCTGTCTAAGGCAGGCTGAAGGAGAGGGAGCGGCTCCAGCAAGGAAATGGGCCGGCCCACGCGGAGAGGAGTAGAGGTGGCCTCGGGCTCAGTCTGGCCAGTGGGCCACGCGAGAAGGAGCAGGCCTTCGGGCCTAGCAGAGAGGGGAGATGGTGGCAGAGTAAGGGGCTGGGCCTCGGGCTAGAAGATGGCGCCCAGGTCTGCAGAGAGGAGGGGTGAGGTTTCCTTTTTATTTTCTAAATCATTTTTCAAATGAGTTTTTCATATATGTTTGAATATTTTCAAATCTCAATAAAGTGCAAATCAAACAAAATATCTTTGAGCAGCATGGATGCAACAAATCATGTTTCTAATTCCTATGATTTATTTTAATTGCTAAAAATTATTATTTGCTAGGTTAATATGCCAAACAATTGCATAAATAAATCAATTTGTCCCTATTTTAATAAAAGCAAATTTTAGGGTGTTACAATTCTACCCCCCTTAAAATTAATCTCGTCCTCGAGATTAGATTAACTTACTCAAATAATTGGGGATACGACTTTCTCAATTCTTCCTCTCTTTCCCAGGTTGCCTCATCCTCTGAATACCGATTCCACTGAACCTTGCACATTTTTATAACTCTGCTCCTTGTGACTCGCTCTGCTGTTTCCAATATTTTAATTGGGTATTCCTCATATGTGAGATCTTCTTTAACAACCAATTCCTCCAATGGTATTTGCTCTTCGGGCACTCGCAAACACTTTTTAAGTTGGGATATATGAAACACATCATGAACACCCGACAAACTTTCGGGTAGTTCTAGCTGATAAGCTACTTCTCCGCGTCTTGCTAGAATCTTGAATGGGCCAATATACCTTGGTGCCAATTTACCTTTCATATTGAACCTTTTTACACCTCGCATAGGTGACACTTTTAGGTAGACATAATCTCCTACTTCAAATGTCAGTTCTCTTCTTCTTGTGTCTGCATAACTCTTTTGTCGTGACTGAGCCACTCTCAAGTTTTCTCTAATTTTCGCAACTTGTTCCTCTGCATCTCTCAACACTGCTGGTCCAAACACTTGAGTTTCTCCGGTTCGATTCCAAAATAAAGGTGTTCTACATTTACGACCATACAAAGCCTCGAACGGTGCCATCTTGAGACTCTTTTGGTAACTATTATTATAAGAGAACTCTGCATATGGCAAACTCTTATCCCAACTATCACCTTTTTGCAATGCACAGGCTCTCAACATGTCCTCTAATATTTGATTGGTCCGTTCTATTTGTCCATCTGTCTGAGGATGATAGGCAGTACTAAAATTCAGCTCAGTTCCCAATGATTCATGTATTTTCTTCCAAAAGTGAGACGTGAATTGAGTACCTCTGTCAGACACAATTTTCTTAGGAACCCCATGCAGACACACAATTCTTGCCATATATAATTCAGCTAGCTTTGCTCCGGCATAGGTAGTCTTAACCGGTATAAAGTGAGCAACTTTAGTTAAACGATCAACAATTACCCAAATAGAATCATACCCTGACTGAGTACGTGGCAAACCAACTATGAAATCCATACCAACTTCATCCCACTTCCATTCAGGTATCTTCATAGGTTGTAGCAAACCTGCAGGCCTCTGATGCTCAGCTTTAACTCTCTGACAGGTGTCACATATTGCTACATATTCTGCCAAATCTCGTTTAAGTCCAACCCACCAATACCTTTCTTTAAGATCTAAATACATTTTCGTGCTGCCGGGATGTATGGAGTAGGCCGAGTCATGAGCTTCTCGGAGTATCGCGTCGCGAATAGATCTTATCTCGGGTACACACAACCTTTTTCCAAACCATAGAGTACCCTGTTCATCTATTCTAAATCCGGGTGACTTACCCACCATTACATTTTCAGCTATCTCTCTGAGCTTCTCATCTTCCAGCTGCCCTTTGCGTATATCCTGCTCTAGTGTAGGTTCAACCACTATCTCCATAGCATTAGTAACCAAACTTAAATTGAGACGCTCAAATTCAGCACATAGCTCCTCTGGCATAGGTGTTACTCGCATCTCATTAGTATAGCTCTTTCTACTAAGGGCATCAGCGACAACATTCGCCTTTTCCGGATGATAATGTACCTCTAAATCATAATCCTTGATCAATTCTAACCAGCGACGTTGCCTCAAATTCATATCCGACTGAGTAAAAATATATTTCAAACTCTTGTGGTCGGTGTAGATATCACACTTTTGCCCAATAATATAGTGTCTCCAAATTTTTAACGAATGCACAACTGCAGCTAACTCAAGGTCATGAGTAGGATAATTCAATTCATGTTTCCTCAGCTGCCTTGATGCATAGGCCACAACTCTTCCTTCTTGCATAAGAACACAACCCCAGCCTTGACGAGATGCGTCGCAATATATAGCAAATCTCTTGCTCAAATCCGGCAAAGTCAACACGGGGGCTGTGGTTAATCTTTTCTTCAATTCTTCAAAATTCTTTTGACATTTTTCCGACCAAACAAACTTAGCATTCTTTTCTAATAAAGCAGTCATAGGCTCAGCAAGCTTTGAGAACCCTTCAATAAATCTCCTGTAATACCCTGCTAATCCCAGAAAACTACGAATCTCGCTAACAGTTGTTGGTGGCTTCCAATTCAGAACATCTTCTACTTTGTTAGGATCAACCGCTATACCACCATTGGAGACAATATGACCAAGAAAGGCAACTTCCTTTAACCAAAATTCACACTTGCTCCGCTTAGCATATAACTTATGCTCCCGTAATTTTTGTAGCACCAATCTTAAATGTTCAGCATGTTCCTCCTCATTTTTTGAATAAATTAAAATATCATCAATAAATACCACAACAAACTTGTCTAGTTACTCCATAAACACTTTATTCATCAGATACATAAAGTAGGCAGGTGCATTGTTCAATCCAAAGAACATCACGGTGTACTCATATAATCCATACCGTGTAGTAAAAGCTGTCTTAGGAATATCTGTAGCACGAATTTTTAGTTGATGGTAACCAGAACGAAGATCAATCTTGGAAAATACACAGGCTCCTCTCAATTGGTCAAACAAATCATCAATTCAAAGCAATGGATATTTATTCTTGATAGTAACCTCATTAAGTGACCGATAATCCACACACATCCGCTGACTTCCATCTTTCTTATCAACAAAAATAACTGGTGCTCCCCAAGGTGAAGAACTAGGCCGAATAAAACCTTTGTCTAATAATTCTTTAATTTGTTTCTTAAGTTCTTCTAACTCATTTACTCCCATTCTATATGGACGCTTAGCTATGGGTGCAGTTTCAGGCAATAACTCAATAATAAATTCAATGTCGCGGCCGGGTGGCATAACTGGCAATTCATCAGGGAATACGTCTGGAAACTCATCCACAACGTGATCTAGCTGGCTGTCAACCTCCTGGAGTTGATTAACTGTCGCTGCAGGTGGTGGTTGCATTACTACATCAACACTGACTTTGTCTCCTTTAGGCGTAGTTAACACAACGACCTTCTCCTCACACTGAATAACTGCCTTATTTTTTTTCATCCAATCCAGACCCAATATGACATCAATCCCAGCTGTTCTTATTACGGTAAAGTTCACTTTAAAGTCTACCCCCCTTAGAGCAATATTAACCGAAGGACAATAATATTGAGCTTGCATAGCCCCACCCGGTGAATTTACTAACATTGGGTTTTGTAGAGCTAAAAGTGGTATACTCCGTACTCTAACAAAACTTTGTGATACGAAAGAATGCGAAGCACCGGAATCAAAAAGAACAGTAGCGAGGATGGAGTTGACGCTGAACGTACCCATCATAACTTCTGGTGCTTCCTGAGCTGTCTCTGTGGACACATGATTCACCCTTCCTTGATTAGATGGTGGCTGATATCTACTCTTTGGGTTGCTTCCCTGGGGAGTCTGCTGGTTCTACTTCTTGAGGCAGTTGTAGGAGAGATGTCCAGTTTCTCCACAACCAAAACACTTGATGAGGGTGCCCGGTGTATTAGTCCTCATGGGAGTCTTACTCGGGGTAGCTTGCTGGGGTGTTTGAGAGGGAGTCTTCTGCTGCTGCTGAGGATAGGGGGAACGAGGTTGGTTCTGATTACGGTTCCACTGACTAGATCCCCCTTGGTTCCACTGGTTGGATGGCCCCTGGTGCTTCTGCTGAAATTTTTGCTGAGCGGTATTGGGACGCTGACGGTTGTTCCTGGTAAAACCTTGTCCATGCTTCTTCCTCTTGTTATCAGCCATCTCCTGGCGCTTGTTGTCAATCACGATAGCGCGGTTCACAAGATCTTGGAAATTGGGGTAGGTGGTTGTCATGAGTTGGAGTTGCAATCTATCATGAAGTCCCTTGAGGAAGAGACGTTGCTTGTCCTTGTCATTAGCAACATCATCAGGAGCATACCGTGACAATTGAACAAAATGATCACGGAATTTTGGCACAGACATCCGTCCTTGTTTCAGAGATCTGAACTCTGCCTGCTTCAGCTCGATCAGACCTTCAGGGATATGATATGACCTGAAGTTTTCACAAAACTCTTGCCAGGTGATAGCAGGTGCATTGTTGGGACGACCATACTGGAATGATTCGCACCAGTCTTGAGCAGCTCCTTGCAACTGTCCAGATGCATATAACACCTTCTCTTAATCGTTGCACTGCGCAATGTTGAGTTGCCTCTTCACAGCGCGGAGCCAGTCATCAGCATCTAGCGGGTCAGCGGCATGGTTGAACATAGGTGGACGACCCTTCAGAAATTCTCCTCGCTTATCTCTAGCAGGAGCTTGAACAGGCTGCGGTCCTCCAGCTGGTTGGTGCTGAATGAACTGCATCATAGTTTGCATCAGCTGGTTCTGCGAAATGATGAGGTCTTGAATGCTAGGTTACGGTGGTGGTGGTGGATTGGCATTCCTCCTGTTACCAGCCATCTGTTTTTCAACACATAAATGAGTTTTAGTATTTTTACGATCATGCAATCACGTATAAATAGCGAATCTGAATTTTCTGGGCGAGATCCGATAACAGCAGTGAAGAAAAACGATCATATCTAGAGTTTCGGAAATCGAACAGAGACGTTCTCTATACCGTTGGAAATATCAGAAAATTTTCTACAACTTCCATGTTGATCACTTCTCCAGATTCGGAAGTTAAATTAACCAAAAACAGACATGAACAGAAACTGTCCAGGCTGCCAGACTGCGCAGAAACTTCAATTTGCAACAGTTACATCTCTCAAACCGTAATGGATATTAACTTGATTCTTGTGGCAATGAAAAGGTCTGTAAATCTACTGTTCCCCATTATTTTTTCATAATTTTTGGGATTACGAAATTAATTAAGCAAAATTAATAAGACAGAGAGGTCTGAAAAATAAATTTGGTGAAACACAGATTTAACCAAAACAACTATTGATTCAATAATTTCTCAAATCTTAGACCCTAACTATGAGAGTTGTAGTCATGCCCACAATTCTCAGCACTCATTATAAAGAACCAAATCACAAATATTTCATAAGAACAAAGCAACTAACACATAGAGTTTCATACGCACACAAGACTCGACTCGACTCAACTTAGCGCTACAAGCGTCTTTTATTGCTAAGGGAATTTCCTAACCCTATGGAGCGGAATCCTTAAATGGTGGAGGTGTGGGAATCTCCTGAAATAGCTTTGGTTGGTTGAGTCTTGCTCGATATCCATCAATCTCTTGATCTGCTTGTGCGTTGGCACTCTTGGCTCTTGCCAAATCGCGTTCCAAACCATGGACTCTTCCCATAAGTGCCCAAGACAATCTTGCTAGAGCTCTAAGAGTGGGCTGATCCACTTCGGGCATAGTCATGGCGACGTCACCTTCTTCAGTCACCACGCGAGGGTAGAATCTATGGACATCTCCTTCCATATCTTCATAACGGCGACCATGGTAGTAGAGATAGGCATGAGTAGCGGCATCTTCCATGCTCTCTTCCACGGTCCCACGTGGAGTGGCGCTCTTGTGAACAGATTTCGTCTTGTAGGCTCTATGCTGTGCATCCCAAACCTTGATATTCAACTCCGTGGTCCAGTAGGTGTCTCGTAGAGGATGCGTGTGCTCCATGCTATAGTAGTGGAGAGTAGGTTGCAGGTCAGCGTAGTAGAGGGTCAGCATGTTGACGAGCGTTGTGTGGAAAAATGCATCTTCTTCTGGATACTTAGTATATTCCTCCTGGATCCATCCCATCCTCCTGGCGAGGACTTCGAGTGCGGGTGGTGCAACAGGCGGTGGAGGTGACGGAGTAGCAGGCGTCGGCGACGGAAGGATCTCTTCAACATCTTCCATGTACATAGCTTCCTCTTCACTTTCATTTTTCGGGCGATCACCACGTCGTCTTCAGCTGGAATGTCCAAAGCTCGCGGTGGGTAGTAGCCTCCGGTGCTCATGCGTGCAGTTTTGCGACCACGAACCATCTTCTCCAATATAGATCAAGACAAAGTTAGATTTAGTTTAGACTGAATATTTTTATAATGGAATAAGGATAAGGGAAGCATAAAAATTTTAGCAGTTAGCAAGTTAAGGTAGAAAGCATGAATGAGGTGAGAAAAACATCTCTAAAATTTCTAGGTTTGCGTCCTACGGTCAACCTATGCTCTGATACCAATCTGTCACACCCAATTTTAAGGATAAAATTGAATAAACTAACTTATGTGCGCCCAGAGATCAATCACACACATAAGCAACAAATTACATAGTACCATCACAAGGTTCAATATATAACGAATAATATCACAGAGTCTTTACATAAATAGCAACGGACTAATAATTATAATCTCTCGCGGAAGCTCCAATTCACAGGAAAATAGTTGACTGGTGAACCACAATCCTAGTAATCCTCAGAAGAATCATCATAGTCATATGTTACCCATCCGGGATTTTTATCCAAATATAAAAAATAAAGCAAGCGTAAATACATGTCGTACTCAACAAGAATAACATGGGTTTATGAGGCTCAAATAAGGCTTGACACTGGTTGACAGTGGTTGCTTTTAGTTGATCATTTTTTAGCAATTTGAATAGCAGCAATAGAATATACCAAGGAACAAGATTTGCATGATCATATAAACATGATAATTAATATGTAATAAACATCAATAGAAACTCCAAATAAATCAATATTAAATTAGTTAAGTTCCTGTAAGACGTCCAAGGCCGCTCGTGACCGTGAGTACGGCTGATATATCAGTTTTACACTCTGCAGAGGTTGCACACTTTCACCATGAGTCGTGATTCCCATATGCCAAGGGTCATGACTCCCATGTCACCTCACCAAGGAAGTGCAGGGTACACTATGAAGTCTTTCAAAAGCCTTCCTAACATGCCACTAATCAATCCGGGCGCAATGGCAAGGGGTGGTAGAGCCCTCCTTCTAGTGGCACACACACGCAGCAGTACGCACAAAGACAGGAGCCGCAAAACAACCAGCTCGGCAAGTAACCTTTCAAGATTAACAACATGATAGAAAATAACTTCATACTTGACTAAAGCCAGAGTCATATAACCCTCATGGTTGCGCTGTAAGTCCCGGTGTCATACTTACAGTTAAGTCCTTAGTCCATGTTGTTAAAAAGCATCTTTTAATCTTTATTTCATAATCAATTATTTAAGTTCATAAGATCATGACACCATCAAGCACTAGCATCACTATTCAAATGCAATCTCATAGGTAATAAGGATCAAGTGATCAACACTAGGAATAAACACTATGGTTGCCAAGGTAGACACATGCATCATGAATTTATTGATTAAGATGAATAGGCAACAAGGATGGTCCATGCTATACTTGCCTTGATCAAAGTGCTCTGGAGAACTTGGATCTTCAGTGTACTCTTGATCACGAACGTATTGCTCACCGTCTGAACTCGATCATAAAATCACCACACAATCATCGAGGCAATCATACACGAAGCAAACAAGATCTATATTAGAAACAGTACACCAAGAGTGGAAAAACAGATTGAAAAGTGTATAAAAATAATCTACGCGTCGCTACGATTCCAACGATATAAAGATCACGAAAATCGGAGTTCAAACGGGAAAGTTATGAAATAAACAAGTTTTACTTTAATAAAATAATAGATTAAATCTAATCTCAAAATTTAAAAGTTGAAAACATGAGTAAAAGCAGCATCATTAGATAGATAACGAAATTACGAATCAAACGAGACTTGAACGGATCAAATCGGAGTTAAAACGAATATTTTATGGCCAAAATAAACTGAGTGGCAAATCTGCAAATATTGAAAACGTATTTTTGAATCTAAACCGAGGAAAATACGTTTTCTAAAAAGGAAAGCGTAATCTGAAAAATACGCCAAAGGACCGCGGGTTAGAACATTAAAAAGCTCAGGGGCTCTTTTGCAAAAGTGCCGGCGAAAGGGTATGGAGGGATTTGGGCCGTCGGATATGAAACGGACGGCTTGGATTAGATCGGGGGAAAGAGGGGCGGCCCTGGTCACCGGAGTCGGGCGGCCAACGGCGGCACTTTCGCCGGAGGATGGCCGGAGACGGCGTTTTCGGGGCTTGGAAGCTCGGTTCAGTTCGGGATCTGGTCAGGGAGCAAGAGGAGCTCAAGCTAAACCTATCTATGGTTTCGGTTGCCACAGAGGTAGCTCGGAGAGGATGCGGCGAGCTAGGTGACGGAACTATGGCGGCGGCGAAGCTCGGCATCATGGCTGCAGTGCACAAAACCGAGGAAGAAGGGGTCGGGAAGGTCCCTGACCTTGCTGCGAAGCTTGGAGAACAACCAATTTCGACGGAGAAGTCCTCCCGAGAAGAAATCGACGGCGGCGGCGGAGCTCGGGGCGGCGGCGGCTCTGCGGCTGCGGCTAGGGCAAGATTGGAGGGCGTGGCTTGCTCGGGAAGTTGTGGGGAGGGACGGCAGGGCTCGGCCGACTTATAAAGGGGCGCGAGGGAGGCGTAGGAGATCCGGACTCGTCCGAGGATCCCGGCGGCGGACGGCTGGACACCGAGTCCGGTTCGGACTCCAGCGCGAGGAGGGAGGAGGGTCTGACGCGCAGGCCCCGCATGTCTGTCTAAGGCAGGCTGAAGGAGAGGGAGCGGCTCCAGCAAGGAAATGAGCCGGCCCACGCGGAGAGGAGTAGAGGTGGCCTCGGGCTCAGCCTGGCCAGTGGGCCGCGCGAGAAGGAGCAGGCCTTCGGGCCTAGCAGAGAGGGGAGATGGTGGGAGAGTGAGGGGCTGGGCCTCGGGCTAGAAGATGGCGCCCAGGTCTGCAGAGAGGAGGGGTGAGGTTTCCTTTTTATTTTCTAAATCATTTTTCAAATGAGTTTTCTATATATGTTTGAATATTTTCAAATCTCAATAAAGTGCAAATCAAACAAAATATCTTTGAGCAGCATGGATGCAACAAATCATGTTTCTAATTCCTATGATTTATTTTAATTGCTAAAAATTATTATTTGCTAGGTTAATTTGCCAAATAATTGCATAAATAAATCAATTTGTCCCTATTTTAATAAAAACAAATTTTATGGTGTTACAGGTGCCCGTGATCGGGACAGGATAGTCATAGTTTTGTAGCCGTAGCCATTTACTTTCATGATTCATAAAGAAACTATGACTATCCTGAACTATTTAAATTCTATAAAATTTATGAATGAAGTAATGTGGGAACCTCTCCCATAGTTTGCCTAAAAAAGTGAAAAATAGTTTCTTGTCGCTAAAAAAAGTCCTCTTAGTTTCTTGACCATTTTCCCCTCGAGCTTCGCTATTTTGGTCTTAAAACAAATTTTGTTTAGTTTTTGTCCTTCCGTTAGTTTGATGAGATAATGGTGTTAAGTTGTACACGAAATGATTATTTTGGCCATGCCACTGAATTAAAGAGATCAGCACCATGCAAATGCTTAGTATCAGTAATTTACCCATTGAGCGACAATAATTATATTATTCAAGCATAGAATCATTATTTTATTTATATATATTTGAACATGATAGCATCACACGGACCATTTAAAATGCATATAAAAGCCTGTACAGTGCATATATGTGATGTTGCTTGAAAAATTAATTTCAAGTACAACTTAACACCCGTACATACAAAAGCCCGTACATGCTGTCATGTGCAAATATATAAAAAAAATAGTGATTCTATGCTTGAAAAAATATTGTAACTTATTTTTGTAAATTATTGATACTATAAGCATCTATATGATCTCTTTCATTTGGTGCCATGGGAAAAGTAGTAATTTTGCATACAACTTAATGCCGCTATCTCATTGAACTAACAGAAGGGTCAAGGAACCAAACAAAATTCGTTTTATGACCAAATAGCCAAGTTTGAGAAAAAAAAAAAGTGAAGAAACTAAGAGACACCTTTTTAGAGCCAAGGGAATAGTAGTTTCTTAAAAAATCTCAGGTTGCAATTAATTTTTAAACAGGTGAGGTTTGTTGTTGAACATGACTATTGTGGGAACTAGAACATGGCCTAGAGGGGGGTGCCACCTTTTTGTCTTTCGTTTTGCAATGAGCCCTGAAATATGATATGGGTTGTCGACAACAAAAGTTATTGTTGTCTCAGTTTGTGGACCGACCAAAATATAGATTGGCTGATTGTGGAGTCCACAAACGTATCTAATCGATATAATTCTATTATTACTCATGAGTCACGATCGATTTCCACAGAACTCTCATCTAGATATATTTATCTAAATAAATGGGTGAAGTACTAAACTTTCCAAATGGCGGTCCCGTGATGAAGATGAGCAAATAAAATGGTGGGGAAGCTCTCTCCACCGGCGCCGCTAATTAGCGAACGTTCATTACATTCGAATCCCGCGAACGATCTTCCGACACGCCTCAACTCTCTTTTTTAGAAAAAATAATTCTCGCAGTTTTCTCTATTTGGATAGTGCTATGTCCGCATTCGCACGCTTGCTGATCCATCCCATCGCTGCATGTATACATTCATTTTCAACTAACTATGACGCAATGCTGATATAAGCGAAAAAAAAGCACAATATTTTCTATAAATTGCTTTAACTTTCGAATGGTGTATTTATTTTCAATTCTGTCTGCACTGGCATGTTCTACGTGACGAGACGAACAAAACTAGACCACATTTGCTTATGTTTCAAAAATTTTATTTTAATAACAATTTATAGTAACTTGTAACATATAACTTATGTACAAAAGTTATTAAACATAGAGGAATAAAATAATAATTTATAACTTATACCAAAACTTGAAAACACAAAAGTTATTAAAAAACTTGTAACGCAAAAGTTACACGTCACAACTTATGCAAATAAGTTTGTTACAGGAACAACTTGTGTATGTAAGTTATATGCAATGCAACCGAACAAACTGGCCTGCATGCAACATTCACAATAGTAGAAAAAAGTAAAAAGAGAGAGAAAGAAACGTCCACACCTATAGGTGTACGCACATGCAAACCAATCTGTATATACGAAAAATAAGTAAGTTTGCAACTGCAAGACGTCAACTGTTCAATTAGGAAAAAACATAGCGATCCTATCGTTGCATGTATCTTTGTCATTTAGCCGGGAAAAGAAGCCCGCGTGGTCGGATGGTTCGCTCGATTGGAAACGAGTGAACGCTCGCGTAAAGGACTTTTGGTCTCCCCACGTCTGTTTTCAAAGAAAAAAAGGCATGTTCTCTTCGGAGACAGGAGCAATTTTTAATTGAGCCTTGAAAGACCCAGATTGGACACCACAACGGCTTCCATGATTGTACTCTACATGTTTTTATAAGTGGGCCATGGGCTTTTACGATATCATATTTTTACTTGTCGAGGCCCGTTAACGGCACTAACAGGCCTAACACTATCATACTCATAGGCAGTAAGTAGATTTTCGTCCCGGGCCGAAGGGAAAAGGGCCCAAACTTTTTTTGGGGTGCGTATATATATAGTACAAAAATAAGACATCTGAAATGAGTACTACCTGCATAATAAGCACGTCACATAGTGCTTGGTGCCAATAAAAAAACGAGTCACTTGGTCATAAAAGAAGCTTAAAAAAGGGCACTCAGGTTAACACTGCTCGTCCAATCCAATAACATAACAAGAGGCAGCTAGCGGGGACAAGACCAGTGAGCAATACGTGCGACAGGTTCCCGTCGTGATCACACCAAAACTAAAGTAGAGCCCACAAAGACACAGGCTATCATCATCATAGTTATCTCGAGACAAGCGACTAGTCGACTCGGCCGCGTCCATATGGAGCATATGATCTCCCTTTTGTGCACTTTCGGTGTCAACCGATGGAGATATTTGCTCTATTCGCTTGAATTTATCAGCCAGCATCAGCCAGCCATTCACAGCCAGCCGTATAATCCAACCAACCGAACAGAGTGATTGATCCTTCGTCGTGTCCCTGTCACGTACTAGTACATGCACGTATGTCTCTCCCTCTCCTCGCTCACTCTCATCAGTGACCGTGACGACCTGAATTCACCTTGATCACTCTCTGGTGGTAACTGGTGAACAGGTAGGCAGGATATGGCCGGGGGCTGTGCAATATGCTCCAGACAAAAGCGCAAATCGTATTTGGTCGGTCAATGATCGGAAGATTTGCAGCAAAGGCCAACGCCTTCTTTTTGGTGATTATTTACTCTACAGCCGATGAATCAAGTAGCAGTAGTAGGTTTGGCACCTGTAGCCTGTAGATATGCTAGTGAAAGCATTGACACGTCCATGTACTACGCATGGGGTTAATGTCTTCGATTCTTTTTTGTATCGCATGTAGTATCATCAGCCTTGCTGTACCTGATACTGACACACGTACGTACGCATACGGAGTAGTAGACCATAAGCACGGTCGTTTTTTCGTTTCTTCTTTTGTTGTTGGATGTGGCCATGGAGGTAAAAGAATAGAAGCAAGAATTAAACTAGCAGTAGCCACGAGCAATGATCGCACGTACCACTTCTGTGGAAACAGGAGGCCTGCATGCGTTCGGGGGAGGAGGATGGAAATGGTGGAACGGGGGGGAATTCGTTGCAGGAACGCCCACTTTCAGAGGATTAACAGTGCATTTTCCCCATTCTCTGAGACAACAATGGGCGATGACAGGATCCTCGCACGACAATAACCCGATAAAAAAAAAACTATCGTTTTAGATTTTTTTTAAAATTATGTTTGACCGTTCGTCTTACTTAAAAAATTTATACAAAACACAAAATCAATTAATAATTATTAAAATATCTCTAATGATAAACTAAATTATAGTAAAATGAATGGTATTACTATAAAATTTTTAAATAAGACTAATGGTCAAACATAATGTTTATAAAGTCTAAAACGATAGTTTTTATGGGACGGAGGAGTATACTATAATGGAACCAGTACATACTACTACTTTCTGCCGCTTTCATAAAAGGTGTACCTACGCCGAACTGTTCATGGCACAGATCAACAGGTTTTACTACGATTGATTGGTGAACAGTGTGCAGAGTTAATGAGTTCTTCTGCCAGTCTGATTCTTCTGCGAAATTTACATTTTCACCTGTAGCGCTAGGAGTACGTATTTTGTAATACTTCTCCTGATTGTCCAAATATTTTGGAATTTAAACACTGTTACAACATAGAATCTTTTTTAATAAATATCTAATAATGATTAAGTAGGTTTAAAAGACTTGTCTCGTGGGTTTTGCAGAAACTGGAAAAACAAAATATCCTATACATGTGTTCAAAAAATAATTTGATTTTTTTATTTAGAATTTGGAAGAGATCTACTAAATAGGACCGTAGTAGGAGTAGGGGTACTCCCTCCATCCACTAATAAGTGCACCTCTCACTTATCGTGAAATCAAATATTCTTTTTTGACAAAGTACGTAGAAAATAATATTGATGTTTATATCTTCAAATAAATTTAGTGTAAAACTATACTCAATGAGCAAGCTAATGATACTTATTACACATCATAAGTATCAATATTCTTTTGTATAAATATGGTTAAATTTAAAAAAGTTTGACTTCTCGATATGTGTCGTTTTTGACTTTTTAAAATCGACCGTTTGACCATTCGCCTTACTCAAAAAATTTTACGAAAATATAAAAATAAACAAATCAAGATTAAAGTACTTCTAATAATAAATTATTTCAAAATAAAATAATTTTTTATATAAGCTTTTTTAATAGGACTCAAAAGAGATAGTTAAAATTATAGAACGATATTTATTTTAGTACAGAGTGAATACGTTGAAATCTGTCTGCCAGAATTGCCACCACTATTGAAGAAAATCAACCTGAGAGCTGCGTCAGAAATCAGAAATGTCTGCTGCCTGAAGCCAGTCGCGCCCGCGGGCGTTCTCCCTCCGCGTGCAAGCCCAACAGGCGAGGCAGCTCAGACTCCACAGTGCGACAGCTTACCCCGCAAATCCAGCCACGCGTCCCGAGGGGAGTGGGAAGGGCGCATGCAGCAGCCGCACGCCGCAGCCCGCCTCGCGGCCGTGTCTCCCGCACCCATCCGGCCATCCCGTCGAGCGGGTGCCCTGCCCAGTTCGTTACGCGTTGGGATCGGCGCACGGCGCGGCGCGGCGCGCTGGGCACGGACGAGATCACATCGTCCATTCGCCCGCGACCCCGCCCGGCCCGCCCCCGCCGCTCCGCATTGTTCCCTCCGTGTACGTGTCCGCGCCAGCGCGCGCGCGCGATTCCCCGCACGACGAGACGTGGGCGCGCGCGGCGGCAATCAGCGGCGCGGGCGCAGCCGCCCAGTCCACAATCTCGCTCGCGTCGCACGGGCGGGACCACGCGCGCGGGGCCCGGGCCGCGGGAGGCACGGCGGACGTGGCTGCCACAGTTAAGAAATAAAATAAAGAAAAGGAAAGGAGAGGAGAAGCGGAACGGAAAGGCAAAGGCTCTTCAAGGGTCAACTGGGGGTACAACGGGTAACAGCGGCGCACGGCTCGAGGCGCAGGGCTGCTTGCTGCAGCCAGCCGGCCAGCCAACGGCCTGCACGCAGGCCTCTTCCGGCTTCGCTTCATTATTGGGGCCCGGACTTTCTCAGCACAGCAGGCACTGCAGCGCGGCGGCCTTGGGATCCTGTTCCCAACTTTTTCCACCCCGTCCCAAGCTTGCAAGAGCCCCCCTTGCCCTTTTTATCGCTGCAGTAGTGCAGTACCTGTGGGGTGGGGACAGTAAAAACTGCTGCGTGCCTGTGCCGTCCCGGCGGAGCTTTGTCGAGGAGACGGTCCCTGCCGGCTCGATGCTCCTACCCCTGTTACTAACCCCTGTTACTACTACTGCCCGGCGAAGATGAAGATGCAGAAAGCAGCGGCAACAGCCGCCTGGAGCATCTTGACTTTGCGGCCAACCTACATTGCCCTGTCCGCTTGCAGGGTCTGTTGGGAACTTAGAAATTTCAAAAAAAAAACACCTTAATTTTACAGAAATTAGTTCAGTTTTACATGAAAAATTCGCATAATAAACAGACCCTAAGATAAGACAAACTTGTTCTTTGAAAGTTCAAACTAGTACTATATGTATTGCTCCATTGGCTCATGGTTTCTTAGGGCACTCACAATACATACTTTAGTATGATAACAAAAAGCATACTCTAAGTGTGTCCGTAATGGTGCTAGCTACCGGGCTGTTTGGTTGCTAGCCATATTTTGTAGAGAAAATTATTTCCTCGGCCTGAAAAAAGTTCGACTTAGTTTCTTGGCCCTATTTTCATCGAACTTTCTTATTTGGCCCTAAAACGAAATTTGTTTATTTTCTTAGCCCTTCTGTCCACTTTAAAAAATCATAACTCTTCGATATGACATCGGATAAAGATGATTTTTATATGAAAATTATAGGTCTCGACGAGATCTACAACTTTATAGTTTTAAGTTTTTTCATTTGAGAAAGTTCAGATACCCAAAAACATTAATATATTATATTTATGTTTTTTGACATCTAAACTTCCTCAAATGAAAAAACTTAAAACTATACAGTTGTAGATCTCATCGAGAACTACAATTTTCATATAAAAATCATCTTCATCCGATGTCATATCGAAGAGTTATGATTTTTCAAAGTGGACAGAAGGGCTAAGAAAATAAGCAAATTTCGTTTTAGGGCCAAATAACAAAGGTCGATGAAAATAGGGCCAAGAAACTAAGTCAAACTTTTTTCAGGACCGAGAAAATAATTTCCCCTATTTTGTAACTATTTGCCAACAAAATTTGTCACGCTTGTCTAAGTTGAGGGGCTCAGATTTTTTACCACAACTTAAGTCTAAGGAAATCATGTCACTATTTTTTTGAGTCACTGACGCGTAAGACCTAGTTTGCTCAAAGGGAATCTTGCCATAATTATGACTGCAACCAAACTGCTGACAAGTTAGTCAAACTTGTCTAACTTTAGACATGGCAGCCCGTGCCAAAGTATGGCTGGCAACCAAACATCCTCGTAGCAAACTAATGTGGAGGTGAGAGATAAAAGTAAAGACTATTTTATATATCTCCTGTACGAAGGAACTCATATGTTTGTCTTTTAGATTTTTGAACCACGTGAAATATATAGGCTATTTTTCGTCGTCAGTGACTACTATTTCCTACGTTTTTGCATGTTCACATTATAATAGCTATCCATATAGCTAACTATTAGGGATGTCCTATTGTAGAGTCTATGTATATTGATTATCCTTTTATTTATATCTTTTTGCTGATGTGACAGTATATTTATAGAAAAGAGAGAAAAAAGTACCAAAACTTTAGGTATTATTAGCATACGTGCCCGTGCATTGCAACGGAACTCAACACATGAAAGAATCGGCCTCCGTGATATTGCTAGATGCAAAGCTATTTTATACTTAGATGAAGACGGAAAACAAAATAAGAGACAAATTTTGTTTTTTTAGTTAAGTATATAATAGAAGTATAATTTCTGCAATCAAACTTTCGGTACATAGCAAAATTCATTAACTGTTAGCCATACATGATTGTTTGTGATAGCTGGACACGTATACCTGATCATCACGTTGTGCATGTCTTCTTTTTTAAAAAAAAATAGGTGAGGCTCATCTACATGGTGATCATAACCCTCGTGTCAGCTGTACATTTCTCACTGTGCACGGTAAGGCCCGGGCCTCACCCCCTTTTTCCCTTTTTTTCCCCCTCAATTTTATAGCTTCTCTTTCTTATTTCCTATTCACCCGCTTCATATCTAGTCGTTTCTAGCCCAGCACTCTAATTAACAATTTCTCCTATGCTGGTTTCATTAGTTAATTTTACCAATGTTTAACGATAAATTAGAACAAATTAAAGTACGTGGCCACATTGTAGTGTTGTCGCCGGTGATCAACGCGTCGACGCATCACCAGCTAGAGCTGGCCAATTCTGTTAGATAAGTTGATGCAGATCATGTAATCTTTCATCCAGTTGGTGTCTAGGAGTGAGTCAGTTAGGATTGGCCGTGGTTGGAGTCGTGCCTGGCTACGACACGGTCTGTTAGAGTCCGTCTTGTTCACGCCATGGCACGTCGGGCGCACGGGACAGGCATCGCGGTGAAACGGTGCTTGTACCCGATACGGTATGGCATGGGACACGGTCAGGTTTCTTATATAAACATGAGTAAAGGACTCAAAGGGCTGTCACGTTGGGAATACATAATTCATCGTCTCTCTCGCAAGTTTTACATCTGTCTTAGATTTAGCTCACGCCGCAGTCACTGCGCCGTTGTCGGCATTCACGTTCCAGACTGCGCAGCTGCGTCGAGTTCCAACAAATTCCACCAGCGCACGTCAGCCTGCATCACCTGGTACACTGACGTGATGCCCGTCCCACCGGCGATCACGTCGATCCTGCTCGTCAGCCGGTGCTCACTGTTCACTATGGTCGGTGGCCGTGTTCAAGAAGGCCTTGGACGATCTCCGCTTTGATGACTCGAGGTGCTTCTGGCACACCATCTAGCTATTCGGTTGCATCGGTTGCTCGAACACCATGCCGATCTCGCCCTTGTGTGGTCGCCACGCATTGATCTTGTTCACCCGGAACCAGCAGGCAGCAGCTGTGTCCATCACGCCCGGCCTGCACAGTTGAGGAATAGCGGTACGCATAGCTGCGCGTACGTGCGTTTACGATGACACAGGCATGGAGGACAAACATCAGATCGATGCCACGGTGTACCGGTAAAACTCACCATGGCATGGGAGATTCCTGATGAGCTTCTCCGACTGGGTGGTCTTCATGGCCTCGTCCCAAGCACGGATAGCGATTTCATTGCCCTAAGCACATCCAGTATACCTCGACGTTTACGGACGAGTTTTATGTCTGTTGTCCGTGTTTGTTTTTAATTTATAGAAAACCTTTTGTTTCGTGAGCCGGGAATACAAAGGACTCATGACTGTCTTCCGTGTTTGTATCTGATTTATAGAAAAAAAGTTTTTTTTTTATGACTCGGAAGACTCATGCACTCTAGACTCTTGTGTTTGTTTCCGATTCTAATTTGTTGACGTGACCTGTTTCGATCTCTAACTCTGGTCGACAGTTGGGCCTAGATGAATGGATTGACGAAAAAACTGTGGAGAAATTTTACCTCTTTAGTATTAGGTATAGATTTAGATGTTAGGTCTTAAATAGACTTTATGGATAGAGTTGAATGGCCTTATGTATTTGCCTAAGTCATTTTATATATAAGCATCGGCGTAGCAGCCAAATATGTATTACCCTGTTGTTTTTTGTCGCTTCAGTAACCGGGGTTTTTTTTTTTTTTTTTTTTTTTTTGTGTGTCGGATAAGGATTGTGTTGTCTATTGGGTAGTCCGATCAGGGTTGTCCATTTTGTCCGATCCTATTTGGGGTATGTTTCAGTCTCAGTCTCATTTTTGCGGTCAAAGTTAAACGTTTCTTTCTTTCTCTCTATGTGTGTTTCAAATTATTTCAGTCTTAATGTTTCAGTCTTCGTTTTGTTTCAATCAGTCTTATTTCAGTTTTGTTTTAGTCTTATTTTTTTGAAATTGCTATTTTTTGCCTGGTTGTTTTATGTTTTTTCAATTATTTTTGCTATGAACTCTGTTTCGGTCTAAGTTTTGTTTGAATCAGTCCTATTTCAATTTTTGTGGCCGTTCGATTTTATCATGTGTGTACCGTGTGTGTATATCATGTGTGTGTCTCGTGCGTATCTATTTATGTTTTATTATATCTATTTATGTTTTATGTTTTGTTATTTCTATAAAATTTTAAAAAGTTGGAAGATGTCATATCAAAATTCGATGGTGCAAAAATCGTGTGCTGGCAGCTGTCCAAACTTTTCATTATTTGGTAAGTGTGGCGTCGTTTGTTTCATCCACTGTGAACGGCCGGTTGTCGGTAAGACTTACTAAACAACAGAACGTCCTGAAGACAGTTTTTTTGCAAGGGCAGGTCGAGTACGATATTGAGTATTTTTGTTTGTAAAGAGTGGTTGTTTTGTATTAATCCGTCCAAAATTTGGGGACGTTTTGATTTTCATGTCCCAAGTATGATTCGATTTAAAAAAAATATGTGTTCGTGCTTGTCTCGTCGTCACCAACTAAGCTAGCACTAGCACTAGCAGGTAGTAGCTCAGAGGCCGGCGCGCGCAGTAAGGTACTAGTGGTACGTGGCAGACTGACAAATCGTCCTCGCCACTCGACATAGTAGTGTACAGTATGGCTGCCTCTATCTACTGTTCCATATAAAACAGCACGTACTCGTAGGAGTACTGTAGACACAGTAGCATGTACAACATCACCATGGTCTAAGCTGACTCTAAGTTAATGCAAGCTTAAGAAATTCGGGAAACGTTGTTTCAGGCAGCAGCAGGTGCGTGCAGTTGGAGTGGGATTGCTAGAATCTGGTTTTTTTCGTTTCATTGAAACAACCGATTGTACACTGGAATAACCGAATGTCCCGTAGATAGATCTTTTTGTTTCAGAAAAAAGTGGTTGTTTTGGTGGTAAAAAACAACCGGTTTGTTTTTGCTATTCTCTGAATAATCGGTTGTTTCGTTGGTCAAAAACAACCAATTATTTTAAGGAACTAAAACAACTAGTTGTTTGGTAGACAGACTATTGTTTTATGTCTTCTTCAACAACCAATTATTAGGAAGCTAAAAAACAATAAATTTTGTGAGTGAAAAGAATCCGGTTGTTTTTTTAGGCTTTTAAACAACTGGTTATTTAGAAGCGGCAAAATAACCAATTTTCTTTATTTATTGTTGGGTCTTTAAACCACCGTTAATAGGTTGTTTTGGGGCTTTCAAATAACCGGTTGTTTGGGGGCACCAAAACAACCGGATAGTGGGTAGACAGACTCTCGTCTTATTAGAATGCACACACAGCAGGGACATCATCGGCGCAATGAAACATGCTAAGGCTTCAGGCATCAGGCCTGTTGGTCTCGGCGCCGAACGAAACCATAACGGTCCGGTTTAGTCGTGGAACTTTAATTTTAGCTGATACCGATTTATTGTAACATAAAAATATTATTTTATTATGTCTAAAAAGAATCAAAATCTAGACATCATGACAAATCAACAGGGCCAACGGTCTTGGCGCGGCCGCGGGGAAGATGGAAACGAGAACGAAGGCTGCGGTGCGGCGTGTTGCTGTTGCATGCAACACCAAGCCAAGGACAGAACCTGATCTCACACAGGCTTCAGGAGCCTGAGACCGGTTGGCTTGTCCCTTTGCGTTTGTTTCTACTGATCCTACTCGCAGAGTCGCAGTCGGCGCAGGCCAAAGAACAGAACAAGGGGGCGCCGTACGGGCCTGGATCCCTCTGACTCGATCGAGAATGAGGTGGTTCTGATCGCCATCAGAGCTCACAATAAATGGAGCCGTCCGTCTGGCCGGCCGGCCGGGCGGCGCGCCCGGCCCACGGACGAGTGCAGGAGCAGCAGCAGTACGCTCTCCGGCCTTCAATTCAATGCGCGCTTGTCGTTTGATGCATGCAATCGCAAGGGCACTGGTCCGTAGTACGTCGTGGTACTACACGGGGACGGCGTTGGCAGAAGCAGCTTCTTCAATTCTTCTGGCTGCTGCTTCCAATTCCAATTCCATCTCCCCCACCACAAACTGGCCACGCATCCCCGCCCAACAGCGGAACAGGTAAAGCGCCCGCGATCGCGATCGGATCGGCTCCACGACGACCCCCCACCACCACCAAGAAGCTGCAGTGGCCGATCGGCCGGGACCAGGAGGACAAACAAACAGTGTCCGGAATCGCTCGGTACAGCGAACAACGTGACCTCGATGCGCCTCTTGGCGCAGGAAGGTTGCTGTAGTGGGGGCATGCATGCTTGCATTGCATGGCCGCTTCAATTCCCATCCGCACACCCTAGCTGCTGCCAACATCCCGGCCGGTTCCCAATCTGTACAACATCCACAAATCTCTCTCTCTTTCTCTCTCTCTCAGTGGACAGACAGGCATAGCGCCGCGAGGTGCCATGCATGGTAGTAGGAGGAGGAGTAGTACCGTGCCGGCGCCTGCTTTTCGAGTGTGGACGCAAATGCTAGTGCCTGCCCTCCCGCTCCTGCTGCAGCCCTTGGTGCGTTGGTGGTCATCTGATTCTCTGTATTCTCTTGGCTCAAAAGTTTCTGTTTTGACGCTCGATCTAACTCTTCCATTGGCCAAAACTTTCTCAGCAATCATGCCGCTACTGCTAGCACGAATCCATAATGCTACCGTAACAGTGCTGGATTCATTGACTTGCTTGTTAGTACTAGCCTATATAATACAATTTTCTCAAGACGATTGCACAACAATGAGATGCTCTAAGGTAACAAGAAAAGTTCAACGACTATACTTCTAGTAAGGAGGGAATGTCAACCAAACACTCACACCAAAAGCTGCGGAATGTCACATTAAAACAGTGACCAAGAAAGAATAACACAGGAGAGGTCCACATGGACTGAGATGCATGGACCCCGGCCGGCACATATCATCGTCATCCGTTTCCCTGCAAACCGGGACTAATTAACGGCAGAGACTGGACTGGACCACTAATGACCACACATGTTGCAGCCAAGGGCAAGGTAGTCACGCGCGACACGGGACATGGATTCCAGCTACGTCACGCGTATCTCCGACTAGATCACCACGCAGTCGCCCCGCCCGTCTATTCGACGCCCCCATTGACCAATCCGATGCCGATGCCCCCCGGTGAGAGTGAGACCCCTGTAATATAATTTGGCGACTAGACTAAACGCCGCGAGGAGAGACAGCGACTCGATCTTCTGCGGCAAGACTTGCATAGCACAACGGAGGAGGAGCCGGAGCAGGACGGGACGGACGACAAGCGCGACCCGCCCAACCAGGACGAGGACGTACGCGATGATGACCCGCCAAGAAGAAGAAGAAGAAGAAGTGGAGTGGGGTGGCGGGGGGGTCCGTGCGGGCGGGATCGCGCATGTTGGGGGCCGGCCCGGCCGCCCGGGTTGGACTGGACTGAGGTGAGGTGTCGCCGTGTCCGAGTCGGCGCCGCGAGCATCAAACTTTGGACGTGGCGGAGCCGGCGCCCTTTTGCTGGACTGGATTGAAAGCAGCTGTCCGTCGCACGTAAAGACGGCAGCAAAAGCAGCTCCCGTGTTTCCCGGTCTTGACCCCGCGCGGCGGACCAGGGCGGCGGGCTGCGTGACCGTGAGCCTGGGCGTGCATGGGCCGCCCTGCGCCGCCCGTGCCGGAAGACCGTGTCGGTGGGACGCGTCAAAAGAGCAAGCAAGCAAGCAGCGCAGGGCGTGCCGCCTGGTTCTATTAATTACTACATGTGTGCCGACGGATGATGATACGTATAAACAACGATTTTGAGACCTGGTTTTCTCTGTTCCGGGAGAGGGGATAACGGCATTTGCGTACTCCGAAGCTTATTACGGAGTAGAATATTGCATTGACCAGCGGGGATAATATAGGGCCTGTTTGGATACTTTCGGATTATGAAATCTGGCTTCCAGAAGCTACTTGGAGATCCAAACAAGCCCAGCTTGGAACTAGCTTATACAATCTACACACTCCCAGATTGTGGAATTCAGGAAGCTGAACGAACCCAGCTTTTCATAGCTTCTGGATGTAAAAAGACTATTCTACCCATCTCCCACCACAAATAACGTACTGATAAAAAAACAAATATAAAGGCATTTTGGAAATTTTACTCTATGCAATGCTAAAAGCCAGCTTTTAGAAGCTAGGAATCCAAACACTCTCTCCTTTTAGATTTTATAATCCAGCTTATAGGAATCTAGCTTTTATAAGCTAGTTTCAATAATCCCAGTGGATCCAAACACAGCCATAGGGGAGGGATGAGCAGATACTACAAACATGCATGCAGGGACTGAATTCTGGAGCACGCCACCATCATCATGCGGCAATCCAATCCTTGCTGGTAGTACTACTCCAGACTCCAGCACATTCCATTCCAGCTAGGCAGGCCATATTCAGGATCAGGAGGCGGCACCGCACGGCAGGTGCAGGCGGAGGCGGCCATCCATCACGTTGCCCCCAGTATTCTATTGGGCGACTCTTTTTTCCGAGTCTCTCTCTCTCCCTCCCTCCCCCTCTCTAGCAGCAGCAGCAGCAGCAGCCACAGCCCGCTCGCTGCCGTGTGTGTTGTTGTTGGTGCGGTGCCTGTCTCTCGCGTTCCGGAAAGGAGATAGACAGAGGGAGAAGAGAAGAAGCGAGGAGAGAGAGAGAGAGAGAGAGAGCGGCAGCCAGGCAATAAATGGCAGTTTAGGTGCGCGCAGGCTGATGGCGGCGTGGCAGGTCCTCTCTGTCGCCTCACCGTCTTAACTCCGGCCGCGCGCGCCGGCACCACAAACCACACCGCCCCGGCTGCGACTGCGAGCACGCACAGGTTTTAATCCGTCGCAGAGCGCGCATGAGCACGCCGCCCAGAGCACAGACTACGAGCAGCCGCCTGTAGAGAGAGAGCTAGCGGGGAGAGAGATCGGCTCGGCTCTCGTCGCGCAGGGCCTCCTAGCTCACCTTCACCTCGCCGGGCACGGCGCACGGCACGGCGGCCTATGGATTTGGGCGCATGGCGGGCTTCCCTCTAGGCGGAGGAGGCCACAGCCAGAGCCGCGACGCCCCGGCGTCGCCCGTCCCGCCGGTGGTGCACCCCTCCGACGCCGCCGCGTCCTTCCTCTACGCCGCGCGCGCGGGCGCGGGCCTCCAGCTATGGCAGCAGCACCAGCAGCAGCACCCGTTCTACGCCCCCTCCAACATCATCCGCTTCTCCGATGACCCGCCCGGCGCCGGCGCGCCCTCGGCCACGGGCGCCGCCGCCGCGTCGTCGTCGTCGTCGCGCGGCACCAGGGGCGCGGCCGGGGGAAGCGCCAGCGGCGGGGTCAGCTGCCAGGACTGCGGCAACCAGGCCAAGAAGGACTGCGTGCACCAGCGCTGCCGCACCTGCTGCAAGAGCCGCGGCTTCACCTGCAGCACCCACGTCAGGTCCACCTGGGTCCCAGCCGCCAAGCGACGCGAGCGCCAGCAGCAGCTCGCCGCGCTCGCCGCCGCCGCCACAACCGCCGGCGCTGGCGCCGGCCCCTCCCGCGATCCCACCAAGCGCCCCCGCGCGCGCCTCTCCGTCGCCACCCCCACCACCACGTCTTCGGGTACACGACAGCAATCAATCATGCACGTTATTCATCGTCATCATCTTGCTCGCGCCTCGTCTAATCGCATCTCGTGACGAAAATTCTTGTCTTGTATACGCGTGCAGGGGATCAGCAGATGGTGACGGTCGCCGAGAGGTTCCCGCGGGAGGTGAGCTCGGAGGCGGTGTTCCGGTGCGTGCGCCTAGGGGCGGTCGACCAGGCGGAGGCCGAGGTGGCGTACCAGACCGCCGTCAGCATCGGCGGCCACGTGTTCAAGGGCATCCTCCACGACGTCGGCCCTCACAGCTTGCCTGCCGCCGGAGGCGGAGGCGGCGGCGGCGGCGCCATCGAGTACCACTTCCGCCACGCCGGGGACGGATCGCCGCCGAGCACGACAGCCGCTGGCGAAGCAGGCGGCGGTGGCGGCGCGGGCAATGTCATCGTGTCATCGGCTGTGGTGATGGACCCGTACCCGACGCCCGGACCCTACGCCGCCTTCCCGGCCGGCGCGCCATTCTTCCACGGCCACCCGAGACAGTGACCGGCGGCTCGCTCGCTCGCCGAGCGCAGCCGCCGCCCCGCTGTGTAACGACATCACCACTCCCATCTCTAGCTCGCTCGATCTGTCAATTTCGTTAGCTTCTCTAAATTCTTAATTAGCCTCTTATTGAGATGCATAAATTCATGTTCCTTCTAGAGCCTAGCTAGCTAGCTTAGGCGCTGGGTTGGACTCGTTTGCTTCTTGGGATCATTTGATGGGGTGAGTAGAAATATATTCAGTCGCTGCAAATGGCTAAAATCTGACACTTAGGGACCTTGATGAGACATTTCAGATGGTTTCTTGCACTGTTCTGGCTGATGGTTTTGGTAATTCTTGTTAGTGTGGTTTTGCTGGCCGTTAATAAGATAATGCTAATGCTTCTTTGATCTTTCGCCATACATGTAAGTAGCTTCTATGCATGCATGTGTCTTCCATAAGGAGAGATCCCTTTGCTTTACTACTTGCACCTTTGCTCTTCAAAAGCTGAGCCCTAGAAACCTAGTTGCTTTTAATTGGTAGGTCGTGAATCCTTGATATCGTGTCTTGTTAAATATTGCGTGTGGTTAGACGTGTGTGTGGAGGGAGAGTTGAGTGATCATATGCTCATTGGAGAGAGACAAAATGATCCGATTATTGGAAGCTGTGACCGATCGAGCCTTGCGCCGATCCCTTGTTTGATTCAGGCAGTTTTTTTTAACGTTTCCGAGTGTAGCAACTCTGAGATCTGGAGATGAGGGCTCGCACATTCTCGTGTTCTCCGTCTCTGACATGATCTTGCTTCCTCGTTGATCCCATCACGTCAAGTCCAGAATATTTATTTTCATGGCTTTTCCACAGCATCCTCGATTCCTACTATTGCTCCACAGGGGATTAGCCTGTTTGGGCATAACTTTTTTAACTTATGCAATGCATTGGTCTTCTCACAAAGAAATTATATTATTTTTGCATTGATCTTCTCACAAAGAAATTATATTATTTTTCCTCTACCACATGAGAAATGGTTGCTACCTTAGAGAAATGGAGCGGTACCTTTGCATTTTGCTAACTAAGGTTTCAATTGCATGTGAAAGAAAATAGTGACAACATGATGATGGTACAGTAAAGTCCTTGCCCAATCTCATGTAGTAAAGGGTATAGATACATGTACATGCACATCTATAGTCAATATAAGCAAAAGCATTGATAGTTTGATGGCATAAAACTTTCTCTGAGTACATGTGATGTTATTATCATTGCTGTTTGAGTAGTGTACTGGGTTATTTGATAGATTAAATAAATAGTTTGATCATCAAAATATCACAAGAGACATACATGGCCCTATATTGTTTAGTTCAAATCTTGAGTTCCGATTGGTGGCTATGAAGATTCAGTATGTAATTATTGTTTTATTGATTGTCCAATATAACCTATGGGATTCTTCCAGTAGATTAATGTCTTATAGGATGTATTTTTAGCTTTTCCAAATTGAAACTGTTTGAAATGTTCATGTCCACAAAAATTTATGCTAGAAACCTCGCTTCCTGTGCGCCATGGTGGGTTAGTTCAATGTTCCATTCAGCCAGATATTAAGCATTATAATCCTGCTAATTATGGTAGAGAACAAACAAATACATGCTCTTTTTTTTTAGAACTCACCTTCACCGCTGTCATTTTGTTCGTATCACATTTTTTTCTTTTTACGAAGAACAATTTAGAACACACCCATCAAGATGCCTTTGATTCCCTAACGAGGTGCAATTAATTCTGCTAGATCATTGTTAGATGTTTTGATGCTTTCTTTTTGTGGTTATTAGTGACTTTGCATTTCTCTGAGAAATAGTTTTTGCTTATGGCTTTGATGTTGTCTCTTGAATAGGATAGTAAGTTTCTCACCACGAATTTTGATTGCAGATTTTATATCAATTCTAAGACAGATCTTTTTCAAGAACATATAGATTTCAACAATCCCTGAAATGATTTTGTGACAATCTTTCTCCTGGTCTTTCCAATACTGTAGTTCAACGATAATATCCTAACTATACTGAATTAAAAATATGTTTGACCAGGCATTTTTCTACCATATTCTTTAGTATTGTCAACCATGACACGCCTGTTATATATGTTTCAACCTCTTACAGCATGGTTAAAATCCTTTTTAGTTTTTACCGTGAGGTGTTTGCATGTCCTGTTGCTCCAGTCATTTTAGTTATGTCTCTTTTGGCACTTCTGAGGAATAAAAATGGCCCTTCTGTGTCCAAGTTTGATGGACCCCGAAAAGGTGGGAATATTGAAATATCTTTTTGACTTATAAAACTCGTTTTTGTCGTAAAAGTCCAAATGCTAAATCTATTGACTTGAACTGGGGGTGTCATCTCTGCGGATTATCCGTTTAATTAATCTAGAGGAAAGCAAGTGCATACAAATTATACAAAGTACGTAGCTTAGCAAAGGGGTGCATTGAATTACATTTCAAGTACTGGTTCGACTTTCTAACCACTGTTTTATTCAAACTATGTCACGCTGTTTACATTTCCTTCGAGGAATTGAAAGTGCTCACTCTTTGGAGGATTGAATAGTCCATTTGTTCACTTTTTATGCAGCCTTGTTTATCCAAACATAGGGTTCAAAGTACCTGTTAATGGCCGATACTAAATTACTAATGCTCGTGAAACGCGTGGAAACCTATCTAGCTAGTGGATAGATGGTATCGGGCATCTCATACTGCAGCAAGCATATTGAACACTTCTATAAATTTTGCTCTGAGCAACAAATTTGTGTACAAAATAACTTTGCAACGTCCCTCGTCATCTGGTCTCTTCGATCTTTTTCTGGGCCCTTTCTGGAAGAAATGGGCTCATCATGTTCGAAAAAAAACCCCGGGTGTTTCATATCAGTTTCTTCGTTCGCTTTTTTTTGCTTTCCTTTTTGAAGACCAGAACAAAGACCATCCCAGCTGTTACAGCTGGAAATACAGGAGCACAAAGCCCTAATCCCAATATTGGCGATCGTTTTTCTTTGCGAGGGAATAGCGGAACTGGATCTTGTTCTCATGGACCACTGCTGCTGCTGTTGATGGCTGGAAGTCTAGGTCGCTGCCATGCATAACTTGCGAGGAGATGGCACCAAAATGCGCGTGCCCTCAGCTTGTTGCTTGTCTGGGTCAATGTCCGGTGGTGCTGCATGCCTGGTCTGGTTGTGAGCTACAGATGCGTTAGTTGTACGTTGAAGCTTACTATATATGCATAGTTGGTCGCCTGCTTCTCTCTACTTTCAACTCTAGGAGATGAGGATGGCAATGGCATGTGTGCACTGGAATCTGGTAAAAACAGGGCTACTTTCTTAGAAAGTAAACGACGACGTTAACACAATACGCAGCAGAATCAGGAGCTAGAAAGAATTTTAGATGATATTCAAATGTCCAAGGCAATCTATAGTGCCATTTTTGTAAGCTTTATCGATGCCCTAGCGCTAAAATTTCAGACCAGGTGGTGTTTAGCCGGCTGGTAGTAGAACTAGCTAGAAAGCAAGAATTATGACGTTGGCGGGCAACGGCTGCAGGCATCAGGGGACTGAAAGTGGGGGCTCTAGGACAAAGTGAGCAGTGTGAGAAGACAAAAGAACGGGGGGATGCTACTGCTAGCGCCCGGCACTTTTCATTTGCTCTCTAGCCTCGCTCGCCTCAAAGAAAGGGATGTGGAAGTGGAATTCTCGCAAATGATTACACTCATTGTTTGTACCGCGGCAGCTTGGGAATAGGGGAAAACATGAGACGTGACAGATTCTAAAGCAAATAATGCAGTACCATCTCCCCTGCCCTTTTTCCATGGCCACACACACCCCCAGTAGCAGCAGTAAGAACTGCTAGTAAGGGTGTCTGCTTTTGTTTCTTTCTACTACGCCTCATTGCCCTGGGGGAATAAAAACATAAACCCAGCAGCTTAGTACCAAGTCCTTACTGCATGCATCGTACTACCCTTCCAAGATGGAAAATCATTGCCAACACATGGAGGATAGCACATGAGCCAACAGTGCACTACCCCCCTTTTTCTGCTCTAGACATGGTGTGCACCACTGTTTCCATCCATCCCCTTCTCTCTCCTCTCCCGCGGCCCGGTTGTTCTTGCTCATGATAAGTGAGAATGCAGGCTAAGATGGGTAGAGCTCTTCATTGGGAATCCATAGGTTTTGTTAGAGTGGGGGTGGAGAAGAGAGGGCATGGTCCCATGAACTAGCTAGTGCATCAAGTAGTTGTCACGTTGCTGGTGAGAGGCGGGTCACGTGCCCCTCACCCCAAGCAAAATGCCAAATCCCACACAACCGCTAATAAAGCCCCGGCATACAAATTTCGAGCTATGTCACTGCTGCAAACCGCGGATGATCCTTGAGTGCTGCTGTGCTGCAGTACTGCTACACCGTGCATTACACTAGACGGACCCTTCCTTTCAATGACACGTACTGTACCTAACTTCCTCTGTCAGTCTAAATTGTCTTGCTTCAAGAGAAATCAAATTATTTAAGGTATACGTATTCCATCCGTCGACAAGGAACATGCAATTCTCGTTTTTCGAAAAATCCAATAAACTAAACTTTAACAAAATTTATAAAAATAAATACTAACATTCCAGATACAAATTAAAATAAGAATCGTTAGATTAGTTATGAAATATATTTTTATAATAAATTTATTTAAAAATCTAAATACTAATATTATTTACTGTAAACTTGATCAAACTTAAGTTATTTTAACTGACACGTTTTCCATAGTTGCATATTACAGAGGGAGTAGTATAACGAAAATAATCTATACTCCCTCTATCTCAAAATAATTGTCGTTTTCGTTTTCCGAAGAAAACTCTTTGACTATATTTATTTTAAAAAATATTAATGTTTATAATATATAATTGTACTTAGATGTCGTCACACGGAAAAATTGACTAAATTTGAACGCTTCCTCAGCTTGTCGATCGAATCGATTAGGCTGAGTGAGGAAGGAGCACCGGAATTATGGTCGTCATCACAGACCTAGAGGCCCCGACGACGGCTACCGCGCGTTGGCGGCGGCGGCGGTTGGAGCAGACGTGCTCCATGCCGGCACGGAGATGGTGGCGACAGGCCGAGGACACTGGAGGAGAGGGGCCTTCGCCCCGACGACGGCATCGTGCAGGCGGAAGGAACTGATGGATCTACCTGACGACCTGCTCGCCCAAATCATCGTCCGTCTTCCATTGAAGGATGCAGTGTGCACCTCCTTGCTCTCTACTCGTTGTTACAACATATGGCGGTCTTGTTTGACCCTGTCCATTCCAAATTGGCACGTTCATCTTCATCCTACTACTGCATCGGCCGCCAGAGTGCTCGACGAGATGCGTGACACCACACATTACAACATAGAGCGCTTCGGAGCAAAACCTGGCGGATGGTCAGTTGGGGAAGTTCATGGAGTATGCGAACTAGCGCTGCGTCCGGCACCTCCTTGTCTCTACTCGCCTTCGCCCTAGCCATCCCTTTAATCCTCGTCTAGGAATTTTACCCTTCCTTACTCTAATCCAAGCCTGGAGTCCCTAATCCTTGAAGGAATACATGTCTTGCGTCTCTTTTGTCATGATAGGGAACCATTTCACTCACTCTGTTTTATCCGACTGGATGGTTGCTCCATGACCCACAACACATTTAACAGATTGTCGAATTTATCTCCTATGCTGCACACTCTAGACATCCGCAGGTGCACCCTTGGTGTCTGCTGTCTACACATATCTAGAAGCCGGATTGTCTTCCCACTGTCCTAGCCTCAAGCGAGCCATCATTGCTCATTCTTCTGGGACCAACACGTTGCAGGTTGCCCCTCTGCTTGAGTCCTTTTATTTTCACAATGATTTCCTCGGAGATAGTTTCACCCTCCTAGAAATCCGCGTTTTGAATGACCTCTATCTTTGCTTCAAGAAGAGAGTTCCAAGGAGCCCGACACTATTTGACAAACTATCTTTTTTGCTCCCAAATGATCTTGGTTGCTTGAAAGTTCTCACGATTTGCAGCCGAACTCTCTGGATTGCAAACGCTAGGTTTTCTTTTGCTCCTGGAAATGACAAACTCCTAGACCTGAGGATGCTTGCAAAATTACAACTTCTTGTCTTTGGCTTAGACTGTGAAGATCTGGGCCATGCTTATGCCTTCCTGAATCTGTACAAGTGCCCTGAACTGAAGAGGGTTTTGTGCAGATAGAAATATTGATCTATCTTAACGTCATCAAATTCTTTATTAATCTTGTTTACATTCACTGTTGACCAACATGCCCCTCTGTAGATCCACTTTTGATTATTTCTGGTGGCATTTCATTTTTACAGATTCATAAGGATTACGTGGATGACATAGCTCTTGATATACTTGAAGATGAGCCACCATCTGACCTGGGATGTCGCAAAAGTTGCAGAAGTTACGTGGATATATACTCAGATCAAGCTGATTTGCTTTCTGGTGAAGGCAGCCCAAGTAGTCTACGTTGTCTCTGAAACTGCACTGCCTCATAACGTGTGTGGCATTACTGAGGCCGAACTGATTTTTGTGAAGAACTCAATGGTTGCCTGTAAGATCATTGTCATAGAGCGTGTTTCTTATCGTCTGCATGCGTTTAATGTAGAGACGTATCTTGATTAGATTTCATCTTTTTGCTTTCTGGTATGAGGGGCTAGGATTAAATTTCTATAAGTAGTTTAAGACTCGAGGGGTTTGGATGCTCTGAATCGTTTTAAGGAAGAAGAAAGAGAAGAAGTGAGGAGGTCACCAACGAGAAGATCTCAATAGGAGAAAGAATCTAGGTCGTCCTGATTGTAGGATAGAATTGTTGCATAATTCTATTTCTTCGGCAGAATGGTCTTCAATGTTTGGAGAAGTGAAACTGTCAGATAATTTGTGATGCAGACACGAGATCATCATGATTGTAGGTTAGAAGTCTACCATGCAGACTTGGGATCATGAATGTTTGAGTATGGAGGATGGAAGTGTAACTTTGTGCAGATGATATATTATTTGCCTGTTTTGTATGACTTATTACTGAAGTTTCTCATGTTCTTTGTTACTAGATGATACGTCGCGCATTGCTGCGAGATTTTGTAGCGCAGGTTCAGATCATTACCCTCTCTCACCACTTAGGCGGCCTAGGAGGAGCTTGTTGATGGCGTTCTACCTTAGCGCAGCTAGGACAAATTGAGCAAACTAGAATTTTAGAACTATCGAATAAGGCTAATCATTATTTTTTATCAAGCCAAATGGCTATAACTAATGGAGTTTACATAAGTTCAAGGGTGCCATGACTGTATTGGTTTGTGAGAAGCTCTGCCACTGGGTGGAAGTCTCTCTTTCCCTCGTGCCCTTGGGCAACTTATATAGGTAACAATTATTTACACATGGCCCCTAGGTGGGTTGAATTTTACAAACCCACTAAACCAACACTAGTTGGGCCTCTTCTAGGGCCCCCCCAGGGAGACTTGGCCAGTATATCATATGGGCTCTCGTCAGCGACTAGGTTATGACTGCTACTACATGACCTAATAGATGCTCATTCAATAAGAGGCACAATACAACTCGAACCTTGGTTGTAGGATCGCCCTTTGCAACCTACACGTGCGAGTCTTACTAAAAACTCCATCTCAAAAACCTGTGGGAAAAAAGGCATGGTGAAAAGAGCACATGCACGTCTCTGGCTAATACTTATTCTAAAGCTTCTAGCTCCAAGTGTATTGATGTTGATTTCCCTAATGTCATCTTTGGGTTTTGACTCATTTTGCCGCTTCTATGCATGGTTCATCGACTTTGGTTAGCGCATAGGACTTCACTTCCAGGTCCTTCTTGACACGTAGATCTTTGTTTTCTGAGGCCTTCTTAGCATGCAGGCCTTTGTTTCTGACTCTTCTCGTCGAAAGCTTTGCTTGATGATGCATCTTCTCTTCAGAAAAATTGGCATGAATATAGTAACATGTACTGACAAATTTATAAAAAATTGTACTCGTCACACAGAAAAATTGACTAAATTTGAACACTTCCTCAGCTTGTAGATCAAAATTTAAATTTAAACACTATATTCATGCCGATTTTTTTCAATTAAGGGTCTATTTGATTTATTACTGCTAATAGGTATCAACTAAATGCCTACAGTATTTGGAATAGGTCTAACTGTTTGCTGCATCTAAGGTTTAGATAGAGTATCCCCCACTATTTTTTTTTTAAAAATTACTCTCTAAATCCTTTTTGGGGAGTGCTATTTCAATGAAAGTGCCTCGATCACTAAATTGAAAAGCCCTAGCACAACACCTTTGCCTTGGTTACCACCACCAAGATCTTGTGGCCTTCTTCATTCTAGTCACCTTGATCCATCTTGTTGTTTGCTAGTTTATCTTATAAAACACTTAGAGTAATTATTAGCAAAATAGATTTCATCAATTATCAAAACCAAACTTGGGATTTCACCGTTGCGCTCGCATGGCTCGCGATGCCACCAACGGCGCCCCCATCGCCATGAACCTTCACTAGGTCGCAGATCCACCCATGGAGGTGATGGATCTAGACAAGGGGACAAAGGTCTGGCGATCGGAGTGTCGGAATAGCACCACAAAACGCGAAGAAGTGTCGCGACGGCCGTATGTGGTGCATGCTTCGCCTAGCCAGAAAAACCTGCTTCCACCCTCTTAGCAAGTGTCAAGCATCCGGCCACACACTCGGACAACGACTGGGAATAGAGGGAGAGAGCAAGGGCTAGCGACAGTGCAACGGTGTTCGCCTAGCTAAAGGAGCACTTCACAAACTCCTAATTTTTTGCGGAGCGGCTCTTGAAGGAGAGTTCGTGGAGTAGTTCCACAAATTTCTTCTTAATAGGGCTTCCATTCCTAGCAAAAATGAATAAATTGTGCTAGAATCTTATTGCAGTATGGCTTGTTTCCGGCTACCCGTCCTAACTAAGCAAAGCAGGCATGCAAAAATTCCGGACAGCCTGGTCCAGCGCAGGAAATTGCAAACCAAGAGACCGAGATGGACCAATTCGTGCGTGTACAATTATTGGCTCTTCTTGTCACCGCCATGCCACACATGACAATGACAGAACAATTCGACGGCGATCCATCAGCAGCCGCGGCTCCACCACCTACAGAATGCCGGAAATTACTTTGCGCGCACGGAAGAGAAAAACCCAAATGATCAGAGAGATGATGAACTCGGATCATGACTCCCATGCGTCCGTCTATCCTCGGAGCGCTGCGGCAGCGGCAAAGACAGCGTCGGATCACGTCCACCTCCATTACACCAGCAGCCAGCAGGAGCAGCGAACACTGCATGCTGCAGTGATCCTGATGCAGCCAGTGTGCTACGAGCGGGAACTGGGGCCAATGATCTTTACGCAGGTGCAGCAGCACCCGCAGCAGCATTGTGTGAGAGAGAGGGGCATCCGCTTTCCAATTACGCTTTCCTCTGCCTGACTGGAAGAGCAAGAAAAAGGTTACTCGGGTTAGGCCTTAGGTCACCTTTGATTTGTTCTTTGCTTCCATACAAAAGTCCATGGGGGCAAGCATACATGAATGCCCCGTGGTTTAGCCCTCGTCCTGTGCAACTTTTCTTCCCATTTATATGCGACCCGGAGCTAGGGCTCGATCGATCTCCCGTATCTTTAGGCCTCAGGGGCTCCATTTGCTCCATGCATGCTCATCAATCGCTTCATTTTTCAGGAGAAAAGCTCCCGAGTTCTCCTGCGCTTTCTTTGCCGGGCGACTTTGGTTTGACAGAAAGGAAACAAAGATGCAGCGTCTGAACATGCATCTGCTGTTTCAAGTTTTTTCTACACATGCAAATAAAGCGCCAGTGCCTTCGTCGTTCTGAACTCGGCTTTACCCATGCACCTGTAGCGCTCTGCTTCTTGGGAAATGGGAATCATCCATGCCGCCACCATAGCCGCTTCCTTTCGTTCCAGGACGTACAGGCAGCTCTTTCAAGTCGACGTCACCTTTGCTTTTTATTGTGCAGACCAGTTCACCTTGTCAATTGTCATGGCCAAAGAAGAAGATAAAAAGGAGTATGTCTGTCCATTGCCATACAACTGCAGTCAACTACTGTAGTATCTCTGAAACTCTCTGAAATCGACTCTACAGCAGGTTCAGCAAGTTCAGCAATCAGCCTAAAAGATAGTACAAACATCAAAAGAACGAGTCATGTACAGTCTCTCAGAGGCAAGGAGTTGACCAGACACATTTAGGATGCATAGAGATGAGCATGGGGCTATGCCTATGTGGGTTTGTTGGAAACTTTTGAGCTCTCCGCTTTCTCCAGGCCAAATCGTACGATAAGAATTTGTTCCAAACGCCCTTTGTTCTGCACATATATAAGAAGCAGGATTCCTTCTGCCTTTTCCCCCCATGCACATCTCTTCTGCATAACACTTCTTCCTCGGTTCCTCCTGACAACACCAGGGCGCTCCTTCTTACACAGTGCCAGACTGCCAGCTTCACTAATCACTAGTCATATATATAATAACTATACTTTGTATATGGGCCAGCAAATTTTGTAGGAAATGCAATAAGTATTAAAAGTTTGTGGGTGAATTTAGGTTGACAGCTAATTAAAATTGCATTAACACGTGTTTATGGACCTGCTACAATCCTATATGAGATATGTATACGAGTTAGAAGTTTGTGAATGAATTTAATTATTGCAAGTAATACAAGCCTCTTTCCGGCTCTTTTAGTGCCAGATGTATGGGCTCTGATAGACTGTTTGTTTGGCTAAAATTAAAAGTTAATTTTGGCTGATGTTGATTTGTTGTGAAAGAAAAATATTCCGTAACTAAAATCAACAAAACGTTGATTGTTCAAACAAATGTGATGTCGACCCATGCTATCTACCGGCCGAAGACAACCGGGGATGAGGCCCACGAAGGCTACACGAGTCCATCAGGTTGTTGATCAAGTCATTCCAAAAATATTATGCGCTGTCATACCATGGCGATAGGATAGAATCATTATGTTGCACCTTCCATGTAAGAAATTAGAAAACGCATCTGTTAGCCGATCTGATCCACTCTAACCCTACACCCTCACACTATAAAAGGGCGGGTATCGGGCCTCCCGATTGGGATCCCATCTTCTGCATTCTAGCGCATAGCTACAGAGCCCTTGTAACTGAGCATATGAACCAATATAATCCCGGTATCTTGTGTGCTACCACATCTAATTCATCAAACATAAATAGCTGCTAGGTATTGTCATAGCTAATTCTTCGGACAGATAGATTTACCAATTATTCTATATGTTTTTCACCTACATTCATAGTTTCCCCCTCTTATATATCTCTAGCATGTGTGTCGTCACTATGTGTTTAGGTGAAAGCTTAGCTTAAGTTATATCAACAATTGTTGTAGCACATTTGTCGTGATGTCAATCATCTTGATTTCAGCTTTCAAGTTTGTTGTAATTTTTTATCCATATATTTAAGCAAATACTCTAATGCTTATAATTTGAACTTAAAAGTAATAAATCATACAAATATATTTTAGTATCTGAATTTAGTATTCTTTTGGCTAAAAATCTGGCCACAAGTTCACTTACACGCATTTCCAATTTCCAAAGGAAGGCAACGGAATGCTGGGCTTTCTTTCTCCAGGCCACTTGCGTCCTTTTGCTAATCGGGAGCTGCACCTGTTGCTGAAAAAAGAGAGGATCCCAAGTAGGAAGGATTCATGGCCATCTCCAAGGGATCATGCCGCCATGTTCTCTCGCCGACGGCCGTACCTGTATATGATCGGCATGCATGCAGGCATGGCATGCCGTCTCGTGACATCACGGATCATGACAAGCCGCGCCGCTGCTGGGTGCCGGCAAATATGCCGCTGCTGGGTGCTGGCAAAAGCTTGGAGCTAAAGGAAAGCGAAATACGCCACTCATTGTGTCGGCCCCAAGATCTCAGCTTTTGCTCCTCCCGCTGCATCATTGCATTGCATATTTGCATTGCACCACAGCTGACTTACTGGGCTAAAGTACTGGTCTGGGCTTTGCGGCCCAACATATGGCGAGTTCATGTAGAGCAAAAATAGAATACGTCTGGCATGAATGGCCCAGCATGGTTGGTTATTCCGTTTTGGGGCCGGGGGCAAATCCAGATCAGTTGCTCCTGTCCTGTCCATCAGATTTGTTTACTGGAAAAGATCAAACTGACCTCCGTCACTGTCGCGGAAGTCCAATCTATCTCTTTCAATTGCAAAACCTAGATTTTTTTTTTTTACTTCTTCAGCTTTTACACCATCCGATTTATCTCCATGAGAAGTTTTGAAAGCGATTTGATTCATAAGACGCCACATTAATCATCCTACGTGACACCATTTCAGTCACGAGGGAAAATAAATTTATCTTCACGGTAGTTCAAATATCAATTAGACTTATTAAAAAATAAAATACATTTTAAAAGGTAAGTCATTTTGTTTAAACATCTGTGATGTTGTGGAAGAACTTTCCGAAGTAGCCACCGATCCAGAATTGACCGTTGGCTTGCCTTGGCGTGGGTCATGGCGTCACCACGCTTGAGTCGACCGCAAACGAGCAAAGAAGCGGCCGCATCCATCCAGATGTTGCCGGCCATGTCGCAAACTAAACGTAGGCTCCATAGTCTAAGAAATTGGACAATAGTTGCCGTTGATGGTATGATGAGTATGCATCCGTCACTGCAACGATGTCCCTCAAAGAAAACATTGCTACTGTATAGTTAAACCGCATGATACATGTTGTTTATATGCCATCAGAATTTGAAATATATTTTTATTTATTTCGAGTGTCATGGTGTTGGTGATTAAAGGAAATGTAGTTTGCAGTTTGCACAGTAGGTTGTATGGTGATTCACGCGGCTATCTGCAAGAACCTGTCTCGTTCTGCATGTCCATTTTATATTTTGGCATATATAGTTCTAAGTTTAGAAGCATATAAGGTTCAATAATTATAAGCAAGGAACAAACACATAGAGATGGTTTTAGAAAAATAGGTGTTTTCAGTTGAGTTAAATCATATTTACAAACACATAGAGACTTGTTTACTAGAATGGAAGTCTAGTTTACCTTCTCTAGTGAAAAAAATCTCAGATTTTTAGATCTCAACTTTTGAAACCGGTCGGTTTGCCTCTTTAAGCAATATTAAAACAGTTTTTCACTGATGCAGCAACATAACTATCCTGCATCCTGTACATAGTACCGCATGAACCACAAGAAAGAAAGTAAATCGGGCTTTTCTCGGTCAATTACACTGTTTCCTTAGTTTACCACTGGGCCTATTTTAAAATTCGGGAGGTTTGGGCCATATGGGCCAAGAACGTGAACCGCAAAGACATCAGCATGTGTGTGTCTATATATATATATATATATATATATATATATATATATATATATATATATATATATATATATATGCGTTCGGTGTCTTGCCAGCCACACTTTGCCACAGGTTGCCACATCTAAGATTAGGTAGGTTGGGCCAACTTTGGCAGCTGTTTGGTTGCAGCCACAGTTGTGACAAAATTCCCTTCGAGCAAACTAGGTCACACGTGTCAGTGACTAAAAAAAGTGTGGCAAGATTCCCTTAACCTTGCTAAGTTGTGGTAAAAAATTTGAGCACCTTAACTTAGTCAAGTGTGGCAATTTTTGTTGGTAAATAGTTATAAAATGTGGCTAGCAGCCAAACAGCCTTAAAGGGCCTCCCATTGCATGTGTAGGGATGTGCATGAGTGTGGTGAGGTGTAGGAGTATGGTATAAGTTATCCCAATAAAAACTACCTTTAGTAAACAATAATATAATTAAGTTTATGAAAAAAGTAGCACTAATAGTTATTTCAAAATAGGTCACACACACATATAAATATATGTATATAATATAAAAATATTATTATACCTTTTGTAAGATTTTGATTAAATTGAAATGATTAGTACTCTATCTGCCAATCTTACTAGAAATTTTATACAGCTTGTTTTTTTGACCAATCAGCGCTTATTTTCAGCCACAAAACAGTATTTTTCTCTCACAACAAATCAGCACGAGCCGAAATCAGCGCTTATTTTTCAGCCAAAAGAACAGGCTGATAGAGGTTTATGGGCATTAGGTACGCTAATGTGTGACACTGCATTGATGGAAGAGGGATGATGAAAAATTTATGGGAGTAGAGATACTTTCGTAATGTTAAAACTCTTATGAACTGTTTCTAAAATCCGAGTGTTTGAAAGCGATGACATGAACCCCGCTGAAACTGATACCGTATGAGTAGTCAACCTTCGACAAATGTCCACGGCTTACAAGGCCCCAAGTTCTGATTACTGTCATCGCATATAATGAAAAAAATATTCTCAATCGCTTGCGGTGCTCAAATTTCATGATATTTTGAATTTCAATGAGTTTGCACTCAAAATTGGACATGGCGACGAAACCGGCCAAGCCGGGTTTGCAACCAGGCTAGGCCGGGTTTGGCCCCTATGCCGGCCTCCTTCAGTCAGGCCACGTGGCTCATCCACGACCCCCGTGAAACCCGGCTTGGCCGGGTTTGGCAGAGTCCGAGCCGATTAATAGATCTAATCGGTTTTTGGTAGTTTTTGGACGTAGGAAACTTGGAGACTTGCCTAGATACGTGTTTTCTACTGGGATAAGACCACCCCCCTCTATATATATGGAGGATCATGGTCGATTGAGATCTTAACCATCCAATCGTCAAAATACATCTACCAAGTAGACTTTTCGGTGGTTCACCCCCTTTATCTTGCTGTTCGGCTCGACTCTCCGCGAGTTTAGTCGGCGCTCTAAGCAGCCTCCGCGGTTCCTAGGGCAACCTCTTCGTGCATCTCTCCGACGGATCTTTCCGAGAGGTGTTCGGGAGTATTCCGGCGAAGGACGGGCGCTACATCGACCATCAACGTCCTCTGCTTAGTTACCGGTCGTCCCGACGACCAAATACCTCAATCCCTAGCTTCCCCGGCATCACCCGAGGAAGTCGGCCCAGCCGGTTCTCAGAACCGGCCAAGCCGGAAAAATCGGCTCAGCCGGTTTCCAAACCCAGCCAGGCCGGAAAAGTCGGCCCAGCCTGGTTTGAAACCCGGCCCAGCCTGTTTTCGCAGGTGTGCAGTTTTGCTCTGTTTCGCTTCCTGTGCGACGTGTGCAATCTAGCACCTGCTGATGTGTTGTCCGAAAAAGGCGTCAACACACTTTTTGGCGACTCCGCTGGGGAAGAAAGCTCAATCCTAGATCCAATCTACTAGCGGCATGGCGGCCAACGACGGGAAGAAAACCGACAAGAACGCCAATGAAGACAACGTCGTCCGCCCCAAGACTATCGACGAGCTTCCTGAGGAGCTCCGGAAAAAGCTAGAGGCCAAGCTTGCTGCCGATACCCAAGCCTTCCTGGATAGCTGTACTAAGGACCGGCGCAACAAGGTCACCCAAGTCTCCGAGCCTAACTTCGGCGACTCGTCTTCTTCATCCGGCGAAGGAGGCGGGAAGACCGAAGCGGAGAGGGCTACTAAGGAGGAAAAGCTCAAGGCAAAGGTGAATGATGATGAAATCCACTCCTCTGCTTCCCATGATAATTTGGCTTACTTAGTTGAAGGCATCGGTAAACAGATTAAAAATTCTATCGATGCATCTGAAATTAAAATTGGTAGGCGCATATCCAAAATAGAGGAAAAATTAGTTGGTTTTTCAGATCATGATAATCAATCTGAATTTGGTATGCCTTTTGATTTTTATGAAAATCAACCTGATTATGCTACAGCTAGCCAGCTTCAATCGGGTCATTCGGCACATGAAACCGATAGAACCGATCGTGGTTTGGTTGGCTCATCATCTAGACAGGCGAATCCGAATAGGCAATTGGCAGGTCGTAACACCATTTTACCTAATCTCCCGCCGTCACCTAGTCAGATTCCAATGGCTAATAATGTGGCCCCTGATTCCTCTCAAACCGATGTAGACGTTATCGTAAATCGATTTAAGGCTGAGATGACTAAATCAATCGAGAGGAATTTAGGGATAACCATTAAACCTATTCAGAGTTCATACCAGAAGCCATATCCCTCTACTTATGATGTTCTGCGGGCACCCCTGGATGGAAGATGCCCGATTTTCAAAAGTTTAGTGGTGATGACAGCAAAACCACGATAGAACACGTTGGCATGTACCTTGCTCAATTAGGAGAAGCTAGTGCTCATAATTACATGAAAATTAGATGTTTTCCTTTATCTCTATCGGGTACAGCTTTTGCATGGTTTTCATCATTGCCTCCTTATTCGATTAACACCTAGAATGATTTGGAGGAGAAATTTCATGATTATTTCTTTACTGGTGTGCAAGAAACTAAGCTATATCATCTCACATCGGTTTGTCAAGGACGTGATCTTGTTCTTGATTATGCTAAGCGTTTCAGAGATGTTAAGAACCGATGCTTTAATTTAAATATTTCCGATAGAGACTTGGCAGATCTGTTCCTTAATGGTATGAACTCTAATATTAGAGAAAAATTGGAGCATTATGAATTCTATGGCATAAATCAATTATTGCAAAAGGCTATTGCTGTAGAATCTCGTTTGGCAAATGAATCTAGAAAGTCTTATCGGACAGTTGTGGGAGAAGGGCATTCCGATGCCTCGGACGATGAGACTCTAGAATGCAATTCTGCCGAATTTATATGGTCTCCAGATAAGAAGGGGATTTCTTGCCCATCTCTTAAGCCGATTTCTAAAAATCGGCAAGAAGAAATTAAATTTAGTTTTGATGTTTCTAAATGTGATCGGATATTTGATGAATTGCTTAGAACCGGTAACATAAGAATTACTCATACGTTGCCATCTAGTGATGAGCTAAAGAAAAGGGCTTATTGCAAATATCATAATTCTCATAGTCATGCCACTAATGATTGCAACTATTTTCGTCGGCAGATACAATCGGCCCTCAATGAAGGACGATTGAAATTGGCTGAAATGATGGTTGATAAGGCTCCTTTTCCGATGAATATCATTGAGAAAGGAGAGCCGGCTATTTTGATTCGTCCGGAGCAAGCCGACACCACGCAAGGCAAGAACGTGATTATCGGTGAACCACGGGAGGCACCGAAACAAGTTTCGGGGCGTCAAGTGGTGCTAGAGAAAGATGAAGACGGAAAGACCAAGTTGACAATTTCTGCAGGGTCGTCGCAGTACCTGTCCCTGCAGCGGCGCTGGGAGTCCACAGCGGCACAGCAGAGGCCGGCCAGGCCGGTTCCAGGAACCGGCCCCGCCGGCAACCCGGCCCAGCCGATTACAGGAGCCGGCCAGGCCGGTTATGGCTCGAACCCAGCCAGGCCGGGTCCAGGAGCCGGCTCGGCCGATTCTGTCGAGGGCGGCGTCCCGTCCTCCTCTGGAGTTCCCAAGGTCGCTGGCGCTAGTGGCGTTCAAGTGATCAAGACATTCGTCCCAAAGCGTCCAGAGATTGGCACTTGGAAGACGAATGCAAATTCGAACAAGGGGAAGTACATTCCCAAGAAGCTTTGCACGTTTGACTGGCTCATGGAAAAATACCGGCGACAAAAGGCCGATTCTCAGGATCGGCCATTAAAAAAAAGAGACTCTACACCGCCGAAGCGAGATGAGCAACCAAAAAAGATGACGGTGACTTCGGCGGCATCTTCGGCACAAGAGGTCATTCGTCCTCGTGCTTTTCGTTGGGGTCCTCCTCCTCCACCTCAGCCACATTGGGGGCCCAACGGAGTTTTTGTGCCATATCCTTTTCTCATGCAACATCAACCGATGAGAGGAGCGTCCTCGTCATCGGTGTTTAGCCGATTAGGCTATGGCCAATCGAGCTACGGCGGCCAAGGGTCGTCGCTCCCACCAGCACCGGCGAGGTTGTTGATTGGTGGTGGAAGGGAGAAGGCTCCAACGCGACAAGTTTATGTGCCTAAGAGGGCCGTAGAGTCTGTCATTGCTCCCGCTACTTCTATTGCATCATCGCCGAAGGAAGAGCCTTCGGCAACAATCCTTATTGGCTCGCAAGAAGTGCCCATCGTCAACAGCGACGAGCCAATGAGAATTGAGGATCCATCTTCTGTCGTCTCAAAAGTTGCCGACAAGGTTGTGGAGAAGAAGCCGATAAATCCTAAGTATTTGCAACCGAAGTGGTGCCCGTCGGGATTGACTAAGACGCAACGGCGGAAGTCGCAACGGGCGTGCCAAACCCAACAAAAGCGGAAAAAATTGGAGAAAACGAGGGAGAAGATCTTCAACGCTTCACATCCAATTTTTCCACAAACATAGAAAGGAAGTGATCCAGCGTGCTTTGCAAAATCCATGGAGAAGGTTCCTGGAGATCGGGAGCTTCCAGAAACGAGACCTGCACAAAATGCAGAAACCGGCCAGGCCGGGTCAGAACCGGCCAAGCCGGGTCTCCCAGAAACCGGCCAGGCCGGGTTGGGGGCGGCTCGGCCGAGTCTTGCGACTTCGCCTGCTGATGCCACTGCCGATGCTGTTTCGGTGGAGGTAGTCCCTACTACCGTTTCCTCTGCTATTGTAGATTCTGGAGATGCAGAGGAAGATGAAGAGATGGTTGACTATGAGCCAACGCCGCCACGCGCCGAGCTCAATGTCACTCGGGGGCATAGTGTAAATTCTGAAGCTCTCCAAGCAATGGCCGATACATGTATCGCCCTTAGAAAAAATGGCCGATGTATACATCGTCCTTAGATGCTAAACAGCCGTTGGGTTAAGTATCGTCGCTGTTTGGTTTTGCTTGTGTTTTCAGGTTCATATGCAGAGATTCACCTGAAAATAGGGGGGCATATGTTTGCACTCAAAATTTGACATGGCGACGAAACCGGCCAAGCCGGGTTTGCAACCAGGCTAGGCCGGGTTTGGCCCCTATGCCGGCCTCCTTCAGTCAGGCCACGTGGCGCATCCACGACCCCCGTGAAACTCGGCTTGGCCGGGTTTGGACCCGGCTTGGCCGGGTTTGGCAGAGTCCGAGCCGATTAATAGATCTAATCGGTTTTTGGTAGTTTTTGGACGTGGGAAACTTGGAGACTTGCCTAGATACGTGTTTCCTACAGGGATAAGACCACCCCCTCTATATATATGGAGGATCATGGCCGATTGAGATCTTAACCATCCAATCGTCAAAATACATCTACCAAGTAGACTTTTCGGTGGTTCACCCCCTTTATCTTGCTGTTCGGCTCGACTCTCCGCGAGTTTAGTCGGCGCTCTAAGCAGCCTCCGCGGTTCCTAGGGCAACCTCTTCGTGCATCTCTCCGACGGATCTTTCCGAGAGGTGTTCGGGAGTATTCCGGCGAAGGACGGGCGCTACATCGACCATCAACGTCCTTTGCTTAGTTACCGGTCATCCCGACGACCAAATACCTCAATCCCTAACTTCCCCGGCATCACCCGAGGAAGTCGGCCCAGCCGGTACTCAGAACCGGCCATGCCGGAAAAATCGGCTCAGCCGGTTTCCAAACCCGGCCAGGCCGAAAAAGTCGGCCCAGCCTGGTTTGAAACCCGGCCCAGCCTGTTTTCGCAGGTGTGCAGTTTTGCTCTGTTTCACTTCCTGTGCGACGTATGCGATCTAGCACCTACTGGTGTGTTGTCCGAAAAAGGCGTCAACACAATGTCTCCACGATTTCATACACGAGCTAGGGTCGGCTTAGGAACTAATGGCTGGGGGTTCCAAGACCTCAGCTAGTATAGGAGTACTACTAGTAGTACTAGACAGGTTTGAATCAAAAAAAAAAAAAGTAGTCCTGTCTAGACAGGTTCACATCCAGGGCAAACAGAAGCGCAGTGGCCAGTCAGTGAGAGACTTGCCAAAGATCGCACGGCACTGTCAACCCCGGCGATCTTCTCGCTGTTTATATCTTGCCATTTTCTCACTGCTAGTGCAAGGTCATGTTCCGTGCTACAGTGTATTGGTCCATTGAATTTACTAAGAAAATACCAATTACATACTTATGAACTTCAAAAAGATAAAAATGAGTAATTACCTAATATGCTAATATAGAAAAGCATGCAAGCATAGACATAAATCATAGAAAATATGTGAGCTTAGTTTTTTTTTTATGAATAGTTATCCTACCATTCATTCATTTTTACCGAATAAAACATTCAATAAGCTAGTCTTTATGATATCAAACAAATATTATTAGATTAATTATAAAATGTTTTTCATAATAAATTAATTGAGTCATAAATACAAATATTATTAGCTAGAAATTTAATAAATGTGAACGAATTTAACTGGTTGGAGCTGGTATACACATTCTAGTTAACGTTCGGTTGTATCTCTAGGTGTGTTTACGTTCACCACAACAGATAGCGGTCATAAAAAAAACACGTCACACAATCTACAAGACTCCGAGCAAAGAGTCATACTATGTCACATGGCGGTGCTGTTTTCCTAAAGCTATTTTTCTTTTTAAAAATACAGTATCATAAGTGAAGTTAAGCTGTGTCAAATAGGATTTAATATTTCTGTATCTAATTTTTTATTCTTCCCGAAAACCACCATTTCATAGAGGAACCGTCAGAGACAAAAAGTATTATTACCACTCCTTTCGCCTCTGAAAAAAAGTCATGTTTATCTTCCAAATCGGTAAACGCACCGCGCAAAACGCAAAGGCGGACGTGGAGAGCAGGGACTGTCATGCATTCATATCCCATCTCCATCTCTATCTCTACAATAGGAAAGCTAACCCAAAAGCGGGCTAATGGATAGGGCCACGTCGCCCGTTAACCCAGTAACTGTAGGATCAAGCCATCAGGTGATCTGGTCCGTCTGTTTACGGGTCAATTCGTTCCTCGACCCGTAAAGTTGCGAACCTTCACGAGGGTTGCCCGTTGTGCTGAGAGAGAGCCGCCCGAGGACGCACGGCGCCACCGCGCTCGGCCTGACCATCCTCCGCCGCCCCGCACCTTCCTCCTTCTGCCGGCGTGGGAGAGGCCAACGGCCCCAACGGCGGGGTGCGGTCGCTCCGGTCTCGGACATCCTGGCATGGGCGAGGGCCCCGGCGGCGCCTTCGAGGCCGATGAGGCCGGCGGTGCGGGCGTGACAGCTCCGACTACCCCAGAATGCTCAGGAACTCAAGGAGCAGCCATAGCCCATAGCTGTCCGACAGCTTGACGAGATACCTGTGGCGGCCTTCCCCTTGCCTCGCTGGTGCTCCTGGCATCAGAATCGGCTACATCGCCGGTCCCGCCCAAGGTCGCCAGCGCCAGCGACCTCCACAAGGACCAGGTAGATCCCGCTCTTTTTCTTTATTTTATTTCCCCTGAATCCCTGACTACATCCGCTGATTCGATTGGATTGCCCTCTTCACGGATACTTGATTGACTTTATTGATAATTTTATAATTTCACCGGCCGTAAGTTTGCAACACTTCAAGAAGATGAAATTGCAACACGGCAGCATGACACCAAATTAGACCCCCTGTTTATGTAATAGTTTCTTGCAATTTAGTTTCTTCATGTGCTCCTTAAATCTCTCAACAGGCTTCCCTCAAGATAAATCTGACCAAATTCATATACTGAAAATTCATTGTTGTACTCTGATAACTTCTTTTCTATAATCCAACAAAGTAACTTCCACTAGGGTTATGATATGAAAAGGCCTGAATATAGTTTGAAGCACTTATCTATATGTGGAGTTACTAAGCTAAAGAGAATTATGATTTAATCGGCTTGATATACCTAAGTACTTGTTTTGATAAGTGAATCATATCTTGTTGCTAACGTGTTGAATTTCAACTTGATAGGTAGATTAAGTTCAATTATGCGATCTGCCTATCCCATAGCCATATACTAATGGAAATTTCTTTGTCACTTTACTTTACTGGTCTTAATATAGAGCAGGCACATTTCATAATTATCAATGCACAAATTCCTTAAAAAAAATAGATGATGGCTGCATTTTTTTTAAGAAAAATCTAATGTGCTGCTCACCACCTGTTTCTCATTCACAGAGTACAGACCATGTACCTAACCATCTGTTTCCATACCGGCCAAATAGCATCACCCATATCTATATGGTAACCTAGCGTGCAACTCAGCCGAGTGGTTTGAATGCCCATCAAGTATTCGACTTATACCTATGCCATAGCCAGTACCAACAATACCAGCACTTTCATATTATGATTTCTGTAAGCATAGCTCCATGCAATGTCTTATAATATTTCATACCATTACAACTTTGTCTATTAACAACCTATAGAACAAAGGACCAAGTTAACTTGTATCAAGAACTATTTTCATTCAAAATAATTTTTGAAGCTGCAAATTACAGCTCCAAAATGTACTCGTCTTCACTCGCATAGTACAATTTGTTTATTTAATGTAGACTGAAAATTCATGATGATTTTAATCTGTTGGAAGAAAAGTCTGGTAAAACTCTTTTACTAATAATGCTCCAACAATCTGATGCAAGTGAAAAATCAAAACTTAAGATATTCCTGCAAGCTGCTTATTTAAAAGACAAATAATCAAGAAACTGCTTGACACTGATGAATGGAGTGACAAATTGAGATGATGTTACTTTTATTTTTTCCACACTCTCATACCCACTAATTGTTACTAAAATAGAGGCAACATTCTATCAGCCGAAAGTTGAAAGTTATGGTAAGGTAATCGCAATACATATTTTCTTTTCATGCTGTTTTTTTTTTCCTAATTGGCACAATGGTATTGTGCTGCCTGTACCTGCCGACAAGTGTCTGAGCTGCAAGGGCCTTTTCATATTATTTCGGTATGTTCTCAAGGCTTCCAATTGGTGTCGTGCCTATCTTGAAGTAGCTCTTTTACTTCCGATTAATTGATTGAATTGTGAGTGCCATGTCAATACACTAAGAAGAAAAGCACTTCTGTCATCATTGTTTCTGCACAGTTTAGTGATGGCAAAATACCTGACAGTAACCAAATTTCAGGTCCAATTTCAGGTCCAGTTGTTCTACAGCTGACATAACTAGATGCAGATCGACCTCTCCAAGATTTAGTCCCTTCATAGATGCACTAATCGTAACAGGTGTGATACCTATCCTACTGACAAAGGTGGTTGTAATTACACATAAATCTAGGGACACATAACTCTACCAGTAAGCTGTAAATGGTACGTATTACATGAAACGGATCTATAATTGCTATAGTCAGTTTATAAAAAAAAAAGTCAAGATGGACATGATTAAGTATGAAGTAATATGTCATAGCACTTAGTTAGATGAAATAATATTCAGAGAACAATGAAGATTATGAATGGACATATCAAAATAGATACTACTTCAGACCATATGACCTTGATATTATTTTAGCTCATTTTAGTATAATCAGGTATTATTTCCATCAGAAAGTAGGTAAAGGAAGTATTCAAAGATTTCTAGAATCATGTGTATTTCATTATATATGACGTTTTGGTCATAGGCATAATTTATGATGTCTCAATAATATATTTTCCAACATAAGTAGTTCAAATAATAGGCTCTGAAATAGCAACTCATGTGTGATCAATTGTTCATTAACTTGTAATTATACTCTCACCGTTTTTATTACTGGTTGTTTTTTGGCTACTTGTAGCTGAGAAAAGACAGGCCACCATCCTTTTTTTTCAATGACTTTAGTACCAGCCTCTCCACAAGACAATGATGAATTCAAAATGGCAAACCCCTGCAGACGTCAAGACAGGTTCCAATCTTCAACACAGGGGCGAATCAATGTATAAGGTATATTGTACATCACAGCAATTCCTCCAATTTTTGGTACCTAAGCTTTCACAATATAGTGTGAATGGCAGATGAAACACGCAACATATGGTCATTTAACAAGTCGTTCAGACTTCCGTGAAGTGGTCCAAAGGTAAAGGATGGATTTTGTTCTATAAGTCAGTAGTTTAAGACATGCTCATCTTCTTACTCTTTGTAGGGGTAAACTAAGATCAGGATGGACAATACAATGGTTGCACGCATATGCTGGTGGTGGCATGCGACAGAAGGCTACAAGTTGCAGTTTGTGCCAAAGCAACGTCAACTCTCTCCAAACATTTGTTGTCAAAAAAATTTTGTGTCAAAAAAAAAACTCTCCAAACATTTGAGGTCTGCATATGCTTTAGTGTGACATGCTTGAGCAAGCATCATTTTAGTATAAACTAACCTTCAACGGTTTCAGATATGGATTGTAGATATGAGATACATATAAAACTTCTATTGTTACCTTTTGCTACAAATTTTCTATTTAAATATACTGCCCATTATCTTGTACAAATATATTTTCCCAGACAATTCAAATTCTATATTGCCTCTTTCTGTAAGAATTGTTGTTGAAAATTAAGACTCGATGAAAAAAAAATTAATCTGGCTCTGGCACATCATTATCAGAAATTATTAGGCAAGGAGCAGTAAACCAATTTTGGTTCAGGGAATAACCTGTTAGTATATGATTCTTAGAAAAACCTTCGTTAAAAGCCTGTTATTCCCAAGGAAAAAAAAGATATGGACCTCGTAACTCACTGGCTCAATCATCTCTTCAAATAGCATTCTTAAAAGTTAAAACTAATTGCTTTTACTTTGTATCCAGTATAAAGTAAACCTGATTGGCATGCCAACTTTATTAGGAGTATCGCCCCTCCTTTTTTATTCTCTCCCAATCAGAAGTGTTTAATAATATCATTGATTGATTATATGCTTAGCTTTGATATGTGGACAATGCTCGTATTAGAATATAAAAAAACTTAGTGGGGAAAATTGACGCAGCCATGGTTCAGAAAAGAATTTTGATAATTTGATGTCTCCATTACGAATGGTTCGAGCTTATTTTTGGAGCTACGAAAACGATTTTGACAATTTGCATTTCCTTACATAAATTCTCACCTTATAGTTTCCAAACATTGTAGACGCCATCAAACCTATACTAATTTGATCCAAATCTCATTGATAATATTGTATAATATGTTACAGCGCCATGAAGTTGCAAGAATGATGACTCGTGATATACCCTAATTAGTAGCAAAAGTCTTCCTTTATGTCTAATAAAACAAGCTTTACTTCTATCCTATGGTACTATATATCTTAAGTAAACTGTGTTGTTATTTGAAAAAAAAAGAACTTTAAACTGGCCACAATAAAAATTACACCATAATTTGTTCACAAAAATTACACTATAAAATAGGAATTAGTCCCACACAATTAAAAAAAGAAATTTATCTTTATAATAACTGATAGATCTATGAAATGGAATGGCGCGGCAAGGCCGCGCCTAGATTTCAGTATCCCGTCGTGGAGTTGTGCTGCCGGCTGCAGCGGTCACGGCTTGGGCCAGGCGGCAAAATGATGGCTCCAGAGTTTATTGCCCACGCGGACGCTGGCAGACGACGGCTGCAGCGGCTTGGAGAAAGGACCTTTGTACCCTCGGTTTTGACGGACGCCATTGGGCCCATTCGCTCGTTTCAGGCAACGGCCCTCCTCGTTTCTTGTTTTGCTTGCTACAAACACGGCACGTCATGCACCAAGATCAACAAGATCTTAGCTTCTTTTAACTATAGACAGTATTTTTCTAACACTAAATTGGCGTCAGCTTAAATCAGTACTTCAGGCCAAGTTCATCTCTTTCTGCCAGAGATCTGTTTTTGATACTCCCTGTTGTGGTCTGTGACGGTGACGAAATGCCGAAATGGCAAGCCAAGAAGAACAATCAAACAGCTGAATCGCCGATCATGCATTCATGCTGCTCGCTAAAGTACTTCGCTACCTAGGCAGCACCGCAGCAGCGCGGATCCCCCCGGCCGGCAAGGGGCATGGCCCCCCGAACGCGCGATCAGTCGACCAGATTTGACCGTGGTCACAGTCCTTGTTACCCAGTACCCCTTGGTTGCCGGTTTTGGGTGTGTGTAGATCTCAGTTGTAGTTGTAATTCTGTATTGTAGCACGTTCGTTTGTATTTGACAACTTTTATCCAATCATAACCCAAGTAGACTTAAAAGATTCGTCTCGTGATATACATGCAAAAAGTACAAACATGTAAATATTTCGTCTATATTTAATGTTTTATATATGTGCCGTAATGTTGATATGACTAATTGTAATTGTAATTTACATTGGATCGGGCCTTTGTCGCGCCGGGGCCGGGGGTTTTGGTTCATCTGGGGTACTGCTGCCCGTGCCGCCACCTGCGCGACAGCGGCTCGGTACGAACTTGTTCGCCGGGTCTGCCTCTGCGAGGTTCGCCGTACACGTTCGAGTAGAAACAGCTAACCAGATGCTGTCAACCGGACAGCCGGTGGCCATCGATTCATCCACTCAGGCTGCGTTTAGTTCCAAAAATTTCCCTCTCTCTTCCCATCACATCAATTGTACTTTCTGTCTGCATGGAGTACTAAATGAAGTAGCACCTGTTGCATGTTTGTACTTTTTGCCTGGCTATCTCAAGATGAATCTTTTGAGTCTACTTGGACCATGATTGGACAAAAATTGTCAAATACAAACGATGCTACAGTTACAAAACTTCCCAAAAACTTTCCAACTAAACGCACCCTCAATCTTCTAAATAAGGGCTCTGTTCGCTTGAGCCGGTAAGAAACTTATTTCGGTTTTTTTTATTTTGGATTAGTATTTTTCATCTATAAGAAATTAGTTTTCAGCTTTCAGCGAATAGAGCCTAAAATTACTCCTTGTCTTAAAATAGTTCTTGTTTTCGTTTTTCGAAAAATCTCTTTGACTAAATTTATTTTAAAAATATTAATATTTATGATACATAATTAATATCATTGAAAAGATCTTTAAATCTATTTTTTTAATAAATTTATTTGGAGATAAAATGATTGCATATATTTTTTATAAATTGTGTCAAACTCGTACATGAACACCGAAAATAACATTTAATCTCGCGCATACTTTGAAATGAAGAAACTTTCTCCATCTCCGCCCGCTTTGGGATAGAGGGAGCATTAGTTAAAATCAATAAATTTGAAATTGTATATTCTTCTAAGACCGAGGTTGTAGCACAGATCGAACGGTCTCGGAGTAGTATGGCTCTAGGATTTTCTTTCCAGTTTCCAACACCTTTTGAGGAAGATTGTGCACTGATCTTCATCTCCCTTGCACTTTTGCTTGCCTGACTTTCGCGTGAGGCGATCGAAAGCTGTGTGGCTTTGAACAGTGTCAAGCACACATCCAATCCATCATCTGTATCTCCACTCGAATACTACTAGCACTGGTAGTATGTCCTCCCTATGTCTCTGAAAGAAAAAGTGATCGTCGGAAAGCATGTTTGTGAAGAAAACATGGTTTTTTAAGACAGTTTTAAGAGCATGGCTAATAATAGAGTTAAGTGTTTGGCTACAAGTCAAGTCATAAAACCAAGTTATACAATAGTTATCTCTTATTTAGCTATTAAAACTTTGTTTATTAATATATAGTACTATGTCTTATCTTCTCTTTCCTCCTCCTCCTCACATATCCTTTTATTTGGCCCCACACATGCCTATGCATGCGTGATCAATTTGGTGTTAGAATAAGAGCCAAACTTTTTTCTCTTTTTTCTTCTCTCTTTTTCACATCAGTAGAAATAATGACTAGCTTAGGCTGCGTTTACTTTCAAAAATTTCCTTCTCTCTCCCCATCACATCGATTGTACTTTCCGTCTGCATGGAGCACTAAATAAAGTAGCACCAATTGCATGTTTGTACTTTTTACCTGGCTATCTCAAGATGAATCTTTTGAGTCTACTTAGACCATGATTAGACAAAAGTTGTCAAATACAAACGAAAGTGCTACGGTTGCAAAAATTCCCAAAACTTTCTAACTAAACGCACCCTTAGTATAAATGCATTACTGTACTTGCTCTAAAGGGACCGAGGGAGTACGTACAGTGTTAGTACAAACGAGAGGGGAACCTGATGCACCCTGCACAGGTCCAGTACCCTGCACAGGTCCAGTATCCGCATGATTACACTTGCTGCGAGTAGTACCTTCCCAATGCATGAATAGTAATACTTGCTGTTTCTCTTGTAGATTTTCTTTAGGCTCCGTTTAGTTTGAAAAATTTCAAACCCTCTCTCCCCATCATATCGATTGTACTTTCTGTCTACATAGGGCACTAAATGAAGTAGCACCTGTTGCATGTTTATACTTTTTACCTGTCTATCTCAAGATAAATCTTTTGAGTTTACTTGGGTCATGATTGGATAAAAATTGTCAAATACAAACAAAAATACTACAGAGCACTTTTTCCCCACTTTTCCTCAACTAAACACAGCCTTAGTTCCTGTGCTTTTTTAGGCCTCGTTTGGATGTCTTTAGATTTTGTCAGTTTTAAGAATCCCGCTTTTAAAAACTGAGTGAAATTCAAACAACCCTAATTTCTTGTGCCAGTTTTTACTTAGATTCTTAAAAACCAAGCTATGGGTAGTTAGCTTTTATTAGCTTGCCCATAGAACAACAAATAAACTTATATTTTTAAAAACTGAGGATCTAAACACCCACTAATTTTTGCCTGAAATCTAGATTTTTGAAACTAGAGGCAAAAACTAGCTTTTTAAGATTCTATAACTCATGGAAACAGATCCTAAGATTATAGCTCGTTTTTTCTCTCTACTTCTCCTTTCTCTCCTCCACGTCAATATTTAACTAGTTTACAGCCCTCTTATTATATAAAGTAACACTCATGCCACTCGAGTGTACAATTTTTTTGAAACGGCACTGTAGCATATTTACAATAACTGTTTAATCATGGTCTAAATAGACTTAAAAATTCATCTCGTTATTTACATACAAACTGTACAAATATGTAAAACATATTCCTTTATATTTAATGATCTATGTGTTAAACATTTGATGTGATAAGAGTTTTAAAATTTAAAAAGGTATCTTGACTGGGCCTAAATTCGTAATCTGCCCAGGTTATTACTTTTTTTTACATAATAAACCACATGCTCTTGTTCGGTGCCCAATACTATCTGACGCGAGTGGAGGCACACATCGCCGGTGGAAGCCACCGTTCTGGCTTTCCGGCTACGGCTCCAAACTTGCTCCCGGTGCACTGTGGTCATGTTTGGTATGGTTTCCGAACCTAATTAAAAAAAGAGCCAGTTATTTTAACTCTGGAGTGGTCTAACAGCATAGAGTTTTTCGAACATCTTTTTTCGAACCCCAAGAAACTCTAAAATAGAACGAGATAAGGAGTTTTAAAGAAATTACCTACAATTGCCATCAATTACACACTCTAAACAAAAACAAAAACGGTCCAGAGTCAACTTCACCTAGAGCTCTGGGGTAGAGCCGCTCCATCCGGAATTGGAGCCATCCCAAATTGACCCTATAGAGCCGTTTACAAAAACAGACATTTGTAGAGCACTGGAGCTTCAATTTGGTTGAGCTGAATTGTACGGTTGAATTGTTAACAGAAAAAATACTATTCTGTGGTTGAAAATAAGCTAAATCTAGCTCAAACAAACAAAAAATCACGTAGATAACGGTCATAGAATCTTGCATTAGTAGCGAAAAATAGTCCATCAACTCGTGCCCATGCGCCGACTAGAGTTTAGAAGATATAAATATTAGATATAGTTTACTAATTTATTTATTTTAAATTATAAGATATTTTGTTTTTTCTTTATATATACATTGGCTTTAACATTATGTGATGAACATAAAATACATACTTTCTCTGTTCGTTTAAATATGTAACTATGGAAAACGTGTTAGTTAAATTAATTCAAGTTCGACTAAATTTACAATAAATAATATTAATGTTTATATTTTTAAATAAATTTATTATAAAAGCATATTTTATAAATAATCTAATGATATCTATTTTATTTATTAAATGTTGGTACTTATTTTTATAAATTTAATTAAAGTTTAAACGATTAGATTTTTCAAAAAAACAAGAATTGTAGGAGGGAGTATTCTGTTGCAACATCTGGTGTACTTCGATATCGTATTCTCAGCTCTTTTTTTTAATACAGTTGATTAAATTTAAAATCGATTGACTCATTTTCCCCCCACGGGGCACGGATCAATCTACACTGTTGCTGATTCCTGTTTACTCCTACGTCGGGATTCGAAGTGCCCAATCGACAAAAGACCCGTGTAAATGCGAAACAGCGAAAGCATGGGCCAAACAGGAAACACACGATGGAACTCAAGCAGAAGCAGCAGTTCTCCATATTACTCCAAAAATGATTGGCAAAGCATGGACAAGCCCGATCGAGAGTACTACAAGGAGCCTGGAACTGGAAGCTCTCCTAGAAATACTATTTGTGGCCTTATTCTTCTGCCCACGCAAACAGTAATTGCTCTATGCTTTGCTAAAACTGGGCATCTGGCTACACCCGCAACTGTAGCCGATCAGTTTCACTCGGGAGCTGGAAACCCCGTTCAGCCCTGCATGAACACGAGTAGTACTAGTACCACAGTAGTAGTACTACTAGCTTCTTCGGTAGAACACGAGTAGTAGTACTGGAGCTGCTGGGCCGAACAGTGATGACAAACATCTCGAGAATATACACTCAAATCCTGCTGTGACGGGATTTGTAATCATACGCGCCGACGTCCTCTGCTGTGACAGGAAAGCAATTGGCAGACCACCGCACCGCACACTCGCGACTCGCCTGATCGCCTCTCCTCCCGGTCCTTCCCCTCTCCTTTTATATGAAGTCGTCTTCCAGCCCCCAGCAGAGCCGCTTCCAGCCCCCAGCACAGCCACCCAGCACAGTCGTCTTCCAGCCCCCAGCACAGTCGCCCAGCACCCCGCCCTCAGCACAGCCGCTTCCAGCCCCCAGCACAGCCGCCCAGCCTCCCAGGCCAACAACACCCAAAGCAGAAGAAGCAACAATGGCGCCCCTCAGCCTCGCAGCCCCAGCATACATCCCGAAGAGGGGCGCGCCATGGATGCCGCCGCCGGCCGCGCCCGGGTTCGCGCTGTACATCTGCGTGCCTCCTCCTCCGCCGCCGACGCCGGAGTTCATGCCATGGCACCTGGCTCCACCTCCGCCGCTGCCTTGCTGGGGCATACCGCCGCAGCATGGCCCCTGCGCCATCCTGGGGATGCCGGGACCGTTCCACGGCGGCGTGGTGCCGCACGGCGGCGCGCTGCGCATGATGACGACCCCCGCTCCGCCGGATGCTCCCACTGCCTGCCGGCCACGCCCACGCCCTCGGCACCATCTGAAGGCTACAACAAGGGCGCAGCGAGCGGCGGGTCCGGCGGCGTGCCGCGGCGTGAAGAACATGGCCGCCGGGGACGCGAAGGAGGCGGCGACCAACAACCAGCCGTCCCCGCGCTCCGTACTCGCGGTGGCGAGCCCGCCCATCTCGCCGACGACGTCCCTCCCGACGTCGTTCCCGTACCAGCTCGTGCTCCCTTCGCCGCCGCCGCCGGCCACCGCGGGCCTCGCCAAGGGGAGCGGCGTGGCTGTGCGTCCGCCGCCGAAGCGGCGGCCGCGCGGGCCGCGTCGTGGCCGGCCGGTGCAAGTCCGCCGCACCGTCAAACCTCGGCAGCTATTTGACGCAACCTCTGAGCGGACCAGTCTCATGATCCGAAACATTCCGAATGATTTCACGTGAGTCTGCCATATCTCCTCCTCTCGATCGTCACCTTTGTACTACTAGCTCTATCAATCCGGTTTCATTAGAAACCGTGGGTGAAGATCCGTTTATATACCTGATTGAGTCATTTTGACGACGCATGCATGCAGTAGGACGAGGCTGATGAACATCCTTGACGAACACTGCTTCATCGAGAACGAGAAGATCGCTCCGGGTGGGGTGAGGTCGGAATACGACTTCTTCTACCTCCCCATAGACTTCAGGTAACCTTCTAATTTACCCTTGCTGGTAATAGATCTTCTCCTCTAGGAAGGCTATCGGTGATGACCTCGTTCGTTGCGTTTGAACAGGAGCCATGCCAACAAGGGCTACGCCTTCGTCAACATGACTTCGCCGGCGGCGGCCAGCCGGCTCTTTCAGCACCTCAACGGGCACCGGTGGGGTAAGGGCAGCGCCAAGACCTGCGCGGTGGACTACGCCGACCGACAGGTACGTCTCCGCTCACCGCCGACCTACGTCGTCTCTTTATGTGCCCTGGAGCGCGCCATGGCGCATCCGAATGACGTGCTGCTGCCCTTGTTCTCCGGCCGTTTTGATTCTTGCAGGGGCTTGCCTTGGTGAAGCATCTTTCAGGGTCCTGCTTCGATTGCCACACCGACGAGTACCTGCCGGTGTGCTTCGAGCCTCCGCGCGACGGAACCCGGCCGGCAGAGGGCGCGATGCGCGTCGTCGGCAGGCTCGCCGCCGGCCCCCGCCCCCGCGCTTGTGATGGCAAGTGACCCTTCGCCTCCGCCGCCTGCACCCTGGCCGGCGCCGCTTCATATCTTGCATTCTATCCGTTTAAGGGAGGAGCGGATAGAACGGGAGATACGATTCGCCTAGCCTCTTTGATTGCGCGCTCTAGAGTAATCTGCTTGTGGATTACTTTCGTTTCATATCCATGTTTGATCTCGACTCGGAACTAGTAGCTAGGTTTAGTGTTGAAGCTCAAGTAGTAGTTGTCCTGTTGTATAATATGGGTTCGGGCCGTCTTTAGTCTGTTAGCGTGTGTGCCTGATGTGTTGTCTGATGTTTGAGGTTATTATGATCTGCTGTTGAGGCTAGAGTACTGGTGTCAGCAGGCTAAAATTCTGTTTGTTTCCTTGGCACATGGGATCAATTGTTGTAACACTCTTAATTGCTTTGCCTGATGATAAGAGCCTCATCTTCATTTAATGCTTGGCCTCTTGTTTCTTTCTGGTGGTATGAAATTAAATGATGCATTGATTCTTTGAATCTTAAGAGAAATGGGATATCATGTTGGGTTTACACCACGGAGCCATGCAAATTTTATTCACTCAAGGCAGACAGGGATTCATGAAGGGAGCTTTTTAATTATAGTGCTTGTGGTTTTCAAAAGATCATCCATTTAGGTTCCTTTGAATCTGTGGTAGTACTACATTTATAGGATTAATATATAGTTGGATTTGGTGCTCATATTTAGACATATTTTTATAATGATCATTGATCTGGAATGTGTAAATTCGTTAAGTACTACTTTTGCTCTTGCACTCTGATAAATATTAGTTTGTCGTAGAACAGTTTATTAAACGCTGTTGTCTGCATCCGAATTCAAAAGGGCTAGTTCTCGTGCCGACTTTTGGTTTCGGCATAGATTTGCAATTCATTGAGATTTATACACTCTGTTCAGCTGTACCGAATTCTGTCATTGGATGTTAGATTTCCAATGACCCTCGTTGTCATTGGATGTTCGGCTGACTGATTCTGGGCTGCAGTTGATGTTGCTGATATGCTTTGAGAAAAAAAGGTACTATTTCATGTCTGAAAAATATTATTGGCTGATAAGGTTAAGTGAAACAGGATTAAATGAATCAATGTGTTAACATCCAATGACCCTCGTTGTCATTGGATGTTCGGCTGACTGATTCTGGGCTGCAGTTGATGTTGCTGATATGCTTTGAGAAAAAAGGTACTATTTCATGTCTGAAAAATATTATTGGCTGATAAGGTTAAGTGAAACAGGATTAAATGAATCAATGTGACTAGTTTTGTCCTATTCTTGTTCATTGATATTTTTTTTGGCAGGGTTTGGTCCAGATTTATGTTTTGATATGCACGACGGTTGTTTTCAGTGTTTTGTCAGTGTTTGTGAATAATGTTACATGCTGTTTTTCTTGAGCTTTTATGGTATTGTTATTCAATGATACCCACTAAGGTCTTGACTTCTGTTTGTGTGATCGGTGAGCCGGTTCTATTGCGAAATCAAATTTATGTGGCCTTTAATTAGAACGCAAATGAAAAATCACAGGAAACTTAAGAGAATCCTCAGCCTATAGGAAAACTGCTTATGTGTGTTCCTGATCAAAGTACTAATCCTACGAAATATGTTGTTGCAATCTTTGCGTTGGAATATATACAGAATTGTTACGTGTCATCTCGCTAGCTCTGTTCGTTTGTTTGAAAAAAAGCGCTGATTTCGGTTGATGCTGATTTGTTGCGAGAGAAAAATACTATTATGTGTCTGAAAAGAAGCTAAAATTGAGACAAGCGGACAGGGAGCTAGCTTTGTTGATTTAATAGGTGTTGGTTTAGGCTTATATCAATACATAAATTCCAAGGCCTATAAGAAATGCTAGGTTTGATAGCGCATAAAAGAATTAACATGAATGGGAAATTGAGTAAAGATTGACTCAGTTTAAATTAAATGAGTGAATGGAATGTTCAGTTGGCTTATTTTCCTGCAGCTGATTTGTTATTAGATTAAAAATGTTGTTTCATGGCTGAAAAGCTCACACGAACAAGGTTAAGAAACTGAGCCATGTATCGTGGCATGGTCTCGTATGGTCAGGCCACGACATAAATGGTGCGGTGCAGGTCGGATTGAAGCGGCCATCCATCCAAAAGGACCTCTACGTACGAGAAAGATGTAATTCATGCTTGTGTTTATGGACTATGGAGCAATGACGGAGCCAGAATTTTTTTTAGACGGGGCGAAAAAATACACATAGCATAGCAGAAAAAGTAACGTGACATTCTCTTTTACTAAAGAATAAAAAAAATGTTAAATTGATAAATCAATATGCGCATGAATAATACCATTTGTTTTGCTCTTCCTGTCAATGCCAATGCTAGACACATCTCCGGTTCCACCTAGCTCTCGCCCTTGGCCATATTGCCACTGGTGCTCTAGCACCAACTCCTGCTCCTTCACCTCTCCTCCTCCAGCCATTGCGAGACGCCAGGTAGCAGGTGTAGCTCGGTCAGCAGACAGCAGTCCTTAGGCGGCACAGCGACAGCTGGGCCTAGGCTTCAGGCACCAGCCGCGACGGCGCGGTTGGTTCCCGGCGGGCGTAGGCGCATTGGGCGATGCGCGCAGTGGATGGGTGCAGGGCGCCACCATTTCGGACAAGGAGGCCGTCGTGTGGCGAGCGGCAGGGCGGGCAGCGAGCAGAAGTGTGGCGGCCGGCGGGCGGAATAGTGAAACAGAGGCGGAAGTGTGGCGGGCGGGTGATGCGAGATGTCGGCAAGACTGCGGGAGGTCGCTCGCTCGATGCCGATGTGTGATCCCATGAAATTTGTGCCTTTACTAGGAGTCTGGGACTGGGCTTCACGACCGAATAAAAAGGCCTAGCAAGGAGGTGACCGACGCTCTTCCTCGCCTCGTACATTGCCGGGACTTTGGCTCGCAGTTCTGGCTTGCGTCACTCTCTTCCGGATGCCGGAGATAACGAAGTGGGGGTCAGGGGATCTAGTGTTACGACGCCAGTAGCTGGGGCAGCCGCCCCACCCCGCTGCTAGGGTGGCTCCGTCCTTGCTATGGAGTGTGTTGCAGGATTGTCTTACTATTTGCAAATTAGAGGCCCATGCTAATCCTTATTTTCAAAAAGATGCTATTACAATCATCATAAAAACCTAATGCATTCAGCAATGTATTTGATACTCTAATAGCCATTCAATTACCGGCCACTGTCATCACCAAAAAAACTGAAGTTACCTTAAATCATGATGTGCATTACCCGTTACCATCATTGGCATTGTGTAAAAATCATATTAAACAATCCTCTAATCTTCGTCTGAGTTATACTCATATGCTATTATGAGAAATATTATAGAGTAATTTAGATTTGAATCTAAGCTACTCACTTACACTAGTGCATTATTCGAAATAAACTAAAGTAATTCTTAAACCTAAAATTATCATTATAAAGAATGTTTCAAAATACTTCCGTAGTGCTTTTAAGTTAACTATTTTCCATGTTCGCTTGAACTAGCTTCACGTATTTTCAGCCATAAAATATTCTAAAATTAACCCTGCCAATACAAGTAATTCTTAAACCTAAAATTATCATTATAAATGTTGTAAAACATACGGACTCTGTCCTATAAGGAAAGGAAAAGAAGGAATCCTAATCCTAATCCGTTTGTATGTGGGCTCTTACCGAAACTTTTAGACCTTGGCAGGACTATATATACATGGGAGCTCTATTTTTTAATCATCAATATTCAGAGGAATAAAGAATAGACTCCCTATTTTGTGTCTACTTGTTCTACTATTTTCATCTACTATGTTGATCAAGAGCGACAGAGAAGAAAAGGTCCTAACCGTTGGCGACGTGTTTTATAACACGTTATCAGCACGACAAGCTCTACGTCGACATCGCCGTTGAAGCCGCCGCCGATCTTCGTCGTCGACTCTCGTGACGACGTTCCCTGCCGCGGCTACTTCGATGACATCGACATCCCCGAAGTTGCTAGCGGAACGGATCTGCTATCTCTACCTGCATCTAATCTGCACTGTATCGACGTGTATCGTCTCCGTCAAGCAGGCGGTTCTACGACAATGTCAAACGCCCTACGCGGTATGTATCTACTAACCACTGCCCTACGTGGCATGTGACGTAGATCAAACTGACATACTATAAGGTATGAATAATCAATTGATTACTGGACTGAATTTGCATTGCACAAACTATAGAATTATTTGTGTTTTTGCTTTTCAATCTACTACAATGATTCGGCTATGAAGAACACGTAAGGATCTTTTCTTCATGTTTGTAACGTAAACGCTGACACCGTAAAGTTGTACGATATGAATATATAGATTTTTGTATACGTGAATATTGCTTCCTGGACTAAGCCGTGATTTCGTATATGTGATTTTTTTCCACTCGAGGCCTAGAAGGCATATGTGTTGTTATTGGTCACACATGAATTGGCTACAAGCCTGGTCGACATAGCAAACCGTCACCCATCATCATGGACTAGTAACTGAACGCTAGTCCACGCCCATCATAAGCATGCACGACACCAAAGGCAAATCAACTTGCAGTTGAGCCATGGCATGAAGCCATAGAGACAGGAAGATTAATTGCCCCTAAGACACAGAGTTGCATGTATATAAGCTAATGATGGTGCGATCTTTATGGTATTCCTATATATAAGAGTACTTGCTATCTCGCAGGCAGACGAGCACCGAATCTAGAACGGAGATTAGACCGAATCTGTCTTGTATCAACTTGAAGTTGATGGGGATCCGACCAGATTTGCAATTGTCTTTACAAAATTGCTGCACTCTTTTGGCAGAGCTACAACTCCTTGCAACACCTAATCACCGCATGACCTCTCTAAATCCTGCAGACCTTATACTTATTATCCTTGAGAAGCTCATATTTATTTTTCCTAATATAATAAATTTTTGAGATGCATGAATTTTTTATTTTAATTCTAAAAATTTACATATACCATCATCCTAAAAATTATGATGATGCTTCTGAGAATATTTTTGCATATCTATCCACTGTCTTTTTGCACTTTACAACTTGTTTACGTGCAGTAAACCTATATGCACATGATTTTGTTATAATGATATACACATACTTTCATGAAGAAAGAATATTCTGAACTTGTTATAAATGGAATAATTATTTGTTACGGTCTTTATTAAATCCATGTAGGATATTTGACTACTATTGAAGTGTAGTGATAATTACTCTCCAGAATGAGAATGTGGCCGAGAGAAGTAACAAATGCATTGTGCGACTCACTGCATGAGTAAAATCTCAAATTATGATTACAAAATATCATATTGTATTAAAAGTTGAATTTTCAACCTTATTTGTCTATAGTTTGAGGTGCAAAATGCTGCTCTATAAATAATAGCCTGAAGCTTTGTACTAAATGTCTAGAAGATAAGGTGGTAAATAAAATTTTATTAATACAATATTCTCGAAGAAATGTCTCGTGTACAGAGTATCACAGAGCAATGTAATACATGAAGTATTTGAATTTACCGTTACTCAAAGAAATTGAGTTGGATTTTTGACAGCTTTATAAATCAAGATATTGTCGATTGCAATAAAATTTAAATTTATGACTTGCATATGTTACACCCCTTGAAGGCTTGTGACTGTATATCATAACTGTTGAATATGGAGCATGAAGCTACTGCTTGTCGAGTATAGAAGTTAAGACATGCAGAAATGATATTATTTTGAGCATTTAAGGGTTTTCTTGAAGAAAAATTAAATCATGTGCTTATCGATTTGTTGAATTTCAAGTTCATATCCTGAAGTATTGATAGTAGTAGTGGTGGTGCATTGAGTTTTTATTCCTATTGAATTAAGTGATTAATGGTTAATTTATTAGCTTGAAGTCTAATATGAATTGTTTTATATTCAATTGTTACCTGAAGTAATATATATTAATTTCTCATGAAATAGATAAGATTTATATGTTCCACATATAAAAATTGCCTTTTAGCTATCTAAATAAGCTTTGCAATAATGTTATCCACAAAAAAGTCTCGATTAACCATGAAGGTTATAGTTCGTGGTGCATTTCTACCATGTAGGTAGAAGAGAAACCTGAATTCACTAGAAGCACATGAACAATTGGACTATACTGGCATATGAGTTGATCCTAGAAGGACACATTTTGCCAAGAAATAGTATAATCCTAAAACTAAATGTTTAATACTTCAACCCAAAACTAGAAGTGTATGTCCTACCATAGTACATTGGATATGTGAATATTTTATGCCATAACTAATGGATACTAGAAGTATGATTGGATTTTATGGAGCACTAGAAGTGATCATTCGTAAATGATGCATGAAGCAAATTACTATTTGAAGTAATTATGGTATGAAAAGGGGGTGAAATATTGAGTAAATGCATAAGAAAATATGGATAATATATATATATATATATATATATATATATATATATATATATATATATATAATAGGCATAGCCTTTCTAAATCTATCTTTAAGTGCATGTATCAAGACTTGAAGTTTTGCTCGCGTCTCTTCTGGCTGAGTTAACTTTCTCTACTGCACTAATTTTAAGCAAGCTTATAGCTTTGCATTTGGTTGTTATCTACTATATTGGACTGAATATCAACATTCTACATTACACATAAATGTGTATCACTATGTTGTGTTCTCGTTGAGCTGCAATATTAGCAAAGCAGCTATATGTGTAGCTACCTTTGCACTTTTCTCATAATTATATTGGCTAGCCAGCATGCTGTGTCTATATGGTTCTCATTGAACTAAGAAATAAGTTATTTTCAATGCATTGCATGCATAAGCAATAGATTGATCTATGGCCAAGTAGCCTAAAATCAGGGGGAGTGAGTTAATATGAAATTTTCTCAATGGAGACTAACCCAATTAGTGGGAGGTATAATTGTGGAATTAAGATGGTGGATAACACACTATATGATGATTAAGGATTTATGAAGATAAGACATTAAGGGAATTTTGCATTAATGACAATTAGAAAATTCTAGAATAAATTTTATGTGAATTTGAATGTTATGTATTTTTATATATTTGAAGTATATGGTCTAATGTTATGTGAGTATTTTGATCAAATTTTTGAGCTAAACAACAAAAGCTAGATAATACAATAGTTTTATGAACTATGATATGTGCATCACGGGGAGAACATCCCTAAGTTTCTAGAGATGCTGAACATCCATAATTGCACTTTATGTATTCTAGCTCACTGCATATAATGTATAACAACCTTATGTTTAATTATGTGTGTGAGTATTTCCCATAAAACTCTATCATAACATACATGAATGGGCCCCTACTTGCAATTGGAGATGCATAAATTTGATTATTTAAAGCCCATGATAGGGGATACCTATTGAAGTATGCTATTAAAGATCTAATATTGGCATTAGGGGGAGAGAGAGAGAGCCTATTTGGAATGCCAAATATTATTTCCGCAGAAAGAAAATGATCTAGAGAAAATATCTTTGAAGCTTGAAACAGCAATACAATCATGCACCAAGTCAACTAATAGTTTGACTAATGCTCTTGTGAAGCATGAAGCAGAGCATATGCCAGACATTTTTGAAAATGAGAGGACTAATTTGAAGTTATAAATCAGAAGTTTTGTTTACTAGTAGTAAACTAAATATTGTATACTATCAAGCTAAACTCTACGGGGACGTCTGTGGGTTCTAGTTTTAGCGTATACTTGTTGAATAGAAATAAAATAAAACTTCTCCATTCTCATGAAGAGAACACCTTATGAAGAAGGTTAAGCACCTCATGAAGAGGATCATCATGAAGATGAAATCCAACACATTAAGCGCGTACACCATTAGTGTTGGGTATGCAGAACAATAAATCATTTCTTGTTTGGAAAAAAAACAAAGAGACAAAATAATGTCATTTATGAGAATATTGGGAGAAAATAATAGTTGTCGACAACGCTACCTCTATAATTGCAAATGTTTCTCTTATGAGAACCCAGATCCGGAAACAAAGTTCATGGCAAAGTCGCCTGTAGCGGTTATATCGGGTCAATGAAGAAAGCAATTGAGGTTGAATATCCTACTAAGAAGAAATAAATGTTCTGCTATATCTCTGGCAAATGAAATGAATGAATATGAAATATGTAGTTAATAAATGGATTATGAAGATCCATATAATTCTTGAAGAATATAAATTGCAACATATGAAAATTTAATCTCATACAAGTATTATGAAGTGTAAGGTAGAGTATATTCATGAATGGATATTAAAGTCTCAAGAAGAGCATATCCTAAAAGGAATAGTCATCAAATGACTTTATCGTGAATAACACAATCTCATTTTGTTTATCACTTAATAATTTCTCATGCAGTAGAATATCCTGAAGAATATATATGACCGAGAAGGTTAAATGTTGTACTCTTTTTTCCCTACGTGAGTTTTTACTCGAAGGTTTCTCACACAAGGTTTTTAATGAGGCAATATATGCAATGCAATTAACGAATGCGATGTATTCTTTTCTCCAAAAACCGTTTTTCCCACTGGGTTTTCGGATGGAGTTTTTAATGAGGCATGTGCATATCGTGGTAATCAGCCAAGGGGGAATGTTGTAAAACATACGGACTCTGTCCTATAAGGAAAGGAAAAGAAGGAATCCTAATCCTAGTCTGTTTGTATGTGGGCTCTTACCGAAAGTTTTAGACCTTGGCAGGACTATATATATATGGGAGCTCTATGTTGTAATCATCAATATTCAGAGGAATAAAGAATAGTCTCCCTATCTTGTGTCTATTTGTTCTACTATTTTTATCTACTATGTTGATCCAGAGCGACAGAGAGGGAAATGTCCTAACCGCTGGCGACGTGTTTTATAACAATAAAGAATGTTCCAAAATACTTCCGTAGTGCTTTTAAGTTAACTATTTTCCATGTTCGCTTGAACTAGCTTCACGTATTTTCAGCCATAAAATATTCTAAAATTAACCCTGCCAATACACATACTGACAATGACATACATATACCAGTGGAATCTATGCTAGATTTAGGTCACGTTGGATGCCATAGAGATTTTAGGAATTAGGAATTTTTTTATAGGTTTCGGGAATCCAGATTTTAAATAATAAAAGGCTGTCTTTAGATCCAGTTGCAGTTGCAACTCTTCACTGTAGCACGTTCGTTTGTATTTGACAACTTTTGTTCAATTATGGCTTAAGTACGCTTAAAAGATTCGTCTCGTGATGTACATGCAAAAAGTACAAACATGCAAACATTTCGTTAACATTTAATGCTTCATGCATGTGCCGCAACGTTGATGTAACTAGGTATAATTATAATTTTCAGTGGATCTAAACATAGTCAAAATCTATACCTTTTTTGAAGTCTTGCTCACGTGTCACGTCATACATCTCATTTCCCTTCTCTTGCCTGAATTTTTTAACGCACCAGAAGTTGTGGTATCTCACATTATCTACCTTGCAATGGATCATGAGATTTCAAGAATCTTGCACTCAGATTTTTTTTATCTCTCTCAGTATCCCCTCCGTTTGGAAGCTGAGTGGTTTTTTTTTTTAATCCAGATACTAGAATCCGGAGGCATCCAGAGTTCCAGACGGGCCCTATTATGGTAACGGTTGATTTGTGGGCTAATTCTTCTCTCTCAGCAGTTGATTGATTTTTAAGTTGATGTATTTTTGAGATAATTATTGCGCAGAGAACGGTCTCCAGTGCGATGCATGGGGCCGGCAGAAAGTGCGCAGAGCCTCGACAGCCACAGTTCCACGGAGCACCGTGCCACAAATCCCGACTAACGTAGAGGCCATGCCATCTCCTGACGAGTTGCTCGCTCCTTGGGTCTTTGCTCGAGGTGCGCCGTGCAGACGGGTGCAGTCTTGCCATCTCCTGTCCCTGCTTGTGCTACTACTGCTTGGGATTGTGGATGACGACTGTCCCGGACCATGCCATGAATGGGATTTGACGCCGGAGTGAGGAAAAGGAAAATAGGCAAGAACAGGGCTGTACCTTTTCACCATGAAAAGCGCAGTACCTTTCCCCATCTACGGAGTGCTAGTAGTACAGTACGTCAGCCCACCGCCCCATCCGCGTCGTCGTCGGGGCTCCTTTTTCTTCGAATACGGGTCCGGCAAACAAGCACACGGCCAAAGATAGCAATGGGTACCTAAAATACGAGTATTTGATAGATTTTACTCTATAAAAATATGGATATAGAATAAAGTTTCTACCTGTGGGTATATTATTGGACAGAATTCTTTACCCATCGGGTATGCGGGTACGGGTGTGGGTGTATACTATCCATACCCGCATACCCGGGGGTAAAAAATACCCGCAGACGAGTCATTTTAGCAATTTGTTACTAGCTTTTCCATGATACAATGATGTTATATTTGTATATTATTGTCATCTTACTGCAATGATGTTTTTTAAATATTAATGTTAGTATGCAATTTGTTGGAATGATATTATTTTTGTATGTGAATATATGATAAATATATGTAAATATCGTATGTTGTCAGGTATGGGTTACCCATCGGGTAGAAATTATTCGCCGGGTATGGGTAACCCGACGGGTAAAATTTTATTTCGCGGGTACGGGTATGGGTTGCTATTACCCGTCGGGTATTTACCCGTTGCCATCTCTACACACGGGATAGTGAGGTTTTATTTTTGAATTTATGGTTGACGATTTCGTTAATTTAGCACAAATCAGTAGGCTTCAATTAACATCACGCCATTCGGGTCAGCCTCCTAGTCCAGGTCGCTGCTATTGGTACATGCGGCGGCGGCAAGCATGGCCACATCGGTCACCTATGGGCGCCACCTTGTTGAAATGTTCAGGCATTTTTAAGGAATTTTGGTGAATCTCAAGTGTCTATGCTGGAGCTGTAGTCTAGTGACAAAGGATGTCATGGGACGCAGCCTGGAGAAGTGGAGATGAAGATCAGGAGCAAAAATGCAAAATGGAGGTAATGCAAAATGGAGGTGAAGATCAGGAGCATGAGCGAAACCCCATGGAGAACAGCTGACGCGGATGTGGCTTAAGCACACGCTTGAAGCGTGTGTGCCAGCAGCTTTGCAAGGTCATGTACTCACCGCCATGCCGTCGTTTCTCGTGGCATAACTGCGTCTGCGTGTACACCGCGTCGTGCGGGCATGCGATGGCGCTGCACCTCCCTCGACGCACGCCATACAGTATGAGCTACTACTAGTAGTATTGAGCTAGCCCATGGTCACACGCGGCTAGGGGGACAACGTAGCAGCCAAGCAGTCAGAATATAAATATTGATTTTTTATAAAAGTAAAACACGGTTAAAAAGCTCTGATTTCCACTGATAAGCCTAATGGAACGTACCTCGATCAGTGACGAAGGTAGAAATTAGGATCAGGAGGATCTACATTTTTATTCAGACCCACCAATCGCTAGGGCCGGTGCATTTTCAATTTCAAGAGGAGACTCTTGATTAGATAAAAATTCTATTCGACTGCACCCCACCATGCCGCGTGTGCATGGCGTTGCCGCGGCAGTGAGCCAGTGACGGGCTGACCACTGATGAGTCACTGACGCGGGACTTTGCATGCAGGTTCGGACTCCACCTGCTAGTGCCACAGTGCTGGGGTACAGTACTGTACTCCTACGTACGGAGTAGGAACCCAGGCAGAGTCAGGCAGTACAACTGCTTTGTCTGCTTCTAGCTAGGCTAGGGCAAGAGCCAAGAGGGCAACCGTGTAGTAGGCAGTAGTCCAGCACAACAGCACATGTCGCCCCAGTCCCAATTTCAAAAAAAAAAAAACGTGAAGTGTATTATTACTGTACAGCCTCCCCCTCCCATAGTCCCATCACACCACGCCTAGAGCAACACTCCACCACAGTGGCCTCAAGGAGGAAACATCTAGTGAAAGACATGAACTCTCATAATTTCTGAGGACTTGTTTGTATGACCATAAATCAAGCTCATCAGTTCATGGGTGTTGAAGTGGGTCGACATGAAATTCAATTTAAATTTCACGCAAAACCACTCAACACATGGATTCACGTGCATATATAGACATGCAAACGAAGCCTTTGTTTGTTCAAAGTACGGAGCTTCTTAAATTCATTACTTAACTGAACATGACAACATGTTTATTGGACTATGACTCTTTTCAGCTAGGTAGATTGTACGGCTGACTGGCTGATTATTATAAGAGAAAAATACTGCTAAATGACTGGCTAATGCTGACTAATAAGTTCAAGCGAACAGAGCCTATATCCTCATGATCTCTTTTTGACCGGCAGCAGCATGCATAAACATACAACATGCCAAAATGGCATTATAGGATTTGCATAGCCACTAGAAGGCAATATGAATCAGAGACTAACAGGTTCTTTGCGCCTGTTTGGAACGCAAGAATTTTATATGAATTTCATAGGAATTTCATAGGAATTTTTTAAGTGATTCACACAACAGGGCCGTTCCTAAGGGCGTGCGACCTGTGGGACGGCACAGGCCCCAAATTTTCAGAGGCTCCAACATCCGGCATGGCCATTGGCGGATCTGGTGGGGAGGGGGCAGGAAAGTTATTTATAGGTTTTTTTTAAAACAGAAATACTCTTTTCGTATCGATAAAAGATGATGTTTTGAAAAAAGTCTTGGTCAAACATTGAAAATATAAATCATGAATAACTTTTAAATTATTGAGTTTGAAAATATGAAAACTATATAAATAGATTTATCTTCAAATATATTTTTATAAAAGTATACATATATCACTTTTCAATAAATATTTTTATAGAAATATGAAGTCAAAGTCATGCGTTAGAGACCGTATCATTGTCTTAGACATCATCTTTTTCGAATATGGAGGGAGTAATACTTTCGTCCACAAAAGAACGTAATTATAGGATGTGTACCAGTCAAATTAGCTCAAATTTAACTAAATTCTAAGTAAATATTATGAGGATTTATGTCTTCAAATAAATTTATAATGACAATATATTCAATAACTAATCTGCTTGTACTTATTTTGTATCATAAATATTTATACAATTTTATATAAATTTAGTTAAAATTCAAACAGTTTGACTTCTCGAAATGCGAGAATTGCATTCTTCCTTTTTCAACGCAGCAGCCTTCTCTTCACAGGCCACAACTCAAATTGGAAGTCCATTTCGCCGTCTTCAAATTCGAAGCCCAGCAACTATCTACAAGACTCTTTTATTCAGATGCATACATGCATATGGCCAATGGTGGAGTTGGCCCTGCACTGGTCCTATTTTGGCAGGAATGAACATTTTTCTTTTTCTTTTTTTTTCACGAAATATTTGCATCTCTATATCTATCACGAAATTGCATTGATAATCTTCATATTAGTATATAGCTACTATGATCTAGAGCCTTGTATTATTTAGCCCCCCTATTGCCCATTTCTAGATCCGCCACTGAGCATGGCAGCCGTTCATGGCCTTGATTCCTTGGTCCTGTTCTTGTTTCATTGGCAACTTATGTCCCAAGTCTCAAAGGCTGAAATGTTATTTTCAGCTAGTGATACTCATCTTCGTTTTCCGATCGGCATCTCAGCTAGGGCCTTCTCTTGCCTCTCCTTCTCTGTTACTTCATTTTTGCCATGATTAGTACATAATATGAAGTAGTGTTGTCATTTGGTGTGTAGATGTGCATCAGTTGATCTAGTCCTGCAAGATCCCAATCATGTATTCTACAAATTGGTCTACAAAATCTGCTTACGGAATGTATAAACAAAACAAAGGTTATGTTTTATTCAACTTGTATACTGTTTATGGACAAAATAAGGTAAAACTAAAAACTAAATGTGATGTTTTTTACTGAGTCATTTGTGTTAAGGATTTAATTTAAACGTGTTATTGAAAGACTGGTGGGCACCATTTCAGTGTTTGGCACCCGACCTTGGTTTGTGTCGGGATGGCCCTGCACACAACTACAGGAATCTTAAGATATGTTTGGTTGGATGGATTTGCATGGATGGGATGGGACCATTTATGGATCAATAGTGTTTGGTTGGATGGATTACTGGGATCAGGAAATCCCTGAACAGGGAATATACTCTAAGATGCTGGATTTCCTGGTTCGTAAAAAATCTCGTGAACCAACTCATCCATGTCTTCTAATCTCTATCATTAATAAACAAATTAAGGATTATTAGTACATTATGGTAGGATCAGTTTTGATTAGTGTTAATACAATGATTAGTGCATGTTCCATGTGCTAATTAGTTTATTAATGGTGCTAACTGACATATTTATTTTAAACTAGTGATTATCATGACAAAAATAGTATTAGTGCATATTTATTAGTTTCTAATTAACTGTTATTATTTTTAAATAATAGATATAATTGGTCGAATATTGACATCTCATCCACTTCAATCCATCCAACCAAATAGAAAAATGGTCCGTCCCATCCATCTAACCAAACATACATCATGGATATCCTTATCCCAATATACATGGATCATCATATCCCATCCAATTTCGTCCTCCAACCAAACACACCCTTAGGCGCAGTGTTTTCAAATGGCTTGGTTGCCCGCCTCCATTATTCGAGGCATGGCATCTAGACTAGTAACCATCTCGGTTAATAAGTATTCATTGAAGCGGGGTATTATAACATACCAAGGCGGATGTTGTAAAATAACTATCTTAGTTAGCTAGTATTAACCAAAATAGGCTTTGTAACATAATCGTCTCAATAAATCATTAATCAAACTGGACATGGTAAAACAATCGTCACGAAAATCTTAGCCCACTCTATATTCAGGACTCGAGGTTTTCTTCTCGTCCACTTGCTCTCTCCCTCTCAGTGGCGCCCGCAGCCAAACAAGTCGTGACTCCAGCGACTCCACCGCGGCCCTGTCCTGATATTATGACCCTAGCGTGCGGCGTGCACACGTTCCTACCCTGGTGGTGTGTGGGCCCCAGGGAGCGGCGTCCTGACGGCACGTGAGGTGTCCAGCTTCCTCCTGGCGGAGCAGATGCGCGATGGTTACATGGTGAGTGGGGCCTAACGGCTAGATCCGTCCTCAAGCAGGTCTCCCATCTCTTGGTCTACTCTCCGTGTCTGTCACACTTTTTGTCCTTGTAGATCTCGATTTAGGCCCTGTTTGGATATCAACTGGATTATGGAAGTTAGATTTTAAAAGTTAGATTACTAAAAGCTGGATTATAGAAGTTGAGGTGAGGGTTGTTTGGATCTTGAGATTATGGAAGCTGAAGTAGGTAGGAAAATTATCAAAATACCCTCGCCCTTTGATTTTAGGAGCTGCTACAATGAACTTTGAAGGATAGAATTGTCTTTTCATGTGTACAAGCCGGAAAAAGCTGGGTTCCCTCAACTTCTCAGATTATTAGAATCGGGAGCTCTCTAGATTTTATAAGTTGGTAAAAGCTGTGGCTGTTTGGAGCCTCACCTAGGAATCCAAACATGCCCTTAGTCCAAGGCGATGACGGCATGGCGAGGCTGAAAACGACTTCAATCCACTGTCTCGCTCTCTCTACTCTGGGCGGTGGACGGGGGCGACTCTTTTCGGTGAGATCGAGGTCCTCCCGGCGCACATCTATGAGTGGCGACTACCCGAGCAGTGGATCTGGTGGAGGGCCTGGCACTGCGGTTTACGTTGACGAAAATATGCTCACTGGTGGGCTAAAAAACGGACTTGTTGACTGGCTCTCAGCTTTTTTAGTTTTTTAATTCATTAATCGAGGAGAACATCTGTGAGGCTCCCGTCTCGGTTAAACATTTCATGAATGCGGATAAAGCAACTGTCACTATAATTCATGGATTAACTGTGATTTTTGGACGGAGCCGGTTGCCTTTGCTCACCTTGAAAAATGTAAAACATCCGCCTCATTTAAGTTTATTATAGTAGTATCACGGGAGGTCCATGTTCCTTTGTTTGTCTCTATTTTGCAGAAACCTTCTTCTATTTCTATTTCTTTTTCTTTCACACATATACTCCTCGTCTAGGCAGCGCACAACAGCGTTCATGGACGCTTGTGCGTGACGACCAGAACGTGCCCAAGTCCATTGTCGAGTTCACCGTGCATTTATTTGGCGATCAAGAACTTCATCGTCAGGTTCGATGATGAACCGGGAGGCGGGGACGTGCCTGTAGTCCGGCGACAGCGCGAAAGAGAAGCAAGAGGCAGGGGCGCACGGGGCCTGCCTAACTGAATAGTATCGCGGAACATCTCCTGCACCCACGCACGCAACGATGAAGGCGGAAAGAGCCGGGCAATATTGCTGTCCGACCAGGTCGGACAGCTACCGCCTTCCGACCACCCTCACCTCCGCGCGCCCTGTTCATCTTTCCCGCCGCGCTCGCGTCCACGCCCACCCCTGTCGCCGCGCCCAAGTTCGGCCCCTCACTCCGGCAACTTCTCCGGCGGCTATAAAAGGAAGAGGTCGGCCAGGGGGAGGCAGGGAACGATAGGCGACGGGGATGGTCGCTGGGCGGTTTCGGGGCCCTGGCGGCGGCGGCGGTGGCCGGGCCATGCCTAGGGCAGGGGTGTCGTAGTCGCCGGCGACGATGGTGACGGTGGTGAGGTGGGGCGGCGACGGGATTCGAGGCGGGGAGGGGAAGATGGGGGCGCCGCGGCGTGCTAGTGCTCGCCGCGGCGCGGGCGGTGGGCAACGGCAGGGGCGAGGGGGAGGGAGAGGAAGAAAAAAACAGTAGATGGGGGGTGGTTGGAGGGGCGTCCGATTTTGACTGGATCGGACACTAGCACCCCCGAAAGAGCCGCAAGCCATCGCCGTCGTCGCAGACGTCGAGTCGAGCACCTCGGCGCGTGCAGTCCGGCCACTCCGTGGCGCGTGTGGCGAGGACCGAGGTGCAACACCCTAGGTGCTAAACATGCATTAGCATTTGCATTTGCACACATAAGCATTTATCACTATTCATAATCGTGTTTCCTAAAATTATGTGATGTTTATATATGAACATTAGGGTTTATTTATTTGAGTGGCTTTGATCAACCTAAATTCATAATTTAAGTAAGTTAATAATTTTGTTCCATCAAATAATGCTAGAAATTATTTTGGTTGAATTAAAAATGCATTTGGATTATATTTACATTTGTAAAGCCTAAAGTTGATTTAAAATGGGATTTTATTTTCTAAGCTTTATATGAGGTTGGACCTTAAATAGAAGTGATAAAGAAAAATATTTGCTACAACTTTGGTTTAACAACCTAGAGCTAAAATCAATCCCAAATAGGTGATTTTGATACCCCAAGTTTGATTCAATTTTAGATTAAAAAGAAAAAATCAATTTAATTCCTATTTCAAAGGGGTAAAACATAGTTTCAAAAATAATGGGAATATGACTTTGGTGTAAAAAGCAAAGATGTTAAGCTTATTATTTAGAGAAACTTTCATGTAGGAAGTTTTTGAAGTTGTTAAGCAAAAATTTGAATTTCAAATCAAATTACAAATGAATTCTATTAGGTCAAATTTGCATTTCAAAATGTAGAAAGAATTTAGACATGGTTCAAAAAGCAAAGTTGTAGTACTCAAAATTTTGAACAACTTTTATTTTTGGAAATTTTCATGTTTCCATATGAATTTGGGAGTAATTGAAAAGGGGAGAAAAAGATCAGCCCTGCTACAGTAGCGAGACCATGTGCTGCCCATACCGTCGCCTGCTCACGGCTTTTGCCGTGTCGCCGGCGAGGCCGTCGGCCGCGGTGGCTCATTTGGCCACGGCTCTAGCGCCATTAAGATCTAGCCTCGCTGTCAACCGCAAAGAAGCACCCCGGATGACTTGAACTCGCGGTGGCGGCTCGCCATTGTCGCCCTCTCTCTGTTCACTGGAGCTCCGTGGCGCCGCTGGCGTGTTCTCGTCGTTTCGGCCACTTTGCCACCTCCCTGGACACGTGAATGGCGTCGCGAGTTCGTCTGCCACCTCTCCCCTTCGTCCCGTGCCTATAAATACCGCCGGAGGCCGTCGTTCTTCTCACCCCATCCTCCTCGGCCGGCACCGGTAGTCTCGGGTCGCCGAAGAAATTCGCCACCCTCACTGCACCACTTCTAAATTGCATCCACATACAGCTTATCCACTTCCTTGCGTGCCGTTTGCACCAACCCGTGCAAGTTCTGGTAGACTGAATCGTCGGGAACGTCATCGTCTTCCTCGCGCACGGTCACCGGAGCCGCCGTAAGCATCAACCTGTCCATAGCCTCGGCCAGACCCGTTATTGTTCTTTTATCCTTTGTTCTAGCTTAGTTGTCGGGCTATGATGCTTATCGGCCTGTTTCTATGAACGCTACCGCGCAGGAGCCGCCGGAACGCCGTCGTTACCGTTGGTGCACGCCGCCGCTGCCCTGTCCCCGTTAAGCTATCATCCCCGAGCCGTTTCCGTCAAAACCACGCACACCAGTAGACTCGGGGTGAACTACCTTTGCTTTCTGGTGCTTTATTTTAAACGTTACCATATTTAGTTCATCGGAACAGGGCATGCCGCCGCCGTGCTCCGGCCGGACCGCTGCTGCACGCGTGTGCGAGCATGCTAGCCGCCAGGCCATACCCTGAAACCTAGACTAGGGTGTGCGGAAGGTCAAGGGGAGCACATTGATACCCTTCCCTTTTGTAGGATCACGGACTTGCCTCGAAGGGGGGTTGAATAGAACTGTGAAAAATCTTCGCGAACAGAGGTTAGTAACAAGCGCGGCAGTGCCGCCGGGATGCCCAGCACTGCTGCTCCCAGATCGGCAGTGCTGGACCTCGCAGAGCAAATTCTACACAATTCATGGGGAAATTTAGATCAGACAAATTATTGATGTTTCCTGGTATGTGTAGACCCTAGCACACACTTTCCTTGCAGTTAGAACACCACCAATTCGTAGATCGGGACCAAACCCTATAAATCAAGAAACTCAACAAATAGAGAATGAAACAAGCAATATAAGTGACACAAGATTTAACTCGTGGTTCAGCTCGCCACAAAGGCTTGCCTACTCCACGTTGTTGAGGTTTCACAAAGGAAACTTGGGTTCACAAAGCCCAATCCTCGTTTTCAAGTCAAGAGAGTTAACTCTTGAAAAGAGGGGGTGATTCTACTAGCTTGTGAGGGTGATTACAAACTTCCCGGGGCTGCCACAAGGTTGGCAAGCTCACCGGGCGACGCTCTAGCCGGCTAGGAGCAAGCTCCAAGAGTAACAAATGCAAACCACCGGCTTGAACGCGAACCAAGTGCTTGAGGAAGTTGAAGACAGCGGGGAGAAGCTTGTTCTTGCTAAGATTCAGCTCACACTCTTCTAGATTCAAACTTGAATTCAAACTTTTGAGTGGAGAGCTTGTTGGGAGTGAGAGAGAGCAAGAAAGTGACTTCTCTGGTCTGAGAACTGAGCAAATGGCAGAGATGACCGTTGGGGCGACAGGAGGGAGTCTAAGAAGCCCCCTCGAGTCTAGGTCAAAACAAGTCACGGCAGTGCCGGGATTGGAGCGGCAGTGCCGTGCTGCCAAACCAGGACAGAATGATCTGTAATTTTGTGGCTGGCTTTGCCAGTGGAAGTGAGGATGTTTGGTGTAGAGATTTGCACTTGGTCACACTTTCAAACCTGTCTTTTACATCCTCCTTAATAGTACGGCTTTCCTATACTCAATTTCAAAATCAAAACGAATTTAAACCTCCTTTGAGCCGGATGCCGCATCCTTTAAATGTTAGGGGTTCACCTGCATAAGATTACATCCTCCTAACGCTTTTGCCTGTCCATCGTCTCGATAAATCTCATTAGTCTTCTAATCGCATGGTCATTATCACCAAAACCCACTTTAGGGCTTGATTGCACTTACACCTTCACCGGAATCCTCACCGACGGCAAGGAATCGGCCGGTCAACCACCGGCATCTTCGGTCAAAGAGAAACAGAGGGGAAGGACTGTCGAACAGAAATTCGACAAGGTCCAGGGGGTTATGTGAGAAAACCATGACTCATGTGAATAGTTTTAAAAAGGAGCGCGGGTTGTTTTTCCAAAAACTGCAGTCCTCTTTTGCACAACCGGCAGCGCCCGCGCGGGAGGCCGACTTGGGCCGTGCCTGTGCGGACTGGGCCGAGCCGGGTCGAATTCGAGCCCGTGCACGTTTCTCTTCTTATTTTGATTTATTCCTTTTCCTTTTAAAGTGAATAGTAACATATTTTGTTATTTTCATATCTATATAAATACAAGTGATAAAATCATGAAAAATTAGGTGTATGCTCTATAGAAAAATATTAAATAGGCTTTTACAGTACTTTTAACAGAAACTAAAAATCATCCTTTTAATTGATAAAAGGGACACTTAGTGATTTTTGTAGCTTAAAATATTATTCTAAAAATTCTGAAAATTGGTGAGGCTGCTATTAATGCTACTTTTTACCTTCTTAGAAAGTTTGGTACTGTTTTGATAACTTTCACTATTATAACTATTTTAAGCCTATTATAATTAGTGTTTTTCTTTAGCAAATAAAACACATAATACATGGAAATAATGTATATCCAAATTAAGAAGGTAAAGATAGGTTTTGTTGGCTTGCAACTTTATCGTGAATATCGTGTCATGCCTGTTTAAGTAATGATCTGTAGGGGTACAAACTTCTCTACCGGAGAAGAAATAGGCACGTACCCAGTAAAACAAATAAAAACAAAACTATCATTTCATGTAACCACACCAACTTAAACCTATCATCCAAACTAAGGTTACATGGATGCATTATCATCACATATCATGTTATCATGTTAGCATCGTACAACATATCATAGCACATTATTATGAAGTATAGTTGATCCTATAATATATAGTAAACATGATTATGAATTACCCCATGTTTGGATCAAAGACATGATTGTTCAGGGTAGATGCAAACTTAGTAATAGCCATACTATTAAAACCTATGCCAAACCTAAAGTAAAGAGAAAGCTAGTAACATCTTTTCGCAAAACATTGCTACCCCATGAACTCCACCAAATAAGCCTTGCATATCCTTGAGAGTCTTTTTATTTACTCTCTGACGGGTAAGTCTTGCTGAATACAATTGAGTACTTAGGGTTTTATTCTCAATGTTGCAGGTGATGTGCTATATGAAAGCTACTGCCTCACATGTAATAACCCTGCCATAGATGCAGAGGAGTAAAGACCACAGGGCATGGTCTTATCTTATTACTTTCCTCCTTTGCTGTGTATGGAGTTATAAAGTGAGTATGGCAGTGTTTATGAATTTGAATAAATGGTTTTTGAAACCAAATACTTTTATGTATATTATTTGAACTTGGTATTGTAATAACTATATTACTTTGTTTTGTAATAAATTTCCGCTGTGAACTCTGTGCTTGTAATATGATGTTTCTTTAATCAATACGATCCTGTTGTAAGTTGATTTACCGAGGTCCTTCGTGACACTCGGCAGACCAGCGGGTATAAATGACAGAGAGTATGTGTGTGCCAACGTATTAAACGAGGGCAATCATGCTTAATCTCGTATAAATTGGTCGGTTCTGTCACACGAGGAGCATGTCTCGTACTACTCTCGCGGCCCGGCGGGCCCGCAAAGTAGATGCTCTCGCAGGTCCACCATATAAAGTCGTTCGCGCGCGGGGGCTGGTACCTGTTGTTGTCAATATTGGAGCCCAAGAAGTCACGGCCCAGTGCTGGCGCCGGCGTCGGCCCCATCGCTCGCTCGCCAGCTGCAGGATCAACAACCTCATCTCGTGCGTGAAGTTCCAGATCCTCCGGTTCTTCTTTCTGGGCAGGTGCGTGTGAGCTTCCAGCCCTCGTGCTCGTGCGTGATTAGCGGTCGATCCAGCCTTCCTCGGCGTTTGAAAGGTCCTAGTATGGCTAGAGGGGGGTGAATAGCCTAAATAAAAATTCTACAAACCACTAAACAAGTGATTAGAACCACAAGAGGCTATAAATGCAACGCTAAGACAACCACTAACCTAGGCAAGCCACCTACACAATTCTAGTTAAACCTTAGTTCTAAACCACACAAGTAAGCTAGCAAAAGCTAAACGACTACACAACTACTTAAGAAAAGGGAACAAGCTACTTTGCACAAGGACAAGAATGGGATGATCGTCAATTATACCTTTGCCTTGTGAGGAAGCCAATCACCGGGACAATCAATAAGTCACTCACTCGAAGGTGAGGAAATCAATAGAGACACCAAGATTTATCCCCGAGGTTCATGTGCTTGCCGGCACGCTACGTCCTCGTTGTGTCGACTTCAACCGGTGGGTCGGTGGCTAATCGGTATCACACACCGAGCCTACACTAGGCGCCACAAGAACCTACCACAGAGGAAGTAACTCAAAGACACAAGCAATCCACTAGAGTTACCTTTGAGCACTCCGCTCGGGGAAAGCACAAGAATCCCTCACAATCACCGGGTGTGAGCAAGCACAATCACCAAGCTCCTTCACACCTTCTTCTCCTCCAAACCGTCTAGGGACACGGCAATGTACCAAGGGAATAAGAACTAATCCAAGGCTTGCTCTCAAGTGCTCTAAAATGCAAATCACAAGCAATGATGCACTTGAGGTTCACTCAATCTCACAAGAATGATCAAGATAATGAACTAGTAAGAGAGTGGGAGGCTAGAATGCAACAAAGTGTATGACAATGATCCAAGTGTGCAAGAGAGTCACCAAGTGACCAGGGAGGGAGTATAAATACCCCCAAGCCAACTCCTAGCCATTACACTCACTGAAACAGCCATTAACACATTTTTCATACCGTCGGACCAACCGTCGGACTGAGTCCGTCAGACTAAAACAATGCGTCCGACGCTCGGATGTGCATCACGTGTCAACAGGTTTAAACGACGTTCGTCCGATCTCAACGGTCAACTGGTTTCGCGCGTTTGACTACCGTCGGACGCTCAGGCACCGGACTAATCTCCAGAGTCCGACACCACACAGTCAGTTTCTCAGCACCGTCTGACTCTGCACGAAGAAGGCGTCGGACTAAAGATTTCACCCGTCCGACGCTTCCAGAGAGGTTCAGAGTCGCTAAAACTGCGTCGGACTGCGTCGGACGGAGTCCGACGCTCGGCGTCGGACTAAGCCTCAGCGTCCGACGCTCTCAGATTACGCCACGCGTCACACCTCGCTGCTCAGCACCGTCGGACTGGACATCTCAATGGTCCGACGCTTGATATTTACCGGAGCTAGGGTTAGGCGTCGGACTCTGGACAATAGTCCGACGCTGCCCCTGCTAACAGTCCGACGCTCATTTTTCAGCGTTTTTCAAGTTTATTTCTCACCCCTTGCTTCTATGTGCTAACACTCAAGGTCTTCTACACTTGTGCATAGTGTGTTAGCATTTTGCAAATATCTTTCAAGGGTTTTCAAAGGGATTCTCTAGGTTGGTTAGTTCAATGCACATGAGATGCAACCTAGAGCACTTGAAAGTAATCCAATAGCTTAGTTCTCCCCTTTATAGTCGGCTATCTATCCTAAATGTGATCACTCCCACTTGGAGTCTTGATCACTAAAAGAAAAGCCCTATTTGAATATACCTTAGCCTCTAGCTTTCCTTCTTTAAATCCTTTTCTTTTTCCTTGATCATTTCATCTTGATCTTCACTTGAGCTCATGTCATCTTACTCCTTATTACTAATCTTCTATTTGCTACACATACTAAGCACTTAGATTAGTAACTCGGTTTCATCAATTACCAAAACCAAATTAGGGTCTTTTAGCGTTCTAGTCAGGCAGCACACGGAGGCGGCGCACGCCAATGCCCTGATCCACTCGTCCGCGAGGTTGGAGGACGTGAACTCCTGCATCGCTGGCTGCGTGTGCAAGTCGAGTGCGGCGGAGGCGCGCCAGGGCCCAGGAGCAACGCGGCTGTGGACCCGGTGCTTGATCGTGCCTTGGAGCAGTCGGCCCGGAAGTCTTTGGCCTGTGCCGACAGCCATTCGGGCACGTCGTCCGTGTACTCGATCTGGTGGAGCGCGGTGGGGGAGGTCGTCCATGTCGATCTAGAGCACGCATCCTGTGGCCATCTCTGTGACCATGCACCTGAGGGCCTACCGGCCTAGAAGTTGGTGGCAGGCGGGCCCTGCTGCTGCCTGCGCACCACCTCAGGCGCCATGAACATCTAGCTTTGGGAGCCCCCAGTGGGCGGCGTCGACTCGATTGGCCTCACGCACTTGAAGTCGGTAAGCCTAGGGCAGCCGTCGTCGCCGCGCACCGCCGATCACCCCGTTTCTGGCCTTGACGACTTGACGTTCCTGTGCATGAGTGACAGGCCGTGAAGGCACGCCAGCCCGTGCGCCACGACCCCAGGTAGGCACGGATCGATGTCGCTGCCATCAGCGAACGACCCATGGGGGTATGCGGCACCAGCGAGGACCGAGGAGTGGCCCTCGAGGCTGCGGCCCTCGCTACCATGCACAAGCGTGGTGCGCTATGAATGTAAACGAAGAGGTATGGACCTCCAGTGAATCACTTATAAACGAAGAGGTTTGACAAAAAAAATGTAGTTTGCGAGTTGATAGAACTAGATGATATCCCCTCAAAAGTTAATGAACTCCTGGTACATTTTTACTTTAACTTGAAATAGTTTTTTTTTTCAATTGTAGTATGGTGAAAATAAAAGACTCGCTTCTTTTTCAAGATGTAAGCTAATTGTTGAAGCATCTGCAAAGGCATCTGTTTGTCGGAGCTCCTCTATTATCATTGAGAAATGCTGGAACATGTGCTGGATCAGCTGCAAAGGCAACCATCAATGTAACAGGAGGCCGTGCATCTGCAAACATCTCCAATCAATTTCACTTCGACGTGGTGCAACATTAGGAGTTTAGGACGAAGCAGCTCCCCCGAGAAAAAAAATTAGGCAAACAACTGGTGGCATCAAAGAAGAGCATCATGCAATTCTAGATTTCTAGTAGGTATTACCTAGCACGGTCAATCATTTGTGAAATCACACCTTTGTAACGTTAGAAAACATGAGACATGTTATTTCTCGTTAGACAATTTGATTTCAAACATCTTGCTTACAAGATTAGCCGTAGGCCACAGCCAATTACAATGGAAAAACGCAATACACCAATTCAAACATCTTGCTTTACTACATATTATTTCGTCTGGCACCCTCTGTCGATCGTCATATATCTCATCCCATGCATTGTCCAGCTCAATGGAGATACAGCTGTGTTGCTCTTTGGACGCGAGGTCTTAAATCACTTCTTTGGGTCTCACAACAAATTCTAGGTCTATCAAAAATTTGAAATCACATGGCAGCTCGACTTTGGTGAATGTCAGGAACTTCTTTTCTTACATTTGGACACAGTGTTGGGCACAAACTACAACCAATGTCGCCAAGGCCTGGCGGCCCACGCGTGGGCGCGCTGATGGTCGCGGTCCAGGCAGGTGAAAAGGCCCACGGGGCGGCTGGCAAAGGCCCAGCGAGGACAGGGGTGGGCGGAAGCCCACGGCCAGGCAGGCCCCCAGCCAAACACACATACGCAGATAGGCACCCGATCCTATTCCCGGCGGATGGTTTCCGGTCATTTTGCAAAAAAACCTCTCGAACTTTATTGAAATATAACCTGTCGTCCAGCCTCCTATCACAGAAATTCTTGTAAAGAAGTCCTTCACGTTTTGCGAAATAAACCCGCCGTCTAGCCTGTTTGATGGGCCGGCCTGCCACCGCGCGGGCCGAGCTGGGCCAGATTCGGTCCAAATAGCCATCTTCTTTTTATTTCTTTTATTGAATCCTATTACATGCTGATTTTCTTAATTCCATATAAAAATAATTAGAGCTCCTAAAATCATGAATTTTTTTGTGTAAGCTCTCCATCATGTACTCTACGTAGAAAAAATATGAAACTTTGAAAATAAATAATTTTGAGATAATTCAAAATAGCCTCTTTGAATTAACAAAGAGACCTTCCATAATTTCTACACATCAAAATATTGAACCGAAAATTACAAAATTTGTTCCGTGGCTACTTTAAGATTTTTCCAGCCACTACAAAAATTTTGAGACAAATTTAAAATATTTTGACAAATTATTATTCCACATGCTCAGCTAACAAATTAATTAAAAAAAAGAACTCATGAATGATCTTCACAGGACTCGAAATATATATACAATAAAATGAAAAATCCATGGTTAACATATACAATCATCCACAAATAATAATTTTTGGCCATAAACAGCAACGCCGCGAACATAAAGAACCATTTAGCCATTTAGGTACAATTATATTAACACTCATGTGCCTAACTACAAAGAAAAAAAAAGTCTAACAATGGCTACGCGTGGCTTTAACCATGGTCATGCGCAGCAAAGCCGCGCGGCTTTCTAGTGACTAATTAAAACTACCTAGTGCTTGTGTTTTGTACTATTCCTTTGAGTCACAGGGTTCGCAAACCAGCCCCCCTACTTCTCACTGTTCAAAAACTCGTGAATGATAGCGGGCCACAACTGTAGCGAGGAGGATGATGGCGTGAATCCAAACGGTCTCCCAATTTGGAATGACAAAATGAAGTGCATTCATTGATTCGTGACCACGTAAGTCACAGATATGCTCTTTATGTAGAAAAACATGTAACTATAGGCTACATGCCAAATGAAATAGTTAACGTTCGACCATATTTCTGATCAATAAAATTTATATGTATCACTCCAAATTTATATATTATGTCTGATCAATAAAATTTATATGTATCACTCTAAATTTATATATTATGAAAATACATTTTATAATAAATAATTAGTCAAACTTGAATGAAACACTAGAACATGTTAATATGTTATAGTTGCATGTTTCATGGATGAAGATCGAGAAGAGAGTAGTACGTGTACCCATATTCCCGTATGATCTGAGATAAAGTTTTTGTCCACCATCTCGGTGTAAATAAAAAAAATATCATTCTACCTCGTTTTGTTGAAATTAGATTGTTTGCTTGACTAATATTTTAAACTTGCCTAAGTTAACATCTAGGTAATACTAAGCAATAACATTTGCGTTCGTCAAAAAACCCAAATAGTTCAAAAATTATAAAGATGTATTTTATGACAAGGCTAGTGCATGCGGATAATTTTTGGCATTATGAATATCGGTTAATTTATGTAACCAGTTTGAGCAAATAATGTTGGACGGGGACCTTCACAATACAGAATTTTGTTGTTAAATAATATTTTTTAATGATTAATTGCAAACACAGCGTTTGGTGGCTAAGAATTGTAGAAATAGCATCATGTCGGCTGTTGGGATGCCGACAGGGTGGTGCCTATCGGCTACTGAGGAGCCGACTGGACCATATCGGCTGTTGAGTAGCCGTCGAGCCGATAGGTACCCCAGCCCACGTACGGTGCATTAGCCCATCGCAGCCTGTTTGTCGGCCTCTGGTAAGCCGACTGGGTCTATTGGCTCACGGGCGGTCGACATGTCCTATTTATCTGCTCCCATCCCTTTCTTCTCGCCCGCAGTTCTCTCTTTCTCTCTCGCGCGCTCTCTCTCTCTCTCTCTCTCGAGTTCAGCATACCACACATCTTCTTCTTCAAACCGTCCTCATTCAACTACAATGTCATCATAGAGAACAAACCTAACTCAACTATCGGTGTGGCGTGAGCGGCCAAAGTGTCGTTGTGGGTTTCGCACTAGGTTGTGCGTGTGGATGGAGTTGGATCGGCACTATGAGGCTAGGTACTTTGGGTGCCCAGATCTGTATGAGGACTTCATGGTACTAACAACAACTTCATCTTTCATTTCTTGTAAACTTTTCACAGTCTGATCTTTTACATCCACCCATGTAGCATTGCAAGTGGATCCAATGGGTGGATCGGAAGATGCCCGCATGGCCATAGAGGCGTCCGAAGGAGCTCGAAGGTAAAGCTCAATATCTTCTGAGGATGAATGAGGCTCGTGAGGTAGACCACAAAATCACGGAGGACAAAGAGCGACGGGTCAAGGCCGGTCAAATCCGTGTCAACGGTAAAGAGGATGATCTTGCTAGGAGGAGGGAGGTGTTAACCTTGCGTGAAGCAGTCATCAAGCGTCAAGAGGAAGAGCTTAAATCTCATGAGACAGCACTCAACAACAAGAAGAATACAGCGGGACCGTCTTCACGACAACAAGGACAAACAACCACGCTACACCCAGTAGAACAATGTAATATGCCTAGCATGTTAAATTCCCTAATGCATGATTCGAATAGTCGGTGGGCTCTTAGCAAAGTTCCACACATGGCATTGGAAACCCTTGTGTGTTTATTTTCTCTAAGGCATGTTAGGATTAATGCTCGTACTACCTAGAGTACCACACATACCATGCACCGCTTATTTGATGTAATGTTGGGTTACTCTTCTAATTGAACATATGTTGCTTTATTTTTTGTTTGGACTAGGAGTAGTACATAATGTTGTCTTACTACCTTTATTTTACGAATAACCCTACAAGATTGCTAAGTTTTTGGACGAACAATAACCTTTATTTTAGGACCAAGCCTACGAAGGAATGCTAAGTCTTAGTTGTTAATGGAAATGTGGCATATCGGCTGCTGGCTGGCCGATACCCCTATCGGCTCTCCGCGGGGACTTGACCTTCGGCCTTCCAGGAACCGATAGGCCTCCTATCGGCACCAATAGCCTCTGCCGATGGCTGCCGACCGCTCCGGTGCTGCCACGTAAGCATGTCGGCAACTGGCTGTCCGACAGGCTGCTTGTCGGCTACTCAGCTTCCGAGAGGCCGACAGGATACTAATTTCACAATTTTCACTACACAGCTTCTAGATTTATAATTAATCATTAAAAAATATTATTAAAAAAAAACTTCCGCAATACACGCGTATAGGAAACTGATCACACCAACGAGGGAGAGACGAACCAACTGAGTGTCATTTGCCAATTTGTTCGCCTCGCCCGAGCTGGCTTGCGGCCGTTGGACTCAGACCCTTCAGACTGCGTCCCAATCACGCTTCCTCCTGGCCTCCGGGTCCGTCCCCTCCCCTTCCGACGAGCGAGGGGCTGTATGCTGGGCGCCGTCGGCCGTGTCCCGGGCCCGATCCTGCCTCTCCTGCCCGGGCCAACGCGCCCTCTCCTCCGCCGCCGCCACCGCCACCGCCACTGCCTCCCGCCCGAAGAGACGCCCATGGCCTCGGCCACCCCTTCGCGACGGCGGCACCGCGAAGCCCGACGCCGCGCCCGCCCCCGCTCCCGCTCCAGCGCCAACGCCGCTGCCGCTGCCGCCCGAGAAGCCTCTGCCGGGCGACTGCTGCGGCAGCGGCTGCGTCCGCTGCGTCTGGGACATATACTTCGACGAGCTCGACGCGTACGACAAGGCCCTCGCCGCCCACGCGGCCGCCTCAGGCTCCGGCGGCAAGGACGACTCCGCTGACACCAAGCCCGGCGACGGCACCAAGTCCTGAAGCGCGTCTCTCATGTGTAACCTCTTCTGCTCTCAACTGAATTACTAGATTGCTGGCCGTCTCACCAGATCCACCAATTTTTTTAACACTAAGACATTACGAATTTACAATATCATTGTGCCTGCTGTGGTATGTGCTAGATTGCTTTGTCAATTCACCCTCCTCGGTGTGTTAGTGTGTAACAAGAGGAAGTTATGATTCATTACAAACAAAAGAAAAGATTCAATTTCTCTATGACAAGGTTACCATTCTGTTCATTCATCTTAATCAGCAATCGAATTCTAGTCAAGGAACCCCAACCAATCACCAATGCCATTAGAATCGGAACAAATTAGCAGGTTACATCTTGTCTGTCTCACCATCACCGGTGGTGAGCGAAAGCTAGTACACACAATGACGCGCGCGCAGCGCACACACACACACACACACTAGCTCATGAGTTAACGTAGAACTTACTGATCATCGTCCGAACCACCAGAGGGATCCTCACGGTGTGCACACCGTCCTCCCATGTCAGGCTGCCGAAGTTGTATCTCCCTTGCACCTTCAGTTTGGCCTGGAACGTCACCTTGAACGTCAACCTTCTCACGGTCGAGTTGAAGGTCAGGAGCGAGGGGCTCACGGTGATGTCCACCCCTGGAGGAGCTTCCACACGAGCCCTGTACTTTGACAAGGCCGAGCCAACGTTGGTGACTGTTCTTGACACAGTAAGCCTGCCCCTCAGTTCGGGAATCGTGATGGATGGGAGGTTCAGGTTCAGCTGCGTCTTTGGTGTGTGCTGACAGGTCTCTTGCTGTCGAGTCATGGAGCTGATGGCCGAGATGTTGTAGCCCATGGAGCAAAGGAAGCGCACATAGTCAGATGTCCCCATGTCATACACAAGGCCGGGGTGTGCAGCGCTGTTTGGATCCACATGACCACCTCCGTAATCGAATGGGTTCGCCTGACTGTAGGGTGCCCCCTCGGATACAATTTCAAACCCATATGTGTCATGGACATTGGCTGCAAATGTGTTGACTTGTTAGGCTCAAAATGTCTTTGCTTAGAGAAGCAGATGACTGCATTACCTGTTGTGACAAGTGCTGATTTTACTGCAGCAGGACTCCAGTTAGGATGCATTGATTTGAGGAGAGCAGCAACTCCTGAAATGTGGGGACAGGACATCGAGGTTCCTGATTCAATCATGAAGTTCACAGATCCAATGGCTGATGATACGGAAGCAGCAGGAGTCCATGCGGCCAAAATGTTGACACCTGGAGCAGCGATGTCTGGCTGCAGAAGAATGTGCAGGGTTTTTTTTCAGCCAACTAATGTAGAGGTTTGATCAACTGTCGAACTGGAGATTTTTTTTTTTACCTTCAGAACAGATGGGCACAGAGAACTTGGACCCCGAGATGAGAAATATGCGACTTCTGGGCCTATCAGTTCTCCAAGAATTGTTTTTGCTGAGCCAAACTGGACTGTTGGATTTCTGTGTATGGAAAATAGAAATTATTGGAAAATTGCCGACAGCTACAGCATATTGCAAGATTGTTGCAACTGTTGAAACGTGTGGCACTGTTTGCATACCTCATGCTGGTAGTGTATGCGAGTATAGCCGTTCCAACTTGATAGTCTACTTGAAAACAGGGAATATCGAATGAAGATGCGATATCCTTAGTTAAGAACTGGGCAAAGATGACTCCAATGCCACGAGCTTTCTTGACAGTCTCCACTGCCACTGAAGCTGATCTCTGTGCCCTTGTTTGGAAGCAAAGCACCACATTTCCTTTCACTAGAGTAGAATTCAGGGATCCTGCAGTGCAGCTTCTGCAATGAAATGAGCCAATATGGTAGTCGAACTAAAGGTTTGATCAGAAGAGATTGAGGACAGTAAAGTTTACCTTGCATCTGTATCGCCTGCATTATTAGATGCAATGTCTTCAGCATAGACTATGCGCATGCCTTTTCCAGGATGCTTTCCAGAGTACAGTGATTGACCCTGCACCACCAGACATCAGAATGTGAGATTTGCATATGAGCCTGCATTACAACCTCAAGCCTCAACCCAAAAATTCAGATAGAACTCTTACCACATAGGTGCTATTGTTGCCAAGGGTGATCTTTGCAAGGAAAGTCCTATCAATGGTGCCAGCAGCAACGGTCACGATCCATGGCGCCGTGTTGATCACCGTCTCTGAAAACGGCCCAGAATTTCCTGCAGAGCAGACCACAACAATCCCTCTCGCGACAGCATGGAAGGATCCAATGGACAGAACATCATCAACATACGCAGGGAGTGGTGCTGCTTGGCCTAGGGACACTGAAAGCACGTCGACACCGTCATGTATGGCATCGTCAAAAGCCGCAAGCATATCTGCGGAAGAGCAATCTCCAGTGGCCCAGCACACTTTGTAAACCGCAAGCCTTGCCCTGGGTGCCCCTCCCCTCGCAACACCACTGGCAAGGCCCCTGAAGTTTGCATCGGCTACCAGAGCACCAGCAGCAGTGGAGGCTGTGTGCGTGCCATGCCCAACGGCGTCTCTCGCAGACATGAACTCAGAGACATCGGTGGTGTTCATCTTCCCGTACTCGGCTTCATACCCTTTGACGTACCATTTCGCGCCTATTATTTTCCTATCCTATCATGAATTTGAAGTCACTACCCGGACAATCACCACCAGAATTCACCCCCTCTTATTTAAGAGGACGGTGAGAAAATCTTTTGCAGGCAAAACAGTAAGGTGAATGAAATCCAAGCGCGGGGCGAACCTGTTGCAGTTGGAAGCATTGAACCTGTCTCCGGCGACGCATTGCCCTTTCCACCGCCTTGGAACCTCGCCGATGCCGTCGTCTCTAAAACTGGCCGACTCTGGCCATATTCCTGCAAAGTTCGAGCCACCAGGATACCTCAGCCTTGGAACTGAAATTCCGGTCCTAATCCCAGCTGTTAACTAGTTAGAAAAAAAAAATGAAGGGAAATCGCCTCACCAGTGTCTAGCACACCAATAATGGAATCCTCACCGAATCTACTCTCTGAGAGGATTCCAGTTCCAACCGAGTGCGCCGGATTCAGTCGCATGAAGTCCCAGCTCCTGGTGGTGTGCAGGTCAAGAAGACGATTCCGCACCACTCGCACAACCCCAGGCGAATCTTTGATGCCACCGTTCAAATTGAGCCAAAACACACAAGACAGCAGCAGGGGTTGGTTTGGTTTTGTCAACATCACTCACTCACACACACACACACACACACACACACACATGGAAGCGGAAAGCAGAGCAGGAGACTAGTGAAGTGTGAGCTCACCGGCGAGCCGCGCCGCCTGGCTGTCCGTTAGCACGGCGGCGAACCCGGAGAAGCCGTGCCTGTAGCTGTAAAGGATGGCGTCCTTGGCCGCCTGCTCGCTGCAGAGGTCGACACCGTGACTCTCGTTAGGGGCACGGGCACGGGCACCGTAGATGCTAGCCAATAATCGGCAGGCTTAGGAGTGGTGTGGCCTCACCTGCCAAGAAGGGCGGCGAGCATGCCGTGGTGCGAGTCCCGGACCAGCTCCGGGTGCAGCTCGGGGTTCCTCTCCCCCATGTACACAATGTACACCTGCAGGGAACGGGACCGCGTCATCATTCAAGGGTCACAAGGCGAGAACCGCTCGTGGATCGGGAAGCTGAACCACTAGGACTCCGCTCACATTGCCGCAAGAAGAGAGGCCCAGCTGAAGCAGCAGCGGCAGGAAGAAGAAGCCGAGCAGGGCAGCCATGGACGCCGCCGCCACCACGAGCAGCTAGCAGCAGGCCGCCGGCAGCTCAAAGCAAGACGAAGCTGACGCAGGTGGGAAGGGAACCGGACCGGAGTGGACAGTGGAGTGGTTTGAAAGGGGAGGAGGCGGCGCTAGGCTATAGGAGGGCTGGTGTGTGACCGGCCTGCCGTGGCCGCCTCCTCGCACTACAGTCTACAGGAACAAGGAGGCTTTCTCGCTTTCTCAGCTGTCCGGATTGGATTCAAAATACTGCACTGTTGCAGCGCGGAGTTCGGCTGCACTTAAATTAAGCGGCTGCTGCTGCTGTTAAGTGCAATATTTTGTGAGAGGAGGAGGAGGAGGAGCAGCAGCAGCAGCAGGTTAAGTGCAGTATTTTGTGAGAGGAGCAACAGTAGCAGGCCCCGTCCTGACGCAGCGACGTGCTCCTCGCCTCCGCGCCAGTCGTCGGTCGGCCTCTGTTTCTTTAATGTGACTGACCGGTGTCGTCCTCGGCTGTGTTCTCTGCGTGCGCGCGCGCCCCCGGTGTGGGCACGTGGTGTTCGGCCAAACGCGTCGTGCTCGTTGCCAAAACGCCGTGCGCACCCATATGCGCCGGCGGCGAGAGTGCCGTGCCGTGCCGTGGCCCGTGGTGGGGTTTCGGTCCCTCCTCGCCTTTGCTTTCTCAGCATTCTCGTGGTGGGTGGAAGGAAAATTTTTCAATAATGCGCAGCATGTAGAGCATGACTTATCTAGAGTATTTAGATTTATTTTGGGATTCATGCTATACACTCTTTCCAATGTTGAGTATTTTTTTATTACACGCATAACGTAGTGTGAACTGCTTAGACAAGCTATGCTTAACATGTATGGGCAAAAAAGCTGGCTTTTTTTTTTCAATACCAGCCCACTAGAAGAGATTGCGGCGAACCTTCGCGTTAGGCTGGCCGGCACCTACCCAGACCATGCCTTTGGCCGTGCTAGATGTTGCTACAGTTTGTGGGGTACTGGGGTTGAGTGGCTTTTGTTTATCTTTGCTTTTGCTTGCAACTTAATTTCGGTCTTTCTTGGGATCTTGCTTCCCTGAAGGAGATAGTGCCCGACAGGCACATGGAATCCCTCGACACATGGACAGGTTATATGATCGTTCGTGAGCCTCGGACCGGACGTGTGATTGCCTCCTCGTTTGCCGCTTCTCCTCTAGCTTTGCTTCGGGGGGTAATCAAGTGAAGAGTTTTAGCCACGTGAAACTCATTTTTTTTCTTCTCTTCTTAAAAATATTGTCACATCATTTAAAGTCGCTTACATGACACTCTTAAACACAAATGAAAGTCCTACTACTTTGGTTCGAAAATGATGCAATTCCATCTCTATCCATACTCAATCTTTGTATGGTTTTACCAAGAGAAAGTTATCGGTATTAATAACATAAAATAAGTGTACCATGAAATACATTTTTTATAACCAGTCTAATGACGCTTATTTATTATTATAAATGATGACTAATTCTTATATAAATTAGATTAAAGTCAATATAATTTGGTCTCTCGAACAAACACTTCAATGTGCCCACATGCCACAGCACTTGCTCTTTTTTCTGAGTCAGTTAATGACCACCTCCAACAAAATCTTGGTGTTAGAGCTATACCATGACCCTTCAGATTCACTTAAGCATGAAAATGGGCAATAGAGGAATGAACACATACTCTCTCCGTTCCAGAATGAAAGAGATATGGGATATGTACATGTTAAACTTTCTTAATTTTGACTATTTTTATAGAAAATATGTGCAATATTTATATCCTTAAATAAGTATTTTATGTAAGTATATTCAGCGATCTATCTAATGATACTAAGGTCCTGTTTGGTAGGGATACAATTTCTCTTAGAAACGTTTCAGTTCTATCTTCAAGAAAGTTTCTCTGGGAAATACGAATAATGATGATGTGTGTTTGGCTATTGATCTATATTCCCCTTCAAATGAATTATAATCACTGTAAAATACCTATTTAGGTGATTCTTATTCCTACTACAAAAACAAGAAAAGTTTCTCTAATAATTCGAAACGTTTATGTCTTCTATTTAGGTGTTTGGCAGCAATTCTGGTGATTCACTTGAGAATCTGAAACATTTTTGTCATCCAAACAGGGCCTAATTATGTATTATAACTATGAATATTCTTATATATATAATTGGTCGAAGTTAAAAAAATATTGAGTTCTCGAGAAACGAGAACATTTTTTTATTTTGAAATAGAGGAAGTATGAACTAAGAGTAAGTTCAATAGTAGATTCAAGTGTTCAACTATTAACCAAGTTATAAACGTTAAATCATACAATAGTGGTATCTTATTTATCTAATGAACTTTTATTGTTATTTTTACCCATGTTTCACCTTCTCTTTCTTAATCCTCTCCATATTCACTATGCTTCTGTAACTAGCTTGATGTTTGCATGAGAGGCGCCAAACTCTCCCTCATCCTTCTCTCTTTCTTCCTCCACGTCAGTATTTGTTTTGCTATATAAGGCAATTATTATACTACTCTTAAGAAGATTATGGGACTGTTTGCTTTGAAGCCTGTCAGGCAAGCTCACGCCCAGACAGAGATCCTGTCCACAGGCGATGAAAATCGGACGCCTGAAGAAGCTCTTGGCGCCAGGCAAGTTTTTCAGACGTCAAAGCAAACAGGCTCTATGACTGCATAGCAAGGTGCATTAGCATTAGGCCTCTTTTCTGACGAATTATTTTGCTATTACTATTTCATGCAAGCACAACCTCACAAAGATGCTGCTTTTTTGCATTGGGCTGGGATAGTGGATCTGGTCATCTGGATGAAGAGCTTACATACTCCCTCTGTCCCATTGATTATGCAATTTTAGCACAGTAGCATGTTTCAGTGTATCAACTTTGACCAATTATAAATAAAAAACTATAAATATTTATAATGTCAAATAAACACCAATAGATTAATTATAAAAATGTATTTTCATAATATATTAATTTGGAGCTATAAATATGAATACTATTCACAAGAAATATAGTCAAACGTGAAAAACTTTATCTGGCACATAACACGGAGTTGCATGTTTAAAGGGACGGAGGGAGTACATTAAAAAAACAGTACTTTCTCCTCAAAAAGAAAACACTAAAATACAGTACTTCCTAGTTAGTTGACCATTGGCCGCAGGATATACATTCTCGAGAAGGAACATTCCAATGTAGTACCACTTGGATCATTACCACTAACAGAACTGGGAACATCGGATTAAGTAAAAAAAATATGAAGAGACGCACTAGACAGACAAACAGCTGACCGAGGAGTGGACTCTAAAGACGAATAGCATCAGTGGGCGCCTCTTTCGCCTTTTGATGCCGAGGCACTGAAGAGTGAAGAGGAATGGCCTGTTAAAAAAAACAGAGATAATGGTCGGGCCTGCTTTGATGCTTTTCTCACTTTGGAACTTTTTACAACAGCACACGTGGCTGGATTTCGTCCGCCTTTTAAACGTTCAAACCCCAGGAATCTTTAGTGTTGGCGTCGGGTCGTGAATCGTGCGTGAACCATGATGCCATGCCATGCGTTTGCTGAGCCCAACCCTGAGACCCTGATGAGTGGCGGCACCGCAGCAACCAGCAGGAGCGTGGACCGACCGGCAGTGCGCCGCAGGCGCAGCGCAGGAGCAGAGAGCCACCACCCTCCGTCGCCTTCGCTAGAGAGAAGGGGGTGACTGGTGAGAAGAGATGATCACCGGGGGCAGCTTTCCTTGGGGCTGAGCGCTGCCGAGTGGTTTCTGCGAAAGGCCGAATAATTTGCAACTTTTTGTACTCCACATCATCTACATGAGAAAAGTTGCTGCCATGTTTTCCTCTCTCTATCTGTTTGCAGCCTCAAGTACAGTGTGGCAGCGTCATATCTATACTACGGTAGTGCATGGCGTTCAGGTCAATGCTCAGAGTAGCATGACACCAGCCAGGAGCACCCGGCAGGTCGCCACTTCCGCTTTACCTGTACCTGTACGTAGTACGTGCTTCTCCCTGCTCCATCGTCTTAAAGAAAGAGAATACATACTCCTATCCCAATAAGTCAGTTTTCTTAAAAGTTTATAAAAAAAATAGTATCCATATTTATCTCCACATAGATTTATTACTACAATTGATCTAATTCTATTTATTACACATTATCTATAAATAGTACTAGTAATGCTTGATCAAACTCTGAAAGTCGAACTACCTTCTTTTAAGACGTGTAATGTTCTCCGGATCGAACGCGGGAATTCAGAAAATGCCCAACAGTGGCTGAGCCACGTTCGGAGCACGCCGTTTGAGCCGTGGCAGAGGAACGACGGGAGGCAGGCGGACGAGGAGCGTGGGGGCGACAGGGGCCGTGGCACGGCAGTGGTAGACTGGTAGTATCCCACGGCTATTACTGTGCACGGATCTTTGATGCGACTGATGTGATGTCAGGTCAGGCGCGCGCGATGACGAATCGACGACCACACTGAGCACGCCCCGCTGCTTCCGTTAGAATGGTTCTTTTTATTTGCTCGAACAGTCCCCGTTTATTTTCAAAATAGTATTTTTTTATAATAAATTGTACTCCCCGTCTCTTTAAAAGCGTCACCATCGGTGTACGTGCCACAAGTTTAACTCGATTTATAGAAAATACGTACAATATTTACATCTTCAAATAAATTTGTTAAAAAATTAGACTTAAAGATCTATTCAACGATACTAATTGTATAATATAAATATTAATAATTTTTTATATAAATTTAATCAAAGATTTTTTTTGGGAGGCGAGAACGATACTTTTTTAGAGACGGAGGGAGTATCAGTTAAAATCATTATTTATTTTCAGCTAAATAAATAGACCCTCCAGCTGTACGGTATCTAGTCAAGGCCTCAAGAGGTGGTGGTTTGTTTTTGTCCCCTGATCAATACTGTACAGGAGTAAACAAGACAACTAGACAAGATCCGGACATCCGGTGCATTTGCAACTGGTCTCACTATCCACGCCCGTGTGCCGTACCTATGGGAGTCGTAGGATGAGAGCGCTGAGTGCAGTACAGTGACCGGAGGGCATGTGGGTGCGGGGTGGATCTGGCAGCGGCAGCGCAGACGACCGTTCAACGCTCTGAGTGCATTCAACGAGGGCAGCAGGGCAGGGCGATAAAAACTACTCCGTCGAGGACGCTATAAGAAATATAGGAGTTAGATTTTCTCAACTTTAAGTATATTTATAAAAAAATATATGTAACATTTTTATTTTCAAATAAATTTGTTAAAAAACTAGATTTAAAGATCTTTCCAATGATACTAATTGTGTACGTTCGATATGAATACTTTTTAATATAAAATTAGTTAAAGTTAAAAAAGCTGACTTCTCGAGAAACGAAAATAATATATTTTAGGACGAAGGAAGTAGTATACAAATAACGTTACTATTAACCTGCTACAAGTTTAACTCGATCTATAGAAAATATGTACACCATTTATATCTCTAAATAAATTTATTAAAAAACTAAATTAAATATTTTTTCTAGAGATACTGATTATGTACCATAAACATTAATACTGCAGTTTTTAATATACATTTGGTCGAAGTTGTTTTTCGACAAACGGAGTGAGGATAGCGTGTGTCCTACTATAAAATATGCAAAATTTTAAATAATAAATAAATCAAACAATCTCAAGTTTAACTTTGTTGGATACACGTATGACTATATGAGATTGACGTGGATACATGAGCCTCTAAACAAGCTTAAATACTTATCATACTAATAAGCATAGCTAACTTTATGATAGATATACTTTCAAATGTATCTGTTTGGAGTTATAAAAGTTGCCAGTATTTACTATACGTTTATAGTTAATTTATTTATGATAGTTTGACTTGACCAAACTAAGAATTCTTTTTTTGTTTTGGAATGAAGGTAGTGAATTTTAATTTTACATCATCCAACTAGTAAGAAAACTCCCAACTCAGATGATTTCTGCTAATTAGTGTGCCAACTAAGAAAAATGTTGATGTGCCATTAGACCAATCTCAATGATAATTTCATCTCACAGTTTACAACACATCAAGATTTTGAAAACAGTGCAGTCTCTCTACTTTATCATCTCTCTTTATTAATAAAATGCCACATCGATATATTTAATGCCTATAGACTTTGATGAATCCCCATTAAGATTGACCTTATAGTTAATGAAGAGAGAAAAGAAAATAATTTATTATATAAAAGACTAGTATATCCACACGAGAACTAAAATATGAAAAAAAAAATGATATAAGAGAGAAGACATTTACTTGGGTAAAATTAAGTTTCGAAGAAATATCTATTGGGAATATGATTTCTATTTGTCCACTATAACTAGTTCACTAACTAATAAGAGAGAGCTAAAGTAGACCTAATATTCACTTTGTCCTATAATAAATAAGTTTCTAGAAATTTTCAAATAGATTAAGAACGTTGGCAGAAGATGCATATACCGTCATCTTCTTTTCTTTCCCGGATAACATTTCTTAGATTTGAAACTTATTATTTGCATACACCTATGATTAGTTTCCATATTAGAAGGCAATGTTCTATATTTGTGTAGAATGTTATTTATTTAGAACAGAGGGAGTACTAGTTATTGTACTCGGTCCCAGAACAAAGATTCTGTATATATCTGGTTTTAGAAGTCAAATTCTTTTAAGGTGAACTAAAAATATACTCATTTCCTTCTAAAAAGAATGTTGTTTTTTCTTTTAGATATCGTGTGTCGGGCAAAAACGCTCATTCCCAACGCGGCCTGGCCCAAGTTAAGGCCAGTGGAAGCCCACGAAGGCCGCGCCCGAAGCCCACTGAAGGCCGCGTCTACAGGAGGCCCACGACGTCATTGCACCAATGACAGCCAACCCTCGGGAGAGCGGCACCCTCGGCGTCAATTCTCCGATTCGTCCGAGCCTCCCCGGGAGAGCTCGGGAGAGCGGCAGCCTCGGCGCCAATTCTCCGATTCTCCCGAGCCTCCCCAGGAGAGCTCGGGAGAGCGGCACCCTCGGTGCCCATTCTCCGATTCGTCCGAGCTTCCCCATCCCCCTCGAGCGCAATCTCATAAAGGCATCCAAGGCACAGGTGATGTCAGCGGAGCAATCTTGGACCACAAGAGACCTCTCTGACCATTTTACAAGCACTGTCCCGTCAGGCGAGATTCTCGACGCAACTGTGCTTCACACGCCCCTGACGGCCATACCACCTGTCAGGATTTCCCTGGCAGCGGATTTGATAGGCCCACTACGGCCGTCCTCTCCACGGTATGGTCTACGGTGCGCCGCACCGTTTTCCGCCAGGATCTACCAACTACGACTACGACAGTCCGAGCGTCTGACGACGGGCTACGTAAGAACGGGAAAAGCGCCTACTGCACTGTCCACTCGAAAGGACGAGCACGCCTTCCATCCGGGCCCACCTAACCCTCGGGAAGTACTGTCCAAAGGCCGAAAATACGCCCGAGGGGAGATATCACCATGCTCCATTCCATCACGTCTCCAGGAGTCCCGAGCCTCGGGAGACAACGCCCTGAGACAACTCGCCCTCTTGTCACATCGTGCAGAAGGATAGCCATCAGGTGTGACCATACGGCATGCCGTAATCCGATGACTGTTGCTGCCTCGGAACTCACCAAGATCGTACGAACCATTACGGCCATATCTCGGAGGCGCGGAGAAAAGACCGTAGCTGACGACACTCAAACAAGGAACAACAACTCCTCACTGTAACATACGTAGCATTGTAAGCACTGTCCTTGCCTCTTCCTTACGACTATAAAAGAGAGAGCAGAGACCAGCTTTAGGGGCCGGAAGTCCTAAGCTCTCACTCACACATACACACTAACAACAAACGACTTGCATACACTTAGACACTCACAAGAGACCTGTGAGCACTTCCCTCTCTCGCCTAGCTTGTAACCCCTACTACAAGCACCCCGGTGCAAGTCAACACGACTCTCCTCTCCACGGGACGTAGGGCTTGCTTAGCCTGAACCAGTATAATCCCTGTGTTCCCTCTTTGCACACCATCCGTAGCCTCGACCGCAAAACACATATTTACTAGCCGGTGTTAGCCCCGCTAAAACTAGCACCGACATCGTGTTTAATGTATTGATGAATTAGTTCATATATCCTAAGAGTGCTAGCCTAAACTTTAGTTGACTACAACTAGTTCTAATAATAACTAGAGGATTAATAGCGTTCTATGTAATCTGAATCTAAACATATTCTAAAAGGAGCCCATGGACTTGCCCGGCTGAGTTTTTCTATTTTTTACATCACACACCCTTACAGTAAGTATCATACCTGGAGTAAGAAGAATACATGTACTGGTTGTCCATCGTGTATTCAACAAGCACCCCAATTTGTATAAGCTTACTTATATGTCCAAAAGCTCAACAAAAGTACTACTACATCCGTTCTAAATTATAAGATGTTTAACATTTTTATCTTAAATTTAATCACCGGCTTATTAAAAAAAATCCGTACAAATAAGTTCAGGTCATTCTTCAATTATTAATAAAGCAAACCACAACAAAAGGCAATATTTTTTACATAAATTTTTAAATAAGACAAATGATCAAATTTATGATAAAAAGTCAAATGTCCTATAATTTGGAATGGAGGGAACAGTAGCTTATATCAAGTTTAATCTTCCGGTCGTATAAGCTGGATTAGGAAAGCTGAGAGATAAAACAGCCAGTTACTAAATAAATGAACGAGTAATCTATTTTCAATTCGAAACTTCTGAACAAGATTTATTTCCTACCGTTCAGCAAGGAAATTACCATTTGCTACTCCGAACATGAGATGTTACTTTGAATGTGAGAAAATCGTGTCGCTTAAGTGAAGACAAGTAAATATCATTGTCTTCCGGTTAGCAACAGGTGAATTTCGCCCCTATGAACCACGCTATGACGTGTTGGCATTATTCATCAATACACCAAATGAAATCTGATTTTCGCTTCAAACAAGCAGCAAGTTATATGCAATTACATACTCAGATGATTACGAAAGTAAAGAAAAGAAAGTTGGTATCCCAGAAAGGCTCCGTTTTTTTAACAAGTGTCGAAACTGGAGCTGCTTCTTACTGGGACAGATCGACTCAGGTAGTCCTGATGTAAAGTTTCCAGTAGCAAGCCATTTCTTCAGCTCTCAACCTGAGGCCTGAGCATAGATGATCCCTCGGCATGGCTACTACTTCGGTGGGCGACGATCGGGGTACAATATGTCCTGAATGTTTTCCTTAATATAATTGGCTGTTTTGTTTAGATTCTTCGCAACACCTGATGCGACCAGTCCAGCACTCCTCTTAAACCTGCACCATCCATATACATCAGCAAGGCACTATATCGAAGTGGGTGCTGGGGACCAAGAAGATATATGAACAGTAACTTTCCTGTCCAAGAATTCCTGCCTCGACAAGTTCTGAGGTCTCTGTTGGCCTTGGTGGTGAGAACGGGTGCTAGCTACTGCTAAAAGAAACATGAAGACATTACTAGGATAAGTTCAGTCTCCAAAATAGATCAACACCATCTCTTTCAAAAAAAGATCAACACCAGAAACGGTCAACTGAGAGCAAGAAAAACAAGAGACCAGGAAAAAAAACCAAAACCAAAACCTTCTGTATGACAGATCATCATTTAGACTAAACATCATAGCATGACATGATAGTATAGTAGTAATACAACCAGCTACTGTCTGCATTTATCAGATAAAAAGAAATGATCCTAGGTACCATATCATATCTGCAGCTGACTTTTGTTCAAAGTATAGTTGTCAAACCTAATGTGCTCAGTAGGAACAAATCATTCGATCTTTAAATAGGGTCACCGGGGATGAAATTTAGAATGAAATTAGAAGAGTATGAACAACTAGATATGACATTAACAGAAAACTTCACATACCATCCCTTGCAACATGTGCTGGAGCTTGTTCAGCTGTTGATGGTTTTCTCTCGACCAATCTGCTGTCTACCAATAACTGCAAGGATATTTCCCACTCCTGTTAGGACGGTGCACATAAGCTTATCATATGAGAAGCTTCAACAGATAGAAAATGTATGGTACGCCTATTAGTGAATTCTAAAAATTAGATAAGGTTTTGGTCAAACATTGAGAATATAAATCATGAATAACTTTTAGCTGTTGAGTTTGGAAATGTGAAAATCAATTTTCAATGAATATTTTATAGAAATATGAAGTCAAAGTCATGCTTTGGAGACCGTGTCGTTGTCTTAAACGACTTTCTTTACAGGTATGGAGGGAGTACATGTACTAATAGAAGATAGAAAGTTCATTGATTGCATTCAAAGACACAGCATTCTCAAGAACAGAATCTGACAGCAAAGCATATGGAGCCATTTTTTTGTTACCAATTACCATTCGTTCATATTCAGTGGGATTGAGCCAAAGGATTCACAGAAGTCATATGTGCTGATGAATATCCCACCCACAAAATGCACGAATCTTTTCAGGATGGTTAGGAATCAAAGCAGTGCTTTTTGTAGTTCATGAGGCAGTCAAAAGGTGAGATCAAATAACAGGGGTCAGATTAGCCAGATTAGATTATTTTTTTTTCATATGGTGATAATGGTGCTGACGGTAGGAAGGAAAAAAACTCACTCAAAAAGAGGTCAAGACTCAATAAAACGGTCAGCATAAAATGGTTAAATAAGGGCAATAGTAATGGAATGTCCCTCCTACTAGGAGGGTAACAAATCCGTCTCTCCTTGTAGGGTTGTATATGAACTAGCATTATCATGCATTCAAGTAGTTAATCAGTTGGTTGGTTGCATTGAATCGTTGTTGGACAGCTGAAAATCTGCAGCATTTGCTCACAGCATGTGTTTTCTCAAGACAAGTCTGGCATTTAGTTCTGTCCTTGGTCAGATTGTATCAGTACACACCAGGCCCGGATGCACTAAGTTCATTGAGTGGTGGCGCCATGCAATGCAGCAAATCGAAAAGCAACATCTCAAGGGGTTCAATTCATTAGTGGTGTTGGTAGCATGGTGGATTTGGAAACATAGAAATGCTTGTGTTTTTGAAGGAGCCTCACCTAATGTTAATGCTCTTGTGCAAGAAATTAGGGATGAGGTAAATTTGTGGTGTATGGCTGGGGCCAAAGGTCTTAGGCATATTTGGCCGTAATGTAGGGTGGAGCTTATGTCGCTAGTTGAAGTTTCTTGTCTTCCTGACAAATCAGTCATGTAAATTCATGCCCTAATGGGCTTTTATTATGTTTTTAGTCTTCTTAGACTCTTTTTTCTTCTTAATATAATGATACGCAGTTCTCCTGCGTGTTTGAGAAAAAAAAATGTAGTTAATCAGGGAATTAGTGTTCATAAATCTTTCTAAACTATAAATCCTATTCCTACATGAGATGTGGATTGCTGATTTGTCGGAATATCGACAAATCTTGCATGAAGGGAAGGATGCAGAGAGATACTCATCTTTCTAAACTATAAATCATGTTCCTACATGAGATATGTGGATTGCTGATGTGTCGGAATATCCACAAATCTTGCATGAAGGGAAGGATACAAAGAGATACTCATTGGCCAGCCCATGATTTTGGTATATACTACAACAAAATCTGAAGAAATTCGTGGCCCTGTACTATGTTCTAACCACTAGCTACGTAATACTGTGCTATGTTTCCAAGATATGAAATTTAACAGAAACAAATGAGATACACATACTAGCAGCTGCATAGGGGCACTGGCCAAAAAAAAAAAAAAAAAGAAATCTGCTAAGTTCAAGATTCTCAAATTGTAAAAAGGAGAGGAAAACCAACCTCGAGGCCCCTGCAATACGGCAACAATGTCTTGCCCTCGCTCTCACCACCCTGGCCATCCCTGTTGTCCACGAACATGGAGTAACCCGCGCACCCGTACCTGAACCGCCTGAGATCATGCCCCTGCGCCGTCGCCTCCTCCTTAGGCTCATCCACCACGTAGTTAGGAACTAGCACACCAAATCATCGATAACCTCATGAGATCTTCGGATCAGGCGTGGGCGTGGCGTAAAAGTCGGACCTTTTTCAACTTTCAAAGAAACAAATTCGCATCCAAAAGTAGACAAACTCGTGGATTGAGCCGCAAATATCAATCGAAAATATTGCAGAGTCCCGGCGTATCGGGTTAGGGTTTGTGACCTTGGGGGATGGAGCGGGGGATCCCAACGCAGATTGGGTTGTAGCCGCGGGACTTGAGCACTGACGAGTAGTAGAGGCAGCCCTTGCACGACTTCCCCTTCCGCGGCGGCGCCATACCAGAGGCACCTCCCGTCGCCGCGGCACCGGACTCCGGCGATGCCTCCACCATCTCTCTTTTCCCCCTCCCCCCTCTCGTCTCCAACCTCCGTGTCGGTCTGACCGGTGACGGCGAAATTAGCTATCGAAAGGGAGAAAACCGTGCTGGCTGCCATGTGGGACCGCCGCTATGTGCCTTGGTTGCATACGCCCAGCAAACCGATCGATCCGCATCCCAGGGCTGGCAAAGAGCCCAAAAGGCACTCGTGTTGTACTTTTGCACGTAGCGCCCCTGTGGAAACAATAATTTTACTTCCGATCCCTCGCAAGTAAGGATGAAAATGGACGGAAACGAACGGAAAATAGCTGAGTCTTTTACCTGTGTAGCATTATAAAAGTTGTCCTTTATCCATGTACCACTAAAAAGTTCGCGCACACCCAGATGCCACGCACCTCATCTTTTTTGCCTCTCATACCATTCCGTCCAATTCCGAGGCTAGCGTTGGTTAACGGAGGTGGGGAAAGACTAACATGCCCTCAGGCGAAGAGGCTTCTCAATTTTTGTTTATCCTTCTGTGCCACTGCCTGGACCAGTTTTGGCGCCAAAGTGGGTAGGTCGCTAGCCAGTGTTTTGGCCCCAAACTTGGAGCCAGAAGTGACCCCTTGTGCTCCTATATATAGTGCCCCCCTGTGCTCTCAATCCATCTCCTTTCTTCTCTTTGTCTCTCTGTTTTTGAACCACCATGTTTGAAGCTTCAAGTAGCTATGGGAGGAGGGGAAGGCGGGTGAGGTGCCCCAACTGTGGTGTGCTTGCTAACCGGTTCACAGCAAGAACCGAGGCAAACACCAACCGTGTCTTCCACAAGTGCCCGTACTTCGCTGTATGTATAACTTTGTATCCACAGTTTTGCTTTCGATCTTTGCTTTGTTGTTTTTTTACAAGTGTAATGGTTTGTTGTTTTTGTCAGGCTGGAGGTTGCCAGTATTATCAGTGGGAGGACGAAATGGAGGAGAGTGTAGTGCCGACGCCTGCTCCACTACAGGCTGTTCCTCTACGTGCAGTGGCAGCACCTGTAGAGATCCCTACAGCTCCTCCTCTGCCGATTATCCAGGAAGGTCCCCAGACAGCTAGAGTGGAAGGCAATGTAGTGGAGAATAGGGTTCTCCAACAGCTCAAGTGGATTGAAAAGTTGGTGTTTGTTTGCATCTTTCTTACTTTGTATGCTATCATGAAGAAGTAGGGGCTTTTGCATGTATGTATGGATGAACGAATCAATGAATGTATAGTTTATTTGACAAGACATGGTTTCACTCAATATTTCACAAGATTATAACAGGTGAAACCATTTCAATATTTCACAAGCCAAAAATAGCTGACAATAGATAATCATTACCGACCATTACAGGTAGACAGAAAATGATGTTCATGTAGTCCATTACAGCTACACAGTACATTACAATCCAACACATACATTACAGTCCATTACTGCAAAAGTAGTTCATGCAGACAACTAAGCCACACATCAACAAAAGTCACAGCAAAAAAAAGTCATTGCCAGACAACTAAGAATCACAGCAAAAGAAGTTCATGCCAGACTACTAAGCATCACAACAAAAGTTCATGTCAGAAAACATCACCAAGCAGCATAAAGACAGCCACCTTTCATTACATCATTAGATTTTTCTTGCTTCTGGTATTGGAAGCTGGGCTGGCTAGGGTTTACTGGAAGATTTTCAGGCCTCCTTGGTGTGAGCTTCTTCTTCACTCCTATCTTCTTCCTTGGTGTAGCATTGGGCAAAACAACATCTACTGGGTCTATCTGCACTGTAGCCTGAGAGGCTTCATGAAATGGGGCAAGATGCACAGTTTGGATGGGCACAGGGTCATTGGAACCAGTTCCAGACCTACAGCAACACCCAGTCATTTTACAGGTATCACAAACAATGGGAAAATGTATAGCTGCAGCACTAACCTGTTAGAGTGGGTATTTGTGGTACTTGTTGGTGCATTGTCTGCTGCCTCCTTGATTTTGTTGGCACCTGATGTGTTCTTCTTCCTCTTCATTGTGTGTGGCACTGGCCACAGCTTCATTGTGTGGGAATACCATTTGTGAAGGAGTTGCCACTACAAGGCTTGACTCTGTATTGCAGCTACCTACCTTCTTCTGGCTTTTTTTTGGTGGACCCCTGAAAAGTATGATGTAGGTGTTAGCAAATGTGTTTACAAGACATGGTGAAAAAGATGTATGTGTTTATCTTGAAGCCTCCATTACAGCAATGTCTTGTGGATTCCCATTTTTGCAGATGTACCAGTGATGCCCTAATTGATGGCAAACTCCACATTCATGTTTCTTTCCCTTGCTCCTGCTACCTCCTTCCATAGCAGACTTCATCCTGTTTTTTCTCCTACCACTTGTTGACTTTAGCAAAGGAGGGTGCATGAAGAACCCATGTGTGGCTTTGGGCCACATGGACTTGTCTGGGATACATGGGATAGAGCCTTCATAAGCTTTTCTGAAGCTCTGGACAGAGAAGTAATTCATCTATATAATCCTCTAGCTTGGCACCACGAATTGAGGATGATGTAGGCAATGGCATGTTTACAGGGTATTCCTGACCCTTGCCAGGCCCTGCAGGAGCATGTTCTCTGGGCTAAACTCACCCCAAATCATCATCACCAGACAGAGATTCTTCATCACTTTCTGATTCAGAAAAGCTGTCAGACTCTGGACTATCAGGCTGCATTGGATTACTACCACCTTGAACATGAGCAATCGAAGGTTGGGGATCTTGGGGACCAAGATCAATGTAAATCCCTTCATCATCAACTCCCACATGCTCATTCAATGGGTTTGGATTAGACAGGTATCCTGGGTCTGCAGATTCAGTCTGGGTTCCAATGCTTGGTTCTATTATGCTAGGACAGTGCACAGAAGGGGTCAATGGGGTTCAACAGAGTGGGCAGTAGGGGCTAAATTCCCAGTTAGGAATGTGTGGCTCACAATTAGGGCTACTATATGCAACAGTCAAGTAGCAACACTTCGAAATTTTGTTCTTTGCAAACATGTCTAGCAGCTGTGCATCACAAGAGATTTCAACATTGACCTTACTGTCCATGCTGAAATAGAATAGGCGAGCTACATCACCGAAATCGGGGGGATACTTGTCGACAATTTCATCAAGTAGATCTCTGAAGTTAGTCACGTCGGAATCCACAACTTTGTTCAACGAAAACCACCGAGCACGTGAATTCGGAGCAACAATCCGTATTTCTAGGTTGAAGCTAGTGTCTGCGTCCATCCTACACATGACGAACAACGACGCAATGAAACCTACGAGACCTAAGTATCCACAACAAAGAGCACGAAATAAAGATGGGATGTATTGAACTCACCCTTCAGGGAGCCAGTCCGGTTGCTCGCCCGCACCCTTCTTTGCCGCCATGTGAGGCGAATCCTCCGGATCCACGGAGAAACCCAAGCTCAACTACAGCATACCACGTGCTCGTGGGGGGGGGGGGATGGTCCTCTTGTCTTTCCGCCCGCGCCACTACGGTTCCGCCGCCACGCGCCACCGGCGGCTTCGGTTCCGCCTCGGCTGCTCTGGTTTCAGGTCGGCTAGGGTTTAGGGGGAACGAGAGAGAGGAACCGAGAGTGAGAATGAGATAGCGGTCAAGGTAGTCAACAAGGCCGACTCGTATGACTGTGGCTCGGAGGGTAAGATTGATAATTTTACCGACCGGTCCCACAGCTCAGGCCCTGTCAGGCGTTGCAAATTTAACAGAAGACCGACGGAATGGTATGAGAGGAAAAAAAAAGATGAGGTGAGTGGCACCTGGGTGTGCGCGAACTTTTTAATGGTACATAGATAAAGGCCAACTTTTATAATGCTACACAGGTAAAAGACTCAAAATAGCTCTATCGTTTTCATTTTTATATTTTTTTGACGGAAACGGGAGTGGTAGGCGGATAGCCGGAAACGAAAACGGTAGCGGGATAAACGATAATATGAAAACAGGTAAATACGATCGGAAAACAGACGAAAACGAATGAAAAGCGGGAACTCATGCGGGATTGCACGTCGCATATGATAGGTCAAATATAACACATGACACATGATAATTAAACCGCACATCAAGTATTCTGGTAGCTCAAATATGTTCACAAACAGCGGCGCCTTTCATTTTCATTCTTATAGCTAGCAGTAGCTAGTACCTAGCACTAGCAGCTGCATGCCTGCATCCACGGCACAGTGTCACCGATCGATTGCGTGTGTTGCGTGTGTACACAGGTGGCCAAGGGGTTGGTGCGGTGCTGTGCGCCTGTGCCTTGGGCCAATGGGCCTCAATGGACTGAGCCTGAGCTGAGCAGGCCTTCCCGGATTTATAGAAAAAACGGGATGAAAACGGGATATCCCGGTTCTAAAACGAGATTCTGGTAATATGGACGGAAAAACGTGCTACCGTTTTCGCTCTCGCTCCCGGTCCAGTCCGTCCCGTTTTCGATCCGTACCGTTTTCGATCCCGTTTCCGTATATCCCGCAAAAAATGAAAACGAACGGGAAAAAATAGAATAGGGTTGCAGCCGAAACGGGAATTTATCCCGTCCGTTTTCATCCTTACTCGCAAGTGCGGTTTTGTCCTCAGACGCTTATTTTGGGACCGAGGCGGTATAATAATCCCTCCATTTCAAACATTTCAAATTATAAGTTATTATAAAAAATTTTAGAGAGTTAAAATATTCTAAATTTGACCAAAATTATAGAGAAAAATACAAAAATTTATGGCACAAAATAAATATAATGAAAATATATTTGATGAAAAAAATCTAATTATACTTAATTAATATTGTTATTTATTACTTTACGTATTATATAAATTTGGTTATCGTTGAGTTGTTTTAATTCTTTAATATTTTTAGAATAACTTACAATTTATGATGAAAGGAATATAACACAAAGTCTATGTTATGACCGGTCGCGCTTGGTGTCCATCGCGCGACACCCCTCCACAGCAGGGCCTTCGTCTCAATAGCCCCAAGCACGACCCCCTCCCTCTCTCTAATCCAAATGTTTACTCATACCCTATCCGCCGTTTGCAAGGTTGTGCTCCGAATGCGAATGGACATGTAGTCCAGTGGTAGGATTGTTCAGTGGGACGCTAACTACCAGAGTTCAAATCCTGATTGTCGCACCTTTTTTGGATTTATTCCAGTATTTAACAGCATTATGGTTTCAGTGGTAGGCGACGTTCCCGTCGACAGTGAGGCGCTTGTGATATTATTGTGTAATTCGAAAAAAAAATTGCGCTCCGAATCCCTGGAAGGCCGGAAGCAAATAGAAGCCAGGATACTCCACCGTTTTGCTCGGTCCTGATTGTCGCTCGGTCACGCCGCGCCGGGCGCCAATCTTAGACCACCCGCACCGGGTCATGTGAGAACGTCCTGAAGGACGACTTTCCCGGACGGAGGTGCCGCAGCGGGGTCCGGAATGACGTCCGGAGGGGGCGGCATCCGGTGAACGCACGCGGGGCCCACCACCGACGAGACAGGGGCGAGAGAGTGGGGGAGAGAGAGAAGGGGTAGCCCGCCGCCGCGCCATGCTCTCCGGGGAGAGAGAGAGGGGGGTCGCCCGCCGCCGCCGCGCCGTGCTCGCCGGGGAGAGAGAGGGGAGCCGAGCTCGCCGCCCGCAGGGGCCGCGCGCCCTCGCCACCGGCGGCTCTCGCACGGGGAGGAGGCCCACCGCCGCGCCACTCTCGCACGGGCAGAGAGAGCGGAGGTAGCCCGCCGCCGCGCCACAAGGCCACCGGGGCCGGGGGCGGGGCCGCGCGCCCTCGCCGCTGCCGCGAGCTCATCGGGCCGGGCCGGGAAGGAGGCCGCTAGGCCACCGGGGCCGGCGGCGGGGCCGCATGCTCGTGGGGCCGGGCCGAGAAGCAGGCCACTGGGGCCGGGACGGCGGTGGAGCCCGCGCCGGCCGGGGACGGCGGCGCTCGTGAGGGAGAGGAGAGAGAGGGTTGCGGTGAGAGAGAGAACGGGAAGGGAGGCGAGAGAGAGTGGGGAGGGTGGGGGAATAAAAAATATATGTAGAGGAGAAATATAGAGGATGGATGGATGCGGGAGAGTGTAGTATAGAGAAGAGAATCTCGATGATCAGGACAGAATATTCATTTTAGATGGTGGATTTAGAGGATAACGAGTGCAGATGGTCTTAGTCCCTCCATCGCTCTTCGTCTTGCCGCCATCGACCGACTTGGTATGTCTTCTTATCAGCCACCTTCCCTGTTTTACAATGCTTTAAAGACCTCTTGTTGCTGCTTCTCCCGTTGTTGCTGTTATAAAACATGTTGCCAGCGGTTAGGGCCTTCCCCTCTCCGTCTCTCACGATCAACATAGTAGATGAAAGTAGAACAAGTAGACACAAGATGTAGGGAGATTATTTTTATTTGTCCGAATATCCATCATTACAATATAGAGCTCCCACGTATATATAGTCCTGCCAAAGCCAAAGAGTTTCGGTAAGAGCCCACATATAAACGGACTAGGATTAGGATTCCTCCTTCTTCTTTGCTACCAGGATAGAAAGTCCGTGTGTTTGACAACACTCCCCCTTGGGCCATTACCACAATATGCAAATGTCTCGTTAAAAACTCTATCCGAAAACCCAGTGGAAAAACGGTTCTTGGAGAAAAGAGTACATTGTATTAGTTAATTGCATTGCACATGTTACCTCATTAAAAACCTTCTGTGAGAAACCTTCATGTAAAAACTCACATAGGAAAAAAAAGTACAACATTTAACCTTCCCGGTCATATATATTCTTCAAGATATTATATTCTTTGTGAATAGATATTGATCTTCATAATCTATGTGAAGCGCCCCTGGTCATCCAGGAACTTAAATGTGATACAAGTACTAGTCCCAGGAGGATAGCACACACATTTATTACATTCAGATAGGTCTCATAGCAGTAGTTCAGACGGAAGCGGGCGATGAAGCCACGCTATAAAGTACAATAACCATAATACAGTAATGGTCTAGCAGACCCAAAACAAACATGGATCGCAACACATCTGGTGAATCCCAATGCCACAGGCTTAGTTGGGTGCAGACACGACCTTACTCGAACGCAGTTTCGGGGTTGAAGTCTGGATCTTCCTCTGTACAATAAAGCAAGGGTGAGTACAAAGTACTCAGCAAATCCAACCTTACCCTACGGAATGGGATATCAGTATATGCATATGGATAAATCAAGGATAAGACTTGGTTTCATTTGCGAAAAGCTATTTTTTAACACATGCAGGGTTTCCTTTTATACATACCATTTTCAAAAAACATATACTTGTCATATATCAGATTGTTTCTGAAAAGGGGTTTGTCATAATTTTAAGTGTTGCTGAACACCTTTGTTCCCACAACACATGGCCGGCAACCATTCATTTCCAAAAATCATACTCGCTCATCTTTCCACTCATCCCAACCCATCTATTGTTGAAACCAAACCATAACCCGTCCATGACCGTGGACACGGCTATCATGATAGATTTTACACTCTGCAGAGGTTGTACACTTTCCCCACAAGTAGGGTACAGTAACTTAACACCTTAGTGCAAGCACAGATCCATCAAAGCCATTAACCTCCTAGCTGAGTACTGGCGCTCACCACGGGAACACTAAGTCCACCATCTCATAATACAATAATTCACAGAGCTCATAATATTCAATATAATTTTCCAATGTCCATATACACCTCTTAGTGTCCCGTTGCACCCTGCCTCTAGGTGATTGCCATACCAACTAGAGGGATTTAGACTAAGCCCCGCCGCATACAGGGTCGAGTGGTTGTACGAAAATTGAGTTAGGCAAGATGAATCAACTCAGTCCTAAATAGACAAGGCGGATATCTCCACGCTTAACCACAGAGGTACGAGCCACAACACCGAGGTATCCCACAAAGGGACACAATCTGCCCCATCTCATGGGTAATCACCATCTCTATTTGTTCATTAATCCCTTTCATAATACCCGCAATTCCTTCTTACAACTCACACAGTTTTTCTTTGAAATCATTGTATTTGAGAAAATATAGTGATGAGTAAACATGGCGAGTGCAGTGCTAAGTATACTAAATAATGATATTTCATCACGTCATAATATTTATTCCTAAGTTTGAACAAGTTAATTATCAGGTCATATCAACTCAAGGATGGCTATTCAAACGGGATTTAACTAAGCAGTAAAATACTTTATGCAATATTTAAAATAGCTTCTACGGGTTGTGTTTAAAAATAGGAGCAACATGCATCAAGGGAGAATAGGTTGGACTTGTCTTTGTCGGCGTCATCGTGAAACTCCCGCTGACAGTCCGGGTCCTCGGGTATGGCCTCGAACTCACGGTACTGGCCACCAACGTCCTCGTTCTCTGGTTCGTTCATTCCGTCCGCTAAAAATATGTAGCGAACAGAACAGACAAACAAGCACAAATAAATATTCACATATATTCAATTGAGCTCCAAAAATTATGAGATTTATATGGGAGATAGAGTTTGATTTTAGATGAATTTAGGAAGAAGAATCAGTAGAATCGGATTTAGCATTTGGCTCTACGACGTGGCCGAAATTTAATCACGTGGAGAAAGACTAATGCATGATTAAGGAATTGTTTCTGGTTTCCTTTACATGCTTGGGTTTGGCTGGTAGTGCATGGCGTATGGTGTGCATGCAATAATTGCTAACAAGGCCCACATGCATACACACAAGCATGGAAAGGAGAGAGAAGCTAAGTGTGCGGCCGTTCTCTGTGTGAGAACACTGAAGGGAGAGAGACAGAGGTGTTGGGGAGGAAGAAATTGAGCAGCAACAGAACAAGCTCAGTGTGGTGAAGGAGAGCAGCCTAGCGTCGCCTTTTATAGGCAGGGGAAGGTCAGTGTGCCACCGGTGCTAAGATTCTCCATTAATGATGATTCTGTGGATGGGTACGAGCGTTTGCATGCATGCAATTGGACGGTGCGGCGTTTTGCGGGGCAGTGAAGCGATAGAAAAATGTCGGCATGCAAACTAGTACGAATGCTTGCATGCATGCAAATGGATGGTGGTTAATTAACGTTTGCATGCATGCAACTGAGGCCTTGCATGCATATCTCAGTGATTGTGTGTATGTGTTGTGCATTTTTACCATTACACCGTGTGGGTGTGCATGTGCATGCATGCACATTTATGTGGAGAGAGAAACGTGTTGCTCTGGTAATTGTTGAGATGCGTTGCTGTGTGGCTGACAATTACCGGTGTTCTCCGTTCTGCTGTGTGCTGCGTTTTGCTGTTCCATAAAGGAAAAGGAGAGAGAGTGGAAAGACGGGAGGTGGGGATCACATGGCGTGCGAGCTGCCACAGTCGGCGAGGGGGTCCGAGCGCGAGTGCGCCGAGGTGACGATGGTGGTGGGGTGAGCACGCGCTATACGCAGATGCTGTCCGGCGAGGGCGAGCGGAGCGGGGGAGAGAGAGAGAGGTGGGTGACGGGCGGGAAATGCTGGCGGCATGGTGAGAAGAATATATGTTTGGGAGGAAACTGAGAGGAATATATGAGATGCAAGAAAGTTGGAATGAGATAAATTAGAGCTCATATGGTTTATAGTTTTTGAAATAAGTTTTGAAAATAATTTTATGCGAGTGATTTTTAGATATGAATTTTTGGGATGTTACACTATGCATAAACTTCAATATTTTAGCAAATATGATCTACTTGATCTTTATAATTTTAGTGGTTTCAATTACCTTCAAGGTAAATTCAATAAATTGCTCCCCCTCATAAAACCGTCTTTTGAATTTCATTATTCAAACCACACTTTTATAAATGTATGTTTAATTAATGGTATGCGGTACCATAAAATCATATCTTTCAAAAAGTTGGCACATAATTCTTCCATGAATTATATGGGTATAACAAAGAGCAATATGCTTCATGCATAATAACCACTTATTAATTGTGCAAAACAAATAAAAATTTATCCTTCAAGATAATAAATCCTTTCAGAGGATTATGGGGGTAAAAAAACTTTATATTAAATATCTTTTAGATAGTATAACAAACTTATAGTTCTTTCTTAGTGGATTTTTAAACTTATAAATCTTCAGGATTTTGATTGTACTATTAAGTAATAAATCCAGTCTTGCATTTGGCATTTATGAGATAATTCAATTGCCAAAATCACCATTATTCTTATACATTCTATGGTATTTAAAGGATATTAAAACTTCATTGCTAGCTTTAGAATATGCACTTTTCTAAGTGTTTGTATGACACCTTCATGGTGTTTTAAACTTCCTCACTATTTTTCTCTCGGGTCTATATTCACTTCAGGGATTAATGATGTATTTGCAAGATTCGACCGGTAAATTCTTCATGGATTAGTTCCTTCAACGATGTTCTCACTCTACTACATGAGAGATTATTAAGTGATATACACAATGAGATTGTGTTATTTATTATAAAATCATTTGATGACTATTCCTTCTAGGATATCCTCTTCTTGAGACTTTAATATTCATTCATGAATATATTGTACCTTATACTTCATAATACTTGAATGAGATTTAATTTTCATATATTGCAATTTATATTCTTCAGAAATTATATAGATCTTCATAATCCATTTATTAACTGCATATTTAATATTCATTCATTTCATTTACCAGAGATATAGCAGAACATTTATTCTTCCTAATAGGAGATTCAATCTCAATTGCTTTCGTCATTGACCCGATATAATTGCTACAGTCAATTTTGCCATGGACTTTGTTTCCGGATTCGGGTTCTCATAAGAGAAACATTTACATTTATAGAGGTAGTGTTGTCGACAACTATTTTTTTCTCCTAATATTCTCATAAATGAGATTGTTTTGTCTCTTCGTTTTTTTCCAAACAAGAGATGATTTGTTGTTCTGCATACCCAACACTAATGATGTGCGCGCTTAATGTGTTGGATTTCATCTTCATGATGATCCCCTTCATGAGGTGTTTAACCTTCTTCATGAGGTATTCTCTTCATGAGAATGGAAGAGTTTCATTTTATTCTATTCAACAAGTATACGCTAAAATTAGAACCCACAGGCGTCCCCGTAGATTTTAACTTGATAGTATACAATATTTAGTTTACTACTAGTAAACAAAACTTCTGATTTATAACTTCGAGTTACTCCTCTCATTTCTAAAAATATCTGGCATATGCTCCGCTTCATACTTCACAAGAGTATTAGTTAAACTATTAGTTGACTTAGTGCGTGGTTGTATTCCTGCTTCAAGCATCAAGGAATATTTTATCTAGATCGTTTTGCTTTTGTGGAAATAATATTTGGCATTCAAAATAAACTTTCTCTCCCCCTAATGCCAATATTAGATCTTTAATAGCATACTTCAATAGATATCCCTTATCATGAGCTTAAAATAATCAAATTCATGTATCTCCAACTGCAAGTGCAAGCCCATTCATGTATGCTATGATAGAATTTTATGGGAAATATTCACGCACATAATTAAACATGGGGATTATTATACATTACATGCAGTGAGTTAGAATACATAAAATGCAATTATGGATGTTCAGCATCTCTACAAACTTAGGGATGTTCTCCCCTGATGCACATATCATAGTTCATAAAACTATTGTATTATCTAACTTCTTTATTGTTTAGCCCCAAAAGTTTAATCTAAGTAGTCATACATAAAGAAAAATGGACCATATACTTCAGATGTATAAAAATACGCAACATCCAATTCACATGGAATTTCTTCAAGAATTTTCTAATTGCCATTAATGCAAAATTCCCTTTGATGCCTTATCTTCATAAATCTCAAATCATCATAGATATGTTATCCACCACCTTATATCCACAATTATTTATCCCATCAATTGGGTTAGTCTCCATTGAGCAAAGCATATTATCTTAGGCTACATGGTCATAGACCAATCTTTTGCTTATACATGCAATGCATTGAAAGCAACATATTTCTTAGTTCAACAAGAATCACTGGACATAGCATGGTAGCTAGTCTATTTAATTATTGGGGGGGGGTTGCAAATGTAGCTACTAGCTACAACTATAGCTTCTATGCTAATACTCATGCAAGAGTGTAGATAGTTTAGCTCGATGAGATAATAAAATAGTAATACACATGCGTGTGTGTAATGTGGAATGTTGGTATTCAGTCCAACGTAATAGATAACAATAAAATGCAAAAGCTACAAGCTTACTTGCAATTAGTGCAGTAGAGAAAGTTAACTCGGCCGGAAAGGGATGCGGGCAGAACTTCAAGTCCTGATACATGCACTTAAAGATAGATTTAGGAAGGGTATGCCTATTAAATATATATATTACCCATATTTTCTTATGTCTTTACCCAAAATTTCTCCCCCTTTTCATGCCATAGTTACTTCGAGTAGTAATATGCTTCTTGCATCATCTATGAATAATCACTTCTAATGCTCTATAGAATCCAATCATACTTCTAGTATTTATTGGTTATGGTATAAAATTCACATACATAGGGTAGGACAAAACTTCTAGTTCTCGGGCTAAAAATATTAAATACTTTAGAATTATACTATTTCTTGGTGAAATTTATCCTTCTAGGAACAATTCATATGCCAGTATAGTCCAATTGTTCATGTGTATTTAGAAATTCAGTTTCCATCTACATGGTAGTGGTGCACAAAGAACTATAACCTTCATGGTTAATTAAGACTTCTTTTTTGGATAAAATAATAAAAAATTATTTAGATAGACAATAGGCAATTGTTTATATGTGAAACATATAGATCTAATTTATTCCATGAGAAATTATCACATGTTACTTCACGTAACAATTGTAACTAAGAATATTAAATATTTCATATTAGTCTTTAAGCTAATAATTTAACCATTAATCACTTAATTCAACGGGAATTAAAACTTAATGCACCACTGCCACTACTATTAATACTTCAGGATATGAATTCAAAAGAAATAAATCTATAAGCACATGATTTAAGTTCTTCTTCAAGAAAACTTTTAAATATTCCAAATAATATCATTCCCGCATGTCTTAACTTCTATACTTGACAAGCGGTAGGTTCATGATCTATATTCAATTGTTATAATATATAGTCACAAACCTTCAAGGGTGTAACATACGCAAGCCACATATTCAAAGTTATTACAATTGACAATATCCTGGTTTATAAAGCTGTCTAAAGTTTAACTCAATTTCTGTTTGAGTAATGGTAAATTTAAATACTTCATGTATTACATTGCTCTATGATATTCTATACGCAAGAGATATTTTTTCGAGAATATGCATTGATAAAATCTTATTTACCATATTGTCTTCTAGACATTTAGTATAAAGCTTTAAGCTATTATTTATAGAGCAACATTATATCTCTGTCTATAGGCATTTAAGCTTAAAAAAATTCAACTTTCAATGCAACATGATATTCTGTAATTATAATTTCGGATTTTACTCATGCAGTGAGTCCCACGATGCCTTAATTTGTTACTTCTCATGGCCATATAGTCATTCTAGAGAGTAATTAGAAATTACAATGCTTAAGTCCACTCTATTTCAGTGACAGTATAATATCCTTCTAGGATTTAATAATGATCATATTAAATAATTATGCCATTCAAGGCAAGCTCAGGATATTCTTTCTTCATGAAAGTATGCATATATCTTTATAACAAAATCATGTATATATAGGTTTACTGCGTGTAAACAAGTAGTAAGGGCAAAAAGATAGTGGATGGTTATTCATAATATTCTTAGAAACATCCTTGCATTTTTCAGGATCGTGGTATATGTAAATTTTCAGAATTAATACCGAGCATTTGTTTATCCCAAAATTCATTATGCTAGGAAAAACAAATATGAGCCGCTCAAAAGTGATCTAAGGTCTGCAGGATTTAGAGAGCTCATATACCTTATATACCATGTTTCTAATGTAATCACTCAAGATTTTATTCTTGCAATCACATGGTACACTCATAATGTGTGATAAATAAAATGCATTCAAAAAGGTTTACGCCTAATTTTCTGCGGGCAAATTTAGTTTTCTTAGTAAAATAAATAAATAAATAAATAAATATGTATTGGGGGACACGATCGTGAGCTACAAGCACGACAAGTTGTGGATACTGACTTCAAGCCAACTAGCCAAGGCAATGAGAGCCATCAATTCAGTGATGGTCGATTCAACATATCGTGACAAGTTCAGATTCAACAGGAGCCGATGTGGCAACAAACAATGGTCGGCCGTGCAGCGAGCCGCTAGTTGCATGCGAACCGTTCGTGGCCACAAGGGTCGATGATCTTCAGATCGGGGCTAGTGGCATGACGAGTTGATGACTGCAGGCACCATCGTGTAGCCTCCAAGTCTTCAGTTGATGACTGCAGGCACCATCGTGTAGCCTCCAAGTCTTCAGGACATTCGATGCTTCTGGTCCAGCCATGTGCATATGGTGCAAGACAGCCGATCTTTCTAGTCTCTATGACGTTCAGGCCTTGCGCCTTTAGGTGAGTAGAGCCAGGCATGCTTGCCATGCATGCTTTTCTCTCTCTCTCTTTTTTTAACCATAGATTCATTTGAGTTCGGTTTTCATGCCGTTCAATTTAGGATTCGATGTTGACTAGATAGTGTACCCGTGCGTTGCTACGGGATAATAAAACTTTTATAATAAAAACATAAGGATCGTACGATAAGATAATAATACTATAAAATTAAATACCGATGTTAAAATGATATTTAATATAAAAAGTAAAATTCAGTGAAATTAACAATCATTAAGAGCGCCATGCACATAGTTGATAAGCCATCAAGCGTTTAGGATGAATGACATGCACAAGCGGTCATATATACAATCTTAAATATAATATTTGAGTAAATATAAACGTGTTATACGATATAATTCTTGAAATATAAATCTAACAAGGAATATATGACTCAAAATCACATAAAACATCTTCAGATCACTCTCAAAAGGATCATCTTTTGTGCATCAATCACAGATGGTTTCTTTAGAGGGGCAGCAGGCATATGAAAAAATGCACATAGAAGAGAAACAATACCATCAACTGGCTAAGCTAAATAAGCATCTCAGGGCACACAACACAATACAAGTCAGGAAGAATATGATGACAAATCAGTAGAGATGGCACATCAGAAAACCTAATGAAAATGCAATCATTAATCTTACAGTAAAATGGAATTAAAGGCAAACAAACATGGGATGTTCCACTCACATCATCATTATCTGACTCATCATCAAAACTGCTGCTTTCTTGCTTGCCTTTCTTCAAACCATTTTTGGTAACGGCACCCAAGGGTTTGGCAGCAGTCTTCTTTGCAGTTTCCTGAATCAAAAGAACCATGAGTTGGTAGCTCAACATCTAAAAATTATATTAAAATAATCAATTCGTTTGCTAGCAATTTATCCTAGATTAATGATAACTAAACATTAGTCAGCTCTATCATAGTAATAAAATGAAATTAACATGGCCCTCATTTTCATGTAATACAACCTCCAGTGGTTCTCCATGATGATGAATCCATCTAGTGTAGGTGCTAGCCATCCCATGAATATACAAGTGATCCTCCACTTGTCCTTTAGGTCCGCAAACCCGATTCAAACACTGACGACATGGACATAACATCTCTTCATCATTGTTAAATTAATCTCTAAAAAACAAAGGTCATGAAATCGTGCATGCCATCCACATGTTCCTTGCTGAACATCCTACAATTCACCCATGATCTGTCCATCTACACCAAATCATGAGATACACTTGCTCAAAAAGATACATAGGATGATTGACAAAATTGGTTCTAACATCAACTATGCCCCATGAATTCCAGTTAAAAAAAAACTATTCCCCATGAATTAGTAATCAACTTCTAAGCACTAACATATAAGATTATTTCACTACACAAAATGGTGATCAATTATGCCCCATGAATTTCAGTTCAAAAAAAAAACCTATTCCCCATGAATTAGTAAACAACTTATAAGCACTAACATATAAGATTATTTCACTACACAAAATGGTGACCCAACACAAATTCATACCTTCGTCCTAGCACGCTGCCACCATGAGTAGATCCAAATCAGCTTCTTCAGAATGGGCGATCTGAATCCCAAACAGCAAATGAACCGTAATGCCTGATGTGGGCCGATGCATGCATGGAGTGAAGCTGGAGGCAGCAGGTCAACGAGCAAGTTGTAGCCGTAGGCGCTCTATGGGCGTTGTGCAGAAATGCATCACCATAATGGGTCCCCGTCGCCGTCGGCGCTGCACGGGCATTGTAGTGCTGAGCATTGGGCTGACGGCACCTCAAGGGGCTCGGCTATCGGCGGCGAACCTCAAGGTTCAAGCTCTCGCTGGTGGACGGCGTGCGTCCTGGCGTCCTTGGCCGGAGCCCTCACCTGGGGGCCGCCCCGCCGGCATGCCGCGACCCGTGCCTTTGCGAGCTGTCGCGATGGTGCACTCGTGGTGCAAGCGCGAAGGATGGTGGCGAAGCAGCGATCTCCACGTATCGCATAAGGCGGCGCGGTGGCAAGAAGAGAGAGGAGGCAGCGATCTCCACCTATCGAATATTTAAATCTGGATGACACCAAGTTATGCTCCTAGTCCTAGCCTATTGAATGTGTAGTACATGTTGCTGCTCTGGGGATGAACTGCTCTGCGGAGCACGTCCAGCTTGGCAGTTGCAAGATTGTGCACACCCTAAGTGCTCCCGATGCATTGAACGGCTGGCACGACCCGCGAAAACAACAGCTTGGCAAGAGAAATTGAAGTCACATAGATGCAAAGAAAGATCGATCGATAAACCATCTAAAGAAACGCTGCGACTGGGCTGAATGGGGGGTAAGGATGGGAATGCATACCGCGACGGCGAGACCACTACAAATTAAATGGTATCTGCCACATGCGCTCGCCGGGCCGGGCCGGGAAGGAGGCCGCGAGGCCACCGGGGCCGCACGCGCGGGGCCGGGCCGAGAAGGAGGCCACTGGGGCCTGGGGCGGTGGTGGAGCCCGCGCCGGCCGGGGACGGCGGCGCTCGCCAGGGGCGCCGGGGACGGTGGCGCTCGTGAGGGAGAGGAGAGAGAGGGTCGCGGCGAGAGAGAGAACGGGAAGGGAGGGGAGAGAGAGTGGGGAGGGTGGGGGAATAAAAAAATATATGTAGAGGAGAAATATAGAGGATGGATGGATGTGGGAGAGTGTAGTATAGAGAAGAGAATCTCGATGATCAGAACATAATATTCATTTTAGATGGTGGATTTAGAGGATAACAAGTGCAGATGGTCTTAGTCCCTCTGTCGCTCTCCGTCTTGCCGCCATCGACCGACTTGGTATGTCTTCTTATCAGCCACCTTCCCTGCTTTACAATGCTTTAAAGACCTCTTGTTGCTGCTTCTCCCGTTGTTGCTGTTATAAAACATATTGCCAGCGGTTAGGACCTTTCCTCTCTCCGTCTCTCACGATCAATATAGTAGATGAAAGTAGAATAAGTAGACATAAGATGTAGGGAGATTATTCTTTATTTCTCTGAATATCCATCATTACAACATAGAGCTCCCACGTATATATAGCCCTGCCAAGGCCTAAGAGTTTCGATAAGAGCCCACATACAAACGGACTAGGATTAGGATTCCTCCTTCTTCTTTCCTTCTAGGATAGAAAGTCCGTGTGCTTTACAACAGTTGCGGTCTGCTCGTGCATTGTGTTCAGTGTGAGTACACCTTGAATCATATTCCTTCAATTCTTCCTGCAGTGCCTTTTTATGCTGCTATATAAGTTTCGGTCATGTCACCAAGGGTTTGCAAAGTCCCCTAGTTTCTTAATTTTATGATAGTGTATCCAATTTTCTGTAGCTATTTAGGTCTTGTTTATATACAAAATATTTTTGGAGTTATAGAAAAACACCATAGTTTTGTAAAATACTTTGGTCTCAAGGATCTTGATGTCGCCTAGAAAGGGATGAATAGGCCAGCAAAATTTCAACTCAAACGGACAACAAAATAGAGTGTGGCACTGCCTCACTAGTTGTTTTTTTAGAAACAATAGACTAATAATACAGTAATACATTGAGATGATGGTGTAGCCCAATTGTCACTAATGGTCATCTCATTATTCTGGCCCAAGACTATAAATGTGAGTACCAAACTGTCCAGCCTGTTCCATGGAGTTCTTGTGTTGACTTCTTTTTTTTTTTACCAGTGTTCTTGAATTTGGCTTGATCCACAACTTTCTAATAATAGACAACCTCGGTACCCATGGAGGAACATCAAATTCCTTGTGCTACTGTGGCGCTGCCTGGACGAGCGTCCTGCACTTGGGTACTAGGACTAGGGGAACCCGCCGCGGCGTGGTCAGCCCCGGCGCCTCGGCCATGTCGAAGTCCGCTGGGCGCATGCCTGCCGGGAGCTCCCACTCGAAGTGGCGCAGGAGGCTGACGAGCGCGAGCTCCAACACCGGCAACGCGAAGTTGATGCCGGGACAGATCCTCCGGCCGGCGCCGAACGGGATGAGCTGGTAGTCGGTTCCTCTGAAGTCCACCGAGGGACGGCCGCCGCCCAAGAACCGCTCCGGGCGGAACTCGTCCGGCGCGTCCCACACCGCGGGGTCCCGCCCGATGGCCCACACGTTGATGAAGAGCGCCGTCTTGGCCGGGATCTCGTAGCCCCGCACGACCGCCGGCGTCGTTGATTCGTGCGGGACGAGGAGCGGCGCTGGTGCGTGGAGGCGAAGCACCTCTTTGAACACTGCCTTCAGATATTCCATTCTGTTCAGGTCCGGTTCAGATTCAGAGATTGCCGGCTGATCGTGATCGGTGTTGACGACACGCGCTATCTCGTCTCGCAGCTTGCCCATCACCCGCGGGTTGGCGATGAGTTCTGCCATGGTCCATTCCAGCGTTTGAGATGTTGTTTCAGTTGCAGCAGGCTATCATGTCCTGCAGGCGCAAGAATCGAGCACGTACGGGTCATCAAAGGACCAATATTGGTAGTAAACATTTCTTGATTGATGAGATATACTAGAAGAGCATGATTTGTGCGAAGATACCTCGATCGTTGCTTTGATGCGATCGTCTGTGAGCTCGAGCCCATCGACGCCTTCTTCCCTCAGCCGAAGCAAGACGTCCACGAAATCCCCATCCTCCTTCCCTGCATCGTCACGCCCCTTCTCCATGTGCGTGGCCAGTATCTCGGACAGGAACTTGTCCCACGTCTCAGCCATGTCTTCGAGCTTCTTGTCGAGGCCCGTCGCCCATCTCACGAACCTCGCCGGCGCGTCCGGCAGCACGTCTTCGGGTTGGAAGCCCGCCATCAGCGCCGCGGAGTCCCCCATCAGCTGTTTCAGCTTCTCCGCTGTTGGCCCCGCGGCGCCGGTGGCCGCGCGGGTGACCACCGCGTTGGCGTAGCCGTACAGGAGCTCCCTCATCTCCACGGCCTCCCCGGCCTCGGCGGCGCGGCGCGCCCGCGCGACGAGCGCGGCTGCCTCGGCGGCCCGCACGGGCGCGAACGACTCCACGCGCCGCGGGGAGAGGAGGTGGACCACGGCGATCTTCTTTCCCCGGCGCCAGCTCTCGCCGTAGGGCGCGAACGACACGTTGCTGCAGCCGTACATGAGCTTGTCCCATCCCACGCTGCGCGGGCGGGAGGCGAAGGCGAGGTCGTGGTTCTTGAACAGATCCGCGGCCGCGGCGGCGGTGGACACCACCAAGGTCGGCCTGCGCCCGAGTTGCAGGAAGAGGAGACCGCCGCCGCCGCCATAGCGAAGCTGCAGCTCGTGCAGGGACCGGTGCGCGAGGCGGCCGATGAGGTGAAGGTGGCCGATCAGCGGCAGCGACGGCGGGGACGGCGGGAGCTTGCTGCTCCTGCGGTTCTTGATGACATAGAGGAACAGGATAAGCGCGCCGGCGGCGAGCAGGTAAGGAGACATTTTTTCTGCTCCTTTGAGTTGTCTATTGCTGCAGGAGAAAATATTGGATTTTGGCTGCGTTTAGTTTGAAAAATTTCCTTCTCTCTCATATTCATTGTACTTTCCGTCTGCATAGAACACTAAATGAAGTAGCATCCTGTTGCATAGTTTGTACTTTTTAGCTGTCTATCTCGAGATGAATCTTTTGAGTCTATTTAGACCATGATTGGATAAAAGTTATCAAATACAGATGAAAGTGCTACAGTTGTAAAAATTTAGAAACTTTCTCGACTAAAGCAGCCTTTGCTCTAGCTTTACCGGTCGTCAACTCATCTTAGCCACACAGTTTGTCAACAGTTTGTCATGTGACAGACAAGCAGATTGACATCCAATTTGGACAGATCTGCTGAACGTAACAGAGACATTTGTGAAAAAAATCCTTGATTTTTTTTAGAACCTCAGTATACAAAGTTCACTACTCTCTTCGAACTCTGAGATCAGCAGGATATTCTGGTGTCTCAATTTATGAGGGATTGATCACGGATGATGTTTACGAGATGGCAATACATAAACAACGTAGTACACTAGTACAGGATGATCTTGGATCACAATGGCAATCTATAAACAAAGCTGTTTCAAATTTCCAGCTGCAAGGGGATGATGATGTGACAATTTGGAAATTTGGAAAGAACAATGTCTTCTCTGTGAAATCATTATACAATGCCGTCACCCAAGATGAAATCCTTATACAGTTGTACGACTTCCTTATCTCCTTTTTTTATTTTATTTTTTGCTTGTGTCAGCTTCTGAGACAGGCGTTAGGGTTAGCTTGCAGTTCTAGAATTTGTTTGTTCTGGTTCCAAAAAAAAAAAAAATTGTTCTGTTTTCCTTTTCCTTCTGATTACCGTATGAACATCTGCCTTATAGTAACAGAAATGGGTCTCCTCGGTTCAAATAAAAAATAGTAGGTTTAGTACTACCTTATATAAATTTAAATGGTGAAGGTTAGCTTATAATCTTTGTCCCTCTAAATATAGGATCTTTGAGTTAACATTTTTACACAAAGCAAGAACAAAAATACAAGAAACTAGAAGAATACCCCACGTATAAAGAGGTCAATGTAAGAACAACAATACAAAAAAAAGAACAAAAATTCCATAATTTTTCTAGATCTTATAGATCCCAACACAACTATTTGTTATAATGTTTTTTAGGTGAGAATGTATAAAGAGGTCTGTTGGCACCGGGAGGCCCCTCCGATGGCCTTCCTTGTGAAAAAAAAATGTATAAAGAGGTCTGCATGATTTGTTACAGCATTTATCTGCGCAATTTTCAGGACACCACAATACTCAAAACAGACATTATATTTTCAAACTATGAGTTCCTTTAGAACCTTTCAAATAAAAAAAACAAAGTACAATATTTTTCACCGATGACTATACTAGAGTATAGTGAAAATGGCACTTGCACATGTCCAAACAAATTTAGTGCAAACCCAACAACAAAAGCGAAAAATACCATGCAAGAACAACTTTTATCGCAGAAATTCCACTCCTATGATAGTAGTCGCATCAAATCCCTACTTTGTCTCACTTACGCCTATCTATAACTTCATCCACTTGATCTTATATATAATAAATATATACACACACCAAGATTCAGAGATTGTGATGCTCAATGTCTGGTATGACCAGGATTAGGATTGCCAACAAAGTATGCAAGGACTCCTACCAACGGAGCATTGATATAGGTGGTGGGCTCAGATTTCCGGAAATCTGCACGGTCATCCTCATAAGCATCATCCTCTCCCGGCCCGCCGACCACTGCGCCGATCAACGGGTTAGGGTTCGCACCAGATGAATTGAAGTATGGTGTGCCTTCTTTGCACGCCATACGTTTGGGATGGTCCTTGATCGAGGGCAATGACGATGCCCGGTGATGGATCCGCTGAGGGTACCGGTCACCGTACCCGATCATATACGACATTTTCATTGGATTGTCCCCTAACAGGTAATCAACCTGCAGATATGTATGGATACATTCGAAATGTTCAGAGGGCAATCTGTCAGTTCCACTGAACTGGATGTCATCGGGGCAGGCATGTACTGTATTACCTGTTTCTTGGCTTGGAGCTGAAGAGTTACAGGACCAACTGAAATGTCTCCACAGTTGACGGTGTGAGAGGACTTGGAGAGGTACTTGGCGTAAGTTAGGAGCAGGAAGGAGATGGAGGTGACATGCTGCATGTTGCTGCCTCCAGGCTTGTAGATCATGCCCCCAGGGGTGTATGTGATATGTGGCGAAGACGACTCTGGAATGAGCGTGCATATGAAGCTGTCTGCAAACTCCTTGTAGGACTGCAAAGATAGCGAGTCGCCTTCTATGAACTCCTGCAAAGCAATCATATGCCCCATACCAATCAGTTCTGCGCTGTTGATTTGTCAGCGTAATTTGCATTGAGGGATCGAAGGAGATGGATGGAAGCAGCCCGTAACCTTGGAAACAAGGACGTTGAGGCCGGCATGCTTGTTGTCCCATCCGAACTCATTACTGCTGTCTTCTGCACCCAGGGTCTTGCCATTGTTCTGAATGTACTGGAGGAATGTGTCATCCTTGGAGGCTCTCCTCAGCCACGCTGCCCCCCACAGCAGCTCATCCTGCGAAGGATTGCAGTACGCTTTAAGACATTAACTTGATCGGTTCTAAACTTCCGTTGTTCTGAATGTTCTCGGCTTATATTGATCAGTACGCTTTCGCGTGTTTGAAAAAAAATTGTTCTGGATGTTCTGACGGTGGAAAACGTGGGAGCAGCCTTCAATTCTCATCGATTTTATTTGGCTCTGTCTCCCCATCACATCGATTGTACTTTCCGTCTGCATGGAGCACTAAATGAAATAGCACCTGTTGCATATTTGTACTTTTTGTCTGTCTGAATCTTTTGAGTCTACTTAGTCCATGATTGGACAAAAGTTGTCAAATACAAACGAAAGTGCTACAGTTGCAAAATTTTGTAAACTTTCTCAACTAAACAGAGCCACACCTGGTACACTATACCAATATGCGCTTTGCGTTTGGGTGTCAGCAATGAAAAGTCCTTTTTTTTTCTTTTTTTTTTTGATATATGCTCTGTTGCCACTCAGTTGTGTGTGTGTGTTTAGTTTAAGGAATAGGGCCGTTGGCCAGTTTTTGGCTCCTCACCGTTTTATCTGGTTGGTGAAATAGAATTGGTTAATCCACCAGCACTCTATCCCTCGCAAACAAATAATTAGAAAAACATGACAGTTTGAGGATTTAAAAAAATATGAGGACTTGTTCAGATGGGCTCGTATCTGTCTCAATCCACGTGTGTTGGAGTAGATTGAAGTGAAATTTGGTTCATTATCTACCATAGTCATCTCTAATTCACGTGGATTGAAGTAGATACGAGTACATCCAAACAAACCTTTAAAATTAGGGGTAACAGAGAATAAATGAGAAATATGTAGTACGTGTAGATGGCAATCAGCCAAATTGGTAGAGGTTGGAGCGCCGCAAATTCAGGAATAGAAACTTCAAAAACGTCACTTGTGGTGTTCAAGTTTACCTCTGTTTTAGCTATTTTACGGACAATACAATGCTCAAGGGGATGTTTGGATGGGCTTAAGAAGTGGAGCTTTAGGATGTTGGCAAAACTAGCCGTTTTCAAAGGTTTCTAAAAATCACTTGGTAAATTGAAAAGTTTTCCAAGTCACAAAGAATTGGGAGCATATTTATATTGGCTTTCCCTAACAGTTTTTAAAATCTCCAAACATCGAAGGTAATTTTACATTAAGAATCCTGAACTATTTTTTAAATCATCTAACAATTTTTGTACTTTCTTCTCTTATGTATTTGCATCAGGAACCATATCCTACTTATTCTTTCCCACATCCTTTCACTCATCATATTGCTTGATGGATACTGCACATATATCCGGATGAGGTCAACTTTTTCCAAGGAGCAAAATTCACCGGTGATCCTCCAAGTTGGCACAAAGTGTCACTTAGGTCCCCGAATTTTTAAAGTGATATCTGTGAGTCCCTTGGCAAAGCGTGTCATCTAGATCCTAAACTTTGAAGATGATCATCGTAGGTCCCTAAACTTGGCAGAATGTGTCATCCAGCTCCCAAATACTGTAGCAAATTTTAGAAAAAGATTAAAAAGAAAAATCTAATTTGGGTATTGTAGGTATAATTGTAGTATATTTCAAAAATTGTATCTTTTCCATACGTTCTCGGATGAAGATAATTTTTATATAAAAATTGTAGTTCTCGACGAGATCTACAACTTTTTAGTTTTGAGTTTTTTAATTTAAGGTCGTTAAAATGCTCAAAAAAATTAAATAGATTTTCAGCAGTATAATAATCGCGTACAAACGCTTGTCGCCTTAAAAAAAATCATATCTTTATTATATGCTATCAAATAGAGATACTTTCTATATAAAAGTTGTAGCGCTCGAAGAGGTTTACAACATTCTAGTTTTGAGTTTTTTAATTTGATGTGGTTAAGATACCCCAAAAAATTAAATAAATATTTAGCAGTATAATAATCACGTACAAACGCTTGTCGCTTTGGAAAAATCATATATTTCTTATGTGCTATCAAATGGAGATACTTTCTATATGAAAGTTGTAGCGCTCGTGGAGATATATAACTTTCTAGTTTTGAGTTTTTTAGTTTAAAAGCATTAATATGCTAAAAAAATTAAAAATATAAAACCACTGTGCATGAACTGAAATCGACGGTTTATTTGTTTAGCATCTTAACGATCTCAAACTGAAAAATTTAAAACTAGAAAATTATAGACCTCCTCGAGCGCTACAATTTTTATATAGAAAGTATCTCCATTTGATAGCATATAATAAATATATGATTTTTTCAATGCGATAAGCGTTTGTACACGATTATTATACTGCTAAAAATTTATTTAATTTTTTTAGCATTTTAACGACCTCAAATTAAAAAACTCAAAACTAAAAAGTTATAGATCTCGTCGAGAACGATAATTTTTATATCTTCATCCGAGATCATATGGAAAAGATATAATTTTTGAAATATTCTACAATTATACCTACAGTATCCAAAATTAGATTTTTCTTTTTAAATTTTTTTCCCAAATTTGCTACAGTATTTGGGACCTGGATGACACCTTCTGCCAAGTTTAGGAACCTACGGTGATCACCTTAAAAGTTTAGGATCTAGATGACATATTTTGCCAAGTTTAGGGACTTACAGATATCACTTTGAAAGTTCGGGGACCTAAGTGACACCTTGTGCCAACTTAAAGGACCGCTGGTGAATTTTCCTCTTTTCCAAGTGCGAAGTTGTTGAACAGTTCTTTTTTTCAATTTTGCCAAAAAAAAATCTAGTTTAGGAGTGGGTTTTTGTAAACTCTTGGACATGCGTTTAGCACACTTAAACAGGTGAGGACCAATGCAAGGCATATTTTTCTGTCCATACACATTTTAGCCATTAGTTCATCACTTCATCAACCAGTTATTAGCCGTGGGCCGTGGGTCTAGAACTATGCAAGGTACTAACAAGGTAGAAATGGCACGTAAGCAACAGATGAGACCTTGTCAGTTGCCACTTGCCACCGGTTTATGTATGTCCATTCTCTAGGATTTTTTGCTTTTCGTTTTTTAAATCAAATATGCATGGCTAGTGCTTACAGACAGACATAAATTGTCTGGTGAACTATGAACTACCGATTTCCAACCAACGCAACTGCAACACAGTGTAAGCTTCTTTGTGTTTTCTTTAAGGTGTTCTTTGTGTCTTCTGGTGTCGAGGCAGAGGTGCAGAGAGCAGAGGTCATGTCGCCATCTGCTCACAGAGGCACAAGGAAACGAGACAAGCATCTCTGACCTGGTAGCCATTGAAGTCGCAGTAGAACGGGCAGCCCCCTGCCCTGAGGTCTGGGTCGTCGCTGTACGCGCCCTTGTACGTGTCCGCGAACTCGAACGCCTTCCTCGCGCTCGCCAGCAGCGTCTCGGCGTACTCCGGGTCGTCGTCTCGGAACACCATGGACGCCGCCGCCAATGCCGCCGCCGTCTCCCCCGCGATGTCCGAGCCCGGGCGCCCCGCGCTGACGTTGTACACCGTGCGATCCGTGTCCATGTCCTCCGGCCTCTCCCAGCAATCGTGATCCTTCCACGGATCGCCCACCTGCATTGCCCGCCGTGCACAGACATGAATGGAATGAACGTGGCTGCAGGCCAGTCGGCAATGCACAAGCACAGCAATGCCGCGCGCGCTTGCTTGCCTGCACGAAGATGACTCCGGGGTGGGAGAGCGTCTTGAGGAGGTAGTCGGTGGCCCAGCGGACGGCGGCGGCGGCGTGGTGGCGCTCGTCGCGGGGCATGGAGTCTCCGAACTCGACGACGCTCCAGGCCAGCATGGTGGTGGTGAACGCCATGGGGAAGCCGAACTTGACGTTATCGCCGGCGTCGTAGTACCCGCCCTCCAGGTCGACCCCGGCCGCGGCGCCGTCCGACACGCCGGAGTCCCCGCGCCACGACGCGCGCTGATGGCCGCCTGCCGCCGGCGGCAGCCGCCCCGAGCGCTGGCCCTCGAAGAAGAGGATGGACTTGGCCAGCGCGTCACGGTAGTCGTGCCGCCGCTCGGCTGCGGCGGGCCAAGGGAAGCGGAAGAAGGACGCCGAGCAGGATGGCACGAGCCACCGCGCCGCGAGCAGGTACGCTAGTAGGATGCGCACGCACAAATGGTGGACGAGAGACGAGCGAGGAGCAGAGCAAGGCGCCATTTTCCCCCAGCTTAATTGCTCGCTGCTGCTTCCGCTCACACTATTAGCTCACCGTCACCTGCAGCTGAAGCGCATCTTTGGTTCCGATGCGTATTTATAGGCAGCAACATGTCAAAATGCACATGCTTCCTACTGACAAGATTGTTATACACTCTTTTTATCCAGCGAACATTGGTAATTTCAGCATTGGTGGATTGCATGCATGTACACTAGTACTGCAAACACACAACAAGCTGACGTGTGCATGGTCCAGAGACCATTTATACTGTGAGCGTGGCTTCATTCACTCGATGTGTTAAGTAGAAACCGCTGGTGATGAGTGCCATCAATATATACATGGTTGTAGGGATGTGTGTATGTTCAGGGCTCTGGGGTTTTCTTGGAATTATGGTAGGGAATGTGTGGGAATGGGATAGTTAAAGGACAAAGGCTGGCTGGGGTCACGGGAGTGGTGGTAACAAGAGGCGAGGCCAAAGGATTCTTCAGGGTTCTTGATGGCCTACACGGGCAACCAGCAGCTACGAGCCACGATGTGGTCACATGCAGCGGTTAAGATAGCGGATGGAAGAACATAGGACCATCCTAGTTAGATCCTAATACTGGCATTGTTCAAGCATGAGCGCAGTACAGATTGGACTTCAGTCAATGTCAAATAATAAACTGTGCTTAATTTATGTGTTCTTATTGGTCTAACTTTTATGGGAAGCCAGCTTAGACTTTTGGTTGAAACTCGATTGGTTGGACTCAATTGTAGCTGTTTGTAATGCCCTTGCAGTATTATTGTTAGCCTAACAACATAATGGAGGAGAGTGTCTTTTTTTTGTCAAGTCTCGGTTCATGTTGGATGCACTATATGTGAACTTTGTTTAAGCAGAAACATGAATCCTGCATATAGATCTGCTCTTTTTTCAAGGATGGAAGTCAACATATCTCATAGGCTTACTTCTCATTCTGCTATCTAGACCCTGTTCAGTAAGATGTGCAGGGCAGGCCTATTCTGCTCAAGTCTATTATGGTGATGCGGTATAGGGCCCAATATGCACTTTTGATAACGACTTCAAAGCCACTGTATTAAAAGAAACCAAATAAAAAGGAATAGGGTTTGGTTTTGAGGAGAGAGCTTTTGGGTTTTGCTAAAGGACGGAGGACACGCAAATGAGAGAGCCCTAGGGTTTTAGTGCAAAAGAGAAGAATCAAGACACATAATGCCAATCTTATGAGAGAGAAGGAGAGAGCCAAGCCACGGTTGCCTCGCATCAGGCCGGACTGCGCGTTGGACATCGTTGTCCTAAATGATTGGATATTTCATTATGATTCTCATCATCATACTACATGTCTATAATAGCTAGGTTAACATCTCTATTCTCACATCAGATGATCAAGGGATGATGTTAACTATGTTAAATTATATGCACTTGTTACCTATCCTGATGATTAGAGTCTATAGAGTGCTTTCTTATTTCTATGATTGGTTCATGAACAACACCTGTGAATTGTCGTGGCCATGATGGTTATACCTTTACCCGTACATGCACATAAAGTAGGCATTATATCTCATTACAAATACATCGTTATAGTGCATATATAGTAGGCACTGTACCTCTTTATCAATACATCACTAAAGTGCAGGATAAAGTAGGTGTAAATGTAGTTAAGCACAGTGATAGAGCCTCCTTCCAAACGTGCTCCATGTAACTGTGGCCCTTAATCATATCGTTACCAATCGTTTACCGTTGCCATATATAATCGTGTCATGGGTATGAGAGGTTTAGATATTTACGAATAATTACATTATGCATTCCAATTTATCTTGAGATCGGACTCTATGTCACGCCTAAATACTCTACTCTAACTTGTATATAGGTACAACAGAGAATGACGAACCATGTAAACGTTCTGTAGTCCAATTTGTTATGGAATCGGAAGCACGCTAACTCGTACGGGCATACTGGAGAGAACTAGACCGTTGGATCTTTATCGGACTGTTGTAAGCGACAAAGGACAACTCGCTTACGGGTGCAAAGATCGAGTCGTGAGTGTACTCCTAACAGTGAATGTACCGAAGCAAATGGCTCACTAGTGCAAAGAACTAAAAACTCCCCTTCCCTGTACATCGTTTTTCTGTTGACTTCATCCCCTTGCTTCTGTATCTCGCAAAGATCAAGTCCAAGTCGGAGTTTCATGCTTCCACTCATCGATCGCTGCAATAACGACGTCCCAATGCATGCAAAGCATGCATCGTGCACGGCGTTGCCGGCAGCCTCTCCAATCCAGCAAGAGGACAAGGCACAAATTCTGGCGATCTGCGTGAAAACGTTAGCCCGTCCGAAAGGGGCGCGAGCCTGCTTCTCGTTGGAGACTGGAGAGAGGGGGAAACGGCGGCGAATATCGACGATGGTGACCGGGTAACTCAGCGTAACAACCGACCAGAGATGGATACGGCAAATGTGCGACGTTTGCCGGAAAAGGGAGCTGTTAAGGTTGTCGAATTGGGAGGCCCGAATGCTTCTCTTTGCCACCGGCATAAAAAGGAGCCGGCGGATGGACCATTGCTGTCCTGCCCATGGGGACCCTGTGGCCCGTGTCGCTCTGAAATGCAAAGCCTACAGAGCAAGTAAGGGACAAATCGAAAATGTATTCGAGTGGTGTGCGTGTAAATCGTTCAGTTCATCAGAGCACAAATCAATTTATTAAATTATATTTCCAAAAGGTGGATTTTCAACTTCGGGATGACACTTGCCGTGCCGTGTTCAGTAGTAATTAACTGATACATATGAAGTAATTAATTAATCATGTTGCTTTTGGACGGGCCGTGATCCATCATCAGGTGATATGTACAGTATGTGTTAGTAAATTCTTGCGGTTCAGCTATTCAAGAAGCAATACCTGGAACATTTGCAGGAGCAGGATCAAAGGTTGCAATCCTGATAGATCTTCCTTTAAAAAAGGCCGGGAGGTGGATTGATCGAAGCACGCGCTTTCTCACGGAACAGGCCTCCGTTTTGCGAGACACCATGCGTGGCACTGCAGTGCAAGGTCTTTGCGTGCGAGAGTCCAAAGCTTAATATCCCGACGATTTGGGTGTAAAAGGTCGGAAAAGAAAAAAAAAAAGAAAAGCGACGAGATCGCTGCAGAAAACGCCGGCGTTAACGCTGTCACAGATGGCACAGTTCGCCACCGACGGGTCACGGGACGTGGTGGGTTGGTGCGGCGCACCGCCGCACGTACGCTTCCGCGAGCCACACGATTCATGCGTCACGCGGTCAAGGCAGAATGAATCCGTGCGGTCGCTGCGCGCGCAAGCGCCAGCCACGCTGGCGTCGCACGGCCCGTTGTCATTGTGGTTTGTAGCTCGCCGGCTGTGCGTGCTGCGGCCCCCGCTTGTTGGCCCGTTTCCGAACAAAGGTGGGCTGCTTCGTCCTCAGGGGCCGCGGCCTACTGGGTAAATTACCAAAAAAAATAAAAAAATGCGAGTGAGGGCATGTTTTTCCCTAAAAAAAACTAACAGAGCACGTTTCACCGGTCCAGGAGGCAGTTCATGATCTCTCCCTATAGAAAAAGAACATTATTTTAGAAAAGATTTTGATCAAACGTTAGAAATATAAATTATGAATAGCTTTTAAATTGTTGAGTTTGGAAAGATGGAACCTATATTTTTATTTTTTTTCCTTCAATGCCGTTAGGGCGTTGTTTGGACGTGCACGTATCTGCCTTATAATTAAAGAAATGTGTGTTTAAAATGGATTGCAGTGCAATTGGTTTAAATTTCACTCCAATCCACTCCAAAACGCATAAATAGATAATAGATGTACATCTAAGCAAGCCCTAAAGAAACTAGCTAGAGCCTATTTATTCATAGATAGAGGTACAAATAGATCAAGCCATTTTAAAGTATGACTAATTTGTGCCACAAATGTTGATAATCATTTATAAACCTAGCCAAATTTAAAATAGTTTGACTTCAGAATAAAACTAGAATAGCTTTCTGTTTTTGTTAAGCTTTTTTTTTTTTGCAATGTGCCAATAATAGTGATGGGTATTTTACAACATTCATATGTGCATATTTAATTTAGTTTCTCAAATTAACTTGTTCATTTTCGGGTCTCAAGATTACAGATTTTTTTTTCTTTTTTAAAAAAACTTCAATCCTAGTCTTTGCCTCCACGAGGAGCCTAATCAGGATCTATAGAGTGTTACTAAAGCCACCTAATCATCTTCGACTAGGCACCTGTTCACCCTGAATGATATCATAACAGAGAGAGTACCTAATCTAATCATTTATTCGTTTGAGTTAAGTTCAGTTTATTTTTAGCCATGAAATAGTATTTTTTTTTCTCTCACAATAATTTAGTCATAGAATTCAGTTCAGCTAAATTTCAAACTTAGCCGAACAGAGTATGATCCTATCTTATCCTTAACCTACACGGCCACTTGCTAGGTCCACTATATCAATGATTCTTTCCGCTGCTTCCACGCTTTGGAAGTCCACTGCTCTCGGCTGCCTGCCTCTGCCTGTAGTACGCAGACATCCAAGTACAGGTATTGTCACGCGATATTCGGACAGCTGAATCGACGAGCTACACCTACACGCGCAAGCAAATCGAAAGTACATATGCTGACAACCCATCCAGCCACCCAAATACCCAATTAAGGACGCAGACGAGCAGTTGAGCACGAGACAAAAACATTAGTGAGCTGAACCGGAGATCTCCAATCCTGGTGGCAACAGGCAACTTGTGTCAAAATTCGGGAGGTGCAACGACTATTAGATTCATGTACATACATGTGACATAGAACAAGAAGAGCAATGTGACATGAGCTGGGTAGTAGGTGTGTGTGTCGCCAAATATTTTAGTAATCCGCAGGGAGATGGAACTAAAATATTTGGATCTCAGGGAAGTCAACCGTATCCCTGCTCATGTGATGAGCGGCAAGCGGGAGGATATCGTACAGTACAGTACGTTCTTGGCGGCGTCAACTAACTTTTATTCCCACTAATCATGTGCAGTCTTTGTGTAGATGTTGCATTGCCTCATTCAGAATCGCGTCATCACCTTCGTCAGCTTCCTCGCCACTTGAGCTACTATATATATGTGCAGCGGTGCAAGTTTAGTTCGGATGATGCCTCTGCACATTCAAATCTGAAACCAAACGGGCAACCAATCAGTTTTTACTTACTATTCAGAGGGAAAGAAAGAACACTATGACCCAAAAAAAAGAAGAAGAAGAAGAAGAATGAACACGACTTGAAATGTTCAGCAGCGACAAAAATGTTAGTTCCAGTTCGAGTAAAAGTTTCATATGTGCTAATGTGGATGTTGCTATATGACGATGTTTTTGGTACAGTAGCTTTGATGTACTATAGCATTCCTCTCTCCTTTTTCCAAGCTTTTAGTTCAACCTATTCTTTATCGATGTAGCGCTGATTCGTGCCCTCAAAAACAAAAGCTTGGATCGATTCCTTTCAATACAGCATTAGCCACACATGCGCGCACTACAAACAGCGTAAGTATTTCTGAACACCGGCCCCCCTCACCTCACCTCTGCCATTCTGCTCTGAATGCTGTGCGGTCGCGGCATGCCTGTCGTCAGGCGTTGGAGCTCAACCCTCTCGCTTCGCACGATCGCATCACTCTCATCCTCTTGCACGAGGACACGAACATCCTGCATTTGAGTACCATGCATCTTTACTCCAATCTTCCGATTTACAATGGCAGTGCCACTAGTGCCATTGTGCAAGTGCAGCGAGCTCGAGGGTGCTAGCTTACTCCCACGGCACGTCCCCGACGAGCATCCAGTCGCCGTCGCCGTCCTCGTACACCACGGCGTGCTCCCAGTCGCCGTAGCCGTCCATCAGCCCTGTACGAAACGAAACAGAAAGCGCAGCTCTCCTTCAGCTTTCCATTCTTCTTCCCGGCCGTACGTAATGCAAGAACGTACAGTAACTCTTATTGCAGGAAATTAAGCTTATTACCGATGGAGCAGCAGCAGAACAACTCGTTGAGCGCCTCCACGAGCTCGCCGTAGTCGTCGTACGCCGCCACGTCCACCTTCCTCAGGTACGGCGTCCCGTCCATGCTCACCTTCACGAACGCTTGCATCCTGCTCGCAAATCACAACGGGCCCGCTCGGTCAGAGTCAGGAAGACAGAACCACGTGCACGCCATTGCCACCAAGACCACCACCGGTCAACATGCGACCGGGTCAACCGATCGAGAAATGCGGCAGGACGACGACCGAGCTAGCACCAGGAGAGCTAACAACGTACATGGCGGATGACGACGAGGGCTGCCGGCCGTTCTTCCTCGCTCGTCTCGCCTTGCGCGCACTGACGCCGGGCGGCCCCAGCGTCAGCTCGGTGAGGTCCACGCCGTCGTGGCCGCCGTAGCCCGCCATGCGTGTCGGCTTCGTGGTCCGTCCGGACCCAATCGATCACCGCCTGTGTACGTCGACGACGAAATGGTGACAGACAGGCTGAGGACCTGATCGAGGGGGAGCAGGCGCGAAGGTGGAAGTGGAACAGATCGAGCTGGACGGCCCCGTATATATACCGTTGGTGCGGCGGCGGCTCACACACAAAGCATGCCTACGAGATCCTCTGTGGAGGGAGGGAGGGAGGGAGCAGGCGGCATCGTGCCAGGGAGGAAGTCGGAAGACACGATACGGCGGCGGCAAAGTGACTGTGGTTGCAGAGGATCTGGTTTCCGGTTGGGTCGTTGGGGCCGGGGACAGCCGCCCGGCTGCGGAGCCTGGCGGGAGCGCCGGCGGTTGGGTTGGGTGCGGGCAGGGCAGGCACCGCAGCCGGCCGGCATGAACCCTGGCACCGTGTCCTTCGTGGGGCCGACCGGGTGTTGCCAGGTCGACGCCCTGGTCTCCTCCTGCCTAACGTCGCGTGCCATGCCATGCCATCGTGGCTGACCGGTCCAGCCAAAATCTGGTGTTCCGTCATTGCTATAGCCTGTAGCCAGCGCTTAATGCTCGTCGCTGGCTTTAAGATGCTTCGTGCCATCAAAATCCTACATAGGAGTAGAGGTGAGAGAATTAAAGACATTTAATGAAAGCACAAGCAAAGAGAAAATATGTCATTTCCGGCCAAACACGGATCTTGGAGTAACCAATCACGCCCTTAGATGCTCTTGCAACTCTAACCCTTTTTTTCTTCAACGATGTGTGTGGAGCTAAACATATTTGGCTGAAAAAAATATGAAGCGGAGTGATCTCATCCACCCTCTTAGTAATACAGTACATACCTACTGTAGCTAGTATTGCATCTTGCTAGCATTTGGCGCCCCGTGCACTTATTATCCTTGCTCTCAGTGGATCAGAGGCAGCCTAATCATATTTATGGCCAGCTTATGACCATACACTGTACACTCCTATACTCCCTCCGGATTTAAAAGTCGTTTAGGACAACAATATAGTCTTCAAAGCATGACTTTTACTTTATATTTCTATAAAAATATTTAACAAAAAGTGATATATGCATACTTTTATGAAGATAAATCTATTTATATAGTTTTCATATTTCCAAACTCAATAATTTAAAAGTTAGTCATAACTTATATTCTTAATATTTAACCAAAACCTTGTTTAAAACGATTTTCTTTTTTAATAAGAGGAGTATTAGAATTCTGACATTCCGTATGACTGTGGGCGAGGAGTACTTATATAGGTCCTGTTTAGATCCACTGCAAATTGTAATTGTAACTAGTCACATCAACGTTACGGCACATATATGGAGCATTAAATGTAGACAAAATATTTGCATGTTTGTACTTTTTGCATGTACATCACGAGACGAATCTTTTAAGCCTACTTGGATCATGATTGAATAAAATTGTCAAATACAAACAAACGTGCTACAGTGCAGAATTACAACTGCAACTGGGATCTAAACACACCCATAATATATTGACAGGTAAGTACTATAGATTTCAGTGGCGAATCTAACGGAATATAGCAGCGGCAGACTAGTACTTTTTTTGAAAGTAAAGCGGCAGACTAGTACTCGCTCAGGACTTAAAAGGATGCAATTCTTTGACTTCTACGATCTCTGTTTGACCGTTCGTCTTATTCAAAAATTTATAATAAATATTATTTATTTTGTTATGACTTATTTTATTGTTAGATATATTTTCATAATAATTTATTTAATTTATTATTTGTATAAAAAAATTAAATAAGACGAATGGTCAAAGAGAAATCGTAGAAGTCAAAGAATTGCGTTCTTTTGCGGACGGAGGTAGTACTAGTATGAATGAATCCAGTACTCTGAGTGACTCCGAACAAAAAGGACATGTTCAGATGGGTAAACCCATGGCAAAGCGTCTTCATTCTTCGAGTACTGTAGCTGCCACCTGCCAATATCAATAGTACCACGTAGAGTAGCACTATTTCGGTATTTCTACACATGGACATGGGCTGCTAAAGGAACAGGAATGGAGGAAACCAGTAGATAGCCAGGCTGTTACCTCATCATGGTCCATGGAAGACGCCACAGTAGATCCGGATTCTGGCGAGGAGGTAGGGGACACAGCCCGAGCAGCCCCGCCCCGCCCCGCCCCGCAAGTGGCCGCGCGGGAGCAGGCTACGTGCATGTTCCCTCCGTCACACTGAAGACCCGAGTCCGCGTACTGTATGTGCGCATGCACGGAGCCGGGGGCCGGCCGCAGCTGCAGCAGCATGGCAGCAACGTGCCCGCACGGCACGAATCCAACTCGGCTTCCTCCAGCCGCTGGTCCCCGCGCGGTGTGCCGGGCGCTGGCTCGACAGCGCGAGGCCTCGCCGCCGCCGTGTCCGGCAAAGGGCGCACTGCTCGTCGCGGGACACGAGAATCGTGCTCCGCGCCGCGCGCGGGGCGGGGCAGCGGGACCGGGTGCCCGCCCGCCCGATAGTTCGATGCACCCGGGTTGCCGGCCTACGTGACCGTGCCTGTCGCAAGCGCGCGACTGGGATGGCCGGCGGACTACTGCTCTGCTCCTACTAGTACTCCGAGACGAGCAGGGCGCGTGGATTTCCGCGCGCGCCCCCTGTCCTGGCGCGCGCCCGGTGTCGTGCCCCTGCTGGGAGAGCAGCGGGTGCGTGTGGCGGCTGGTCATTTGTTTGCGCTCGCGCCGCCCCGAGACTACACGCGCGGCGGTGTGCGATTGTTCGCGTCTCCCGCTGCCGGCAGAGGATTAACCTCGTAGCTGCTGATGGGGAGGAGCATGTGGGTTGGGTAGAACTCGAGTTTTGTAAGACATCGAAGAGCCTTTTGATGCAACCATGTTTTGACTGGGAAACTATACATGGAAACGAACGTTTGACCAGAACACTCGCGCCCTCAAGTGGCTCAGTGCCATGAAACGTGTCGACTCACCAGGATATGGATCCTACGTGACATTAAGTTATTTTGGACCCGTCTAACTGAATTTTTTTCCCATCTATTTAATGTCTTATTTCTATATTTACAATTCAAATAAATAAATAACAAAATATTCATAAATAAACATCAAATTTCCAAATTTTCACAAATTGTGGTGGGACACGCACAAACCGTATAAGCCCAGAGACGGCGATGGGCGGCCTAGGGGGGTGGGGGGCAGTTGAGTGGCCTAGTGGTGACGATCCAGGCGGCCTAGGGGCGGTGGCGGACGGCATGGCAACGGTGATCGGTCACCCTGGGACGGGTGAATAGCGGATGGCCTAGGACGTGGCATCGGCGGCTAGCCTAGGGCGCCGCTCGCGGCGACTCGCAGCGGGTTTAGGCCTGGGGCGTCGTGACGGCTTTGTTTGAGCTCATCCATGAAGGTCTAGGGCGCAGTGCTATCGAGCGGTAGAGAAAGCTCCACCACCAGATCAGACGTCTTAAAATCTGGTTACCAACTCAAGGTAAAACATTCAGTTGTCCTGTAGCAAATTAGCATGGTTATGGGTGGGCACTAGGGCATTCCAAAGATTTCAGGTTGAATAATTGAAAATTCGGACATTAGAAACTGCTACTCGGTATCTGTCTCAGAAAAAGCATTACCGATAATTCGGATTGTGGTTTGAGTTTCATCTAAAGTTGATAAAATTAACAATTTTGATAGAGTTCCTTGTATATCATTTTAAAGCAAAAAGGATCAGGTCCTTCGAATCACTTTATATCTTCATATTAATTATCAACAAATAATTGATCAAGCTAGCGTAGATAGGCTTATCAAATAACAGATTTATACAACATTCAACCACTTCATGTTTCATATTATATTAGAAATACAAGAGGAACATTACTAGTGTAAATCAGGTATATCTCACTATTACTAGAGGCTCAACTAAGCCTCTATGTTAATTCTCATCAAATACGCTAAGAAAAAGTATAAATCCTAGGAATTTTTAAAATAATTAGAAATATCTAGCCTTTAATTTTGTAAACTCTAATCATCATCATCATCATCATCAATAATAACCATTGGATCTACCCTATTTTATAAAAATTCACCCACCTCTAGCATTATATAAAATACATAAAGTACAGTACCCCCCACCCCCACCAATTTTGCATTTAAATTACACACCTCTACCATTATGAATGATAATTGAAAATAACCCTATAATAACCCTATAAATTTATATAAAAATTACGCACCTATGTCATTATGAGAGATAATTTAAAACAACCTCCTAAATTTGTAGCTAAATTACCCATATATGTCATTATAAAAGATAGTACAAAGTAAACTCTATATTTGCTTTCAAATTACCCATATACTCCCTTCGTACCTAATATATGTATCGTTTTCGCTTCCTGTGGAACAACTTTGACTAAATATATTTTAATATTAATATTTATAGTATATAATTAGTATTATTGGAAAGATATTTGAATCCAGTTTTTAATGACTTTATTTGGAGATACAAATGTTGCATGTTTTTGTTACAAATCGAATCAAACTTGTGACACGCACACCAATGACGATAATTATTTAGAGATAGAGGGAGTATGTCATTATAAAAGATAATACAAAGTGAACTCTACATTGTCTTTCAAATTACCCATAAATTAGCTTAAAAAAAATTACCCATATACTTCCTCCGTATAGGATTTAGAAGTCATTTAGGACAATGATACAGTCTTTAAAACATGACTTTGACATCATATTTCTATAAAAAAATTTTGTTGAAAAGTGATATATGCATACTTTATGAAAGTATATTTGAAGACAAAACTATTCACATAATTTTCATATTTCCAAACTCGACAATTTAAAATTTTATTCATGATTTATATTCCTAATGTTTGATAAAACCTTATCCAAAACGACTTCTATTTTCTATACGAATGGAGTATGCTATTATGAAAGAAAATGAAAGTTATACATTTTATTTAGTATCTAAGTTTTCCCCCTCTATTAATCTACATATAAATACTAATATGAGTTATCATGAAAAAAATAAGGTAACATACATAAAGTACTATATATATAAATTGCACACTTATACATTCTTAAGTTTTAGTAAAGATGATGTTATGTTCCACCACGTAGAATAAGTAAACAAGTACTCCCTCTGTCCTTGATTTAGAGGAGTAATAGCATTTTTCACCGCGACCAAAGAGAACTTAAGGAGCGTAACTCTCTTGCCCCAAAACCCCACCAAATCTCTTCCTATACATTACGGTAAATAATTATTTTAATAGCTTATCAAGCATGAAAAAATTTGTTGATTCTAAAGAAGTCTTTAATAGCAATGACCATGTCAATTCGTGGTGCTAAATTTGATAAAATAAAATAAATTTTTTGAGTAACACTAGAGTTTTAACTTAATGTGGATTTAAAAAAAATTCAAGTAGAATAAAAGCTAAACTATATATTAATGATGTCATAGAAAGGGATGCAACAAAATATTATAACTTAAGCTTAAGTTTTAACTAAATACATCTTACGTTAGGGAAAAATATCAATTCCAAAAATTCTAACTAGAGGTCCTTAATAGAGCCTTCACAGTAACCCTCGCTAAATCCTGTAAAAATATATCAATCCTGAGATTTTATTATCATAAAATCAGAAACATTTGATCATTTAGTACAGTCACGCAGGTCGACAAAACACCCGAACTCCGGATCTTAGACCCGTGCTTTGATCATGGGACAGACAAAAAATTCGCTCCCACGGAGAGTCAAGTCGAACTCAGGACCTGAGAAGTGCCGCTAGATTTCTCTAACCAACTAGACTAGAAGCCCTTTTGCACCATTGGTCCAATAGATATATTCTATTTTCTAAATAATTACCTACCTCTACTATTGTGTAAATCAACCTAAGGTCACCCATGAATCTATATTTGCATTATCCACCTATGCTATTGAGAAATATAATCTAGAATAAATCTAAAATTTGAGTCTATTTACCTACCTGCTATTATGAAAGAACCTAAAATATTCCTTCAAATCCACATCTAAATTATCAAAATTTTAAGCACATTGCACTTGTCTACTGCCTTCAAAAACTTTATTAGAACTGAAATTTGTGTGACCTTATTTTAAAAGATTCGGACGAAATTGAAGAAGCCAGTTATTCAGTTGATCTCTGTACCACGAATTGTTTTCGAGAGTGATTGGCACTTTGATATTAGCTGCTTTCGTACATGTACATCACATAATGGAATGCCTCAACGCTGTAAACTGGTGGCCTTGTTGTAGCCACGTACCACGATGCATGACGCATGCTCCTACCAGCAACTGAGCTGAACGTATGCCACCACAGAAAAATTAGATGTCTATTAATCTTTTGTACAGTTTCTAATGGCACAACACACTCCGACTCCGAATCACAGGCGACAGAAGCTGCGCTTCTATACATGACTTCTGAGTTCTGACAGTCGCAAGTTCGCAACGAGAATGCAATTGACAGTAAATACTGTCTAGGGCACGACAAGACGAATTGAGATGCGGTCGTCCGCTACAGCTCTGCCAGAAATATACTTACTAGTCATAAATAGTAACAGAGAGACCACTGAATAAACCCATTTCTGCCCCCATGAGCTCCTATAGAACAGTACATGTAGTTGAAATGTACATTCCGATCTTCCAATGTTTACTTGCTGCCGTCTCTTTCGGAATTGCTTGCTGGAACCACTCCTGGAGAGTCATGGTTGTTCACACTAAGATCTACACCCTGAGTCTGGAGTTGTCATCAGCAAGAACAATTGTTACAAGATATGAAACTGTAATGAAAAGTGTGTTATAAACATAACAAGAAATCAATCGTGGTGAGCATGACAGACCTGGGAATTTGATCCTTGCCCATGAGTACGAACCGGCCGCATATTAAGATCGATCATTTTCGAATCAATGTTACCCTGGTCATCACAATTGCCATCAGAGGCTGGATCACCGCCATTATGGTGGTTTGCCATTTGCTCCTTGGGCGGCTTCTTCTGGTCTCTCTCGTTTTCAGGATCTTTGATTTCCATAGGCACGTCATCCATATGGCCTGGTTTATCTCCTGGAAACTTAATAATGGCTCACAATTTTAAGAACTATAAAACCACAGGGAGTAGCAATCCAGATCGGTTAAAGAATAACAACTTACTTCAACCCTTTGCCTTAAGAGCAGGTATCTTCCATGGGTTCGTTTGCCACCAACATGAACAGTCATATCACAGCTCAGGCAAAGTGAGGTGCCGTCTATCTCACAGTAGAAGAAAGCTACATTGACAGAGCAAACAATGTGAACCCAGGCAAAGGAAAGAGTTATTAATATACTAATTGTAACATAGGGGATTCATGAATCAAAAAAACATACCGGGTGAATTTTCACATATATCACACCGGGCAAGTTTATTAGGGTCTGCAAGTCCAACTCTCACATGCCGACTAGCAAGCTTGTTACACATGTGTACCTGCATCAAAACATGAAAAAGTATTGCTATAGACACCACTTTTGTCAAACAAGGAATCTTATTCGATATTGCAGGATGGACCCACATGTAAAGATAACTTCAGATTTCATCAGTTTAATACTGAATCGAGTTAGCTAGTTCTCCATCCTCACTTATAAAATGTTCCCATATACATATGTGGCAATTTCTCAACAGGATACAGGTACCATTATCAGATGGTGCCCAGGGGGGTGGGGGGGAGTTTAAAAAGTGCTTGTGTTATGACCAGCATACGCTGCCGTGTCCATGGCTAAGTTTGCTATTCTTAGATAAGGACTTAGTCGAGTGGTGTGAGTTGAGTGATGAGGGAAATAAGAATCTGTAATCTCCGTGAAAGAGAAAACAAGCAAAGCAACAATTCAGTATTGTTGCTAGGCTTCTCCCCTGCATTCCTCTCCTCTCCCTCACGCATGCCCTCACGGCACCCACTTGTGCCCAGGGGTTCAGGCCCCGGCCCCCAGTCTCCTACCCCTACGCCCTCCGTAGTCGCTGTAGGAGTAGGATCGATTGTCATATTTGACTTTGCACAGTCTTCCATGTACATTGTTCACCCTAATTTCTTCTAGAACATACTCTTAAAATCCTTCAGATTTGTGCGATTACAATTCTACAGATATAGCTACATGTTTTCAAACTAATAAATCATTCTAAAGTATGTTTGTAGATTTAAAGGTTTGACTAAATATTGTCATGTTTTGATGACCAGAGGCAGTACTTCTGTAGAAGATGGGATTTTCCAGTAAAAATGATTTATGAGGAGTGCATATTGTACCACATAACAACAATATTAGACACCCAGACAAAGAAGGCTATTTGAAGCCCTGGAAGAGGTCCCGCACACACCGCTTGACAAAAGAATCAAACCATTCTGAAATGTGAGCTAAAATGCATCAAGATGGCGCAGAAACCTGGGAACTTTTATTGACAAAAAAAATCTGCTGAAGGATCTATATATGTTTCAAGAATGAAACCTCTATTCTTGGTAGTAATACATATAGCTAGAATCATCCCAAGCATACCAAAGTCACATTTTTGTTCAAGTACATATGTTTTGAATAGGAAGATCTAAAATATAATCCCAATCATCCAAAGTCCTACTAGACAGGATTTCAATTGTAGTCCCAATATGGCTTATTTGGATAGACATGGGTTTAACTCAACCTCATAGGATTGGCATGTGAGATAGTTCTTTTGCCTCCAAGGGCTATAAGTTGGGAATTCCCATTCTTTTGGTTGGATAAGTATGGACCATAAATAACTGTGAAGAAGAGTGGATGTTGTAAAACTTTTCTAGTCCTCCGGTGCTGCTTGTTTATTCGTCTAAACTCACCTCACAATAAATGCTTTAGAAATTCTTTCCTGGAAAAGTGGGTTAGTCTTAATTTGCCATGCATATATCAGCAATCAGTAGGATAAGCACTGGCATATATACCAAACTAGCCAAATTTAGCAGCTTAGTAAACAGACCATGGCTAAATTATTCTTTACACAACCAGTCATATTTATAAGAGGATTTTTTCCTCAGGTACATGCATGCAAACAGCATATGATAAGTCTGGAAAAAAATTACTGATAGACATCAGGATTTGCAGATGACAAAAGTGCAATTTAAAAGATGAAGACCACCACAATTTTAGAAATGGTAATTTTGAACATTCTTGAAAGGGAATTTCCGAACCCACTGCAAGACAGCAAACACCGAATGGACAGGACGGCAAATCAAGATTTTGTAAGAACACAGTAGAAAAGGAAATTTTATTTCCCCAGGGTCTTAATTCATTGACATAATCAATTTGCATTAATGAATTTTAAGCAAATATATTTATCACATAATGAGGTCTCTCAATTCATTGACCTAAGTATGAGACCAAGTCCACTAGTATCGGGCAGCCCTTGATGTAGAATCATGGTTTTAACTTTCAATTAACATACAGCATAGCATGCTGATAACTTTCGTAGCATCCAACACTGGCAGTCTATAAATACATTAGGGGCTGTTTGCTTTGCAACTAAGCAGAGCTGCCTGGTGCGAGCTCCTCCCAAGCGCTCAATTTCGAGTGCCTGGGCCAGGATTGCTGGCTGGAGGACAGCTCGCCTGGGAGACCATAAAGCAAGCACACCCTTTCATTCCATGTATATATTCCTTTGAGAAACTGCACTAAAGCACTGATTTCGGCTGATGCTGATTTGTTATGAGAGGAAAATACTGTTCTATGTCTGAAAAGAAGCCGAAAACTGGACAAGTGAACAGGGAATATTCAAATGCAATCCCCCCGTGTGTCCTAGGGGTATCTCTATACGGCTAGTACTGCATGCAGACCAGGATAGTGGACAAGTACCGTGTGTGAAAGCTCTATGTTTGGTTTTGGTTAATTGATGACACCTAATATCTAATCATTGTGTTTAAGCTTTATGATTACGAGTATGGTTAGAAGATCAAGTGTGGAGTTATGACGGCATCCAAGACAATGGAGTAAGCCCATCAACATGAAGATCAAATGCTTCAACACTTGGTGCAAAGGATGGAGCTCAAGGCAAAGGTGAAACTCAATAGGGCTCTTTCCATTTTGGTGATCAAGACACTATAGAGAGTGTGATCACGTTTAGGTTAGATGACCGTACTATTAAGGGGGATGAAACTTCGTTAACAACCTCGGTCATCAAGTGCCTCTAGTTGACATAGTTGAGCATATGCATTTAGATATAGAGCACTAACCTAAAATCCTTGCATAGTGACTTAAAATCAAGCTAACACTCGTGCCTAAATAGTTATACACTTGGTTGTTAGCATCTAGAAGCAAGGTAGTTGAAGAGAGGGCGTTTTCAGCTCTCAGAGGTGCACCGGACGCTGGATGTGTCCGGTGGGTGCGCATCAGACACGTCCGGTGCAGCCAGAACCTTTCTGGAACCTCTCTAAATGAGCAACGGACGCTGGAACAGTAACTCCAGCACGTCCGGTGATGTTTTTCGAGCGTCCGGTGAGACTTCGTGCTTTCTGACTGATTGAAAGCACCGGACGCTGCGGGCGTCCGGTGACCTAACAGCGGACGCGTCCGGTGCGACTTTGAGCTCTCTGGATGCTCACTGTTCGTGCACCGGACACGGGCGTCGGAGCGTCCGGTGTGACGTCTCCGCGTCCGGTGTGTTAGCGCGCTGCGGGAAGTTTGAAATAGCTAGTACACATGTCAGCGAGCGGTACACCGGACAACCACCAGACACGTCCGGTGCCAACTTAACCAACGTCCGGTGTACACGCAGAAACTGTAAAACGGCTAGTTTTCAACCCTCTCCTATAAATAGCCGATCTAACCGGTTTGGGAAGCTCTCTTGCGCATTTCACTCTTTGCTAAGCATCTCTTGAGCCTCCTAAGCCCCTCCCACTCACTCTAGAGCTTGATTCTCATCCAGAGTGAGCTAGGGAGTGATCCAAGTGCATTGTGTTCATCTAGATCATCTTTGGGCACTTGTTGATCATTGTTGCTACGGATTTTCATCTATTCTCTTGGTGATTGCCGTCACCTAGACGGTCTTGGAGCAGCGGAGGAGTTGGCGGAGTTGGAGATTCTCTCCGGCCACTCCCAGAGGTCTTTGTGAGGGGTTTGCACCTTCCCCGGCGGAGAGCCGCAAGGTAGCTTATTGGATTGCTCGTGTCATTGAGTTACCTTGCTCGTGGTAGGTTCTAGTGGCGCTCATTTGTTGAGCTTGACATTGGTTGTCAATTAGCCACCGAACCACCGAGTAGTGGTCGACACAACGGGGAAGTAGCGTGCCGGCAAGCATGTGAACCCCGGGATAAATTAGTGTTCATCTTTGTGTTGATCTTGGACCATCACCTTCGAGTGTATTGGTATTCTTCCCGGTGATAGGTAAACTACTCTACTCGGCGGTATAACCACTCTACACTCATCTCATTACATTGTGCTTTTTACTTGTGTAGTGGTAGTGGTTGTAGTTTGCTTGTCCACCTAGGAGTAGTGTAACTCAACCTAGGATAGCTTGTGTGTGATCTTGGAAACCTAAGTAGAACGGTTAGGAAGGCTTGCTTTTTGAGTAGGCTAGCGCATAACTTGCTTCGCCATTTGTTTTACTAACCGCTTGATCAAGTGTTGTTTGTAGAGTTTTAATTAGGCTATTCACCCCCTCCCCCCCCCCCTTCTAGCCTCTTTGGACCTATCAGTGTGTTCCAAGTGTCCAGTGTATGCTACATGAGATCGGCCATGTCTAGTGATAGATCGCATGAACCCCGCACAAAGTTGCTTATGTAGTCATAGTCAAATAATTATTTCATATAAAAAAACTGCATATGCCATGCTAAAAACATTATAATCTGTAAAATTAACATGTTGGGATAAATTATAGAGATCCACCAAGTTAAAAAAAAAAAACATGACACGTTCGGAAGCATCTGTACATATCCATGTGGTATGCATGTGTTATTCATTTAAGATCTAATTGATTGATAATTTTCGTAATTTGTTTTTTTTTTTTCCTATTTCGCAATGTTGCCTCCTAGTCCTACAAGGTAATATGTGTTGATAGACATCAAGATCAACAGTCCACGGTCATTTTGGAGTGCCTATTTTTGATATACAATCTTTTCGGCACAAGTTTGAAAGAATCACAATTCACAAACACCTTAACTGCCAAGGCACGCAGTGGTGAGGGTATGGCATGACGATGTCATAAACCTGGGTTAGTTTTCATGGCGTGGCATCAGATGGGTCACCCAGTCAAAAGAAACTTGCAGCCCACGAGCTAAACTGCTAATTACCACCAAACACCTGGCAAACTCGTCTCCCAAATAGCCATTCATTCTGGTGATATCAACACTCCACCTTCTAATTCAACTTCATATTATGCGGAGAATGCTTTGGCTCATAGAAAAAGCATAGAAACATGCTTAAGACTCGATTATAAGAGGCCAACTGGGCCAACCCAGGTGAATCACTCCGAGCCCCTATTATTGGTACATGCTCTCTGATTTTCTCAATACTGATCCAAACAACTTCGACACGTTTGTCACTGTGAAATGCTAGAATGTTCCGTCGGAAACTTAATCGATTTGTGCTAGTATGATTACGAACCTCATGCTAGATCGAAACAGATGCAGGATCGTCGAAATGGAGAAAGTGGGGACAAATTTGTGTAAACAAAGCTGGACACGACAGAGACCGACCGCGCCAACTCGAACGCAGGTAACAAAGACCACCGTGCACCCGCCACTTCAATTCAAACAGCACTCGCATCCGATCTGCGAGATGGACGACGATCTCCGCGGGTAAGAGGGAGCAGAGAGCGGAATTAACCTTCTCGTCGCAGGACCGGCAAAGCGCCGCCTCGTCGGCCGCGCAGAAGAGCACCGCCGGTGCGCTCTCGCACACATCGCAGATCGTCCGCATCCCAACGCCGCGCCACTCCCGCCGCCGCCAGTGTCATCGCTCCGCCGCCATCCGGGCGACAAAACCGCGGGTCCCCCGCCTCGCGCCGCTCCCCTCTGATCCTTCCCAGCGCTACGGAATCGGCGTGCGACGGCGGCGGCGGCGCCGAGAGATGTGGACCAGAGGCTGCTGCCGCAGAACAGAGGCCACACAGGAGTTTTGGAGTCTTTGGACGAGGAGAGATGTGGCAGCGACAATGCGAAGGACGACGACCCGGTGCTGCTGCTGCCTATGTGGTGGACCCATGCTCTCGAGGCATCGTGAGTTGTCAACTTTTCCTAGGCGCGGTCTATGCACCCAGAACGGCTCCTGAGTGACTTGTTTCGGCACGACTGTGGACCGTGCTCACGCAACTTCTCAACTGGAGACGGGCCCAAACACTATTTGATGCTCTAGGTCTCCTTCGGCTACACAGGATGCGAACATTACCATCACCGACATGTGGGGTAGGGCTGTCTGGGCCCAGAAATCTGTGACCCGTACCTGGAGTTGATGAGCTGGTGGGAGTAGGTTCGGTTTCTGGATATGGGGGATTTAGGCGTAGGTGGGCCCTCGAGAGGCGTCGGCCACAGAATGGAAAAGGGGCGGGGATTTTGGGTTTGTGGGTTGTGTGGCACTGGAATCAATTGCTTGGCTGTTGCTCTACCGCCGATGTCCACAGTCTTCCATACCTTTTCAGTCTTCCATGCCTTTTCTTGCCCTGACGGCGTACATCGCCAATCCAGGGCATGTTCGGTCAGCCAACGTGCCATGGACGCTCGCCCCAGCAAGCTGGTCGATCCGGCTCTGGGCTGCGTCGGCTCAAATCTTTGTGAACGCAGCATGTTCAACGGACTCTTAATATCTTTCCTAATTTAATTTATAGAAATAGAAATTTAAAATTTAAAATATCATCTGATAGACTCTTACTTAATATAGATATCCACATTTCTCGCTAGCGAAAGACAGAGACCGAGAATGACACTCTAGATTACACACAAGATATAGAAAACTTGTTGGAGAATACACATATACATAGAACGACTTTTACTCGAATGACTCTCAACTAATTATCTAGAGAGTAGATTTTAGAAAGGCTCCTAGAGATGGCACAATCAGCTTAGATATATAGGGATTATTGGAATGTGTGTTTGCGTCGAATATAAATATCACGATACTTGAAGATGGAGGATTAACCGACATCAAGGCTAACTCGTCCGATGATCAGGGATGATGGATTAATGCAATTGAACCCTCTAAAGGGGAAAACCGTCTCGACCCACACCAAGGACGTCGATGACTTCGTCTCGTCCTACCCTTGGGAAGTGGACTGCACCTAATCCAGCCCCGGTGGAAGAGGCTCCATCTCGTACGGACGCTTTGGCTAAATTGTTATGCTTGCTTATGGCAACACTAACGAACAAGACCAGGGGACCACACAAATAGGAGGAGGACGATGCTATTCTAGGAGTTAGGACACTCATTTTTGTTTTTCTCTTTCTTTCTCTCTCTGTACGCCCATTCGTCGTCTTTGTAACCGGCCCTTCCCTTGAGCTACGCCCATACAAGGCATCGACTCCCAAATTGAAACCCATTGATTCTCACATGAACAACAACACAATCCATTGCACAACACTCACTAGAGAATTGGGAACTCTACCTCTCTCGTCCGTTCGTAACACCTGCTGCAAACAAGAGTGTCGGTGGCACAAGCAATCGAAGACTAGACTAGCGACGTTCTGTCCGAACCACTAGCACACCATCTGAACCCTAAACGCCTATCACAAATTTACTCATTGGCGCCGGTATGAAACACCGATAGTTTGGCCCAAATTAAGAATTGTGTATCACTTTTCCTATTGTGTACTCGCCTGAACTCTGTGTTTGTTTCAGGCGACGCTGTGTACGTTGGGTGGTCTAGAAGATTTCTGCACCTGGTTTGTTTCTATTGGCTCACATGTTTCTTTTTGGTCTGGGCACTAGAGACCCACGCCCGCTAACACCACCAGCACCACACGCTCTATCCTGACCGCCGCACTACTCAAGTGCCCACCACTGGAGACAGCGGTTCTTGCTTCCAAATCTTATCATCATAAGGGATCGGACACGAAAACCTTTTGAATGTCTATACTTTTATCAAAAAATTGTTGCCTTCCGACCCTTCTATGCCATTAAGGCTTAAAGGCTCTACGCACAGGAATATCAGAGCTCTTTTTCCTAGTATGGTTGAGGCTGGTTCAAATTAAACATTTAGTCGTTATGATATGTGAAATCTATTTGACAACACATCTGTTATCCTGAAACAAAATTGTCTATCATTTCCTTGAAATTGACAACACATCTGTTATCCTGAAACATAATCTATTTGACAACACATCTGTCTGCTCTCAAAAGGGAGGGTGCTATTGCTACTGCAGTACTACTGTACTACAATCCATTGTAGTGGTTTAGTGGAACCATTAAGCTATCTTGTATAAATTTTGTGCTATCATTTTTGCTAACTGGAATTCTCGGTGGTGTTATATCTGTTTTCTTTATTAAATGCATAACAGACAATGGTTGTCGTTTATGCCACCTTATCGATTAGCATGAATTCAATTTGCTTGTTTGTTCAATCCAGTCTAAAACTCTGAACATGTACTGCTATGGGTCTGCCTGTCATCCTTGAGTTTATTTTGTTGCAAATACACAGAGTGACAAAGATGTTGGAATCTCTGTATCAATTTGTTTTCTTCAATCCAGTCTGAACTTATATCCCATCAATTTGTACTAATTGGATCTAAAGAACAAATGGAATTCTGTTCCTGGGAGGGCTGCAATAGTACCAAATTCATCTGATTTTGACAATTGAAGGGGGCCTATTGCCCATTTACCCGATTCATTGTTCAAGATTGAAAATCAGGCTAAAGTGGAGGTTGGACACCCATGAATCATGTTAGCCTTTCCCATACAATCCCTAATTGTTTTCTGCCCTCAATATACATTTGAAGATATTTTTTTCCTCTGCAAGAAACAATTTCTATTTTTATTTCTCCTCTTCGATAGATAAATTGTCACATCCCTAAAATTGTTTCTTTGATAGTACAGTTAATTAATACTTACCATTCTTTTATTAAAAAATGTCCTCAATGGTCAGTGCTCGGTATTACTCCCTCCATCCCTAATTGACTGATTTATAAAAAAACATATGTAACATTTATATCTTTAAATAAATTTAATAGAAAATTAGATTTCAATATCTATATAATGATATTAACTATATACTATAAACATTAATATTTTTTTATAAATTTAGTTAAAGTTTTTTTCTCAAAAAAAGTAGATAACTAGGGACAGGGGGATCCAGTACATGGCCGGCGGAAGAGGGAGTGAGTACATAGCCTGCGAAACAAAGGATGTACTCACTGTACTTATCAACCAACGCAATAGCACGGCCGTGCTAATTGGCGAACGCTCACCTGATGGAAATTGGGCGAACGATCCGACAGAAGCAGCCTTTCCCTTTCTAGGAAAAACAATACTTTGCACATTTCCTTTTTTAAACTGCTGCGGGCGCTCCGCATTCTTCTTTCCCACTCGCGCACGCACGAGCCGCTCTTTTTCTTTTGCATGCGCGATTTCTCTTTCCGTGAGTTATAAAATTGTGATAAGGCACGTACTGTGTTTTTTCTCTTTTAGAAATCAAGTTATTTCTAATTATTCGGGTATATGGAAAAAAGGGTAAAAAAGGGTGGGGAGTCAAATAAAACTAAATTTTACACTATAAAGAGAATAGTAAATTCCACAACATTAATAAGCATAAGATTAATTTTCACAAAAGGACTAAATTTTTACATTATAGAGTAAACAGTAAATTCTATAACACTAAAAAAATATGAAAAGTTTGACAGAAGGCCCATTTCGCATAACAAGACTTTGCGCTTCATCTTAATTTGGAAGATCTGCAAAATATTTAATAATTAAAATCAAGAATTGAAAATTCAGACTTAGAACAAATAAGGACATAAATGTATTGGAGAAATTAGAAAACTTATATAGAAAAAGCTAGAATAAGATGACTACCTAACATAGTTTAATAAATATGAATAGTAAAAATAAAAAAAAACTTAGATACATAAAACTTAATCATATGCCAAAATAAATAGTGATTGAATGGCCTGGAACAACACACAGCAGTAATATTTTCAATCTTATTAGGTTGTAATATCTAGGAGTGCAAGGAGGAGCTCATTTGAACCATTCAAAAACAAGAGAAAGTTATGAATATCAAATAATTTATATAAGAGAACACTTGTATAGCCTACTGCATAAAATTATATAAGAGAAAACTTCTATAAATAATTTATATAATATTTTCTATAAATTAGATGAATCATTTATAGAAATTAGAATTCACGTGACAAACTTGTATATATAACTTATATATGACAAAACTTATGCGATAAACTTGTATGCATAATTCATATAAGAGAAAACTAACGTGACAAACCTATATACATACTTTTGAGCGAAATTAGGGTCAAATTAGGGTCATTCTGTTAACCCACAACCTCAGGCAAAAGAAGAAATGGAGAAAGACAAAATTTGTTGGCTTCCAGAGGAAATTACAACCAAAGAAAAAGAACCAGGAAGATTAGACCCGAAGAAATTAGGAAGTAGAGAAGATACCATGCATGATAAGAGATGACCTTCTCTTCCTTGACAGGAAAGGAAACACGCCATAGGCGCCAAATCAATCCAAAATGCAAAGTTCTAAACACAAAAGTTATGAAACATAGTTTATGTGCAAAAGTTCGAAACACAACAAGTTACACAATACAACTTATGCACATAAGTTACAAAACTAAATATACTATATTATAAAAAAGTTATGCTTATGTACATAAGTTATTCTACAAAACTCATGTACATAACTTACACAATAATACTTGTTTCAAAAAAAAACCTTACACAATAACACTTATCTATAGAAACCATTAAAAAAGTTATGTTGAAAAGAACAAAAAAAAATATGTAAACCTAAGACAAGCTTATGTAGAACCTATAGAATTATATATATAGCTTATTGCATATAGGTTGTGCATATAACTTGCAATTTAAAACTTGTACATATAAGTTATCCATATAACTTATAAAATTTATATTGAAAAGAAACCATTAAAAAGTAGCAGGATTAAGCAGGATGCTATTGAACCAACACCAATTTCAGTCTTAGCAAGCTCAGCTCAGCTAGTGATACTAGATGAATCAAAACTTAGCAGAAATTATTGATAACTAGATGGATCAAATATCTGCTCGGAGCTGCGGGCTAGAAGCTAGATTAATCTGTAACTAATTCCATGCATCAAAAACAAATGTTTGTACCTAATCAACTACAGATAGGAACAAACAAAATGATTTAAACTGACGAATGGAATTGGCTCCTGTGGTACTAGCAGGACTATTATTCTCGGTTTAGCACTAAGATAAACATACGAGCAAGACACTCTGACACTAAATTTTTGAAAGCGGTTCAAAGCTCGAACTATAGGAACTGACTATTTCAATTTTCAAATGGTGCTAGCTATTGAGTACTCATAGGAGAAGTTGCATTCATGATTGATGAGGATTGCACCTGAATTTTAGCCACCGTTGTTCTCAATAAAAAAACTAATAAAAATGCTAGCAGCTTGAATTGTTTTATTTTCCTTCGGTACCTAAAATGAAACGTCAGCATCATGTCTAAATTTGAAATCACAAGAACGGGAGAAACTTGTGGCTCTAGCTCGATCAAAAACAGCTTAGTATGGTGAGAGCATTGCATACTATTGCTGTATTTGATATCCAAAGTAACCGATTGAAGCTAGTAAAATTTACTTACCACCAGAGCGTCAGCAGGGCCTCCCGTCGCGGTAGATGCACTGGAACGAAATCTCAACGAATCTACCCCACCGCGGCTCCTTGCACCCATCGATTGTATAACCTCCTGGTAGCGATTAGGAAACCAAGTAGTCTCACCGTGAAGACCATATGCCTGCGCCAGGGTGATAGTCGTGAGGGGCCGGACTTTCTCCTCGATCCAGACAGTGCCTCGGAGCCGGTGCACGTCGCTACTGCTCTTTGGACACCAGACCGCCCGCGTCCATACTCCCATGTTCCTACAGCTTGCACCCCCCCCCATGGGAGTCTTTCCTCCGGGTGGAGGAGCCGGATGAAGTTGCACCTGTGTTATCTGACGACCACTGTGACGGTCCTTCTGATGTTGTTGATGTGCAGGATGAAGTTGCCTCGTTTATTGACGCCATCTCGGTGCAGCTGCCAGCGCCACTGATCTCCTCGCCACCTCGTACCAGGAAGACGAAGCCGACCGCTGCTGCTGATCAAGTGGACAGCCTGGTCCCGAAACATAGCGCTCGGCCGCTCGCCTTGCAGCAAAGAGCGGGGCCAGGGCCAACAAGCCTGACGTGCAGGCTCGCAATGTCATGCTGAACAAGTTTAGCGGGGCTGCTGTGCCTTCAGATCTGGACTCCTACGTGTTCAAGTCGCCTCTTTCGTCGGCCAAGCGCGCAGGAATGCGTGAGCTCTTCCCTGGCAGGAACTGCTACCTCGAGGCGGCGGACGAAGTGGTTTGAGCCTCGCTTGCCATGTAGTGTCGCTTCCGTTGTGTAATGGATAGTCACAGCATTATAGTGTGGAATATGCGTGGCCTCAACATGCGAGCCCGCCATTGTGTCGTGCGCGAATTCGTGTTGCAGCCCAGGCCGGTGGCGGACATGATCGTGGCTATGATCGTCGAAGGGAAGGAGTGGGTCGAGGCCGGAGTCTCGAGTATTGGAGCTTTCTTGAGGCTCTTTGCGCCGTGACCGGAGGATAGCGTAGTTGCCCAAATGTTTGCCGTATAGTCCGCTTTTGTATCCATTGTTGACTGTCTGCTGGTGCTAACGTGGCCGGTATTGCTCCTCGCAATATTTAGTTGCAGTAACCACAACGGGCATGTAACTTAAATTTCTCTCCTCCTTAATGAAATACGGGTACAAACCCGCTAGCGAAAAAAAAAGACCATAGATTGTGGGGCTTTTCATACGGCCATTGTTTTCAAACAACAAAATAGGAATTGAGATTTGAGACAAGTACGAGGTGCTGGAATTGGGGGACGCCAGCGTCGAGCAGGACCGTGGGAGCGGGCTGGAAGCACGAACATGGACCTTAGGGAGACTCGTGAGGACGACTTACAGATATGAATTCGAGATTTGCCGCCTCCAAGCACCGGTGGTCGGACGAGCGACCGAGATCTGCCGCCTCCGGGCACCAGTCCTCAGAAGGGAGACCGAGATCCACCACCTCGGGGCATACATGGCGGGAGGGGCGCCGTGATCTGCTTCGGACATCAGTAATCGGACGAGAGACCGAGATCCGCCGCCTCTGAGCACAGGTGGCGCGACATGCAGCTGAGATCCGCGGCCTCCGAGCGCTGGTGGCGCGACATCGCCGCCTGGCGCTAGTGACATGATGGGCGGCTGAGATCCGCCGCCCCCTTGCGGGTGGCCTAGAGCCTGAGATTGCATGCCGAGAACCAGAAAAATGGGGAAAGAAAAGTCACGTGAAGTGAAGGGGAGGAGAAACTAGGAAAAGAGAGAGCGAACTGCCACGTGACCGAATATAGATGTTGTAGCGGCGGATCGTTCGCTGGAATGAAATTGGGTGAACGCTCGTGAAAAAGAAATTGTGGCAATAGCACCGTTATCTCTCGGGATCGTCTCTCATTGAAGATTACCCATTCCTGCCATAAGTTCTGCAGCATACGTACGTCTCTTCAACCTGTCATTACCCATCTGTGTACACAGTATTACTCGGAACATCGCATGCGGCCCACGCTGCACATTACTCTATCCAGAGTAAACCGTATCCATTCTAGCCGTGCAGATATCGAGCGCAAATGATAGGTGGCCAAGGAGCATTCAAGTGCTACTACTATCTGGACCATTGCATTGCTTCGGAGTCGCACAGTTTCAGAGAAAAAATGCTGCCGCAATCGCCGATCGGATCTGGCGACCGTAGACAGAGGAGACTCACCGATGAGGCGACGAGACGCTGGTTGCAGGACGACCAGCCTGAAGAGCAAAGATGAACGTTAGCAGCCGGCCCGGCATGGCTTTAACTGCTGCCTCATGCCTGCGTACGTTGTGGCTGAAAATAAACGCTAATTTTAGCTGAAATTGATTCGTTGTGGCTGCCTTGTACGTGCCGATTGCCGAAGCTGAACGAGGGATGTGAACCGCGATCGAGCTCCCCGGTGCCGACAGGCCGTGCCCACAGCCCACAGCACACGCCGTACGCCTCGCACCCCTGATGACCTGTGTGACCTGTGGTGAGGCAGCCAGCACTATGGAAAAGGCCATTCCCTCACTAAACGAGTAAACGCGACGGCCGGCGGCGACGCGAGGCTGGACGACGGGCAACCAACCGCTTGAGCTCGACCACTAGCTGTACTCTCTCTATATAGATTTCGAGTGTTGGACAGGGTCACCGCACGGTCACACGGTTATATTTAGCGATTGCTTCTGCATGTCCTGGCACCGTCCGCGACGCGGCAACATCGCCATGCGCTCAGCCACCGCCACTGCCACCGCCGCGCCGCACATCGGCACATGGTGGACATGGAGGTCTCCCGTGACCATCGTAGATTGCTGCGATGATTGGCTTTTCGGCCTAGGATAGTAGAAAAGTGAAAAAAGGAGAGAGAGAGAGAACACCCTGCCTCTTCGATTTTTTTACCTCCTTTTGTTTTCCAGCCAATTCAAGGGAGGCAGGAGCCAGCGCTCCATCCGGTTCCATTTCCCTCTCCTCCTCCTCTTCTCTTCCCTCACGCGAAGGAGAGGAGGAGGAAGCGTCTCGCCGCGCCGTTGCCCTCTATCTAGCTTCTGCCAAACCACGAGCCGCCGCCGCCGTCTTCTTCTTGCCCGGAGGTAACAACGAACGACCTCTCCTTCTGTCTTCGACAGCATCCAGAGCAAGCAAATGGACGCTGCATTTTTATTTCATTCGTCCCTGCTAGTTAATTTGCGCATGGGGGGCATTTTGCACCCAACACACATGAACACGACGTTGTTTTCTGGTTGTGCCGTTGTGCACGATGCATGTGATGAGCGTCCGGTGATGGGTTCGCTGCTTTGTGTTCTTCTTTTCGTCGTGTCGAATCAGTAGCAAGCGAAGCACAGCAAGCAATGGCCGGCGAGGAGCGCATCCTGGTGTCGGTGCGGCTGCGGCCGGTGAACGCGCGGGAGGCGGAGCGCGGCGACGGCTCCGACTGGGAGTGCGCCGGCCCGACCACGCTCATGTTCCGCGGCAACATCCCCGAGCGCGCCATGTTCCCGGCCTCCTACACCTACGGTCAGAGTTCAGAAACGCATGCGTCCTTTCACAAATTCACATTGCCCTCTCCTTTCACAAATTCACATTGCCCTCGTGTTCATCAAAGTCAAAAGAAAAGGAAAGAGTCGTCGCTCGATCACAAATTTACATCGCCCTCTCCTTTTCCTCCGCTTTCTGCAGACAGGGTGTTCAACCCGGATTGCAGCACGCGGCAGGTGTACGAGGAAGGGGCCAGGAAGGTGGCCATGTCGGTGCTCAGCGGCATCAACTGTACCTGCACTTTGCACAAGCAAATAAACCAATTATGTGTTTCGCGAGACTGAATGAAATGGAATGCATCTGTTTTTTTTACACGATTTTGTTCTCTGCAAGGCAGCGAGCATATTCGCGTACGGTCAGACGAGCAGCGGGAAGACGTACACGATGGTCGGCATCACGGAGCACAGCATGTCAGACATCTACGACTACATTGACAAGGTCGACTTGTGGTGGTGGTGGCTGTAGAACTACGATTTCGTCAGATTTTGTCTGAATCATGCAACCGCTTTTCTGCTTTATTTACTGTGATTTCCCATTTGACTCCAGCGTTATGTTCTGTTCTCGTCTCCTGCTTGCAGCATCCTGAGAGGGAGTACGTACTGAAATTTTCAGCGATGGAGATATATAATGAAGCCGTCAGGGATCTCTTGAGCCCTGACGCAACACAATTAAGGCTTCTTGATGATCCGGAGGTGAGCTGATCTTGTACGGTTACCTGAAACTGAAAACAATGCAACATCTCTTACATGCCTGTACAGCTTATATTTATGCATGTGCATGCCATTCTTGACTCGATCAGAAAGGAACTGTAGTGGAGAAACTCACCGAGGAAACTCTAAGGGACAAAGGCCATCTCTTGGAGCTTCTTGCAGTGTGTGAAGGTGTTAAGCCAAAGTTTCTTTCCTTTCCGTTCAAAGAAACAAGATTACAAGAAGCACCCCGTAAGGTTATTTCTACTGTACTAATCGTTTTTGGTTTCTGGAACAGCTCAAAGACAGATCGGGGAAACTGCTATGAATGAAACAAGCTCCAGATCGCATCAGATACTCAGACTGGTTGGCCCTTGTGCAGTATTGAATGATGTGCAAATGTTTTAGGAGGAATTAGTTTTTGTTCTAAAAAATATGTGTAAGTTGCAGACGATCGAGAGTTCAGCAAAGCAGTTCATGGGACGAGGCAACTCGAGCACCCTTCTGGCTTGTGTGGTATGGATCTCTATTATGTTGTATTTTCTTATGACGTCTCAAGTATAGTGCATTGTTTCCATGTATTGCCCTATGAGTTTTTCATTTCTTCCATCTGTGCAGAATTTTGTTGATTTAGCAGGAAGTGAGCGCGCCTCTCAAACACAGTCAGCTGGTATGAGGCTGAAGGAAGGCAGCCACATTAACAGAAGCCTGCTTACATTGGGAAAGGTCATTCGCCAACTCAGGTCCGTTAAGGTGCTCTAGTCATCTGTCTTTGGTAGAGAAAACCACAGTTCCAATCATCTGTCTTTTGTAATCTGTCTTGAACCAAATGCCCTTCAACATTGCTACTGCTGAACGCCTGAATCTGGACAACTCATTCCTGATGCAGCAAGGGAACAAATGGGCATATCCCTTACAGAGATTCAAAGCTCACTCGTATATTGCAATCATCTTTAGGCGGCAACGCGAGAACTGCAATTGTCTGCACAATGAGCCCAGCACACTGCCATATCGAGCAATCCAGGAACACGCTTTTGTTTGCAAACTGTGCTAAAAACGTTGTTACTGATGCAAAGGTCAACGTAGTGATGTCAGATAAGGTGTTAGTGAAACATCTTCAGAGAGAAATTGCAAGGCTAGAGAATGAGCTGAAGTTTCCTGGATCAGCCTCTTGCAGCAATCATGCTGAGGCTTTGAGAGAAAAAGATGAGCTGATCAAACAGGTGCTGTTACTCTCAATAAGTCCTTTGTTTTTTGTGTCCACGTTCATGACATTTGTGTTGCTATATTCTTTGTTCATTTTCAACAACGTATGCTATTATGTTAATGAAAAAAAATGTTATGGACTTTCAGCTGGAAGAGCAGTTAAAGGAACTAATGGAGCAGAAAGACACAGTTCAGTCTCAACTTGACAATTTTCGCAGAGTTGCAAGTGGTGGAAATTTCAATGACCATGCAACAAGGCAATGGGTATCTATTCTCTTGTTGTCGCACTTCGTTATAAAACCATGGAGCGATATTCTTAATGACATACTAATCGGCCTCCTTCTGACAGGATCAACAGGATAGGTCTTCAGAGTCCCTTCCACGTAATGTGTCTGAAGACGCACTTTCTTCTTCTGATACTCACGATACTGCTTATGAAGAACAAGATGATCTAGGCTCAAAAGCATTTGATGCGTCACATGTCTATAATGGTCATCATCATGACCCAGAGCTTCCCAAAGCAACAATAGAAAGAAACCATATTTCTGATAGCATGCAGGATATACCAACCTAATAGGGAGGCTTCATCGGGGGTCTCTGAGGAGCATTGCAAGGAAGTCCAGTGCATACAAACGAATGAGCTTAGGAGGAATCAATTATTATTTCCTGCTAATCGATCTCATGCTGGCACAAACATCGATGAAGAAAAGCATGGTGAAAACATAACAGATACATCAGACAGTGCCATCAAACTGTACACATGTGATTCTGACCCATCTTCTGATACTGAACAAACAAATACTGATGAATCTTTGGCCCTGAAGAGGTGTGTGATAAGCTCCAGGGACAGTGTTCTAACTAGAAGCAGAAGTTGCAGAGCTAGCTTCATGGTCATTCCGAATAGTTGGTTTGGTGATTCAGTGGATGTGAGAATGACAACACCAGGTGACATTTTCAAATATGATCACGGAAGGCCAGAGAAGGTTAGGAGGAGTCTGTATCCTGAAAATGGTCATTGCCAAAATGATCTTACATTAGACTTCCCTGTGATCTCTGGAAGAGTTGCATCTGACACGGTTATAGACAAGAACACCTGCAATGAAGAAGATGAAGACGCCATCAATAACGTCAGCTGCATCACGAAAGTGAAAGAGAAGTCAGAAGAGTGGTGCACATCCGAACTAGAGGGCAATCAGGTACATGTGGCTTCCTTATAGAAGTGCTCTCCATCGGTTCTGCTTGTGACACCTAGTTACTTTAATACGACAAATTTTCCATTTCACGAGCAATAAATCTATTTACCTGTATAAACGCAAATAACTTTCCTAAGATCTCAACATTTTCAGTTCATCAAGCGGATTTTGATGTCTGCATATATTTTCTAATCAGGTTGACGTTACTGAAGAAATTTCGGACATGAAAACTGCCAAAGATGTTGATAGAGATATATCGGTGACCACTGTTGACTCTCCTTCACGGCTTATTGACTTTGAGAAAAAACAGAAGGAAATCGTTGAGCTATGGCATGAATGCAATGTCTCTATAGTACACAGAACATATTTCTTCCTCCTCTTCAAGGGGGACAAAGCAGACGATATCTACCTGGAAGTGGAGCATAGGAGATTATCCTTCATTAAAAGTTCTTTCAGTGCCGAGTGTGAGCCTAATGCTACTGTTACATCAAGGTAAGTTTTGTCATAGTTCATATGTATTCCTTAAGTTACCCAAATCGACAAATTTTTAGATCTTTCTGTGAAAACGAATTGTGCGCATCTTGTTCTTGTAGCTTGAGACATCTTCGGCATGAAAGAGACATGCTCTACAAGCAAATGATGAGGAGACTCCATCTTTCGGAAAGAGAGAGCCTTTACACCAAATGGGGAATCGATCTGAGTTCCAAACAGCGAAGGTTGCAGCTATCGCGTCGCATCTGGACACAGACTGACATGGAACATGTTAGGGAAAGCGCCGCTCTTGTCACAAAATTGGTAGAACATCTGGAGAAGGGGCAGGCCATCAAGGAGATGTTTGGGTTGAGCTTCACACTGAACCCACGAGCTGACCGAAGATCTTTCAGCTGGGTTAGTGCTCACTCCTAAACTAAGCATTGTGACAATCGATTCGGTTGATGGTTGGTGAGACAAGAAACAATGGCATGATGGTAAATGATCAATACATAGTGGAGGTCCTGGAGGAGATCTCTTGCCGGATCTGTACTGTATTTCGTATCACTTATTATGCAGATGTACATGTGATGGATTTTGCATTGTGGTACTGTAAAAATGAATCGACATGACATGCCAAACCTTTGCACCTAACTGTATGATGTATTTCTGATCTGATTTTTTTTGAATCAAATGTATATCTAATCCTACCTGATTCTTTGCTTAAGTAGATGAGATGCTATGAATACCAGTTCTTTTTTCTGTTGTGAGCTCTGTTCCTTCCTTTTCTCCTTGTAAGAGTTGCATCATGCTAATATATGACCAAAAAAACTAACTAAAAAAACCTTCGATTACGAGTTTAAACGAAAAGCGAAAAATATTATGCCTGTTTTAACCCATTCAGAAGCTCGTTATCATCTGAATCCAAACACTTCTAAATGACTCGAAAGACATTTCTATTTCTAACTCATTTCAAGAGGGTTTCCAAGAGGATTTTGAAAATACTTTCACCTTCACATAAAAATAGAAAGAAGCCTCCTTTTGGTTAATCTGTATATCATGCTCTTATACAGAAAGCAAATGTAGTTTATAAAATTCCTTACTCCTCGCCAGGAAACTAGCCCAAAACCAGAAAATTTCAGAAATAGAAACCCAGAGTTTGATGATACTTCTGACATAAAAGAACGTCGAATTGGCCTAGACAGTAGACACTGAATAAAAGCTATAGAGTATTGCAGCTTATGAATTTCCAAAGCAAGTGCATTGCTTGGAAAACAAAATTGTGCACTACAGTTGGAACAGGCAACTCTTCAATGTATATATTTAAAGCAATAGCAGATAGAACAGCTCAGAGTTTTTTCTTTCCCCCCAAATTACACAGTTCACAACGCAGGCACACTCACCCCTGCGCCGGCAGATCTCAAGATTGACGAAGTCACCATAGGCGTCTCGCTGTCGACGGGAACGTCCACAACGCAGGCACACTCACCCCTGCGCCGGCAGATCTCAAGATTGACGAAGTTATCACAGGCGCCTCGCTGTCGACGAGAACGTCGCCTACCACTGATAGCATATCAGTGTTAAATCCTAGGAAAATCCAGGAAAGGTGCGACAACCAAGATTTGAACCATGGTGGGTAGCGTTCCACTGAACAGTCCTACCATTGGACCACAGGCCCATTCGCAGCTCAGAGTTTTTTTTTTAAACTAACAGTTCAGAGTTTTAGATGAAAACAGATGTTTGACAACACAAGTTCATGTACCAAATAATCTGGGAACGAGGAAGGGGATCGAGTATCGACGAGCCGTCGTGAGTCACGTGACTCATGGTCGTGGGCCTTGCTTAATTTTTTTTTTGAAGGGGCTTTAATAATTTTATCTTGGGCCTTGCAAGTTGCAACCCTTTCGGCTCTTCCTCGCTTCCATTCCTCTTCCAAGTCTCCTGTCAAGCGGCGGCGGCACTCCGAGCGTTCGCGACATGGCGATGCGGTTGGCGGCGGCCGCCGCGTTCTTGCGGCGCCTGGCGCCGGTGCGCCCACCAGTACCCGTCCTGGCGGTGGCATCTGCGGCGGAGGCGGAAGCGGTGACATGCGGGCGCGGGGACAAGAAAACCAAGCGCGGGAAGCGGTTCAAGGGCTCCTACGGCAACGCACGGCCCAAGCGGGAGAAGAAGATCGAGCGCATAAAGGACCGCGTCGAGGTGCCCCGCTCCACACCCTGGCCCCTCCCCTTCAAGCTTATCTGAGTGGGGACTCCCCTCCCCTCCCCCTCGGTTCGCGAGGGTACCTAGGGTTTACTGCTACAGTTGTTGCTACTTCGCCGTTTCCAATTAGCTGCACGCCTGCACGGGCGTGTGTTTGCTTTTGTTTTTAGTTGTGTCTCAATTGTGTGGGGTCAGATATGTACTGTCGAACTGCTGTGGTTCAACTTTGACCAATGCAATCCTTTTGGATGGAATTGAAATATGTTTCTGTTCCATCATTCTGTCAGTGTATGCATAATTGGAGAATGAATTGATCCTTTATTCATCAGAGTTATTGATGTTCTCCACGCCTGTCAATAAAGTTGTTGAAGGATATCAGCTCAGATTGGATTCTCTCTTTGTTGTTCTACTGTCTTTACTTAGTTCAGTCACATGCCATTCAAAATGAAATGGCAAAAACTGCAAAGTATATATTTCTAAGATGTCAAAAATCCAAATTATAGGCGCCTATTTTAAGGTGTTCAAGCTACACGTGCCTGTACTATAATTTCTTTGCAAAATTATAACTTGCTGAACGAACATCTTATTTGTATGTCCTAGTTACAGAGTTACTATCCAAGGAAAACGAAATCCTCTTCCTCCCCCAAGTTTTCTCACTTATTTCCCTTCTGCTGTTCTTCAAACCGTCCCAAATTATCTTACATTTTTATCATTTGCTTGCTCTGAATCCCAGAATTCATCCAATCCAAGCTGGGATACAAAAGTTTATTAAATATGCATACTTTCTTCCACTGAAACATCCATTCTCTCTCTCCTCAAAGATCTTGGGTGTTCACTTTCATGGTATTATTTGGTTTTGAACTGCCACAACGGTATCTTCCTGTTTTTTCTGAAAGCAAAATTAGGTGACTTCTGAAATGCTACAGGAACAAAAACAGTTTCCAGATTTGCTGTTAAGGGCTCAAAACAAGATGAAACTATGTGCTATTTAGAACATGTCTGGTTTTCACTTCCTAGTTGGAGAAAAGATTTTGCTCAAGCTTTAAGTCTTATGCTCGACCCTTGGTTGGCCACCGTCAATTTCCTAATTTGGTACCATTGTACGTTGCCCCTTCACCATCTTCAAATGTGTTAAACGTTCTACATACAAATGTGGTGTCAGCCTTGTAGCACTAGCATACATGGAACAACAGCATATTACGCTTGGCAGGCTGGCCTGACAAGGCTGTTACCTAGCTACCAATACCCGTCATCATCCTTTCTATTCCTCCTTTCCTGTGATGAGCTTGAGCACATGTGCAGTTCTAGTGTTCGTTTAGCCAATGCGTAAATGCTACAGAAATGCTGATTGCATAGTTTTCGAGGTATTCGGCCAATTAAATGGGACTCGGTCTTGGTAAGCCTCAGCTTTTATTCTCAGCCTTAGCAGGACTGCGTTTATTTGCTTCTAGGTGGTGACCAGCATGTGTAGGCGGCAAACTAGCATTGTTGAGAGATCAAGCTCAGCCACAGATGTGAGAAAAAAAAAAGTATAATGCACATGGCCTTTCCTGTCTGTAAGCCCGCATGATTGGTTGCTTGTGTTAACCCAAACCTGTATTGGGTCTAAGCCAAGTTATCCCAACCCAATAAATGTATGCAATTAGTTGGTGTTTGATTGTCATGTATGGAGTTGCATTTGGTAATATTATGTTTGATTGGCTGACTTTTATATAATCACTTCCGCCTCCCACCTCCATCTTCGCTCGCACCACGTCATCTTCAATGTCGCTTCCTCGATGCCCATTGATCTGCACTGCCATCCTACCTGTACCTCGCCACACACTGGTGTTGTCAGTGTGCCCACGTCCCTCAAGACGGAGGTCCCTGTGTCTATGTTGGGATGCGTTGGGATCCTACTACTACTGCTTGGGGGCAACAGTGAGATCCCCATGATCCGCCTCACATTTACGATTTTGATGAGGTCAACCTTTACCTCAACCGCGTCAAGGTCCATGCGGGCTTGCTACCTGTGGTTGCCAGATCTGCTGTGGCCACGATGTGTTGGGAAGTGTCAAGGTGCCGTGGTGGGTGCCAGGAGGGGTGGCGAAGGGAGGGGGTGGGGGGGGGGGGGGTGGTACTTGGGAACATGGTGGAGGTTAACCATGACAAGGGGGCCTGGGACGATGTAAGTGGTGGAATTGGGGACATGAGGGCACTTGAACCTTGTGGACCCGTGGTTTGTGCAAGATTACACAAGCTAGCACAATCAATTTTGGCATCGTCCATAATGCAGATTTGGAGCCTGCTTCTGCACTCCCTAAGCCTGCTTAAGGCCCAATTTGAGTAACCAAACAAGCCTGGATAGGCCCTAATGAAAACAACCAATCACAGCCTTAGGGTTCCTCTATTCCATTTTCCACCCAAAACCACCCTTCATTGTCGATCCGCCGCCACTGCCGCCACCGGGTTGTTCTCCATTACACATCAGCACAGATGCTCGTGTGCGACCTGGATCCGAACTCCTCAGTGAGCTGTGCAATCTAGCTCTCCTCCTCCACTTTTTTTCAGCTCTTAACCATTCGTCCTCATCTCCAATCTGCCCAAATCTGAGACTCGAGCTCCAGGTATTTTTGTTCATTCTCTTGTATACTCTAGCGCTTGGTGTGTAGTGCCGTAGTGCGCCATGGATGCTTGTGCTAATTGCCTAATTCTCTATTGATTGATCTTCGTTGTAGCAACTAGTTTGCGCTCTGCCTTGTGTGCATTCTGTGCTGGCCTATTCTTGTGTGCTCTGCTCCGCTCTTCGCAGTTCGTAGTGGTTCTGTGATATCAGACACAAATCATTTTGTGGTGGGATTAGAGTTGGCCCCGAATTGTTATGGCAATTATTGATATGAATCGTTGACTAATGAATTTGAGGCAATGAAAGATTGAAGTAGAAATCCTAATAGTTATGTCCCATATCTCATAATCAGTTTCTCACTTGGAAATATGGTATGAAACATGCCATCTATAGTTATATGTTTGTGCATATATTTGAAGTCCTTGATTCTACCCTGCTATATTACAAACTTTGTAGTTGCTGTCTACACATCCTAAACATTAAATGATGGGTGACCAACCATTTTGCGTTGAACAAACATAGTTTGCTCTGCTGCCTATTCAGCGTTCCCCCGCCCCTTTGCAATTTTAGGTGATTTAGGTGAGATAGGGACAAGACCTCCTTTATGCAATATGATTATATTTTGGCTCGATCAAGGGTTATATTGAAGCACAATATATTTCAGCTAGCATATCAACAAGAACTGGTTACATTTTTTTTTATATAGTTGAGCATTTCAGAATGGAAGATGTGGCTTGTTGCCTGGTTTTTGTAGATGGCTTGTTTACTATGCTTTTTTAAGGCACTATTAATAAAAATGGGGGAGTTTGGAAAAATGAAGAGAGATGTAAAATTGTTCTTGAATCCTGGTGCTAGTTCATATGTGGAGTGGAGGATGAGGAACTAGCAATGAAGTTGGCATGAGTCAAGATATACTTGCAGCTTGCTCAGGGTTTACATATTTGCATGGAGGTGGTGGTTGGCTGCACCTTGCCTCCTGCCTTCCTAAATGGTTGCCTGGCAAAGATTTGTGATCAAAAGCAAACAAACTTGCCCTTCAATCACAGTTTTATTAAATTGGTGATAAATGTAAATTCCCAATACATTGCTTGAAATGGAAAGTACACATTATGCATTACTACAAGATGGGTTCACACGCAATTAAGTTTTTTCTGAACCATTACCAGTATATGTAAACAAACTTCTATAGTAGGCAGTTGAAAATGGTATTGATAGATCATCTTTAATAACATTTTTCAGGCTAATTTTGCTTTCTTGTTATGTGGTTGGTAAAATACAACTGATATTGACCATGCTTTGCTGTTTTTGATAGTGACTAACACACTTAAAAAAGCTATGTGTTTGCAGTAGGTGGTACATGCTATTTATGCGAATGAATTTTCCTTTTTAGATTGTTAAACAGAGTTCTGGAGTTTGGGATTTCTTTTGGGTATCTTTTGTGATTTATTCATATTAGTAAAGGTATATGTTGCAGTACAATAGATTTATATTTCTTCATACCGCCAAATCTGATCGAAATTGTTTGTATGACAGGAAACATGAGGCAATCAAGCTGCCTTAGAACGGCTTATCAATCTTGTAAGAATGTAAGCCTAGGTTCTTCCATGTATCAATCAAGAATTCTTCCACAGGACTTGATAAATGAGCTGCCAGAAGCTTGCATAGCTGAAATATTCAAGCATGTGGAAAACCCAGAAGATCGGCAGTCATGTGCCTCTGTCTGTTGGAAATGGGCCAGCATATTGGTTTCTCAGCGGCCAGACTTTTGGGGGCCCTTCAGTGTTCATCAAGCCATTCGCCCTTGCCTGCATATTTCTGACGTTGATGACGCCAAGCTTGCAGCGGCTGTTGTTAACATGTGCACAAGGGATGTGGTGACTGATCTTGGTCTCTGTTGTGCGCCATGTGGGGCTATTGTTGCTGGTGTTCCACAGCTCTCTGATAGTGGTATCCATTTTGTAACCAGCGCATGCCGCAATCTGAAGTCAGTATGTCTCGTTAACTGTGTCTCTCTCACAGATAAGGCTGCCAGAATCATTGCTTCAAACTGCCCTGCATTAGAAAATCTCGTTATGTTACAGTCTTCAATCAGTGATGATGGTCTTTCTCAGGTTGCTAAACAATGCAGAAACCTGAAGTTTCTCCATATTGAAGGGTGCTTGTTCATCACTGAGGCGTCTCTAGGAGCCCTTGTGCATTATGCCAGGAGACTCGAGTCTCTTACTCTGGGAAGCTGCCCTCAAATTGGGAAAGATGCTATCCTGTCCTTTCTGATGAACCAAACTTATCTGGACAAGCTTGTGCTCAAGGGCATGATGGCCGGAGAATCACATATGAATGTTGCAAGACAATCATCAGCCCTCAATCATTTATGGTTGTTTCGCCAGCTCTCTAGCCTCATACTGGTGAAATGCCCAGGTTTACGGGACCTGGGCATGCTTGACTTTGCTACAATTCACTTCAGATTGCTACGACATTTGGTAATTGATGACTGCAGGGGAGTGACATAACTTGGCTTGAAGGGGCTGTTGGGCAATGCCATGAATCCCACTAAGCTTAAGACCATTAAACTTGTCAGGTTCTATTTTTATTCATATAAAGCTGCAATAGAAGTTATGTGCTTGATCAGCAGAACAATTGAATCAATGATTATGGATTCATGTGATTTTGGCATAATGATGCCACACTTTCTTGATGAAGCTTTGGTTTGCGAGTGTCCCAAGCTGAAGGTGATCAGAATCAAGTACTGTGAGAGAACTATGGACCTCTTCTTGTTATGGGTCAGCATAGTGTGTCGTGGGCTTAAGGAGCTTAGGCTTGTTGGCTTTCCAGCACCTCCGGCTTTTCTTATGGAACTGCATTTTACATGACATCCTGCACAACAATAGGATCACAAAGGTTGAACTGCAATCCTACCATTTCACAGACATGCATGTTTGCAATGTAGCTCAATCATGCCAGGGAGCTCTGCAGGAACTTATACTGGATGACTGCCCGAACATTCAGGGCAACTTTGTCGTGCATCTCAGAGAGTCTTGCCCCAATATAATCAAGTTGACCTTGAATCATATTCGAATCAGCGATGTCCAAATCAGGATTCTTATGCTTGTAGGATTTCAGCAACTTGAGGAGTTTAATTTAATGGAGTGCCCCTTGATTACTCACAGGTTACTGGCTATCTTACATGCGTCAACCTTGCCCAATCTGAAGAGAATCAATTCGTCAGGTTGCCCCAATGTCTCCCAGGAGGTTGTTAACCTTTACTGGCATCGCTGGGAAATCGAGTGCTAAGGGATCTGAACCTGCAGAAGAAGAATAAACTTGGCTGCGTGCTTCTGTTTGCAGCTAATATCTATCTGGTAGGGTCATCGTAAACTTAGATTTCACCTTTGAACTTTTGTCTGAAAAGAAGTGCTAACTTCGGCCGATGCTGATTTGTTGTGAGAGAAAAACACCGTTCTATATTTGCAACTCCTCTGAGATAATGTGTTGCTTTTGTTTCCAGCTTATATTTCTGGAGTGGTGCGGTGATGTACCGCTAGTTCTATTTGTCAAAAGATGCACCGATGCATGTGGTATCGTGCTTGACAATATATATATGTCGGTCCTGTTGCTGCTTATCTATGTTCACAACTCTGAGATGCTGTACTGGTTTTTGTTTCTGGTTTATATTTCTGGAGTGGTGCGGTGTTGTACTGCTAGCTAGTCTGTTTGTCAAAAGATGCAAAAGTCGGCCAGATTTTTCATCTTCAACCTGTTACTACCCACTGCAGTCTGCAGAGGTGCTCGACAGCCATTACTTATTGATTCTGAGTTTCTGACTGGCAACACGATCTATAATGCCATTTTATTTGTGTGGCAAGTCGAGATCAAAACACGTTGGATACGGTGAAAGTGCCCGTTTCTATCTCATTTCAGTGACAAGTCTGAATTTTCAGGTAGTGAGGTCATGCTAGTATCAGCGATCAGGTATTGTGCAGGCAGAGTTGACGGGGCTTGACCTTGACACAGCGGCTACATCGGACAATTAGCTTATTACCTGATCGCTAAGAATGGAGCTTTAGCTTACAGCTCCATTCGTGCAGTATGTAGTTCTGTGCATCAGGCAGCACGTGCTAGAAGCAAAATGGCTCAATCAAATGGTCTCATGCTCTTGGATATATGCCTATTCATCAGGCTGCCGTCAGGTAATGGATCGTATGACGATGAGCAGTGCCTGATCATGACAAGCGAGCGACCAGAAAACTCTTGGCTTAGCTACTTCCTCCAGCATCCAGATCTAGCTAGTTCCGAGCTAGTATCTAGTAGTAGTAATCTCTACGCTCCTCGGAGCAAGCAAAGCATAGAAAAGCTCCAAGATGACTCTTGATAATGGCGCTTTGCTGGGAGTCACCCGGTTTCAGCGTCGGTACACGGTCAGGGAGGTTCAGGTACAGGCAAGCAGCTAGCACTGTTCAGTGCTCACCTCCCTGCGTTCTGGAGTGATGCGATGAGGTCACGGGCGAGTCAACCACAGATTGTCCCCGTCGATCCGTCTGTGCGGAGCGGAGCCCGCGTTGACTGTTGCTGTTCATCCCAGGGCTTTTGTCCTGGTCGAAGAAACCATGCATATATGCTGTTGGTCCGTCCGAAAGGATCACGACGTCCGCCACAGACGACAAAAGAAGCACAGGAAAAAGAAGACGACTCTTCCTATCACCTTCACAATCACGCAGTAAAGGATCGATCGTTCGTTTGTTTACAGTGCCAAATTGGCGATTCACCGTGCAGACACGCCGTAGTTGCAGTAACACAACACATGCTGGCGGCATGTATGAATATGACGGTGTGTATGTAGGAGTATCTCGCCAGACGACGACGCCAGCCATACTACGGTTCAGTGAAGATCAAGCCAGTCCGGGACCGGAGATATTCGTTAGCTACAGTATCCATACGGCGATCAGCATGGAGAGCAGTGCCCACTGCCGGATGCCGGTCCCGGTGACCTCACAACAGATGAGCTAGACGTATAGTAGGCACGTAGAGGTAGAGCTAGATGCCGGCGGCGCGTAGCGCAAACTCACACGCAGCTGCGGTCTCCGGCGGCCGGCAGTCAGGCAGCTGCTGCAGCTACAAGCGTCTGCATGGGATGCGTCTGGAGCAAACCACCGCAGCGGCAGCGCAGCGTGGGGGCGGCCAATCGTGGGTGGAAAGGTGGGAGAATGGAGCGGGGGCCAACCGGCCGGACGGACAGCGCCCATCAGCGGAGGCCAAATCCCTGCACTGTTGACGCCGACAGGTGACGGGATCGGGATGCGTTTGGTACGTGGTATGCGCCGCCGTGGGCGCCCCCTGCCTGCTTGTCGGTTCCGCGCTCGCGGCGTCGATCGAGTTGAGAGAGGGGGGGCCATGCCGATCAAGGCGCGCTGTAGTACGCGCGCGGCGCGTCGCTGGCCGTGGCCGATTCCTCGCCTCTCGTTCGTTCGCTGCGCTGCGCTGCACGCCTGCACCTCTCTCTCTCTTTCTCGGCCCGGGCCATGCCGGCGCGCTGTAGCGTAGTAGGAGGGGCCGGCCCCATGCATGAACAGTTCCCCACGCCGTGCGGCGGCATTCATATCGGGTAGGTTCTTGTTCGCCTCTATCGGCTCCGCTCGAGTTTTGCTTTGCTTTGCCTTGCCTTGCCCGACGAAAACGATGGGATTATCTAGTATATAAACCGATAACTTCGGACGACCTCATTTGATGATTTGATCGAATCAGCGGCGTGCGACGTTCATATGAATAGATCCTTAGCTGTCTAATGAAACGACAGGGAAATTCAGACCCACCCACACGAACAGAAAAACGCTCGGTACTTACGTAGCACACCCAGGCCGACGTTTCACCTGAACGTAATTTTCTAAGCATTGAGTCCATCTGCAAATCGCAAGAAAAGGCGAGAGGCCTTTATCAGTCAACGACAGGTAGTAACTTGACACGAAAATCCGGAATGCCATGATGGATGGTATAACCTGATAAGATAACCGGGGAAGGGATCAGGCGATCAGCAGAGCCAGTAGCACAAGGTTAGGCGGGGGTAGTGGACTCGGAAGGGCCAGGTGTGTCAGACTTCTGGTGCCGAGAGATAATCACAGTCACACACGGTCCAAACAAAAGTCGCCAGCGGCACCGCCGGCGTGGGAAAAGAAGGACACCTGGATGACATGTGCAGGAGACCGATAGCACCGCTGGCTTGCGTCGACATCTCCAAATCCAATTCAACCGCGCCATCTTGCCTGCCTGAGGAGCTGAGGCCTGAGGAGGGTCACGGAAAATGAGACCTGGGCACTTACTTTTCGCGTCTGTATATATGACCTAGTAGCAGCCACAGTATGTGCGTGCGCACGTACGTGTACCACGCGTCATTATACTGTGCATAGAATAAATGGTGATATGTGTGTTGGTGTGTCTGTTCCCTTAAACTTATCAGCCTGCATCAGTCAGTCACTGAGTAATATTTTTCTTTTACAATAATCAGCCAGCCAGCCATACAATCTAACCAGCCGAATAATTCCGGCCGGAGCCCAAACAAAGGTCCCGTTTGACACGGCTCTACTTCACTAGTGAAGCCATTATTTATGGCTCTGGCTCCATAAACAGCTCTATCGATGAAGCTGGAGTTATTTTGGTAAATTGTTTCGCAAAACAGCTCCACGTATAGGGTTCCTCAAAATGTGCTCTCACAGGGATAAGGTGAACCTAGGAGAAGCCACTATTTTTAGCTCCTTCGCATCCAACAGTTCTATGAGAGCATGTTTTTAAAGGTTTTATGTGTGGAGCCATTTTATTTTATCCCGTTTGGTAGAAAACGGCTCCTGAAGCCGCTGCAGAAGCCCTGCCAAGGGCCAAAATGTACGCTGGTGATATCATTGCTGCAAACGTTGACAAGTTGGGCGACGCCCTTTGCGAGTACTTTTAGGCTCTTTGAGCACGCGGCCACGCCCACGCGCACGGTATACTCACACATGCAACACCGGCCCGGCCGTTAGCCCGTCACGGCCGCCCCGCCGGCCCCGGCCAAATTGAGCGCAACGGCCAACGAACGGCAGCGCGCGTCGTAAACCGCCGCCGACGACGACGGAAGCGAAACCCCGCGCGCGGCGCAGGTAGACGTACGTACGTAGATAGCCTGGCACCGCCCGTGTTACGGCGCCGCCACTGCCCGCCCGGCACGTCCCTTCCGTTCCACCGGAGCCCGTGTCAGTCCTGCCCACCATCCATCCATCTCCCCAACCAACAACCAGCCAGCCAGCCAACCCCGCGCACGCAACGGAGCGCAGGAACGCGACGCCACGCCGGCAGTTTTTTTTTAACCTTATCCCGCCCCCCGCCGCGGCCCAACGCACGTCTCCCCCCGCACCAACCGGGTCGGCGCCCGCCCTCCCGCCTGATCGTGCTTCGCGGCCGCGGCGCTGCCAAAGGTGGCACTGCCGGCACGCCCCGCCCCGCCCGCGCGCGGCGCCGTAACAAGCACCACCACTTGCTCGCACGCACGCAGCATATATACGTGGCCGCTACCGGCATAGTACGAGCCCTCCTACAGCTCTACCCCGTGGCCGTGAATAGAGAGGGTGGGAGCGAGCGAGCGAGACGGAGGATAGGGATCGGGAGCGAATTCACCCCGCGACAGCGACGCGGGCGGGGCCGCGCGGCACAGCGCTCGCCTCGATCGCTAGCTATAGAGACCCGGGGGGAAGACTGGAGAGGGACAGGTCGCGCGCGCACGCCACCGCGCTCCATTGGCCACGCCGTTGCCATCACGCCGATTAAACTAGTCGATCGCCCAGCCAGCTCTCTCTCGCCTGCAGTGATCGATCGCCCGGCGGCCTGCCTGCTAGTGCTAGCTGCCTCCCTCCCTCCCTCCCTCCCTTCCTTCCTCCTCTTGCATGCCCAGCAGCTAGCGCATCCTCTAGCTAGCTACTTCAGCTGAGGGTGAGGCGTGCGTGGCCATGGACGGCGAGGACGATGGGCCGGAGTGGATGATGGAGGTGGGCAGGCGGCGGAGGGAAGGGAAAAGGCGGCTGCGGCGCGCTGGACAAGAACAAGAAGCGGTTCAGCGAGGAGCAGATCAAGTCGCTGGAGTCCATGTTCGCGACGCAGACGAAGCTGGAGCCCCGGCAGAAGCTGCAGCTGGCGCGGGAGCTGGGCCTGCAGCCGCGCCAGGTCGCCATCTGGTTCCAGAACAAGCGCGCGCGCTGGAAGTCCAAGCAGCTCGAGCGCGAGTACTCCGCGCTCCGCGACGACTACGACGCCCTCCTCTGCAGCTACGAGTCCCTCAAGAAGGAGAAGCACGCGCTCCTCAACCAGGTAACTCAGGATGCTGCTGCCAACCTCGCTCCTCCCTCGCCATCGTCATGCGGTGCCTCAGGATCCATCGGTTCTTGCTTGCAGCTGGAGAAGCTGGCCGAGATGCTGCACGAGCCGCGGGGCAAGTACAGCGGCAATGCGGACGACGCCGGCGCCGGGGACGACGTGCGCTCGGGCGTCGGCGGCGGCATGAAGGAGGAGTTCACGGACGGCGCCGGGGCCGAGCTCTACTCGTCCGAGGGCGGTGGCGGTGGCGGCGGCAAGTTGGCGCACTTCGCGGACGACGACGTGGGAGCCCTCTTCCGGCCGTCCCCGCAGCCGACCGCCGCCGGCTTCACGTCGTCGGGGCCGCCGGAGCACCACCAGCCGTTCCAATTCCACTCCAGCTGCTGGCCGTCGTCGACGGAGCAGACCTGCAGCAGCTCGCAATGGTGGGAATTCGAGTCCCTCAGTGAGTGATCCACCATCACATCATGCGGCCGGCGACGATCACAAGAGCGGGCCACTCGGTTCCATTGATCCATTCCAAGCACACGTAATTAAGGACGAAGGATACGAGTTCGTAGCGGTCATCATCAGCCCAGAGCGACACGGTGTACATAGCTTCAGCTCCAGTAGATCAATCAAAGTCCAGCTAGGTCTGTCGTCCATCAAGCAGTTTCTTCGATCTTCTCCTATAGTTTCAAATAGCCGGCTATAGCCCCGCTATAACCTCGATATAGCCTTTTGAGCATGTTGCTGCTAAATGAATTTACAGTATAAATTTCTGATATAGCCTCATTTTAATCTACTATAGCCCCGCTATAGCTTATTGTGAAGAGTCGCCGCTATTTTTTGTAGCCCGCTACTTAAAACATTGTCTTCTCGTCATCATCGATCATCATGCATGCAAAAGAATTTTTCTCTCCCCAAGACGTATAGTACGTCTTCCTTGTCTCGATCGTCGCTACCAACAGTCAAATCATGTAATCCAGGAACATGTAGAGAAAGATCAAACGAGCTTATAGAGAAAGTCGTTATTCGCCATGTTGAATATAATGGCTGCATTCTTTGTCAAGTTCCTTCTTTCTCCCAAAGATAGTTGGTGAACAGCTAGCTAGCTAGCTATTAGTTAGAGAGAACATGAAAGTACAGATTTGCAAAAAAGATGCCGACGTGGATGGAGATTCTTAATCGAGCAGCAGAGGGGAAGGGAATCGAACAGCAAGGCTCAGTACAGTATCGGGGAGAGTACAGGGTGGCACAGATCACACAAGTAACATGCATGCAGCCATTCTTTTATGCAGATGATAAGGCGCGTTGTTTAGCTAGCTAGGTCAAGCTCAAATGCATTGTATATTTGTTTTTAATTTGATTGATATGAGATCTCTCGAGTAGTTTAGTGACTTTAGTCCGGATCGTACTCAAGTTAAGGACGGCAAACGAAAGTACAACTGCAAGCAAAGTTTGAGTGAGCGTTCTCATCGAAAAAACAGGATAAAAATACATTTTCTACCTCCAACTCAAATAGTAGTTCGACTTTCAACCTTAACTACGAAACCAGGTCATGTACGCTCTCCAACTGTTAAAAAAAAAAACTATAAAAGCTCGATCCTTTTGCTGGTATCTATGGGGGCTTTCTATTTTATGAAGTTAATAACAATCTGATTTTTATTGTACAAAAATCCATAAATGGTTTATTTTAAATTAGAAAAATATAAAACGTGTACCAATTTTTTTCTAAAAAAATATATTTACCTGTTTTTATGACGTATATATATTGTTATTTTGAATTGTTGTTTTGTAGCTTGTAGCCGTGTTCATTATTTATTTCACACAAATAAAAGTCAAATAACTTTATAATTAAACCACATTTGAAACCAGCCAGGGAACTAAATTTATCTGGTCTTGACAGTTAAAGGGCAGCCGTTATCCGGCTTTGTACGTTAGAGTTGAAAATCACACCAACATGCAACTTGGCCTGAAGAAATAAATACCAATTAAACTTCAGTGGACAAGCGTCGTGGCAAACATACAAATATGGCATATAGTATTTCCTCTTGCAATGCAAAGGCGCACGCAAATAATTTTGTCTTTGGTCATTATTATTCCTGAAAATGTGATAAGACGGGTTCCCAAAGTGAAATGATTCGAATGAAGCTATAAGTTTCCCATTGTTAATTTCTGTTACTTCTGGTTGACTCGAATTCAGATCACTCCCCTATCTATTTCGAAGAAACGATAAACGGGGGACATGCATGCGCTAGCTCATCCTCGTACAACAATCTTCACGCAAGGCTTCCGTGATTGTACTTTTGAATAAGCTTATGATTCGAGGCCGTCGCGTCGAACGAGGGAACTGATGTTAAGTAAAATCATGATGCATGCTGGTTGAATTGCGACTCTGCCAACTCGATTCATGTTGGATCGTCAATTTATATCATTTCTAAACTTGGAACCTCGACGACCTCGTTGCAAATTAAGTCAACGAGTGACGCTGGACGCTAAGATCGACCTCCTCTCTGGCATTATCCTTGCTCTAATTTACAAGAGACCTACTTATCGTAGGTAAGAAGCGACAAAAATTTACCCCGCAATAGTTCTATCCGCCTGAGTCCTGACAGCGACCAACACAAACGTGGTAAAAAGACCTCTCAGCTAGAATTATTTCTTTTTCTTATCATAAAATAAACGTGGCAAGTGAACCCAATTTAGCCTACTTCGCGAAGACACGAGGCAAGTAGTAATTCTCATGTCTTAACAGGCAGCAGGTTACACACTCGAGCAAGTTACTGCCGGTAATTAATATAAGACCAAATCACCCACTGCTTGTTCGGACACATACGCAACCCGTCGATTTCAAGCTGTTTTATTCGGCGAGGTCACTTTCTCTCTCGCCCTCAGCTGCTGCCCCGCCGGCCCCACGGCGTATAGTGACATGTCAGTGTGCCACACGGTGACGATTTGAATACTTCGACGCTAGAATTCTAGGACCGAATAAACAAAAAAAGAATCCAGAGAGGGTCTACAGCTTATATATTTGGAATGAGGGGAGCTAGGGGGAGCCCAGCAACATCCATGGCTCCAGAATATCACAGGCGCTTGTCGTGTTATCGTGAGGGTGGTTAGCGTTGCTTCCATCTAACCGATATGGGTTCCACTCAAACGTGACAACTCATGACCCACGTATTATAAGCAACGCGTCCCTGTCAGTGTCAAAGGCAGAAGAGGAAGGCCAGGCGGGAGAAATAATTTAATGCAGATTAGTGGTACGATTTTCTAATCCAGCGACAAATGGAACCACTTGTACAGCCTGTTGTTGTTGATGGAGTGAAAGATTTCTGGGTGGCGTAATCAGATGTACACGCGGCCCGCCTTATCGCTTGGTAATATACCTTTTTTTATTTTTGTTTTTGAACCCACGATAGTAGTATGCCTTGTACTGGTACATCTACCGTCTATCTACGGACTATATATAGATGAATTATTAACCAGAGGATGCTCAATGCATTCCCATCACAGAGCCTCGAACACGCAATTAGTTTTGACTCTTATCATTATATATATTACAAGAGTCAAATGCATTGTGTCGACGCCGAACAAGTTACGGACGGCACAAGAAATGAGCACATGGTACCGCAACGTATAGTATAAGCACCCAACAATTTAGCAAGACAACTGCTACAGAATTTTGCCATGCATAAGTGGAGACAATTATATTACACCATCAGCTTATTTCATGATGCATTCTAATTTATTGGTTAGGAATTGTTCACATTTTCTGTCACATCGATTGTCCTTTACACATGCATAGAGCATTAAATGAAGTAGCAGCTCTTGCATGTTTGTACTTCTCGAGACGAATCTTTTGAGTCGACTTGGGCCATGATTGAATAAAAGTTATCAAATACAAACGAAAATGCTACAGTACCAAAATTTCTCAAACTTTCCAATCTTAACAGCCCCTTAAAAGCTCCAGCACCTTCGTGTTCGGAACAATCAATTCAGACTAGCAGAATGATCTTATACAAACAAAATAAAATGATCTCAGCTATCCATATTTGGATGTACTCTGAATATCTTTCAAAACACCCATGGCCAGGTCATATGTTTGCTCACGAGTCATGTATACGTCTAAAAGATCCTCGGCATCTTTGATAAGTTTATATATAGATTACATATATTCACCGAACATATCACTATCAAGCTTACTTCATCAGCCAAGTAGTGACTATCACATATTTTTGGCAAGGGTTTAGGCTCTGTTTGTTTGAGCTTAAAACTGCTTATTTTTCAGTCCTCCTACGGTATTTTCCTCTCACAAAAAATCAGCATCAGCGCTTATTTTCAGCGGTTTTCAGCTTCAGCGAACAGAGCCTTAATCAGTCTCGTACTCACAATGCCTATTCTTTTCCCCCCTCCAAGTTTCTTAAGCCATTCAATGCAAACTTACCATCATATCATCCAGCCTTATTTTGGGTGATAAGTGAAGAACAGTAGTAAAGATGATAAGTTATGAACAGAAGATACTGCACGACCTGTTGCGGTATGAAAGCCAATAGTTGACAAAAACAAATCATCAAAAGGGAAATCAACCACCTTCCTAAGCATAGTGCCAACCATTTTTCTGTTACATTATTACTGTTCAGGTGTGAGTAAAGAAACAATTACGAAAAGGAAATCTATCCTATGCAGTACAGTATATAGGGTATAGGCTACATGATGGAATGAATCTAGGGTCAACCGCCAACTGGGCTAGCATGTGAACAGCGTACAAAGCAGAACCCTGTATGTCAATTAAGTGTCAATGAATATGAATATATTATTTTATTGTGACTTTGATTATATCATTACACTGAGAAATTATGCAGCACTACCCAACCCTAAACGATAGTAGTGCTTAAAAATCTTTATCAAAATACAAACAAACAACAACAACATAAGCCTTTTGTCCCAAGCGAGTTGGGGTAGGCTAATAAAATAAGGCAAAAAATAAGGCAAAAGAAAGGTACTTGCATGCACTGTCATGGTTCACACTTCTTTTCACAGGTAAAAGCGTTTACATCCTTGTATACTTCATATTGTATATTGAGCTAGCAGAGCATCTAATGAACTAGATATGACAATGCAGCAACAGGAAATTAATTTCGGCCATTGGTTAGGATTTTTTTTAAAAAAGTTATCAGTTAAGTTGAATATACATTGTGCCACAAATGCCATGAGGGTATGTACAGATTCACGGATCAATCATATGAAGGGAAAGTGTAATAGAAAGATATGCATGTTTCTGGTTAACAAAGCCATCCCCAAACTAAACAGAGATAACAAACTTGCCCTCTGCAGTACCCTTCCCTCAATGCTCAGCCTTCACTTTGACATCTCCATTAGGCATAATACCCTGGGACTGAGCCAGCCGCTTTGCCTCCTGCACAAAAATGGAGAATTATGAAGTTGACCAACAAGAACAGTGAGGATTTATTCTAACCACCGAGGCAACAGCTGTGGCAAATCTGTACATGTTACAATATCAATGTTTGACAAAACTTGGTTTATAGAAACCCAAACAAACAGCAGGATTTAATGAAACCTACTTTTCACCTTTCTTACACTAAGAATTGCTGATTAATTCAAAACAAATAGGAGCAAATGGTAATTATCAGCTTCTGCAGTATCATGAAAACAGCTCTATACCAGTTGGTCATGTTGAGTTAGTTGAATTTGTGGACATTTCAGGACAAAGAAAAAGCTCTGCCTGCAAAGAAACTGCGTAATACTAACCAGGACTTGCCACAAGCAGCCTTTAGGATATAAGATGCAGTTGCAGAGAAAATCAAGTCCAGTTGATAGTGAATGATACTCGATTATCTTATATTTGTAAAATTCCAAAATAATTATGCCATTTAATTATCTGTTGAGTCTTAACACTAACACCATTGTTCTAATCTTAACAATAACAGCAATGTTCTAAAAGATGGACACCTAGTTTGTGTGCCTAGGGACTAGGAACCACCCTCCCGGCCCATCCCGCCTAAGAAAACTAGTAGCCCTCGATAAGCGGTAGGTATCACCCAGCCTACAGCAAAACCATGCTATCAAATATTTAAGGGAGATTAGTCTTATTGCCCCTGCTCTGAATTCTAAATGTGTTTTTACCTTTACTTTTCGAACTTTGTGATTTTGCCCCTGTGTGTTTAGGTCCTGTTTGTTTCAGCTTCTCGCTGGCTCCTACCCTCCAGAAGCCAGAAGCTGAAACAATCGACCTAACTGTTGAGCTAACTTTTGAAAAGCTAGAAGGCTAGCTTCTGAGAAAATAACTAAAAGCTGAAAAGCACGTTTTTTTCTGGCTTTTGGTGTTTGAGAAGCTAAAAATGCTATTACAAAAATCAATAGCAAAAATCCACAGCCAGAAGCCAGCTTTTGAAACAAAAAATCCTAAAAGCTGCAGCTCAAACAAATAGGCCCAACCGAAGCCACCTTTGCCCCTGCTTTAGACTCTGTTATTAGTTAGAGCCAGTTTAATCAAATGAAAATAAACAGAGGAAAATGGGGGATGGACCATGTTGTCCCTAGCAGCCTCTCTTCCCCATGAGGCCATGATTCCCCATCCTTTTGTTCTTCCATGTTGCCCGCAGAGCACACAAGTAACTGTGGTGGCCCGGGGGGGGGGGGGGGGGGGGGGGGGGCGGGGCAGGGGGCTCGATCCCTGTGGGAGGTCGCCAAACCAAAGCCATCCTCAGCGTCCCCTCCATGGCTCCTCAGTTCAGGTAAGCAACAAACTTCAAGAAATTGCAATCATGGCGGCAAGGACCGCTTCGGTTTGGCAGGGGCTGGGTTTGTGTTCTGCAGGGCTGAGATCCGTTGATTTGTGCTTCTGTTTGAAACTGTACAAACAAGTTAGGAGTACATTACATTGTGAGTTTGCTGTACTGAATACTGATGCCCTGAAAGTTCAGACTGCTTCCATGTCTGATAGCCAAGTTCCATACAGGCATGAAACAACTACCAAAATTCAAAAAGCTTGGTTTATATTTAGACTTAAATTTTGCCTGCAGATTCTGGTCCATTAAATATCAAAAGAAAATTTTACCTAGTACATCAAACAGACAACCTAAAGACCTGCTCAGTGTTATTTTGCTACCAGTTGAGTAAAGGCATGCTTTTACCTAATACAAAAGAACTACCAGTCATATATATAAACATTCAGAATTTGAGAATTTTTTTTTTCTTTTTGTTCAGAATTTGAGAAAATGACCAAGGCATTATGACCAATTGTAACATACTGCTGCCAGAATTTGCAAAGACTTGAAACGTGTGCAGATTTTGTCGAGTCTTGTTGCCAAAACTCTTTACATATCTGCCAGACCAGAGTACGAGCCAAACTAGTCTTTTTAGCTTTTACACTTGAACTGACACTGTCAAAGAGACAGAGACTAACGGAATAGGGGTACACTGTGCCTTCGTTTTGAAAACTAGGGGCAAAATCACCAAGTCCAAAAAAATGAGGCCAAATTCACCATTAGACTTCAAAGTGAGGCCATGAACACAAATTGTCCCTATAAACTTAAAATATATTTTAAATTCACCTATAAATTTGCCCCTGTCAACATTTAAACTCACTGGAACATGCTTGAACGTAAAAAAATTAAATAGAAGTTTAATATAAAGAAGTAAAATTGGTGCCAGTTAAGGGCCTGTTTGGCAGGGCTCCACTCCCTTTGGTAGAAGCAATTATGTCTCATAAAATTGTTTGGAAAGCCAACTGTGAAGTGATTCCTGAAATAAGGATTGTGCTGGAATTGTCCGTAGTACCCTTAACTGTGCGTATAGCACAATCATCATATTTCCATAAGTACAACTAATATGAAAACCTTTCTGTTATCACAAATTACATGTACATAGTGGTTTATTTATCAGTTCAAATTGATTTAACTCATACTCGTAGTCTTGAACTCTTCATATAATAACTTGAGATCATGAACCATAATGTACATGAGTTAGAGAATTAGATCAATGGATTATCCTAAGAGATAAAATACATCCCAAAAGAATATTGCTTTTCCAAAGCTCATACATAGTTATCCAGCCAGACGACTAGAGCAATGTGGCTTGGATTGAAGAGCTTGGCCTGCAGAAGGAGGACTACTGCCTACCAGGGATTGTTCTGCAGTAAGGGGATGAAGGCACTCCTGGGGACGGGCGTGCCGGTGAATCTGAGGCATGAAAAGCCAGCGCCAAACCCGGGCAGGGATGGCCACTGGGGCTGATGCGTTGGGACTTGGGAGAGAGTGCGGGCGCCTGGGTAGGAGCGTTGGCGACGCGGAACCAGTTTGGATGGCCAGCGTCAGTCCCGGTCTGACCGGCAGCGCGGCGGCACCCAACCAGGAATCGCCCTCACATGGAGACGACTGCTCGGACCTCTCCAAGCAGCACAGCAGGGATAAATCTGTGCGGAAAGGGTGCTTGCTGGCATTTATACCAGTGGCAAGTGTGGGTAAATATCCTTCAACGTGTTCGGCAGGTCTCTTATGATAAGGGTGGGGAGCAGACGTGAATGGGCTTCTAGGTGCCAGTACAAAAATGAGGAATCGATTCATGTAGATTCTAGCATAGAGTAGCTGGTTTTTTGCCGTTTGGCTGACTAGAAGTGATTCTTAGGGAGAAGCTGGAGCTGGGAGCGCTACCAAATGACCCCTAAATTAAGCATTAAAAACCAAGCATAATGTTATCAGCAACCGTCTGGGCCCTTTGGGCTGGGCCACAAACTGTAGCACACCTCCCTCAGGTTTAGGGTTAAGTTAGAGATATGATAAAATTTGTTAGTGGTACATTGGATCTATTCCTTAGGAGTCAAATAATCCTCTCTATGAGAAGTATCACTCAAGGCAAGCAAGAAACAATCAATCTAGTTCCAATCTTCAATCTTGTGTTCATCCCTTTCATCTATAATCTAGACCTTGCACAGACTCCATCAGGCCATCTTCCTGGTGGTGTTTATCCCATCATGGAAGCTAGCATGCCATATATGGTTTCATCCCTAATTAAGCTAGAGATATCATTTTATCAACAAAAGGGCAGCCCTAATGCATGTAGCTCCCGCTTGCGCAGGGTCCCGGGAAGGGTCTGACCACTTGGGTCTTTTGTACACAGCCTTTCCCTGCATTTCTGCAAGAGGCTGTTTCCAGGACTTGAATCCGTGACCTGGTCACAAGGCAGCAGCTTTACCACTGCGCCAAGGCTCCCCTTCATATCATTTTATCAACAATGGCAAAAAACTTTATGAGGCTCGATAAACAGGAAAGTAAATGTTGTTTGGAACTTTGGATGCTATAGAAATATCAGACAAGGCTAATTGTGTGTCACTTACAGCAGCAGAAGTAGCACGTATCTCTCTGTATGCTTCTATGTCCTCAGGGAAAGCTTGTTCGAGCTCCTCAAGAAGATGCTTCCGTAGGCTCTGAAATAAACCAATTTACAATGAAGCGTATTCATATTCTTTCATAATCCATGCAACCAAAGTGAATTAACCCTCAGATCAATCACGGAAAAAATAGAGATGTGAATTTAGCTATAGATAATGCGTTGTTCACAACTTCACATAAAACAGTGCCCAAGTGATCACCAAAAGGTCTTCTGATCAATTTATAACTGTTTGTATGTGTTGCGACTTAGGCTGCGCAGGTTGTAGTGGTGATGGATGGAGGGGCGGGGCTTGAACAGGCGACGCCGTGGGGGCGCCGTGCTCAGCGTCTTGGCTTGGCTGTGCGGCAACAGAGGACAGGGAACAGGAAGCTAGGGCTGGGCGCCCAAGGGAGATAGAAATATCTCAATCCCAGGCTAATCTTTATTCATCAATCCTTCCGGCTTATATAGCCGATTACAATTCCTAATAGATGCAAACTCTCTAACAAACTCTCCCTAAAAATACTCCAGCAACTAACAAATCCTCATCCAACTCAACCAAGCAACTAGCAATCCTAATCTGACCCAACTCTATCTGGCCAGAGTCCAGGGCGACCAGGGCTGCCCTGTGCCCTGCGCCTGTGCTGGCTTACACCCTGCGCCATCCTAGCCACTCTGCTTCCCTCGCCGTTCATATTTCTTGCCGTACATAACATCACTCCCCCCCTCGATGAACAGCTCGTCCTCGAGCTGGAATGCAGGGAACTCAGCGCGGAAGTCATCAAGAGGCTCCCAAGTAGCTTCTGTAGTAGGTAGTCCTTCCCATAGTACGCGCACGTGCCAGCGGCCACGGCGCAGTTGGGCGCGCTCGACGCGCTGGGGCTGGAGGAGCCTGCGTCCCTGCTGGAGCGGTGGAAGCGCCGGTGTGGAGGTTGGAGGGACACCCTTGAACGGCTTCAGGACACCCACATGGAAGACGTCGTGGATGCGGGCGCCTTCGGGCAGGCGGAGCCGGTATGCGACGGCGCCGATGCGCTCCACGACCTGGAAGGGTCCGGCATACCGCGGGCTGAGCTTGCTTCTTGGTCCTGGGAGCAGGGACTGTGTTGGACGATGGAGGATGCGCAGGAGCACCCAGTCGCCAACCGCGAACTCCAGCTCACGGTGGTGCCCATCATAGTAGTGGCGGGCATGCTCCTGTGCCTGCAAGAGGCGCTCCTGGACAGCAGCGAGGAAGTCATCGCAGCTCTGCAGGAGAGTATCCACCGGATCCGTGCGAGCCATGCCTGCTGTATAGGGCAGCAGCGCTGGCGGAGGCCTGCCGTAGACAACCTGAAACGGGGACATATGCAAGGCGGAGTGGTAGGATGTATTATAGCAATACTCGGCCCACGGGAGCCAGTCCAGCCAAGCACGAGGCCGATCACCGGTGATGCAGCGGAGATACATAGCAATAGTCTTGTTGACGGCCTCCGACTGGCCATCCGTTTGGGGGTGGAAGGCCATGCTGAGGCGGAGCTTGACACCGTCCAGCTTGAACAAACCCCGCCACACATTGCCTGTAAATACCGGGTCCCGATCACTGACAATCGAGGTGGGGAACCCGTGCAGGCGGACAATCCCTTTGAAGAATGCTTTGGCGACCGACATGGCGGTGTACGGATGACTGAGGGCGATGAAGTGCGCATGCTTCAAAAATCTGTCCACCACAGTGAGGATGACACTCTTGCCGTGAACGCGAGGCAGCCCTTCAGAGTCCAGCGAGATATCTGCCCAAATCTGAGATGGCACCTCCAGGGGCTGGAGCAGCCCTGCTGGCCGCAAGGCCTCCACCTTGTTGCGCTGGCACACCACACAGGCGCGAACGTAGTCCTGCACCAGTGGGCGATCATGGTCGACGGCGAAGTCAGTGCGGAGCCAATGGAGTGTCTTCTGCACGCCTTCATGCCCAGCGTGCGCTAATTCCAGGATGGGCTGGAGTAACGCGGACTGGGCTGGTATGTAGACCGGGTGCCGCGAAGGAGCAGGCCGTCCACGAAGCACCACGGGGAGCCACGTTCCTCGGGAATAGTCTCGAAGTGCGCGGAGCTCGTCGTTGTCATTGTACTCTCGGCGCAGGTCGTCGAAGATGGTGAATGTTGGGGCCGATATAGCGGCCACCAGCGCTGCACCGGCGCTCTCGTTGCGCCGCGAGAGGGCATCGGCCACCGTATTGAGACGGCCTGGGCGGAACTCCACCTCGAAGTCGAAGCCGAACAGCTTGGATACCCACTGGTGTTGCGGGACAGTGGAGAGGCGCTGGTCTAGGAGGTATTTGAGGGCGTAGTGGTTTGTGTGCACCACGAAGCGACGCCCCCAAACATATGGTTGCCAATGGCACACTGCCTGCACCAATCCGATGAGCTCCCGCTCATAAGCCGCCAACTTCATATGGCGGGCAGCGAAGGGTCGGCTGAAGAAAGCGATGATGAAGGGCCGATCAAAGTCCGGTAGCTGTAGCACGGGCGCCGTCGTGAGGGCCTGCTTGAGTGCGATGAAGGCCGCCTCGGCCTGGTCAGACCAGCCGAACGCCTCCTTGTGCAGGAGCTGGGTAAGCGGAGAGGCGATGGCGCCGAAGTTCTGGATGAAGCGGCGATAGTAGCCCGCCAAGCCGAGGAACCCGCGGAGTCCCCGGGCCGAGCGTGGCTGCGGCCAGGAGACCACTGCGTCCACCTTGTCCTTATCCATAGCGACGTCATCAGCGGAGATGACGTGACCGAGGTAGCCCACGCTGGTCGTCGCGAAGGAGCACTTGCTGCGCTTGACATGCAGCTGGTGCTCGCGCAGGGCTGTGAACATCGCCTTGACATGCTGGAGATGCTCCGTCCACGATGTGCTGTAGATTAGGATGTCATCGAAGAAAACCAAGACGAACTTACGGAGGAACGGCCGAAGGACAGAGTTCATCAATGCTTGGAATGTCGTCGGCGCGTTCGTGAGTCCGAACGGCATGACCAAAAATTCGAAGTGGCCATGGTGCGTCCGGAACGCCGTCTTCTCCACGTCCTCGGGGTGCATGCGCACTTGGTGATATCCTGATCGCAGGTCCAACTTGGTGAAGAAGCGAGCGCCATGGAGCTCGTCGAGGAGCTCCTCCACCACCGGGATCGGAAACTTGTCCTTCTGCGTGCGATCATTCAGCACCCGGTAGTCGACGCAGAACCGCCATGAGCCGTCGTGCTTCTTGACGAGGAGAACGGGAGCTGAGAATGCAGCCGTGCTGGGGCGGATGATGCCCTGGTCCAGCATTGCCGCACACCGCTGCTCCAGCTCATCCTTCTGTAGCTGGGGGTATCGGTATGGGCGGACGGCCATCGGCGCCGTGTCAGGGAGGAGGTGGATGCGGTGGTCGCAGTCACGTGGCGGAGGCAGCCCATGTGGTTCCGCGAAGACGTCGTCGAAGGAGGCGAGCAAGCGTTCCAGAAGCGCCGGCCCGTCGCTACTGAGGGCGTTGATGCGGTGCGTGGACTGCACGTCATGACGCGTTAAGCAGATGCCGCGCCAGAAGACACGCCAGCCATTGCGTGAAAACGCCAGGCAGAGGTCGTCGAAGTCCCACATGTTTGGGCCCAGCGAACGGAGGAAGTCCGTGCCCAGCACCATGTCATAGCCATCCAGCGATATCGAGTAGCAGTTGATGGTGAAGAACTCGTCGGCGATGCGCACGTCGACGTCTCAGGCTAGCCCGCTGCACACCACCTTGTCCCCGTTGGCTACCTTCACGGTGGTGCCCGAGCAAGCGTAGAAGTGGAGGCCGATGCGGCGCGCGACGTTACCGCGGATGAAACTGTGGGTGCTGCCGGAGTCCAAGAGAGCCACGAGTTGCTCATTGCCAACCGTGACGTACACCTGCATGGTGTCCTCTGTCTGAATGCCGACGAGGGCAGAGAGCGAGATCACCGGCGATGCTGAGGTTGGTGGCGCCGTGTCCTCGGGAAGTGCCGTCTCTGGTTCCTCGGGCTCCTCCATGATGTAGTCAGCTGCCTCGAGGTAGAAAAGACGCGAGCACTTGTGCCCTCGCACATAGGGCTCGTCACAATTGTAGCAGAGGCCCTGCTTGCGACGATCCGTCATCTCCTCCGGGGTGAGGCGCTTGAAGGGCCGGGATGACGTTGTGGATGACGAGGTGGACTGAGGTCCTGCCGTGCCGCCGGCAGCCCCTACTGGTGGAGCGGGCAGCGCGCGGCGCGGCTGTCTGCTTGGCGGTGCAGGGAGGGCCGGCAGCGCGGGCGCACCCCGGCGTTCGTAGGCATGCGCCAGGAACATGGCGCGCTGGAGGTTGCGCGGCCCGTGGAGCTCCACTTCGACGCGAAGATGATCCGGTAAGCCATCGGTGAAGAGCTGCACCTGCTGATCCGGATTGAGGCGGCGGGCGCGTGCCAACCTCGCCTGGAACGCCTCCATGTAGGCCTCGACGGTGGACGTGAAGGGCAGCCGGGTGAGGTCCGACAGATGATTCTCGGTAAGGGCCGGCCCGAAGCGCTGGTTGCACAGGCGCACAAACTCGTCCCAATCCGGGGCGCCCCCATCGCGTTCGAGGACGTAATACCACTGCTGCGCAACTCCGGTGAGGTGGTAGGATGCCAACCACACCCTGTCGACCGGCCGCGTCTGCTGGGCACGGAAGAATTGCTCGCAGCGATTCAACCAGCCCAGCGGGTCTTCCTTGCCATCGAACGTTGGGAACGAGAGCTTATGGTACTTAGGCAAGGCATGCCCCCCGTGATCTGGCAATGGGGGAGGGATAGGTGGCTGCGACGGTGCTGCTGTGGCCGGTTGATGTAGCATGGGCGCTGGCAGTGGAGACGGAGACGGTGGAAAGCAGATCTGGCTGATCGGCACGCCGCCGCTCGGTGGTGGACGCACCTGAGTGGAGCCCGCCACGGACGACGAAGCTGACGACAGCGGCTCCAGCATGGTCGTGGAAACCAGCTGGGTCGAGCCGATCTCCGAGAGGGCGGTCTCGCTGGCGGGCAGGGCGGGGATGCCACCGAACCCCGGCAGTCCGAAGGGCAGCATGGAGGGGGTGGAGCGACTCTCGACCAATGCCAGGCGCGTGGCAAAGTCACCCATCTGCCTCTGCAGACCGTAGATTGCCGCGGTGAGCGTGTGCAGGGCGTCAGGTGGAGACGGGGATGACTGCAGGTTGCGAGGCAGCAGGGTGGCGCAGAGGGAACCGCGATCGCGCTGGTGGTGACGATGGGCTCGACAGGAGTTGAAGCTGAGGACTCGGAGCTGGCCATCTCTGATACCAGATTGTTGCGACTTAGGCTGCGCAGGTTGTAGTGGTGATGGATGGAGGGGCGGGGCTTGAACAGGCGACGCCGTGGGGGCGCCATGCTCGGCGTCTTGGCTTGGCTGTGCGGCAACAGAGGACAGGGAACAGGAAGCTAGGGTTGGGCGCCCAAGGGAGATAGAAATATCTCAATCCCAGGCTAATCTTTATTCATCAATCCTTCCGGCTTATATAGCCAATTACAATTCCCAATAGATGCAAACTCTCTCTCTAAAAAACTCTCCCTAAAAATACTCCAGCAACTAACAAATCCTAATCCAACTCAACCAAGCAACTAGCAATCCTAATCTGACCCAACTCTATCTGGCCAGAGTCCAGGGCGACCAGGGCTGCCCTGTGCCCTGCGCCTGTGCTGGCTTACACCCTGTGCCATCCTAGCCACTCTGCTTCCCTCGCCGTTCATATTTCCTGCCGTACATAACAGTATGACTGATAACCATAAGGTTAAACAAACGAGGACCTTGCAGCCACATATGCCTTGGGCCTTGCACAGATGATATGAATCAATAACTAATAAACCAAGATGATACAGTGCCTGCTACAGCATGAGCAGTACTGTACTACAGAAACTTTTGTGGCATGTTTCACCTAAATTTAATTAGAGAAGATTATAGGAAGTCATGAAAAAGGCTGGACAGCTGTCAAAAAATGATTATGGTTCATAACAACCGACAGACTGCTTCTTTTCGAGGAGGAAGGCAAAAAAGACAGGAAACCGTAAACAATTTCAGTAGGATGCCAATCTACAAAAAAAGAAAAAAGAAAAAAAAAGAGATAAAGAAAGCCCTGTGCTGCTGAAATCCAACAGAACATGACAGAAACACATATCTGTATTCCCTGACACTAGTATATTACAAGCAAGTAGAGCAAACATAAGTATCATTCCAGTCAACAACAAAAAAACACTTATGCGATGCACATTACTCATTACAAAAAAAAAAAAACATGGGTTTTGAATAGCATGGAACGATCTAATCTTCCTTATCTGACAAAGAATTCTAACTTGTAACAACACAGAAACAAGGTATAGAATCATCATTAATTGAAAAAAGGTGGTTTAGGGATAAAAGATATTAGGAAAATGAATATTAGCCTTTTGTGCAAATGGTGGTGGAAATTAGAGCATGAAAAAGGTTTATGGCAAGTTATTATTAAACATAAATACATGAAGAATAGGGATATCCACAATGTCAAACACAGACAGTCTGATTCTCATATTTGGTCTGACCTATTGAAAATAAAAGATATCTATTTACTAGGCAGACAATGCATTGTTAAAAATGGTAGAACCACTATGTTTTGGAATGACAGATGGATATCTGATCAGCCCCTTTGCTGTCTTTATCCAGAATTATATAATCTGTGTGTTTAAAAAAATGTAACTGTTCAGGATGTCAAAAATCAATCTCAGAATATCACTTTTACTAGATGGTTGAATGATGAGTGCAGTGGCAGAGCGTGACACAAAAGGGGGGGCGATTTATACCGGTGATGTATAAGACTAGGTTCTATGTATAAGGCTTAGTTTAGTTATAGCCCATTCTTTATGATCCTCAAGCTTTCAGGGACTAGATATACAAGCCGTCCTATTATTCTTCACCAGCACACACGTCTAGTACTCCTTTTTTTTTTTTTTTTTTTTGCATTGCCTTGCAGCAGCGATAGCCAGATGTGATGCAGAGATGATAACCAGTGACCATTCTCCCTTTGTTTTTGATTTAGATGTATTTGGCTTTGGTGCACAGACCAATGCTAAAATTAGTACTACTACTACTGATTAGTGTTGAGTTAATTCTTCTCTCATTCTCTCCTTCATCCGACTATTGCTTCTCCACTGCTCTACCTTCCTCGCATGCATGCAAAACACAATTGGCTTCGCCTGCAGTGAAACCAGCGCGGAGGAAAGGGGGGGCGGGTGCCCAGGTTCGCCGCCACTACGCTCCGCCAGTGGATGAGTGGTTAACAAAGTGGAGACAGATTTTAAATGATGTGTTGAGGGTTCAACTAAGTGAAGAAAATGACATTATATCTTGGAGACATGGGCCCAGGGGGCATTTTTCGGTTAAATCTGTTTATGATCTCATGACCTCAAGTGAAGTGGGTTCCTACCACAAAAGAATATGGAAAGGGAAAATCCCTCCCAAAATCAAGATTTTCTTATGGCTTGTCAGTAATAGAGCCATTCTGACAAAAGATAATTTGATTAGAAGGAAATGGCTGGGAGACCCCAAATGTTGTTTTTGTGAAAAAGATGAATCAATCCCTCACTTGTTCTTCCAATGCCACACAGCAAGAGTGGTGTGGGCAATTGTAGCAAAATGCATCGGTGCGAATAACATTCCAACATCTTTAGAAGGGTGCTGGAAATGGCTTGATAAATGGTTCCCTGTAGGCAAAAAATTTCATACTCTGGGGGTGGCGGCTATATGCTGGGCCATTTGGAAGACCCGAAACAAAATATGTTTTGAAGGAAAAGTAATTTTAGACCCGATATCCATTATCTGTTATGCATGTGGGCTCATGAATTATTGGGCAGGGCTTTATGGGGAAGATGATAAGGATGATCTGGTGGCGGGTGTTGAAACAATGCTGAAGATTGCTACAGAGATGCTGATCAAGAAAAGGAAGACGGATGGCCAAATGCGACTGGAAGACAAGATTGATGATAATTCTGGAAACTGATTTCTGGATAGGGTGTCTCTCATGGTGGTGTTTTGCTGAGTGGGTATGGCTTCGACCACCCCAGAACCTTGTTGTGTGCTACAACATAAACTTCTGTTACTTTCTAAGTCTACCTCCAAGTTGTTTTGTTGGTACGGCAGGTAGTCTTTCCAATCTAGTGGTCGAATTTGGTAGTCTGATGGTGTCTTTACTTCCATCTGTAATCTGGATGCTACTCATGTATTTCCGTTACCTCGGTTTATGGAAATGGGGTTCTCCCTCGGTTCGAAAAAAATTAATTGAAAGTCAGACGGCGGAACAGCTTTGTGGCTCCAAGCTAACTCCTAGTACAAAATTGTCTACATTAATGAATGCAAATGTGTATCTATAATCCTAATTGTACCCAGAAGCTCCATGTCAACCAATTTCTGCCATGGTTGAGAGGATCCGATGCATCCTTACCTTGAAAGCGTCAGTCTTGCCTTTGGTGATCTGGTTCTTGGCGATGCAGCTGTTGAGCACGTCCCTAGTGAACTCGTCAGGGTTCTTCCCATCGTCGATCAAACTAACAGCACACGAAAACCACAGGTCAAGAGCAAGAGTTGGGCTGGATGATGAGTGAAGCTATGAAATCAAGGAGCTCACTTGACGACCTCCATGGGCACCTGGATGTTGCACCCCTCGGCGAGTTTCTGCATCGTGTCGAGCTCCGCCACGAGCGCGTTCCTGAGCCACGAGACACACAGCAGTCAACAGCAACGCAAACCCTAAGAAATACAGCCCCCGCACACAGAAGCGCGATGCAAAGCCGCGGGACAGGGCGGAACCGAATAGAGTGATCTCGGGCAACTCACAGGCGCTGGAGGAGGGGGAGCTGGGAGGCAGAGTTAAAGGAGGAGACGGTGAGGTTGAGCTGGTGGAGCAGGCCCAGCGTCTTCTGGATCGAGCTCGTCACCTGCGCCAGGTTCTGCTTCGACGCGTCCTCCGGGCGCTCCCCTCCGGCCCCCGATGCTTGGACGCCGTTCCCTGCCGCAGCGGCGGCGGAAGGGTTCGCCGCGGCGTTGTCCATGGTGCTGCCGGAGGTCAGAAGAGGGGAAGGAAGGAGCCTAGGCCGGTCGGAGAGGAAGCGAGCCACCGGACCGGGTCACAGACTCACAGTTCCGTTCTGGCCGAGCAACCGCTCCTGAATCTTCTCTCAATTGCTTTTCTTCCGATTTTAGCCCACGTTAGTTGGACATCTGCACTTTCGGCCCGCTACTGATTTTCCTACCACTAGTGGGTTGCAAAGCCGGATTGCAAAGTTTGGGCCAATGTTGTTTTGGGCTGAGGCGGCAGACCTCCAAGAATGCCAATTTACAGTCATCGTGCATCGACGTTTCACTCCATTGATTACTTACCTATTATCTACATTTTATGTTACTGAATAAACTATAATTATTGTCTGAATAAACTATAATTTAGCCCTAGGAAAATAATAAAAATATCTAGGAATAAACAAAATTTAAACCATTATAAATTGATTCTTTAATGTGATTCTAAAGTTTTGCACTACAAAAATATAAGGCGCAACCACCATGAATGCAACATGCATTATTAATGCTAAATGCATTCATGTTGGTCGTGTATTATTTTTGTTGTTGTTGAAAGCTTTTAAAATACGTCTAGTATAGATATTAATTCAAATGCTTTGGGAAATTTCTAGATTTTTCATGTTATTTTTTTATTTTTTAGAGATTGATCTATTTTGAGCTTCTAAAGATATTTTTCATGAGATTTAAATATTTTATTTTGGTTCTCGAATCCCAATCTGTCTCTAGATCCTTTTTTTGGAATTTTTAGTTTAGTAGCCTTATCAGTTATTTACCATTATTTAAAAGGAAAAAAGTCTTAAAACCCACTTCAAAAAAAAAAAAGAGAGGAGGCAATTTGAATGGGAATTTAGGGGGTAAAATGTCCGATTGAGTTTCGATGAGAAAGAAGAAAAATCAGACTACGACGATAACTTGGGAAGCGAAATTGACTTTTTCCTAAGTATCATGCATGGAAATCATCCTTGAACATCGGTTTCGTTACAACAGACACAGGGAAGTGATGGAAAGTGTAAGACAGGGCGTGGGGGACAGGGAGGGCTGGTTGATCTGATCCGAGTATGTGATCACTGAGATGAACAAAACCAAATGAAGCCCATGCGCCACTGGTATGTGCACGTCCCCTTCGTGCTATGTATCTAGGAGTATCATTCTATCACGAACGAAGCGCTAGCCGGATAACGAGAGCCCATGATTTCACCGGCTCGGTGCGCTGGAGCGCGCCTCAGGCCATCAGGCGTCCATCACTCCCCATCCCTGGGGCGCCGATGATCGGGATCGGCCGGTACATGCGAACTGGTCACCAGCTGCAGTCAGGTCACTGGTCACGTGTACCCGATCGCCATGACGCCATGCCACTTTGTACAGTCGTACAGGCTGTACCACAGGCCGGGCCCGTGGCGTGTCATGGGCAACCGGCCCAAAATAGGGTTGGTGTGTGTGCTCGTCGTTCGTACGTGTGCGTGCCGACGAAACAGTGCGGGGGACACCACACCTCCTCCTCGTAGTCCTAGTCCTAGCTAGCGTGGTCCGCGTCCGCCGCCGTAGCATGGGCAGCTTGGCGCCGGCCATGGCAGGGCAGGCCCACGACAAAGCGTTTCAGGCAACCGTGCGCTGCAGCAGCGCACCGGTGCGTGTTGCACGGAGTACCTACCGAGAACGACAAAAGGCGCCGCGACTCCCATCTGCTCTCCAGCTTACTACCCTGCGTGGCTGCGCGTGCTATTGCTATCCCGGGCGGCGGCCTCTCATTCCCGGCGGCCTCTCATTCCCGCAACTTTTGCTCTACTAGTCTCCATTATTACGAGAATACGAGATATTTACTGGAGATCGTCGTCTGGCCAGGAAGGCAGCGTAGATCGTCGTCGACCGCGCACTCGCCTCGCCACTAGTGAAGTTGGATCGCCGGCTGGCCGGCCACCGGCGCACCGAGGCGATTCCGGCATGACACGGCGTCAACTTAGGGGGTGTTTAGTCGGTGAAAAGGGGTGAAAAGTGCACTGTAGTATTTTCGTTTGTATTTGATAACTTTTATCTAATCATGGCTCAATTAGACTCAAAAGATTCATATCGAGCTAGCCAGACAAAAGTTACAAACATGCAACAGCTACTGCTTCATTTAATGCTCCTATGCAGGCGAAAAGTACAATTGATGTAATGAGAAATAGTGCCAAATTTAGGCAACTAAACCGTGCATTATTCGTGACGCGCGGCCCAACAATTACAATCTGCCCCAAGATTCGCGGCTTTTTTTTTCTTTTTGCGCGCGCGTACGTGGTACAATAATTTTATGGTAATGATTCCTTGTAGACGTCTGGCCCGTCCGGACCAACCCGCCCCTTCCCGCGATGACCAATAATGAATAGGACGGACTTGTACGCAGTATCACCGAGGGAAAAAAAGGCCCGCACCTATCGTTTTCACCGATCAATACAAGAGAGAGAATGACTAGTCTGCACCCGTCATGTCACAATGACTGTGGGCATGCATAGGCTCTGTTCGTTTGAACTTAAAACCACTTATTTTTCAGTTATTCTACAGTATTTTTCTCTCATAAAAAATCAGCATCAGCGTTTATTTTCAGCGGTTTTCAGCTTCAGTGAACAGAGCCATATCCGTGACGGACGCCTATATATTTAGTACTTGTTTGTATGTTTAATGTGTTTAATTTAGTACATAAATAGATTTGTCTTCAAATATATTTTTATAAAAGTATATATATATATATTATTTTTTTAATAAATGTATTTTTCTAAAAAATATGAAGTCAAAGTAATACTTTGAAGACCGTGTCGCTGTTCTAAATTACGACATTCTTTTTTATTTGAAGGGAGTATGTTTCAACTGTTTCATCTGTATATTGCATGTATTAATATTTGTTGCAATTTCAAATGTTTCATCTATTTTTAAGACGTATGTTGCAATTATTATATCTCAATGTTACAAATATTGTAGTGACTATACACATATATTGCAAATATATGTTTTAAATATTTCACCTTGTTTCAAATGTACGTTGCATCAAGTGTTGTTCCCCACGCGTTAGGTACACCTAGCCAATGCTATCTAGCTCTATCATACCAGCTCAAATAATTATACATGCACTAGTAATTAGTACTAGCCTAACATTCCCAGGTCAAAAATGCATCTACTCATGCAAAACGACCGAGGTAGCTAGCAGCCTAGCACCAATACAAAGCACACCTAGGTAGGAGTACACCACTAGTCACGATCCTCAACGGTGCAACATGCAGCTACCGTCAACACCGTTAGTAGTACGTGTGATGTGCTCCTCTTCTCTCATACAGTATGCCCCAGCAGCGCAGCAAGCCAGCAACAGCAGGCCGAGCGGGCCCATGTGTGACAGAACCGCCTAAATCACGTGGCCCACAGGCACCTGTCATCGCCACTAATGACATCTGACAGCCGGGCCCGTGTTCCAGATGATCTAGGCGGGCTCTGCCGGGCTACATAAGCGCCCTTATTCTCCGACAGGATCCCATTGCGAAGCCATTACAGGGTTACAACATTTCATAATAAAATACATCAGAGTAAAGGTGCGGAAGACTTTATAGTACATAGGTTACAAATCAGGTGTTCAAATATAAACTCAAGTACAGTTATTACAATCTAGACCTAAATAGAGGAAGCATCAGGGTAGCAGATACACATAGTAATACGGACCCTGCCCAAGGGCCCAATATCAATCATCAGCAGTTCCTTCACAATGAGCATCCCGCAGCAGGGAGCAAGATAGACCTCCGGCTGCTGACTTCCTGCAACAGGGGTTAACAAACCCTGAGTACTGGGGTACTCCGCAAGACTTACCCGACGAAAAGGTGTAAAATTAGACTCAGGAATGCAGGCTGAGAGGAAGTCAAGGTAAGGCTATAGCAAGAGTTCAAGAGTTTTGCGGAAAAGCATTACTATCCTAATTCAATATTTCATCTCAATATTATTTTAATCATAACCATAGTTCCTTATTCCTTTTTATATGTCACATTCTTTCAATTGCTTAATCATTCTCAAAAGCACCTAGTTTCGAACCACTTTTCGGTGTAAGTCAGTGGATCAAGTCTCATTAACTGAGGAGCAACGTCGATTCAAATCCAGAAAGTACCCAGCTGGGGATCCCTATCCACACTGCATATGTAGCACTTAAGCTTGCATATACCAACCCCGTCTACCACGGCTTTTCATACCCCGGAACCGATCCTGCGCCACCCGAGAGCACAGTACTTCTCTAGTCTCCAGGCACGCCGGCCACGAGGGTACACGCTACTCTCGCCATCTCTCCACTCCCAGTGCGTGGTCGTCGGTTCCAGCAGTAGAGCCACCGGAGTCAGAGGCTTCCCGTAGTATGTGGCTAGTTGCAAAGTCTCGATCCAGCAGGCTGACAACGAACGGTCCCTAAAATAGTTTTCCGTTGGTTACCATGCATTGGGACTCTAACCCAAGTACAAGATAGCCGAACGGTTCCAAATCCGTGCCCGTCGGTGACAAGACATGGGAACGCCGCCACATGTGCACATCCATCCGAACGGACTTCCTTTTTCATTTTCATTTTTCCGGCGGCGGCAATGCATCGGGACTCTAACCCAAAGTGCAAGGCCAACCGAACGGTTTCCAATCCGTCGATGACAATACATTGGGACTCTAACCCAAGTGCAAGTCACCCGCACGGTTGTAAATTCATATCCATTTCTAGTATATCATCATAGCTCAGACAATAGCGTTTTATGCAAAACTAACTTTAAAGAGCAGGGCTAAGCATTTTCAAACATTTTCATTTTAAAACAGGTTTCGGGGTTATATATCAAGGCAGGTCATGCAGCAAGTAGGTGACAATCAACTCCTATCAACCTGATGCAATTATTTAACTCAAGGTGATAAAATTTTTAAAACACAAGGAAGGGCTGAATGCATCGGGGCTTGTCTTGGATTGCGTGAAGTGTCGGATCCGGACCAGTACCACGGATATCAAAATCCAGAACGACCTCGAGAACAATCTCCTCAGTGACTGCCTCCACTTTTACCTCCGGTTCCTCGGTCACTATACGCATGCAATGATGAATGTTTCAATGTGATGCAACAAAAATGACAAATGCAAAATCCCAGAATAAATAATGCCTAATTCAAGCATAACTGTACCTCATCACTTAGTCATAATCATACTAGACTAAGGTGTTCTAGGTCATAAGGGTGTTTGACCTAGAACTGCAATCAATCCAAAATTCACATCAAACACTAATCACCAGAGTTTCCTATTTATTTTATTAATCAATTAACCAAGCATATAATTAACAATTAATTAAATTATTTCCATTTAACCTCAAACTTCACAAACAAATAGATCTTGACTTATAACAGTGGCACATAAAATTTCATGATTTTTGGAATTACAAGGAATTAATTAAAAATGCCTAAAGTTGCATTTTTGATTTAATATACTGATTTTTAACTACTATAGAAAGTGTTCAAAACCTGTATTTAATATTTTTATAAAATACTACACACTACAGAGAGCTTACACATTTATTTTCATTATTTTTCAATGACCAGATTAATTCACATAAAAATAGCAATGTTGAGCACTATTCATCAAAAATAGAAATGGAAAACCCTTTTTAATTTCCCGGGAAAAAGTAAAAGCCTTCTGGCCCGAATCGGCCCACCTAGGCGCGGCGCGGCCCAGCCAGCCCGCGTTCGCCTCTCCTCTCTTACAGCCACTGACAAACGGGACCCCTTGTCAGCTTCTTCTCCCACCTCCAACACTTCCTCATGCTGACGCCCGACGCGGCGGCGATGCGCCACCGGCGCGGCCGTGCCGGCGGAACCGACACCGGTGAGAGCAACACTCCGACGAGCTCCCCACTAGCACCCGCACACCAGCTACGGACTCCGCACCGCTCCCCGGCCTCCCGAGCTCGACCGAGAGCGGCCATGGCGGCTCGGCGGCTAAGAATAGAGCGACACGGCGGTGTTCCGGCTAACCCGATGTGGTAGCGTTTAAAGAAGCGAGATGACTAGGCATAGAAGCTCACCAAGATCTCGGGATAACGACTGGAACGGACAGAGACGAAGTGGAGCGACGGCTCGACGATGACGGCACCCTCGGCGGAGTTCACCGACGACGAACCCCTTGTTCCCGAAACTCTATGGAACCAAACGACAAACTATCTTGACATGAGCACCTACTTAATACTGGGAGTATGAAACGCTATAACGAGAAAGAATAACCTTACAACAATGGTATAGATGCAGCTGAGGTTCCCCGCGGCGGCGCTCCGGCCGATGCCGAAGACGACGACGCACACACAGGGGCTTATGGGACTCTACAGCTGGCGAAACAGAGTGCAAACGATGCGCTGGGAAGTGTTGAGCTCACGTACGCGACCAATTGCACCAAGGTGGCACGGTGGAGGTGAAATCGGCCGAGAACCGTGGGTGGTCACCGACGGCCGCGGAGGGAAAGAACGGTGATAGTGGCGGCACCCGTCGTTTTGAAGGGAGGGAACAAGGGTGGATAAGCTCGAGCAAGACCCGGGGCCCCCAACGCGCCGTTGCTCGACGGTGACAGGACCCTGTCCCGGCCGGACGGCGCCGGCGCGCGGGGCGCGCACGCGCGTACGGCGGCGACGCCGCTGCAGGGGACCCCCCGGTTACTGTAGATAGAGCTATAGGTCAAGAGCTAAGTTGATTCAATTGAGAGCCTAGCTGTTTGAATCAGGGAAAAATGCAAAAATAAAAATTGTAGAGAATTCTCTGAAGAACATTTTTGGTTTTTGAAGCAAACCCAGATTCGGCTCAGATTTGAAATTATTTAGAAAGGGGTAAAAAGGGTTTTGAATTTCAAAACTGAAATTCTAAAATTACTTTTAATTTTTCTCAATAACTTGAGAAATGGTAAAAATAGAAGTTGTCCTACTCAGTGATCTCTACAACTCTTATTAAGGGGGTTTTATCAAATTCTTAATATTTTGGAAATTGAGGTTTCAAATTTAAATTTAAACCTAGTAATTTGAGTTTAATTTGAATTTCTGGAACATAACTTCAAAATCTCCAAAAATAAAAGTTGTTCCATTTTAAAATTTCTACAACTTTCATTAATACATTTTCCTCAGATTCAATGTAGATTTTGAACTAGGGTTTTAGGTCAATCCTTAGGGCTTAATTTGATTTCTATTTAATTTTATTTTTAACTTTTAATTGGGGACTTAATTACACAACCAATGAAATCCAATCACTCTAGCACCCTAAACACAATCATATACAAATGATCAAATTAAACATGATGACATGACAGTTTAATTATACAGTAATACCAGGGGTATTACACCATGCATGGCAGACGCAGCAGCGCAGTAAAAGCCAGTAAGCAACAGAGGCAGCAAGTAACAGTAACAGCACATAACAACAGAAGAGTGCAGCAGCGCGCAGCACGCAGCACGCGGGGGCGCAGCAACATGCGCAGGGCCACGGGCGTCCGGACGGAGTGTTGGCCCGTAAAATTACAGGTCGTGCTGCGGTCACATCGACATCGATCATCAGCTCCGATCATCTACAACAGATCACTTCGTCGTTTGCTTGGGTGGCCCGGGCTGGATCGGGGAGCTGAGGGGGATGGTGCTCCTCCGAGGCCCATGGCTACAGCGGCCGCGTCGCCGTCGCCACTTGGGCTCGCGCGCACGATGGCATGTCCGCTTCCGCCGTGACCTGGCCCGGCCAGCCAGATGCCTCTTCGGTTTGCCACCTGTGGACGTCGCGGCACTGCCACTGCATGAGAGGTGAATGCGCAACGAACGGGAGCCGATCCGGATCCGGAGTGGGATGCGCGAGAACGAGAGATCGGAGGCGTTGCCTGCCGCCGAGACGACAAGGCTGAGTGGCTGACGTAAACGGCTGTGAAGCGACGCCAGCTGGACATGTAGCTTTTGACCACAGTACAAGGTGTTAGGGTGTGTTTGTTCATGGGACCTAAGTAGGGATGGAGATGGGATGAACCCTATTTTCTGGTGTTTGGTTGAGAGGCCGGTAGAGTCAAGGACATCCCACCTAGAATATTTCAAGGAATCTGGAGGGCAAACTCATTCCACCAAAATACGTGGACGGGGGTCGTCCCACCTTCACGCCGTGCTCCCCGTTTCCATCTTCGCGCGGCTCTCCACGCGTCTTCGGCGAGTAGGCTCCTAGACGCGGAGGTCCGGTGTCCATGCGCGCGCGACGGTCCGACAAACATGCGCCCGCGGAGGCCCGGCGGCTCCCAGGCGCGGCGGTCTGGCAGCCATGCGCTCGCGGCGATCCAGCGGCTCCTAGGCGTGGAGGTCCGACGGCTCCCAGCAGCGTCGCACGGGCCGGCGGCCGCGGCCCCAGCCCCACCAGCGAGCGCAGCGGGCGACGACGGATCTCCTGCGTGCGCGATAGTTTTGCGTGAGGAAGAAGATGCAGGGTGACTGCATGCGGGTCCCACTAAACAGTAGCTAACACCATCAAAATCCAGAGTCCAACCCATTTAAATTTATCTCTTCGTCCTCTGTCAACCAAACAGAAAATGGAGTCATCCCGTCCCAGAAATTAGAGACGGGACCATCCCACTCCACCTTGACTCCCACCCAAATATACCCTTACTCGCTGCCTGAATAAATTCATTCATTTATAGGCTTGTTATAAATCAAATTTATAGAAGAAAAAGTGAAGATATATTTATGATACCAAATTATTAGTATGATTGACATATTGTAAATTATCCTATTTCATTTATAACAGTTTTTGGTGTCATAAGTATTTATACTCTTTTTTGAAAAAAAAAACTTGACCAAGTATAAGAAGTTTCGCATAAAGAATTTTTTTTAAATAATTTATTCAGAGATGAAGGGAGTATATTATTATTAAGTTGACGGCCAAAAATATAATTGGAGAGATGAAGATGGATTGTAAAACATGCAAACAAGAAGAGAGCAAAAATAATCAAATTTACATTCCGAAAATACGGTTGTGCAGCCTGGTCGGTTTTGTTAGAGTCCACGGTGCTTTGTACAAATTAGCCTAGGCCCATTTTGGCAGTCTAAACCTAAATTTATGTTTTTCTTTGGAGACTCATATAGTAGGAAAATTGCAAATTGCATGTGGAAGAGGTTCCGTACTGGGATGGGACTACCACTTCATTTATGTGACAGGATTATGTCCAATTGATTATCCTGCCATTAGAAAAGCACACCTACTGCATTTTTCCCATCTACTACTATTTCTCGTTCTTCGTCACTGTTGCATGGTTGTTTTTCCAACAACGAGAAAGCTCTACGGCGGTCAAGATGGCTACGACAGCCCAACATCTCCACACACCCTGGTGGGTCTATTTCGTACGTGTGAGTTTCGGGTTTCAAAAGACTTTGTTGATGAAGTTTTATGTATCGCGCTCCTGATGAGGCTCTCCCGATATGACGTGTCTTGCACATCGCATTCATTGCTAGAGGCACTAGGTGAAGTGTTCGTTTGTGAGCACGCAGTTAGTAAATGAATGAAAAGATAAAAAGAAAAATGACCATCACATCATTGCTCATGATCAAACCAAGCAGATCTCATATCTTCCTTCAAATGGGTGCTATTGTGCTAGATTCCCTGTTTCACGTGTGGGGTTAGAAGAAGGATAGAAAAGGATTGGTCCGGAGCAAACAACATCGCTGGAGAAGATAAATTTGGATCCCGTTCGACGGAGAAATTACCACAAGAGTCTAAGCTAAGTGATCATGCGCACTTGCACGGCTGCAAGCTCAATATTGAAATATAATTAGAGAGTTGACTATGGATTGAAAAATACTGCAAACAAGAAGTGGGCAAAAATGATCAAATTTAGAGCAATCTGGACACGATTGGCAACATCCTGAAAATTCTAGCCTAGGCCGGTTGTGCAGACTAAATTGGTCTAGGTCGGTTTTGCCTGAGTCCGTGGTGCCTTGAACAAATCGGCTTAGGCCAGTTTTGGCGGTCTAAATCTAAAATCATGTTTTTTTTTGAGAACTCGATCTAGTAGGAAAATTATAAATTATGCGGAAAAAGGTTTTGTATTGGGATAAGATCTCTTTATTTATATGAGAGGACCATATCCGATTAAAAGACATCTACTACACTTAATATTTTTTCCCATCTACTACACTTAGTTGTTGTGTGGCTATTGGTCCAACAGTGGCAAAGTTCTAAAGTGGCCAAGATGGCTAGGAGAGTCCATCATCGTCGCACGCCCGGCCCGACGGGTCCATTCTGGACATGTGTGGTTTCGGTTTTTAAAGACTTGTTAAGGCACTTTACCTATTACGCTCATCGCTGGAGGCATATCATATGAAGTGTTGTTCTTCGAACACACTGTTAGGCATTGACCAACTTAAAAATTAGTTATGTTGATCTTTGCCTCCCTGTACTGAGTGATCTAGCTCTTTTGCAAGTGTCTGTGATGTAATTAGTGTCAACACGGTGCTCATATAAGAAACTACTATTCTCTCACATTGAGACCTAATTTGGTTCCATGTCCTAAGACATCTTCATTCGAGAGTAGATGAAAGGACCGTATAGGCTAGAGGGGGTGAATAGCCTATTAAAAATTCTAACAAAATACTAGACCACAAGTTAGTAGATAAGCAAGCGAGACAAAGCGCTAGCTTTAGACTATTCTATGCAAGCCACCTATCAAGATATGCTACTCACAAAAATAAACACTCAACACGCAAGAAACCAACTTCTCCGTTCCTAAGGAGATGGCACCTAAACAAGTAGTAAGCGCAAGGAAGAAAGATCGAGTGGATTATACCAATGGGCTTGATTGAAGTGAAGTCCGCACGCCGTGAAGATCAATCACCGGGAGATATCCAATATGAAAACCAAGAGATCAAACCCAATAGAATACCAGGAAAGACAAAAGTCCACTCGATGGTGGAAGAAGACAAAGAACACTCGATTTTTTACCGAGGTTCACGTGATCGCCGTCACGCTACTCCTCGTTGTGGCACCGGTCTTCCTTGGTGGATTGCGAGCTAGGCTTCACACGCCAATCCCTCACCGGGAGCCGCTCACCAACACAAGAGAAGTGGCTATCAACCACGAGCAATCCACTAGAGTTGGTTTTGGCACTCCGCCGAGGATAACCACAAAACCTCTCACAATCAATCACCTCGGTGTGGGCTTGAATAATCTCCAATCAACCTCACACCGGAATCACCTCCAAGCCGCTAGGGACACGGCAATGTCCCAAGAGAATAAGAACTTAGCCTTGGCTTGCTCTCAAGTGCTCTAGAATGCAATTCACTAAGCAATGATGCACTTGAGGATCACTCAACTCAAATGGATGAACAAGAGATGATCAAATGAGTGAGTGGGAGGCTTAGGATGCTCACAAAGAGTATGCAAATGATTCAAGTGTGCAAGAGTTGTCACCAAGTGACCAGGGAAGGAGTATAAATACCCCTAAGTGCAATCCTAGCCGTTACCCACTGAAAAAACAGCCGTTAACATGCTTTTCGGGGCGTCGGACCGACCGTTGGACTGAGTCCGTCGGACTAATCCTTTGCGTCCGACGCTCGGATGGCTGCCACGTGTCAATTCTCGTTCAACCTCAGCCGCTGGATCTCAACGGCTACTTCTCGCGCCGTTTTCCCAACCGTCGGACGCTCAAGCTGATGGTCCGACGCGCGCACTGCTCCAGGCGTCGGATCGTCCGACTCTCACAGACGAGACACAGCTCGGCCATCGTCGGACTCTCGCGAGGTTAGCCGTCGGACCAATGATCACCACGGTCCGACACTTTCAGAGAGGTTTCAACTCGCTCAAAACCGTCGGACTCCAGTCCGACGCTCGTCGTCGAACGAAGCTCTAGCGTCCGAAGCTCTCCCGAACACCACGCGTCACGCCGACACTGCTCGCCACCATCGGACTGAAGTGGGCAATGGTTCGACGCTCGTTAACCGAGCGTCCGACGCTCTCCAAAGGCCAGAACTAGGGTTAGGCGTCGGACTCTACTCAATGGCCCGACGCTGCCCCTGCCAACAGTCCGACGCTCATTTCTCAGCATTTTTCAAGTTAATTTTCCACCCCTTGCTTCTATGTGCTAACACTCAAGATCTTCAACACTTGTGCACTAGTGTGTTAGCATTTTGCAAACCTTTTTCAAGGGTTTTCAAAGATGTTCTCTAGGTTGGTTAGATCAATGCACATAAAATGCAACCTAGAGCACTTGAAAGTAATCCAACACTCGTTCTCCCCTTAATAGTCGGCTATATATCCTAAATGTGATCACACCCTCTAGGTGTCTTGATCACTTAAAGAAAAGCCTATTTGAGGTTATACCTTTGCCTTCATGCTTTTTCTTAACACTTGATCACCTTACTTCTTATTCACTTGATCCGTGGTAGAGCCATCTTGATCAACATAGTCTCCTAGGCTCCACACTCCATGGTTTGACCAACCTAAACCTTGCCATCACTTAGCAACTTAGGTTAGTCCTTAGGATGTCTTAATTATCAAAACCAAACTAGGGCTTTCAATCTTTCCCTTTTTGGTAATTGATGACATCCCTTACAAAGATAAGAGTTAAGTTTGTTTTTGAACTTGTGAGCATGTCCAAACAAGATTGTCATATTTTGGAAAGGACAAACAACACAAATTCGGTTTGGTGGCTATTTAGCTCCCCCTACATATGTGCACGAGTTTGGATTTGAAAGCTTGCACATATGCATATATAGAGAGTAAATTTCCACCAAGATGTGGTAGGATGGTTAGGATAAACCTTTGAATCGTGATACCGATTGAAAATTTCATATCAAAGTTGCGGAAATCTCCATCCTTAGCACTTTTGATAACTAGATGATCACAAAACTTGAATATACCGTGAGATCAACATTATAGGCAATGCTCAAGAACTACTTGTAAGACCACTTGTAAAGTACAAGATCATCTAACTACCACCTAAGCATGCTAGTTATCAAGTCATCAAACAATTCTAAACTAGCATACTCCACTCAAGAACATGGCAATAGAATGTAAAATCATATGCAAGTGCATCAAACATATGTGAGTGCACATTCCAAATGCAACAACCAAGTTCATGAGTTTGCTCCCCCTTAAGGTGAGCTTATCTTTAAGTAAATGTTATGATTCAAATTTTTGATCCCTTTACTTTGGCCTATTACTCTTCCATCATCGGCTCAATGATGGTTCATCGCGAAGTTCAAGTTCTCTCCCCCTTTGTCATTTTATCTTTTTTCTTTCTCCCCCTTGGCATCAAGTACCACAAAAGGGTCAAGTTAATAGGAATGAGAGACCTTTGTTAGTCAAATTTTGGTTCAATCTAGTAAATTTGTACAAGTGTCTTAACTCGGTTTGAACCAAAGACAAGCTTTTTCATGCCACCCGGGGTTATCTCGCCTATGTTGAGTTAAGCACTTAGTTACTTATTTAATCTAGATTCAACACTAGGTTTGCATCCCCATGAACAAGTTATATGCCATCACTAGATCAATCAATCAACCAAGCAATAGTGATGCCATATAGACTTCAAAACCAGTTTAGCTTTCAATGAATGACCTAGAGAGAACAAAACCATGTCTATATGATCTAGCAAGTTCTAGCAAAGTATGAATGCACATGTCAAATAATGATACCTTTACCTTGCTTGGAGGATAGACATGTCATAAGATATTCATGAAGTGTATCAACACATGTTGGAGTAGTCAAGTATGTTCAACTTATTCCTTAGCTTGCAAAATCTAGCTTCATCAAATGGCTTGGTGAATATGTCGGCTAGTTGATCTTCGGTACCTACACTTGTGATTGCAATATCTCCTTTTGCTTGGTGATCTCTTATGAAATGGTGCCTCACATCTATGTGTTTGGTTCTTGAATGTTGCACCGGATTGGTTGTGATCTTCACCGCGCTTTCATTGTCACATAGCAATGGAACCTTGTTGAATTTCAATCCGTAGTCCTTAAAGGTTTGCCTCATCCAAAGCAATTGTGCACAACAACTTCCCGCACTAATGTATTCGGCTTCGGTAGTAGAAAGTGCAACACTATTTTGCTTTTTGGATGACCATGAAACTAGTGACCTTCCCAAGAGTTGACATGTACCGGAAGTGCTCTTTCTATCAATTTTGCAACCGGCATAGTCCGCATCCGCATAACCTATCAATATGAAGTTGGAGCTCTTGGGATATCACAAACCAATGTTAGGTGTGCACTTTAAGTACCTCACTATTCTTTTAGTTGCCTTCAAATGACTCTCTCTTGGAGAGGCTTGATATCTTGCGCACATGCACACACTAAACATCACATCCGGCCTAGAAGCGGTCACATAGAGTAGACTACCAATCATTGACCGATATTGCTTTTGATCAACCAATTCACCTTCTTCATTCGGTTCCAAGCTTCCACTAGTGCACATTGGTGTTGAGATTGCTTTTGCATTTTGCAATCCAAACTTCTTCACCATGTCCTTGATATACTTGTTTTGACTCACAAATGTGCCATTCTTCAATTGCTTGATTTGGAGTCCAAGAAAGTAGCTAAGTTCACCTACCATGGACATTTCAAACTCTTTGGCCATCATTTCACCAAACTCCTCACAAAATGCTTGACTTGTTGATCGAAAGATGATATCATCAACATAGATTTGCATAATGAACAAGTCATTCCCGATCTTCTTAGTGAAGAGTGTGGTGTCAACCTTTCCCATTTTGAACCCTTTAGAGAGTAGGAAGTCTCTCAACCTCTCATACCATGCTCTTGGTGCTTGTTTCAAGCCATAGAGAGCCTTCTTGAACTTGTATACATGGTCGGGTTTCTTATCATCTTCAAACCAGGAGGTTGCTCAACATAGACTAACTCATTGATGTAGCCATTCAAGAATGCACTTTTGACATCCATTTGATAGAGCTTGATATCATGAGCACATGCATATGCCAATAAGATCCAGATTGCTTCCAATCTTGCCACCGGTTCATAGGTTTCTCCAAAGTCTAAGCCTTCAATTTGAGTGTAACCTTGTGCAACTAATCTAACTTTGTTCCTCACAACAATCCCATCTTGATCTTACTTGTTCCGGAAGACCCACTTGGTGCCTAATCACATTGTGTTTACTTGGTCTTGGAACTAATTCTCATACTTGATTTCTCTCAAAATTGTTGAGCTCTTCATGCATAGCATTTATCCAATCCTCATTTTTGAGTGCCTTCTCAATGTTGGTAGGCTCCTCTTGTGAGACAAATGAGTAGTGCTCACAAAATGAAGCCACTCTTGACCTTGTTTATACACCTCTACTAATATCACCAACAATTTGATCTAGAGGATGATCTCTTGCAATGTGAGTTGGTTGGAGAATATGAGATGAACTAGCATCTTGAACTTGGTCTTGATCTTGATCATGAGCTTGAACTTGAGATTCACTTGAGCTTGCTTGATTTGCTTCATCTTCCACTTGTACAATAGGAGAGATGACTTCATCATCATTATCTTCAATTTGTCTTGGTCTAATATCACCAATGTCCATGTTCTTCATAACATCAACTAATTGAGGTCCTCTTACATCATCTAGATTATCCTTCTCTTCTTGAGACCCATTGGTTCCATGAAACTCAACATCATGGACTTCTTCAACTATCCCATGTGCCAAGTTCCATACTCTATATGCTTTGCTTGAAGTTGAATACCCAAGAAGAAATCCTTCATCACACTTCTTCTCAAATTTACCCAAACGAGTGCCCTTCTTTAAGATATAGCATTTGCAACCAAACACTCTAAAATATGCAATGTTGGGTTTTCTTCCATTCAAGAGCTCATAGGGTGTCTTCTTCAACATTGGATGACAATATAGACTGGTTGCTAGTGTAGCAAGCCGTATTGATAGCTTCCGCCCAAAATTCATCCCTAACATTGTATTCACTTAGCATGGTTCTTGCCATAACAATGAGAGTTCTATTCTTTCTTTCGACAAGACCATTTGATTGAGGAGTGTATTTTGCCGAGAATTGATGCTTGATTCCTAGATCATCACAAAGCTCATCAACGCTTGTATTCTTGAATTCACTTCCATTATCACTCCTAACTTGCTTCACCCTTGTATTAAACTCATTTTCACTTCTCTTGATGAAAGACTTAAAGATTCCATACACTTCACTTTTGTCAACTAGAAAGAAGACCCAAGTGTATCTTGAGAAGTCATCAACTATCACAAAGCCATATTTTCTTCCTCCGATACTTGCATAAGTGGTTGGACCAAACAAATCCATATGCAATATCTCAAGTGGACTAGATGTACTCATCATGCCTCTCTTAGGGTGTGTATTCCTAACTTGCTTTTCAAATTGACAAGAACTACACAACCTATCCTTCTTCAAAGTGTACATCCTTCAAGCCTCTAACCATGTCATGCTTGACCAATCTACCAAGTTGCTTCATTCCAACATGTCCAAGTCTTCTATGCCACAACCAACCAAGACTTGACTTTGAGATCAAACATGAAGAAAGCTTTGCTTCACTATCATTGAAATCCACCAAGTATAGGTTCCCATATCTAAAGCCCTTGAAGATCAAGTTGGAACCATCCACACTAACAATCTCAACATCATCAATACCAAAGATGCACTTGAAACCAAGATCACATAGTTGTGCAACCGATAATAAGTTGAAATTGAGAGATTCAACTAGCAACACATTTGATATGCTCATATCATTTGAGGTTGCAATCTTGCCTAATCCTTTCACCTTGCCTTTTCCATTGTCGCCAAATGTGATAGAATCAAACTCTTGGCTACCATTTGCGTTGATAGAATTGAACATACTAGACTCTCCTGGTCATGTGTTGAGTGCATCCACTATCAAGCACCAAATGTCTTCCTCCGGCTTTATAATTGACCTACAAAGAATAGATCAATTGGTTTTAGGTACCCAAGCGTTCTTGGGTCCTTGGAGGTTAGCGACCAAAGACTTAGGCACCCAAATAGATCTCATCCGTGGGTTGCCTCTTGGTGTACCAATATACTTGGCTTTTAACACCCTTCACTCCCTTGGTGAGCATGTAACAAGAATCAAGGCGAATTGAAGTCGCAATAGTAAATTTGACTTGCTTGATCTTGTTGGCCATGCAATGTTGCTCATTATGCCCTACTTGCTTGCATCTTTGGCAATACCTACCATTGCTCCTCCCAAACATAGCTTTCAGGAGTCACAAAAGCGGCCTTACCTTTCTTGGGGGTATAGTCTAGTCCCTCCTTAGAGTGACTAAATCTTTGGCTACCCAAACACTTTAGCAAGCGGGCATCCCCACCATAGGCATTGCCTAAGGCACGGGTGAGCTTGTTGACCTCCTCCTTGAAGTTTTTGTTTTCTACCACAAGTGAGGACTTAGAGTCATCAACTTCAGATGAAATAGGAGTGGTGGAGCTGCAAGAAGGGTTAGTGACAACAATAGTAGAAGAACGAATTGACATGTCACTAAGGATATCACATGATGAACCCATGTCACATGTCTTGATGGATGCCCTCTTCTCATTTTCGGCCACTAGAGAGGAATGGGCTTTCTCAAGCTTGGAGTGAGCCACCTTGAGGTTCTCATGGGCTTCCATTAGCCTCTCATGAGACTTCAAGAGTTCATCAAAGGATTGCTCAATGGCTATCTTGCCTTTGCGGACATTTTCACCAAGGGCCTCCCTTCCTCGACCTTCTCCGAGTTTCGCTCCAGCCTCAACATCACTAGTGGCTAGTTGTGGCTGCGGGGGGTCCTGTGTTCTTGTTTCTTTCTTGTCCAGTCTCGTACTCCGCTGCGCCGGTAGTCCAGACTGCGGGGGGGTGTTAGAGTGTGTGTATTAGGCCCATGAGGCCCATGTATGTATTGCTATATTGCTACCCTTCTAGGGTTAGCCTAATAATCCAGTCACTCTATTCAACACTCTCATCATCGGATTGTACCTTGGATGGCTTGGCCATCAAGCATGTAGATGGAGTGTCGAAGAGAGATAGGTTGTTGTTGAGAGCAATGCTTGCCATAGCCTTCTTTTTGATGGTCTTGCTCTCATCATCACTATCATCATCATCGGTAGAGGCATCACTATCATCCCAAGTGACACAATATGATTGCCCCTTCTTCTTGTTCTTGAGAGTCACGTTCTTGTTCTTCTTCTCTTTCTTGTCCTTCTTCTTGCTCTTCTTCTTATCATCATCACTCTCATTGTCATTGTCACTATTGAGAGGACAATCAACAATGAAGTGATCCAAGCTCTTGCACTTGAAAGCATCTCCTTGGCTCTTGCTTATTTTTGGAGATAAACTTCTTGTTGCCTTGACCATAGCCCTTTCTCTTCATGAAACGACCAAACTTGCGTACTAGAAGAGCCATGGCCTCATCATCTTCATCATCACTCGAGGTAGATTCTTCTTCTAGCTCAATCATCTTGGCCTTGCCTTTGCTCTTGGAGGGTGTAGCTTTGAGAGCTACTCTTTTTCTTCTTCTCCTCAACCACCTCTTCATTGTTCATGCCTTGGGTGATGATCTCACCGAGGATTTGGTTGGGCTTCTTAGTGCTCAAGTCTTCTCTTACAAGCAAGGTCTTGAATGATTGCAAATCTTGCGGGCAAACACCTCAAGAACTTATGAGAGAAGTCCTTTTCCTTGATGTCCTCACCCAAGCTCTTCAAGTCATTCACTATCACTTGTAGCCGGTTGAACATCTCCGGCACACTTTTATCTTCATTCATTTTGAAAGTACCAAACTTCTCTCTCAACATGTATACCTTGGCATTCTTGACCTCTTGTGTGCCCTCATATGTCTCCTCCAACCGCTTCCAAATGTCATGAGCCAAATCAAAATCCATTGATTTGCTCAAACACATGAGACTCAAGAGCGGTGTAGAGTGCATTGATTGCGTGGGCATTGCACTCCATCTTTCTTTTGTCAACATCGGCGGGAGCTTAAGCATTCTCATACTCAATTTTTATCTTTGTCACCTTCCACACATCGATATGCATAGTCATGAAATGCACTATCATCTTCCTCTTCCAATGATCATAGCTTGTGCCATCAAAGTTTGGCGGCTTCCCAACACATTGATTTGAGCCATTTTTCACCACAAGGATGTTAAGCCTCAAACGATGGTGACCTCGGCTCCGATACCACTTGAAAGGACCGTATAGGCTAGAGGGGGGTGAATAGCCTATTAAAAATTCTAGCAATATACTAGACCATAAGTTAGTAGATAAGCAAGCGAGACAAAGCGCTAGCTCTAAACTATTCTATGCAAGCCACCTATCAAGATATGCTACTCACAAAAATAAACACTCAACACGCAAGAAACCAACTCCTCCGTTCCTAAGGAGATGGCATCTAAACAAGTAGTAAGCGCAAGGAAGAAAGATCGAGTGGATTATACCAATGGGCTTGATTGAAGTGAAGTCCGCACGCCGTGAAGACCAATCACCAGGAGATATCCAATATAAAAACCAAGAGATCAAACCCAATAGAATACCGGAAAGACAAAAGTCCACTCGATGGTGGAGAAGACAAAGAACACTCGATTTTTTACCGAGGTTCACGTGATCGCCGTCACGCTACTCCTCGTTGTGGCACCGGTCTTCCTTGGTGGATTGCGAGCTAGGCTTCACACGCCAGTCCCTCACCGGGAGCCACTCACCAACACAAGAGAAGTGGCTATCAACCACGAGCAATCCACTAGAGTTGGTTTTGGCACTCCGCCGAGGATAACCACAAAACCTCTCACAATCAATCACCTCGGTGTGGGCTTGAATAATCTCCAATCAACCTCACACCGAAATCACCTCCAAGCCGCTAGGGACACGGCAATGTCCCAAGAGAATAAGAACTCAACCTTGGCTTGCTCTCAAGTGCTCTAGAATGCAATTCACTAAGCAATGATGCACTTGAGGATCACTCAACTCAAATGGATGAACAAGAGATGATCAAATGAGTGAATGGGAGGCTTAGCATGCTCACAAAGAGTATGCAAATGATTCAAGTGTGCAAGAGTTGTCACCAAGTGACCAGGGAAGGAGTATAAATACCCCTAAGTGCAATCCTTAGCCGTTACCCACTGAAAAAACAGCCGTTAACATGCTTTTCGGGGCGTCGGACCGACCGTTGGACTGAGTCCGTCGGATTAATCCTTTGCGTCCGACGCTCGGATGGCTGCCACGTGTCAATTCTCGTTCAACCTCAGCCGCTGGATCTCAACTGGCTACTTCTCGCGCCGTTTTCCCAATCGTCAGACGCTCAAGCTGATGGTCCGACGCGCGCACTGCTCCAGGCGTCGGATCGTCCGACTCTCACAGACGAGACACAGCTCGGCCATCGTCGGACTCTCGCGAGGTTAGCCGTCGGACCAATGATCACCACGGTCCGACGCTTTCAGAGAGGTTTCAACTCGCTCAAAACCGTCGGACGAAGCTCTAGCGTCCGACGCTCTCCCGAACGCCACGCGTCACGCCGACACTGCTTGCCACCGTCGGACTGAAGTGGGCAATGGTCCGACGCTCGTTAACCGAGCGTCCGACGCTCGCCAAAGGCCAGAACTCGGGTTAGGCGTCGGACTCTACGCAATGGTCCGACGCTGCCTCTACTAACAGTCCGTCGCTTATTTCTCAGCGTTTTTCAAGTTAATTTTCCACCCCTTGCTTCTATGTGCTAACACTCAAGATCTTCAACACTTGTGCACAGTGTGTTATCATTTTGCAAATATTTTTTCAAGGGTTTTCAAAAATGTTCTCTAGGTTGGTTAGATCAATGCACATGAGATGCAACCTAGAAGCACTTGAAAGTAATCCAACACTCGTTCTCCCCTTAATAGTCGGCTATATATCCTAAATGTGATCACACCCTCTAGGTGTCTTGATCACTTAAAGAAAAGCCTATTTGAGATTATACCTTTGCCTTCATGCCTTTTCTTAGCACTTGATCACCTTACTTCTTATTCACTTGATCCATGGTAGAGCCATCTTGATCAACATAGTCTCCTGGGCTCCACACTCCATGGTTTGACCAACCTAAACCTTGCCATCACTTAGCAACTTAGGTTAGTCCTTAGGATGTCATTAATTATCAAAACCAAACTAGGGCTTTCAGTAGATATCCCAGGTGTTTGCTTTGAGCAACCACACTATCTTAATATCTGAGATGGTCTATTGTGAGTTTATACTATAATGTCTTTCGTACCTTATGCTTATTGGATAATATGATGTAAAACAATCTATTTTATTCCACAAGTGAATGAAAATGCGATAAAAAGAACAATTGACCATCACATCGTTGCTCAAACCACACAAACCTGTTTCACCTTCAAATATAATTGGTGCTAGCTACTATGCTAGATTCCCTGTCACTACAGGATGCGGGTTCTTTCCCGAGTGCCTGGGGCACTCAGCAATGGCCTTAATGCACTCAGCAAAGGGCACTCGGCAAAGAACCTGTCGGCAAAGGATTGTTTGCCGAGTGCCAAATATCGGGCACTCGGCAAAAAAAATGTCAACCATCAACATTGACGGCTTCTTTGCCGAGTGCCTACTGTGGTCGGCAAAGATTTTTTTAATTTTTTTGAAAAATTCTTTGCCGAGTGCCACTGCAGCAGCACTCGCCAAAGAAATTTTTTATTTTTTTTGAAAAAATCTTTGCGAGTGCCATGGCCCTGGCACTCGGCAAATCTAGAAAACTGTTGACGGTCGTTAAGTACCAAAAATAACCGTCAACTGTAGCATGATTTGACAAAATGAATCACAAAGCATAGTTATAGGTTTTGATTCTAACGAGTTCCACGAGTTTTGGTGTTTTCACTTGTATTGTAGGAATACGCAATTTTTCATCAATAAAGTAACTCAAATAAGCAATTGGGCTACACCAGTGCGACGGGCTCATCGAGACGATCGAAACGGACCTATCATTTGCTATATTCGGAGTTCGAAATCAAAATCTGCAGGCAACATATGCACCATTGGACTACAGGAGGCACAAGAAGACAACACGACGAAATTGGGCCCGAAACCCCGACTTTGGGCGCCGGCCGGCGCCAGGGTGGGGCCAGCCGGCCCAACCATTAGGGTTTTGGCCCTCGGCTTCTGGAATCTTCCTCCCACGCTTCCTTGGCACTCAAGTAACGCATCCCTACGTTGATCTAACGGTTGGTTTGATCCGACGGTGCACATAACATGAGACGTGGATCGATGACGTGGCGGTTCCTTGCCCCCTACTCCACCTCGGCATATATAAGGACACCCCAGGCCCCTCCAAAAGGCATTCTACACCCCGGTGCTTCATATTCTCTACATAAATTAGGGTTAGGATCCCTCTAATTGATCTAGTTCTAGTTTATCTAGTTGTAGCAGTTGGGAGAGACTAGTTCATCTAGATCTAGTCTTGTTTAGAGATTAGAGAGATAGAGTAGGAAAGTAGAGATTCTAGAGGAGTTCCGGTCTGTTGGTGCTTCTTCGTGGCTATATTCTTCTGAATTCAGCTTCCTCGCCCGGAGCTGCGTTCTGAGGTATTTTTGTATTCAACTTCTAATTCAAGTAAGCATTTGTTCTTATTCGTTCTTAAGTTTGCAACTCATATTGAGTGCTTTGATCTTGGTCATTACTTGATTGAAGTAGTATTTTGTAGTGTAGGCATGGTGCCTAGGCTAGGTTTACTTGTGAATGTCCCCTGATTGGCCGGATATTGGTAGATCGCGTAGGTGACAGCTGCGTTGAGTCCTCTGTAGTCCACTTCTCGTTGATAGGATCGATAGGTGTATAAGTGTCTGGTAGGAGGGAACTCTGATTTCGCCTCTTATTCATGTCGCTGCCCAGTTAGAACGATATTATTCAAAGCTTACCGGTTGTTGGAACTAGATAATCATTAGCTATTTCCTCTTTCTTGATATTATCTAGCCTAGTTGTAGGGTCAAGTTCATCGGCTTAGTCATTATCACCTACTATTCCTTGTGGATTCGATATTTAAAACCTCCGGGTAAAATGTGATAGCGGTATTATATCTGTGCGCTTGCGGATAATCTGAATACAATCTTATTTAAGTAGAGTGCAATTAATTTATACCAACAAACATTTCAGGCGCCGTTGCCGGGGAACAGTTTGCTGATTTTGACTTAGTTTAGCTTAATCTTGTATTATACTTTTATCTTTTCTATTTTATCCCTACATTTTCATCATTTTATGTTCATCCTTATGGATGCTTTAAATTCCATGCCTATCTATCTATTTGGCATGCGCAAAAGTTTTGGGCCACCAAAATCTGTAGAGCCTATCATAACACCTGGCTATGAGCTGCGCCCATGTGTAATTAAAATGATTTGGGATAAACCCTTCTCGGGAGAAGGAAACGAAAACCCATACTTACACTTACGAGAATTCGAACAGACCTGTGCATGCTTGCACATTGCTGGCATGTCTGATAAGACTTTAAGGTGGAAGCTTTTTCCGTTCTCTTTTATCGGAAGAGCTAAACGTTGGTATAATCGAGCCGTAGGAAGTATGTAAGGGGATTGGAAAACTTTATGCTCTGAATTTTGTTTATATTTCTTTCCCATCCATAGAGTAGTTAACCTTCGAAAAGAGGTTCTAAGTTTTAGGCAACTAGAACAAGAATCTCTTAGTACATCATGGGATCGTTTTAATGAACTTGTTACATCTGGCCCTGACCTTGGTTTTCCGGACCCTATACTTATTCAACATTTTTATTTGGGTCTTACCAAGAATTATAGGGAATCCCTTGATTTATCCTCTGGAGGAGCCTTTCCTTATTTGCCTATAAGTAAAGCAAGAGCAATGATTAACAAAGTTGTTCTAGCTAATTCCGAGCTCCCCGAGGAAGAGAAGGAATCATACCCCGAACAAGCAGAGGAAGTTTTGGTAGCTAAAACACAACCACTCCAATCCCAAGATTTAGCTTTCAATCCTAAACCATCGAAACCCCACTTTGATGATTTAGACTTCCAATTAGCTAAGATGCTTATCAATCAATGTAAATTAGATCTTCTTAGAAGAGCATCTTAGAAAAAATATCGTCAACTTCCTTTTCCCCTGAAAGACATTGGAAAGAATGTAAGTATGGCATGTCTAGTGATACCATAGAAGGAGAGCCAAGCCACTTAGGAATCAATTCAACCTTCTCCCCTTCTATGCTCACATTAAATGTCTCATCTGAACCCAAATCTAAACCCATCCTTGACCCTGATGATCCTTCTTATGCTCTCTCTCCTAAATCTGACAATGACCCTAGAATCCCATTAAGACATCCCAAGAATAGGAGTCATGAAGATTTTTGGAATGACCAAGAAGAGCTGCGACAATGGCAGGAATGCATAGAACATGCTAAAAACACATACACTATTGTCAAAAAATGGATGGAAGAGGACGAAGCCTTAGTGCTAGCATCTAAACTTGGTCTAGATTCAAATGGTGAGCTTAAATTAATTTCTGTAGTAAACATGACTCATCCAAGTTTAGAGAAAGCTTTAGACGAGACCAAACTTAGAGACACCAATCCATGGGAAATCGTAGAAAATAAAAGATCCAATGAATGTCATAGGCATGAAATAATAGAGTCAAACTTGTTGCCTATAGACATCTATGAAGAAATACCCTTGGAGTTTGAAAAGGGAGATCATATCGATGAACATGGGAATTACTTTATTAACACCTCATCGAATTCATGCTTATATGAGAAATCTCCTGGATCAATTGGTCTCTCTAACATTATCACGCGCGAGATCTTCAACCCCCTTATTCTACCTGTTCGTAAATTTTTTGAAAGGGTGGTTGTAGATGCATATGTTTATCATAAATATTTTAGATCTCGTTGTAATATTAAGATAGGTGCACATAGGTTGGCGTTCTAGAGGAAACCACCCCATGAACTTAAAGTACAATAATAAGAAGGTTTCCCAAGAATGACTTTGTGTCCTAAAATAACCACTCTTGAAAAAATGAACTGAGCTTGCGCCTTTAATTTTACTATAATGCCCTTTTGAATTGAGCATAGAATTATAATTATGAAAATAGTCCTTTGGGTATTTTTGTTGCTAACCATTTCAGGTTTCAAATAGAAGAGTAACAATGCAAGGTATATCCAACCAATCATTATGTAATATTAAATTATATCCATCCAAGCTTAACTTTGTTTTGTAAAATTTCAGCTTGGGGGAATGGGCTTAATTAGAAAATCTTATGTTGCTAGTATTGGTTGTCTCTACCTTTCTAATCCATGTTCAATTGTTCGACTTTTTGTCTCTAAATGAATAAATCTCTATAAGTGCTTTCATGTCACCTTTGTTTGCCATAGTAAGATTTGATTTGGAAGTACTGCAAATACTTCCATTGGCATTTAAATTGAGCGTGGTGCTCAGGTTAAAAACGCCTTCGTTAATTAAAACTGGACATGGAGTTTGGTTTGGTTATTGAACTAGAAATTGCTGTAGTAGACATTGGATATTTTGTTGGACTAACCCCTGCAGGAAACTTTCACAATTAATCTGGGTAAGTCATGAGGTGAATTCGAATCAGAGATGAGACAAGGCATAGGCTGAATTTCAATAACTTTGCAGAGAAAGACACAGCTCATTCATCATGAATGGAAGAACTGTGACTATTAATGATTCATTCACTTTATCTTCTGCTGCAAGTTACTTGCACTCAAGCCATGCCGGTATAGAACATGATCTATGCTAACATAATATCAACCCTATCTTCTTAGTAGCATAGATGGAACATGATTCTGGACAAACAACCTATGTTCCAAAATTGTACATTCCTTCGGGTATGTGTTGTCCACTAATCTGTTGCAGGCATAATAATGAATGGACTAACAAGGTGTCATAAGATCAAAGAAGCAAAAGATGGCAAAGAGGATAAACAACAAATGAGACAAGATGCTCATGAATAACTCAAGATGCAAGAAGGAAAGAACCACCAGTCATCTACCCTTCATTATTTAGTGCCATCACGCTCTAATAATGAAGGTAATATCTTAAGGTAAGCGGTCACTATTTTCCTCTTGATCTTGGTATGCACATAAATGAAGATGCAAACATGTTAGAGTTACAGCTTTAATTGATTAACCTAATTAACTCAACATGCTTTGTCCTTTAAGATTGATCATGGCACCATTCTTTTGATCTCAGTCTTAACCAAATGTGGTAAAACATTGTATTCTATATTTGGAAGATGATAGTCATACTCATGTGAAAATTTATATAGAGATAGATAACCCTTCCATTGGTTAAACAATTTAAATCTTTTCCGCCATATGAACTTAAATGCAACATAAATGGTTAATCTTCTGATCTTACCACTCATGTCATAAGTAAACAAATTATGCAACACCAATTTCGTCTTGTTCAATGTGCCTAAGGCTAGAGAAGAATAAATAAATAAATAGATTTGGTTATTTTGGTGTTTTTCCACCAACAGAGCCCGTGCACTTGATCTCTACCTTAGTTTTGCAAACAAGACAACACTTCGAGCAAAGTTTGTTAATTCCCAAAATTCCACAAATGGAAGTTCTGTGAATATGCACACTGAGCAAGATGCTGCCTGATCCAACTATTAATGCTCTACTCTAACCTGCTGGCCAAACAAAGGATAAAAGTGACATCATCATCACAAGGGGTGCAACCATCAAGACCTCCATCTCTAAGACAGAGAGATACACAAGAGTGGAAGAAAAAGTCCTGTCGGTAGACTTTAAATCCCGCACCTTTGCCATAAGGAAATATGGTAGTTATCTAATTAATTAGTATTCATAATTTACATTAGTAATTTGACTTTAGCTTATTCATCTTTATGCATATCAAAAGAAAAAGAAAAAAATCTTTATTGTCTTATTTACTGCATCACAAAATATTAAAGCCCCACGTGAATAAACTTATGGTAACCCTGTAGGAGTATTTACTGTGGTGGCATAAAAATGATAATAACATCTGTATTTACTTTCTTGCATTATGAAAATCCTAAGCCCCATGAGAACAAATATTCTCCGTGGTGGCATAAAAATAAAAATATATATCATGCATACATATTTACTTTTCTGCATCAGAAAATCAGAAAATCCTAAAAAGAATCCTGCTAGAATCTGTCAATTGAAATCAACTCAAAAGAATAATCAATTACTTATTGGCTGACCGCTAACCCCTTATCACATTCGAGCCTCGAGTTTTTATTTTCTTGTTGGAGTATAATTATGCAGGATAACACTATGTGTGAGGAGTGAGTTCATCAGTGGAGCCCACTAGGACTACTGCTGACAAGCCTGCTCTAAGGACCGTCAACACCAAGTATTGCAAACATCTAGCTTAGGGGAAGAGCATCCCCTAGTTATCAGGTAACTATACCTATGCGATTATCGAGTCTGTTTTATAAAGTCATAAAATACCAAAAATATATGGGCACATGAAGGTCCACACTCTTAGAGAAATTTACTAATTGGGTAAGGAAGCTTAAACTTCTACTAGAAATATAAAATCAATCACTTACCATGGAGTGGTACTAAACCTAACCCCTCTCCATGAGATTTGGTATTTTTTGTTGCCAATTGAGTTTCACAGAAAATACAAGATCAAAGAGCTAGTCAACCTGACGCCCTTACGCTGCCGATACACCTGCTCCCAGAAGGATCACTCAATTTGTGTAACAACCCTAAAAACCCACACAACCTAAAAATCCCAATCAATTAAAATTTTTCATTTATTTATTATGAAAACCCATTTTTCTTGTGCAAGCATATAGGTTTCATTATGAATTTGGTAAATAAAGGAGTATAGCTTGCATTTTAATTCCATTCACATAGAATAATAGCTTATGCATCACAATTGGGATTTATTGCAATTTATGTTTGTATTTACTCAATATTTAAAAAGGGTAATATATGTATATAAATACACTTAAGTGAAAATAGAAAAGGAAAAAGAAAAGAGAAGAGAGGAAGAAAGGAAGCCAGCCTGTCGGCCCAGCTGCGGCCCAACCGAGCAAGCGCGCGCGCGCGACCGTTTCACCCACTCCCCCGCAGCCGCTGACCGCCCGGCCCCGCCTGTCAGCCGCTCTCGCTACTGTTCTTCTTCTCACCTCGCGAAAGACGGAGGCCGACAGAGTCACGCAAATGGCGTGACCGACAGCGCCACGCATGGCAGAGCCCTGACCCCGCTGTCCCCCTCCTGTCCCCTCCTTTCTTGGCCGCCAAGCGAACCCGCGCCCATCCGGAGCCCTAGATCCACTCGAGCCACGGCCCTTCGATCGGTCGAGCGCGATCAGGATCGTTCGCCATTGGAGCTGGCCAAGCTCGCCTATAAAAAGGAGCTCACCCCGAAGCCCTACCCTCATTTCCCCTCGCCGCCACCGTGGCACAGACCGGCACACTGCACCACACCAAGAGAGAGAGCGTAGGAGAAGGGCGGAGCAGAGGAGGAGAAGCTGTCGGAGCGCCGCCGCCGCGGAGCACGCCGGAGCCGGACACGGAGGAGAAGCCCGAGCTGCGGACAAGGAGCGGCACGGCACTGCGATCACTCTGCACAGCGTCACCTCGTCACTGCACCGCCATCCTTACCTCACCAGCCCCACGGTGAGCCACCGCACGCCATATCCAAACCTTGCCCTGCTTTTTGCCATGGCGTTCCACCCACGGGACGCGCAGGCACGAGCCTTTACCGACTCAGGAAGATCACCTGCTCCATGCACCTCATACGATCTCGCCGTGCTACGGTCATGGCGCTTGGCATCACGAGCGTGTAGGCCGCGGGCTGTTTCTGGCCCCTGAACACTTCGCACAACACGCGCACAAGACCGGCCATCAAACGACTGGACATCGGCTATGGACGTCAGGCCACTTCCAACGGGCATCGCCGTCACACGTGCTCGGAGCACCGCCACCTCGGCGGCGTTCCCGCGCACAAGCCGTGAAACCGCCGACGCGACCCGCTAGCGTGACCACCAACTCACCGACCACCTCGGACAAGCTTAGTTGCGGAAGATCGAACCTCCATAGCCCGGAACACCGAGAGGTGCGTTCTCGGGGAAACGTGATCGCCGCCGACACGTTCCGCCTCGCCTAAAATCCGTTCCGAGTACCCCCGATCGCCTCGCGCTGCGGAGAAAGGCCACCGAGGTTCGCCAAGTCTGCCTCGGCACCACCGCTAGATAGCCGAGCCCCGAATCATGTCTGTCGCCTTGGCTACGTGCGCGTCCACCTCGTCAGAGAACCGTCGTATGCCGTGGGATAGAAGGGAGCCACACCCGTTCGTGCCAAAACCGAACCCCGGCCACCACACCGCCGCCCGCCTCGCCGGAGAAGCGCCTGTGCCGTGGCCGAGCACCAAAAGGGACCCTGTTAGCCAAATTGGATCCCTTAGAAACGAATATTGGGGCCCGCAGGGGAGAAATTGCCTCGCTGTGAGCTGCAACGTAGCCTACCGGAGCTTTAGCCCTGCGGCAGCTCGCCGCCGGCCGCCATGGCACGCCGAATGGTCGGCCAAGGTCACAAACCACCCCCGACCACCGCCGAGCTCGCCCGACCACCGCCGAGCTACGCCGACGCCCCCCCGACCTCTGAGAACCAGCCCCGACCTCTGAGAGCGGCACCCTCGGCGCACCAAATCTCCGATTCACCCGAGCCTCCCCGGGAGAGCTCGGAAGAGCTGCACCCTCGGCGCCCAAATGTCCGATTCGCCCGAGCCTCCCCGGGAGAGCTCGAGAGAGTGGCACCCTCGGCGCCCCGAATCTCCGATTCGCCCGAGCTCCGCCGAGCTACGCCGAGCCCCGCCGAGCTCCACCGAGCTACGCCGAGCTCCGCCGAGCTACGCCGACGCCGGCGACTCTCTGGGAACCAGCATCGAACACCTGGTGGGCGCCATCGGGTCTGTGTTCTGATGAGACGCCACATGCCACACTACTGGACCCGCGCGCCACGTGGACCAATCCCGAGCTGCCCCTGATTAATCGACCATTTTCCATTTTCAGAAAATAGGATAATCTTCGGAAATTCATAACTTATTCATACGATGTCCAAAAATTGCGCACCATATATCAAAATTCTCAGAAAAATGAGATCTACAATCTAAGACTATGTTTGTATGCATTTGGCTCTTTATTTTATTGGATTTTTCTGAAATACTCTATAGGAGTCGCTGACGCGACTATTTCGTGTTCGATTTCAGAGCCGGAGGAGGATCTGACTAAGGAAGACGACCACGAGTACTTTCAGGAGCTAGGAGACGACTACGAAGGTGCCATGTCCCACCAAATCCTTAGATCCTATTTACGCATTGCAAATGACATTGTTGCTATTGCTTTATGATTATGTATGGATTGGTTGCATGGTAGTATATTTGAATTCCCTGCCTTGATAAGACTATACCCTGCTATCCGCTGCTAGGTTAGCTGCTGCTTAATTTACTGTTACTCTTCCACTACTTACTACTTGCTATATGCTATGTGGTGGAATTGGGACGGTGTATAACTGATTATAACCACTGGGAGAGAGTGCTGCGTGCATCTTGGGTGCGTGGTAAGGGTTGATGTCGACCAAGTGGGATGTGAGACAAGCCCATGGGGCAAGTCGTGCCGGGGGTGCAACCTGGGCATCCCCAAGCGAGATACCTGTGGCGGGTAAAGTTGTTGAGGAGGTTTCGGGTGGGATAGCCTTGGTGGTTTGAAGCCCGTGGACGGAGGTGCTGTGATGGCACGGGGAGAGTATCCCCTAAGTGAAGATGCCTGCTTGGTCAAACCTAGGACGGACTAGTTTCAGGTTCATGGGAATCCTTTTCTACTCACTCGCTTCTGATGGGCGGGAGACGGCTGGACTACTTGGTAGGACGGTGCCACTACTGCTAGGTTGAGAGGTGATAAGGGTGGGCGGAGACGGTCGATGGGTTCCCGTTCCGTTCTAGATGCGCAGTACCACTGGATGGGCCCGGTACTGTGTCTCCCAGTCTCAGCATAACGGTGTAGGATCTGGAATATCCCAGGGCTAAGTGGTAGGGTGGCATCGACCTAGGCAAGCAAGCACCCGGAATTCTGCCTAGGTGTTTGCGCAACACCTATGATGGCTAATCTTGTGGGTAGTGAAACCTCTGCAGAGTGTACGGTTGATCGATCGATACATATGCCAACCTGTTGGCTATGGACCTTTCCTGTGAAGCTTCTACTAGTGTAGTGAGTGTTCTCTTCTCCCTCTGGATGACATTTTTTCGGCAGTGTACCCGTTGTGGTAGCGTGCCGCTGAGATAGGCCCGAGAGGGAGTTGGGCCTGTCGAATGAGAGCGAGGTGTGGGTAAGTGAGATGTGGTGATGGGAAAGGGATGATGGTGTTAACTGGAGATAAAACTTGACTAATTAAACATTGATTACAGCTGCATAGGAAACCTCAGCCTATAGGTCTGCTTGTATAGCCTTACATCCACTTTCCACAAAGCAAATGCTGCATAGGTGGGCTCCGTGGCCAGTACATATCGTACTGATAA